>CM036619.1:99741150-100341150 GCA_020746105.1 Trogon surrucura | reverse complement strand
TGATGTAAAAATGTGTTTGACGGGAGTGGAAGCATCCCACAGATGTATTTACATCCTCTTTACTTTTCATTAACATGCAAAGATTTTATTTGGCACTCTAGGGAGACCAGTCTTGTTATTTATTTATAATATAAGCTCAGATGCGGTATCATGCAGACAGTATCTTCACAGAGTCAACTGTTTGTGTTCTGCCTCCTTTTGAGCTGTGGCTTTGCGGCATCAGTTTGACCACGCAGAGCGCAGTGTGGAATGATAAGTAATCAGATGAGCGGCTGAATATAGGCCAAGAAAATGCTGAAGGTTGTCATAACATGAACCAAGTACATGAATCCCTAAATATAGGCAAAGACGTCAACGTTTCGATTGAGAGCAGATGACGAGAGTTGTCATGCGATTGCTTCAGAACAGTAACATGAATTCCAGCGTCGTTTGTAAGATAGATACCCAGTCAACTGATGGGCAAGCAAAGTGCAAATGTCAGGTTATTATTAAAGCTGATACATTAAAGCTGATTTGCTCTTGTAGTGTTATATACAGTAATGACAAAAGTATACCTGTGATTTATTCATACACGACAGGGATACCTGTGTGTATACTTGCATGCACACAGGTATGTAAGTACAGATACCAATAGTGTGCAGTCATGAATATGTAAGCACACAGATAAAAAAGTAGGTTCAGTGTAATCGGAATGATTGAGGGGTCCTTAAGTGCAACATTCCTTATAAAAAGAATAAAAACCTGGCATCCCTAATTTTATGGTAAAAATGGTTCCTACTTCTGTCTAAAAAGACTATAACAACATATTATTCTGCGAGTGCCTCGCTGGTGATACCTGCTTTTGGAAGAACAACATTGCAGTTCTCCAGCTAATGGGAATGAAATAAAGCTGTGAGGAATATAGTGCGCAAAAGACTACGTTGCAGCCGGAAAGTGTTGCGTAAAAATGTCCGAAGGGTTACTGAGTAGGGTTATTCGCTTGTGCTTCTGACACCAGAATCCATATTCTTAGCATTTTACAGAGGGCAGTTTGTTAGGTAGACCATTACAAGTCTGATCCACCTCTGTTCATTTGTGAGATTCCTCAGACCTGGATCCAAGCATGTGCAGTCAACCCCGCTGGGTCTGTAGTCAAACAGCTGGGTCCTCCGCAGGCAAAATCGGGCTGAAGAGGTCAAAAAGTAAGAGGTCTTCCAAAGCAAGTTGTACATGTCATCAAGGAAAATTTTTAGGCAGCTGAAAAAAACCCAACCTACCATACTGTATCTTTAGATAAAGAGAAACAGGAACTCTACTGAAAATATACTACAAAATACTGATGAAATGAGTTGACTGTCAGTATGTTAGACCAGCCTGACTGGCATCATTGTAGGCTTTTACATAGCAGGATAAAATCTAAAAAGAATGTGTCCATACTATTTAACAGTGCTTTGTTTTAAGAAAAGGGGGGCTGGACTAGATGATCTTTGGAGGTCGTCCCTAACATTTTGTGATTCTGTTGATCTGCTGTAGGTGATCCTGCTCTGGCAGGGGGTTGGACTAGATGATCTTTCGAGGTCCCTTCCAACGCCTGACATTCCGTGACTCTGTGAATATTCTCCCGAAAGTTTCAACATTTCAGAAGCTCTTCTGACACCTTCATCTCACTCCTGCTGAGATACTTTTAACCTTACAAAAAGTTAAGGTGTTTGTTTGAAAAATTCATTGATTTTTCAAACATAATATCGTGCATTTTCAGTGTAAGCAAAAGAGAGCCCATCTGAATTTTGACAGTGTTCATATGCTCACCGTCTAATGTCATCCTCTTTTGTGGGTTTACTTTTTTATTTAATGTAAATAGGAAAAACCCATAAATTCCAGTCAAAACTTTCTCATGAGAATTATTCTCCCAAGGGTTTCTCACTGTAAAATCTTCTGCTTTACTTTTAGGTCAAGCAGAAACCTCATTATATTTATAGGGTAAAGTCTGAAGGTCCCACCTTGTTCGACATGCAGCATGACTCAGCACAAGAGCTCCCCACGTATTTCCACAGTGCTAGTAGCTAATCTCTCCCACTTCAATTTAAAAAATACGAATACTGTTATTTTTATTCCTAAGAATTATTAGTAGTGTTCATTGGGAACTAATACATTACATATATGTCCCAGATACGGAATAATGGTCACAAACTGGAAAACAGGAGGTTCAGCCTAAACTTAGGGAAATACTTCTTTACTGTTAGGGTGACAGAGTGCTGGCCCAGGCTGCCCAGAGAGGTTGTGGAGCCACCATCCTCTGGAGACTTTCAAGCCCCACCTGGACACGTTCCTGTGGGACCTACTCCAGGTGACCCTGCTCTGGCAGGGGGTTGGACTGGATGATCTTCAGAGGTCCCTTCCAACCCCAGCCATTCTGTGATTCTGTGACATGCCTAAACTCTCTAGGCTAGAAGCCATACAGCAATCAATTTCTGGTGGTAGAATGCTGCAGCGCAGGGACCCCTGGGAGCCACTGACTACCCACTTGTCCCAGCTGGAGAAGCGGGTACCCCCGTTGCCACTACTTCTGCAGACCCCAGCGCCAGGCGGGGAATGTAGCTGAGTGTGGGGGCTGAGCTGGAACTGCTCACAAGGAGCACGTTAATCAAGAGCCATCGATCACTGCCCACCTTACTGTATGTCACTTTGCAGGATAAAATGCTCACGACCTTAAGTGAGGGATATGTACCTTAAACTTGTTAGATTAAATGGTAGGGGATTTAAACATAGCTTTGTCTCTGCTTATATAACTATTGCGCAGCCTGAGGTGTATGTAGCACGGCTTCCCTGAGACATTGGCCACTAATTCAGATAATGTCTACACTTCCTCACATGTAAGAAAGCAGATAATCACATTGCGGGGAAAGCAAGCAACATGTGAGTTGTTAAAAATTTAACCTGATTTCTATTACATTTAAAATCAAAAGCACTCTAGCAGCACTGCACAAGCAGGGCCTTCCAAAGGTTAATTAGTGCTTGATTTAAAAAGCTTGGGAAACACCGATTCACATCAGGTACTTTCGTAAGAAAAAAAAATTAAGCAATGAGAACTCACTTCACAAGAACAAACAGAAGGCCTTCTTGACTTCTTGTGGAGTCT
The DNA here is from genome assembly GCA_020746105.1 of Trogon surrucura. Classification (NCBI taxonomy): domain Eukaryota; kingdom Metazoa; phylum Chordata; class Aves; order Trogoniformes; family Trogonidae; genus Trogon; species Trogon surrucura. The sequence continues at coordinate 100,338,032 of CM036619.1, read as the reverse complement.
TCTGGAGTCTTCAGTAAAGAGGCTGAGACTTACTACAAAGCATAAAAGACTGAGGCCAACTTCAGAATGGACATTTTCAAAAATCAGACATTCAAAGTCTGGCTTTCAGTCACTTTATTATGTGGGTCTCTATTTTTGCCTATGTAAAAGGTTGATGTAAATCATTGTAGGCATAAGTTTTTACCAGTTACATTTATAAATTTTTCAGTCATCTCAGGATCTGATTGGAAGTACGCACATATATTGGTTAAAAATTGCTCACGTATAGACTGTCCAAGGCTACGCTGGCAGTGGTTTGAATCTGCTGTTTGCAATGAAAAAACAGGGCTGCCGACTGATTATATTCCCTGTTGACAGAGAGGCAAGTTACTGTATGTCAGCTGCTGCTCTGCAACTGCTTATAAGCCAGAAAGCCAATATTTAAAAATGTGAGTTTTGCCATAAAAGCTGGTAACAGATGAAGCCACAAGATGAACAGAACTGTAACATGAAGTAACACGAAGCTTTACTCAGAGATGTCTAACACTGTTTCTGTCCTTAATACTTTTTTTTTTCCAGAATGGCAGAGACTCATGATTTGATGGAGAGACTGGAGAAAGCAGTGACTCGACTCGAATCATTATTTTCAGATTCACACAGATCTGGTGGAATGGATTGTGATGCCATCAATGGACTCAATGGAAGTAAGTCTGGTTTTTTGAAGTACCATCTCTCCATTATCAAAAAATTGCAAGTAGCACATGTGTTTGTCTTCTAAGAGGGAGTGTAATCCCACCCATTATGAACTCTCTATCAAAAGTAAGCAGCGGTTTAAAAAAAGAATTCAGAAATGTCATGAGACTAGCGTAGAAAATTCAAGATTTGACTAGTCTCTCAAATGTACTGCCCATATTTCAAGATTTATCATTCTTTCAATTTTTAGCGTTTATATTATTGTAGATAACTCACCAGATGACAATGTCTGCTTGAACTCAATTAGCAGAAGAAATGAAACACCTCCAGAATTTACAGCATAAATATTCCTGAAGAAGTCACCAGTATAAGCACTGAGTTTATTTGCCAGCTCTCTGACCTACTTCACTTAAATGTTTAATATCCTTAATCAAATATGAGTCTGTTCGTAAGCATTTGCTCAGTGAGGACTGCCACACATCAACAGCCTTACGCTGTTATCTCTTGAGCTCTTCCTTCTCAAGTGGAGAATGCACCAAAAAGTCTACCTTCATTTATTCCCACCTGGAGCACTACAGTCAGCTCTGGGGCCCCCGACACAAGAAGGACGTGGACCTGTTGGGGTGGGTCCAGAGGAGGCCACAAAGATGCTCAGAGGGCTGGAGCACCTCTCCTACGAGGACAGGCTGAGAGAGTTGGGGCTGTTCAGCCTGGAGAAGAGAAGGCTCTGGGGAGACCTTACAGCAGTTTTCCAGTATCTGAAGGGGCTACAGGAAAGCTGGGGAGGGTCTATGTGCAAGGGCACGGAGTGATAGGACAAGGGCTAGCAGTTTCAAACTGAAAGAGAGTAGATTTAGATTAGGTATTAGAAGCATTTTTCTTCTGTGAAGACCAGGTTGCCCAGAGGACAGGTTGCCCAACTGGCACAGGCTGCCCACAGAAGCTGTGGCAGCCCCTCCCTCGAAGTGCCCAAGGCCAGGTTGGACGGGGCTTGGAGCAATCTGGGCTGGTGGGAGGTGTCCCTGCCCATGGCCAGGGGTGTTGAAACAAGATGGCCTTCAAGGTCCCTTCCAACCCAAACCATTCTATGATTTTGTATCACCAAATCATATTTTTTACTCCTTAATTTTTCTGTTGTTCCTGAAATTTACAGGGTAAATAACCTTATAAATGTGGCAGTTCTACTGTTGACTGAATAGAGGTGCCCTTTCATTTCTCCAGAGCTTGTTTTTTCACCCAGAACCCGGACATAATAACGTATCCCTTTACTAGGTTTGTTTCCCTTGCTTTCTGTACTCCTTGGCCTTTTCCTGCATTCTCTGGAGGACAGCACATGCCAGCATGGACTCGGTTGCTGTACAGAAGCTGCAGAACAAGCAGAAAGTTGCAGGCAGCTTCCTTACTGACAGGGAAAGCAAATGAGCGTATGTCAGCTGCTTTATTGTCCCTGTATGCCAGCCCTTGCCCGACAACACGTGCGAGGGACCTTTCCCGCGGTCGCGTGTGCCGTGAGCCTACACGCTGGCAGCTGCTGTGGAGCAGCTGCTGGAAAGCAGCTGGTTCTGGGGCGGGAAAGGAGCGTCCTCCAGCAGGTGAGTTAGCCAGTCACAGGAAGCTTCGGTAATCAAACGCCTACAGCCCAGGGGAAACCTAGACAGCTAGCAAACTGCAGCAGCGTCACAGAGAAACACGATCCATGTACAAACTGACAAATAAATGAATCACTACCAGTAAATCTATGGGTTGGGTTTTGGTTTTTTTTTTTAAATATAGGCTTCGATCTGAGAATGAATCCATTTAGGTGAATCTCTCTATTAATCCAGAGCTCAGTATTGCAGAACCACGGCTGCTTTCAGGACACGAGATGAAATCACCTGTGAGGTACTTCCATGGAAATGGCTACATCCGTAGCCTAACCTGAAAGCTCAGACGGGTGAAAAGATCACCCCCTGCCCCACCGAAGCAGAACCTTAAAACTCCAAAAGATCCCTAGAAGAAATCAACTCACAAACCTTGTCGGAGTGCGATTATCAAACACCCACCGCAGCAAGGAGCTGAGATGAGCGGCACCAGGGGGCACTTGCCAGCCTGCACCAGGTCTCTGGGTGGAGCTGTCTCATACGGGGACTCAGTAATTCCTTTATTGCTGACACAGTTAGGAAAGACGGTACGAGCTCTTCAGTTTGGGTGACTGATACGCAACTAGTGCCACAGACATCACTCCATATGCCTGCATTACTGTGCTTCTGCAGGAGTTCACACAACCTCCACAGCAAGTGCAGAGTTGACAGCCTTACAGAACAGGTCGCTGCTTTTTTTTCTTCTTTAAAACTGACACACTCAGCCAGCATGTGACCTTTCTAAGTCTCATGGGGAAATGGAGATATATACTGCTTTCTTTTACCATGAACCCCTCCAAAAGACCATTCCGTAATTAGAACTGTTACCAACAACTATTTCGTCAGAAGCAACAACATAATGAGGAGGATAGGAGAACTGTACCTTTACTGTTCTCCTAAATGGCATTACAACAGCAGGACTGCAAACGAATCATTCAATTGCTCTGCACGGCCCACAGCAAATTCTAGTAAATGTTCCTGGGAGTTCGCTGTATTGAATAGTAAAAAATAGCATAGTTGCTTTCTAGTTTTGCATGGGACAATTGCCATTTGGTGAACTGCTATTTAAAACTCTGCTCTGAAGTAAAAAGTTACAGTGATTCTCTTGGAGACATACACAGATTTTGACAAGGAACGAGCATAAATGGGCTTTGGAAAGCATCTCCGCAACGAAAACCCTTTGTACGCTAGCTCATTTGAGGGGTTTACACACAAACACTTAATATGGAAGAAAGCCCAGAAATTCCTCAGAATTAAAGGTGAGTGACATCAAGAGAACAAAGGAAGCCTTGAAATCCTGCCTAGCTGAGTAATTTTTTTTTTTTTTTTTTTTTTTTTCACACAGCCCACTGCAAACTCCAATTGCCAGAGCCTTTCTTTTTTTTTCTGTCAAGGAGCCAGATGACTCTTGTGGAATAAAGAGGGCTTTCAAGATTATGAATTTGGACGCAATTGTCATATAGTGCCAAAAGGTTAAAGCAAACTCGCTGGGGAAAGCCTGGTACCTTTTCAGAGCAATCTTCAAGCTTCATTAAAGACGGAAAGAGGCTGGGAAGAATTTTAACCTTGGTCTCTCAGATCCTACAGATGCCGTAAATTCACACGTGCATCGCTTATGCTGGACCTGGCAAAGATTCTGAGGCACAGATGAGACATGAGGATCTGTCGGGGAGTAAAGGGAGGGCTGGAAAGCATCCAAGGGAAGATTACTTTTGCTGTCTTAAAAGATACCGCATGAAGCTATTTAGAAGCCAGGTTCATGAGAAACTGAGTCTCATCTGCACTTTCTGATTATCCACTCTATCTGGAAACTGCTCTCTATACCATACATAAATTAGCATTTTTATTCCTCAGTTAGGATGCATAGCATATATGTAGTCAGTGGGATGTGTCAGCTAGAGGGCTCGTCTGAGCTTCCTTTACCCAGTGGCAGTTCTGCAAGGCTAGACAACAAAGTAAGGAGGTTACAAAGCCATGGCGTAAATGCACCGTCACCCTGTTCTAAAGACTCTGTCTTACGGGGAATTGAATTGCTTGCTATTAAAAGACGCCAAACAATACAAACATCTTCTGGAATGAGTAGGTGGCATGAAAGTAGTTGCTCGGTACAGTGCAGATTCTTTTCAGGGGATAGTATTTGTTCTAGGTACAACAGTAGAACTTTGTTAAGACAATCATGCTTATCAGGCCGCTAGGCCTTTGAAGGGATGAGATATGTTTTAGTATCTGGTAATTTGAAAGAGGCTCTCCACTACATTTCACAGAGTAAATTCTTTTCACATTCCTAGCCAAGTTCTATCAAGAGCAGGTTTTTTTTTCCTTCTAGCTAGGAAAAATCATTGAACATCATTTTTCTTGGATTTCACACATCAATGGGTACGGCAGAAAAGAAGTTACAGCAATTTACCCTGTTTCTGTGGTATTTCTCCTCTGCTACAAAGGGACGTCCTATGCATTACGTACTCTAGGAACCCAATACAATGGAATGCTCTTCTTCTACAGGCATAGCCCCGTGTGTCGAAGCCTTTGACAGGCTGCTGAATGGAAGCGTTGCTGAGTTTCTCAGGTACAGCAAGATTCTGGAAGGTGATGTGAAGACACATGTGAGTATTTACTCAAATCTTCTCTTCACGACGCAAGCGTACAAGTGCTGGAATCTGAGGTAGCAGCCTTGACTGCTGAGTAGAAAAGAATCTTAACAGCAGTACTCTGAATTATTAGTTCTTGTAGTAGTAACAACCTGGCAAAACACACTGAGGACAGTTGGTTCAGGAAGGGCGAAAGCCTGCCTGGATTCGTAAGAGACTACTCCTCTTCTACAGCACCAGAGGTTGAACAACATAGCACGCAAAAATATAGAGATGTTCTCAGTCACAAGCAATTTGAATGGTCCCGTTGGCTGCTAAGCCCGTTGCAGGACAGAGACGCAATTAAGAACCCAAGTCAACGCGTTAGTAGCAAACCACAGGTGGGTCCGAGCAGGGGTAACTTCTTGTGGTTATCTCCTGGGCACGTGCATCATCATCCCAGTTAAGGTAGAGATTTTGTTCTTTTGATTGGTTTTATTACCTCTCTTTTGTTTGGAACAATATAGCAAACTAAAAATTGAGTATATCAGACATTCAAGTGACCGTTGTCACAGCAAGGAAGTACAATGCTATCATTTTCATGATGAAACTACTTGGTAGCCTTATAATATCTTGCGATCAGAGCTTGTTTGTTTAATTTCATCTTTTAAGCCTGTCTTCTCTAAAACTGGTGGTGACAGAATGACAAAGGGTGGACTTGTCTTACTGACAGCTCACCGGTATAGATTTTGAGACAAAACCACACACGAAAACGCCAGGTTCAGTTTGAGCTGGATCTGAAGGAGTGTGAAGCTTTTGACTTTTTTCAGTAGACCCATGCCATCGGGCCTTTCCCTGTGTGTGTATTTCCCAACTCACTGCAGCCGCTGCTCTACATAACAAACACCGTAGCCAGAAGAACATGCAGTCCTACGAGCTATTGAGGATTATGCTGCAAGGCGAGCATAAACATTTTGCAAGACAGCCGGAGTAACCAGCCTACTTACAAGAGAAAGAGCTCTGAGATTATTCTGTGAACTGTGTCTTCTTTGGGGTGTTACACGTTCGTGTTGGTAGGGTAGAGTTTCTGACCTAGTTAGGCCTAAAAAACTGGAGGGAATAAGGAGGTCAGGCAATTCTAGAGGATTTTTGTGTTTTTAAGGAAACACTGCACTTTTTATTTGGAAAAGCTTTTTCACTCTAGCAGTTACACTGTAAGCTACAATGAATGTATTTTGTTCTTTTAAAAGAAAACAGGGAAAAATTAAAAACCAGAGGAGGGGGAATTATCAGAATTATCACCCTAACCGAGCGGAGAATTTCTCCCTGGGAGGGACCGGTTCTAGCTTTGGTCATTACATCCATCAGACAGCATTATCTTTCAATTGATTTCTCAACAGTCTAGATCTGAGAGATACAGAAATAGCCTTAGCTTACCAGCTAAGCAGGAAAAAAGATTACATTCAATATTCTCAACAACTAAAACCTTTTTAATATACACCATCTGTAAATGTTTCAATCAGTAACATGTATTAATCTATGCATTTGTCACTGTCTGATAGCCATAACTGTGTCCCTGTAAAAGATTATTAATAATTTATCCGCCAAGTCTGTGGATGGCCCCTAGCATATTGCCGATGATGGTGTAATGCAAACAGTAATAAGGATTATTTGTTGGGACGATGAGATTAGACGAAAACAACTTACCCTTACATAAAGAAAGCAGTGACTCTGATTGCAGCCTACTAAATATTCTGAAATCTTAGATTCTGAATTTACAACATGAGGCAGACTGTGGTTGCCTTATGCTCATGCTTATCACTGAAGCGACATCTGTGCTTTACCTTAACAAGTGGAACAAGGAGTATTTTTCTTCTGGGTTTCTTATAGACCATGTGTCCTCGGCATTATACTTGCAGCTGCTGTCGCTCTCACATAATGAGCTGAAGGGAAGGTTGTATTTTATTTCAAAAAACACCTGTTGCCTAGTAAAAACCTCACATACCTGACTGACCAGAACGGTCACATGAGAGAAGGAGAACTTCATATTATGCTAAAGAAATGAGGGATTTGACACGATGCACTTCGTGCTGATTGCTGTAAGGCTTGTGTGGTTTGCGTTTCTGGCAAAAGGAAGAATACAGCCCTAACTAGTACCTCCTGGGGAGCCCCATTCCTATTTTTTCAGCATGCTGTACTCTAAATAGTCTACTGAAAGAGAAGAAAATAAAAAAGAGAATTAATAGCTAGCTCCTGGCTCTGTTAAACACAGCAGCGCGGTGGATTTTACAAAGATTAGTTCATCTAAGTAGAGTTCTGCTTAGATTCAGTCTTGAGAGCAGCATATTTCTCATTCGAAGGACAGCACATGCAGCGGTGAATCTCTGAGGTCTACTGCGTCCAGAACCGAACCACTTTTTAAAAGACAGAGAGTGGCTAGAGTTTTTACCTTGTCTATTTAAAATGGATTATCCTAAACAGCTGAGATCCTTCTCCTGTCCTGTCACTGTGGAATAGAAATCTTGTGATTATATGGGTATTTCTATGAAATAAAAAGTTCCCCACAGCCACAGATCTTACGAAACCACTTCCTGCTGTCCACGTGAAGTCAGGGAAAGAGCGAGTACAGCCAGGACTGCTGCCGGCCAGCTGTCTTTGGCCTGACATGCCCGTGTCTTGCAGGCCGTCACCAACCATTATAGGTTATAACAGCCCTGCAGCTGATTCACCATGTGTGCCAACACTGAACCGTCCTTCTGTCAGAATGAAGGAGTTCTGGGGCAAGACAGGCTGCGGGTGTACCGCAGGGGCAGCTCTCTCACGCCCAGCACATAGGGCAGCACCGGCTGGTGGATGGACCACAGCGATGGGAGTCTCATCACTTTGCCCAGATGTGTTCATCTCTGCAGAAAACGTGCTGAGGGTGACAAAGAGCTGCTTGTGGAAAATGTTGTCTACCTTGAGGATTGCGCCCCAGTGAGGAAGCTGGTCACGCAAGTTCGATGTGCCTTTCGCCCTGTCAGAGCGAGGCAAGCAAGACTTCAGAAGGCCAAGAAGCAGGTTTTTGTGATGTGCTTCTTATGAGCTTCCTCACAATGTTTTTTGTTTATGGGACATCTCAAGTGGTGGAATTCTTTGGCCTGAGTTTGAATGATGTACCAGAGGAGACATAACAATAAGAAGAGAATGTACTAGTTTTATAAGAGAAGGTCAGATAACATAAAATTTCCGTATTTCAGTATTTTGTGTGGCACGGAACAGAGCGGAATTACAGCCTTCCTGTCACACAAACTAATACTTGCGTTTTGTATTGTCTATTTGTAAAAATCTTTTAACCTCCCGACCCCACCAGTTGAAAGAACAGATTGAGTGATTCAGTTATGTACCCCCTTCTCTGATCCAAGCCATTTATCTTGGTTAGAGAGCGTCTGTCCGCGTTAGTGGTCGGCCCAGCCCTAACCCGCGCCACTTGGACAGGAAAACTATAGAAATATGGATGCCTTTTCCCTCCTCTCTTCCATTAAATTCCAGATGCAGAATGCAGAGCTCGGACAGACAACCAACTACATTGCGGAGTTGGAGGACTCAGAAATGAAAAGGCTGCTGGCCAGCTTGCTACTTACTGGGGGAGAGTTTAGACACAATTCATTACCTGTGTGACTACTTGAACAAGATAGCACAAAGCAGCATTTGCAGGGCTTCTCTGTGTGCCTGCGCTGATTTGTTATCATGAGCAGGGGAAGCAACGTTCACTCGACAAACGCTGCCTGGATACGGATACCCACAGAGCTTCTTTTCCTTATCTATTACATGAGAGCACTGGCATTCTCCTCCTTCCGGCACGATCCGTGTAAATACTGACAGACAACTGAAAGCAGGACTTATCTTGCACGAGGTACATATGCACTTTGCCGCTCTGGTTTGACCCGTCAGTGAAGGTACAAAATGCTAGCGTCCTCATTTTTCCCAAAGAGCAGTTATTACACATGAAAGAGCTGCATCTTGCCTTTTTTGGTGAGAGATGTTGAAGAATTAGTTGATGGCTTTCATAGCCCTGAACTTTGAACAGGATGTGCTGCTGCCCACGATTCGCTAAAAAACACTTTTGCACTTTATCTTACCTAATCTAAGCACAGACTACCAAACCCATTATCTGACTGATTCCTCGTTAACAAGGCAATTTGCTTACAGGGCAACAGAATGCACAAGTGTTCTCTCGTGTTCATCCTTTGTGCCCAGAGGCTGTGCGGTTTTAGGCATTGTGTTGAAAGTTGAATTAGAGCTCAGAGAGGAGGATGATGTCAACGTGCCCGAAGAGAAGCTTGCTGTCAGGCTGCCTTTGCATTTCTGTAATAATAGTTATTTTCTGCTACATGAAATAAATACCAAACCCAGTACCTATCAGGACTGGCGAAAACAGAATACATTAAAAAAGAATACAAAGACAAATATTTCTCATAGCACACAAAATGCACTGGAGCTGAAAGAAACAAACGAAGTATAGAAAACAGTTTTGCTGTCCACCAAAAGTGAAAAAAAAAAATACAACAAATAATCTTCAACTAAAAAAAGCAACCTTGGAATCACTATTTTATAATGCTAACTCGGATATTTTTCTCACTCTGTGTGGATACTACATAACATAAGCAGTAAAGAGTGTTTGCTCTAATATGACAAGAAAGATGAAAATGCAACATATACACAGTGTAGCCAAAAGCGGCTAATCCTGAAACAGTATCATTTTTAGGAGCTTCACGACTTCTGATTGCTCTGTTCCAAAGCAGGACTTCACCTGTGGCCCAGGGATGGACCTGGCTTTCAAAACAAGCAGGATTTATTGGGTCAGGTGCAGTGATCTGCAGTCACAGTTGCACCCATCTGGCTGTAAAACACCTGGTTGGGAATAAAAATGAGTCCTGACCATGAAGAACCTGCCCATTGCGGTTCTAGGTCAACACTCCATGAGAAAAGTGGGAGTTTCTCCATTAATTTTCATGGGAGCTGGCTAAGGCTGTTAGTTTCTTGACACTGACATTGCAGTAAATACCACCTGCTTTTCTTCTTATCTAAAAAGGCAAGGAAGAGTCAGAAGTCAAAGAGACTCCATGACAAAATCCATGCCATGGCGGCCAGTACTGGGCGTTTAGTTGTGTATTGCTGGCACGAGAAACACACACCTGTAAATTTAGGTGGGGGTGGGAATACCTCATGAGAACATTCCATACGGCATTTCCTCAGTCAGAAACGGAAGGAATCAGAAACACAAACAGCCAAGGCTGTCAACAGTTTGTCATTATCCTCTTTTTATGGGGCTGCTTTGCATATGGAGTAGTTCCTGACTGAACCCACAAGTAGCTGTGTTTATTTCAAAGCAGTGCAGCTGATCAGGGACCATTTTTTGGGGGGTGTCTAAAACTGTTGGGCCCTAAAAGCAGCGATTATATCTGTATGTGGTTACCCAGTGCCATGGGATTTTCTGATCTCCAGAGGGGTTTGAAAGTGTCCAGAGCAGGAGACTCCACACCCCCTCTGGGCAGCCTGGGCCAGGGCCCCGGCACCTGCACAGTGAAAAAGTTTTTCCTAATGTTTTTGTGAAACCTCGTATGTTTCAGCTCGTACCCATTGCCCCTTGTCCTGTCAGTGGACGCCACTGAAAAGAGCCTGGCTCCATCTTCCTGACGCTCCCCCTTGACATATTTATAACCATGAATGAGGTCACCCCTCAGCCTCCTCTTCTCCAAGCTGCAGAGCCCCAGCTCCTTCAGCCTTTCCTCACCAGGGAGATGTTCCACTCCCTCCACCAACCCTGTGGCTCTACGCTGGACTCTCTCCAGCAGTTCCCTGTCCCTCTGGAGCCGAGGGGCCCAGAACTGGACACAACATTCCAGATGTGGCCTCCCCAGGGCAGAGCAGAGGGGCAGGAGGACCTCTCTCGACCTACTGGCTACTCCCCTTCTAACACACCCCAGGATGCCCTTGGCCTTCTTGGCCCCGAGGGCACACTGCTGGCTCATGGCCATCCTGCTGCCCACCAGCACCCCCAGGTCCCTTTCCCCTGCGCTGCCCTCCAGCAGGGCAGTCCCCAGCCTGTGCTGGCACATGGGGTTGTTCCTTCCCAGGTGCAAAACTCATGTTGGAGTAGTAACGCTATTTAAGTCCATTTATTTCAAGCTGAGAAATAAACATCCATGAATATTTTTTTTTTCTTTTTCTTTTTTCTGTTTTGGGGACACATATCTCCCAGGCTTGATTGATGTCATATGTTGCTACAGGCTACGAGCAAGTCTTTTATTAATTTTCAGTCTCATTCTTTCTGAAAAGTACGTGCACACTCTTTTCACTCATCCTGTCTCCCCGTCCCTGACCTGCTTTTATTTTGCTAGTTGGTGGTTGCAACTGTTTTGAGTGTATAGAAATGCTGGGCTTGGAAACTGAGAGGGCTATTCATTGTAGTCAGCAACAAACCAAACAATGAGCTCAGAATCTGGCTCTTTAGTCAGTTTCTAGTAAAAAGGAGTTCAGTGAATAATGAGAATTAAGCCACAAGGGAAACCAATGCACAGTCTGAATGTTGTTTTAAATAAGCTGGGAGTGCTGTCAGGAATGATGAGGGTAGAATGTGGCCACAAAAGTGTATCTCTTTTTTTTTACCCAGTATGAATTGCATGGTCAATATGGCCAGATTTCTGAATGTGGAAGAGTCCATTAGGATAGATTAAACTATGTCACTGTCTCTTCTCTTAGTCTACTGACATCCAGAAATTGAACTATACATTTCCATAACTAATCTGAACTGCAAAGCAGGTTAGGTTTTGCTATTTAATTTCGTAAGTCTTATTGTATGCTTTATTCTACATCCCAGAGCTATAATAAAAAGAGCGGTTTAGGATTTTGAAGTAGATCTCTGAGGCTGAAATATTTTTTTTATTCTTGCTTCTTACACTGTGCATGTAGATAACGACAAGTCAACTGCGGGCTTTTGGTACGTAGCACCTCTGAAAAGGAAAGCATGTTTCAGGTAGGAAGAAACCTTAAATATCATTATAGACGTTGCAGCTTTAAGCTTTGGACTTCCTTCCATACCAGCACGTTTTAGTCGAGGCCTGGGATTCTTTTAAGGCAACAGGAGTGGGAGTGAAGTTACAAGAAGACAGATTCTGGCACTTTTAGCCTTTGAGCTGCTTTCAGGTTGCTCACAGAATGAGGTTGGTCAACTGGTGACTTTGCCAACTTCATTTGATTTACCCCAAACAATTTCATCTGTCTTATGTCGTTAAGAAAGATCTATAAGACCGATATGGTTTGAGCTACACCAGAAGCAAGAGCTCCGAGTGGTTTAAGTCACAGCCAAGTTTACGAAACGGTAACGTTAAGGAACCTAATACTTCACGGAAAGAGTGGTCAGACCCTGGAACAGACTGCCGAGGGAGGCGGTTGAGTCGCCATCCCTGGGTGTGTTTAAGTGTCGCTTAGTTGTGGTGTTGGGTGAGATGGCTTAGGGGTGAACCTGTAGTGTAGGGTTAATGGTTGGACCCGATGATCCCAAGGGGCTTTTCCTCCCTGAATTGTTCTATGATTCGATGGTTCTAACCTAGATAGAGATGCTACTCTGGAGCAACAAGTAAGGAATATCAGCTAGCACTGTGCACAGTTCCGTGGCACAGCGTTTGATACGCTGGCAGATATAAACAGCCAGAGAGACCGGCACTGATAGAACCTTAGATTGGTACTGGACAGGCAGTAGCAATGCTGAGGAATTTTAGCAAAAAATCCCTAATATAGACAGACCAGGGGAGGCTGAAAAACACTAAAAAACTCCACAAACAGAGGACAGCTGATTGGTGGTAGTCCGATGCATCTTTCTGAAAATTAGAAAATATCTGGGGCTCCATCAAAATCAATCGCAAATCTCCTGTTGACTTCAATTTTGAGTAGAATTCCAGCCCTCTTTTCTGCATGGACCAGTAAAAGAAAGGTGAAAGTTTCTTTCTTTCTTTCCTTCTCCAGTATAAAAAGTGCTCTGTTTGGAGAACTGCCACTGACTCTTCAGCGTTTGGCCCGGTTTTAAAAAAAATCTCTATCAGCCAATTAGCTGCACAAAATAAATACTGTCTCTTCAACTGGCTTGGATAGTTGCTATGGCAGACTCTAGTTAATCTAAACTCCTTTCTTCTTCCATTTCTTGCTCCTCCCTTCAAGCCACCGGCCACTTTGCCACTTCACTTTGAAGAGGCTCTTGAATGCAGAATGTAAAAGGCAAATTGTTTCTCTTCTTCTGGCAGTACTGCCGCTTTTAGAGAAAGGTCGGGGTCTTTGCTCCTAACAGTGGCGTTCCATCGGTCATGGTGGCGTTTGCGAAAGGACCCGACACTATTTCTGCAGAAACTACGCTTGGGACTCCGGACCAGTTTTTTTCTCTCATGTCCCCTTTACCGTCTCGTTTCAGAAAACAGTCGTTAAGTATATTTTAGAAATCCAAAATGTATATGGATCCCTGTTTTTGATTTGTAAATCCTCACTGTTAATGTTAGCTTGTGTATGTGTATACAGATGTGTATTATTGTCCAACAACAAAAGTCCAGTGGACTCTGATATTTACATTATGCTTTTCAGTGCTATGACTCTGAGGAAATACATTATTAAATCTAATAACATTTGACAAATTTAATATTATCAGGTCAGTAGGGTAATTTTGACTACATTTCATCAGGAAATTTGTTTCTCTTACTTCTGTTTAGTTTTATTATTTCTTTTCAAAGACCGAATGTACTTGTAGCTTGAGATCTGAATGCACGTGCCTGTTTCTTCTTGCAGTTTGCCAAACTGTCGTCACATAAATAATATTTATATTTATTAGTGCTTGGACACCAGGGTGATGGGCACCTTAGGATAAAACATTTAAAATGAGAAAGAGACAGATCCTAAAATCACATCTGCTCTGGAGAACTGAAATTTGCCAAAGCAAACCCGTAGGTTAAGCTTCAGGCTCAGTGTATCGATGCCTCCTCGGTGTGGAACAGTACAAGCTTGAGTAGAATCCATCCTCACGCATCCTTCCGACAGTTCAGAAGCACTGTCACCGCTAGGCATCTCTCACAGCGCCTCTGGCGATTTTGCAAGCAGCGGCTTCTGGGCAATATCAAAAGTTGGCATTGTACCGTGACAAAGAAGGTTAAGCTAGTTGCTGTTACAAAGACGATTTCTAAACATGTGTGAATCTTCCATTATCTTCTGCAAAAAGGCCAGTCTATGCTGTCACTGCAGTCAGCCACAGGGTTCAACAGGCACGGAGCTGGGCTGATGTCACAGACGGGTCAGACTTCAGCTCTTCCGACCGTATCGGTCACCTGAGCGAGTTAGCAGCACAGCCGAGGTAAAGGATTCAGAGTTTTTAGAGTTTGTTTATCGGTTGCTCCAAAATATGCCCGTTTCTCTCTGCAGACAGATGTATGTGAGTTTGCATTCTAGCCCACTTTGATAAATCTACTCATGATTCCCACACGTTTTTGACACTCAGGCTTCATTGCTGTTATTCATTATAACCGAAAGAGCTGAGACTGATTTGTTCTGTGGCAATCTTTTGGCTGAGCCACAGGAGTTCTTTCGAAAAATCCCCTCTGGCCCATTTTCAGTCATTAATCTTTACTGGATATGGAGGGGATCTAAGAGAGTCATCTCCCCATAAAGAATAGTGTTGTCTGCCTAGTTCCACAGCCTGCCTGCCGACCGGAGTGTCGCGTTTCAAAGACTACGAGAGAGAACCGGAATGGTGCCAGACTGAACTATTGCATTCTTAGTTGAGAAGAAGCTCTTCTATTACTTCGATGGGATGAGTGGAAAGACGTACCGCACGCTCGGAGATAGTAAAGCTCAGAAAGGCATTTTCAACGCTGTGGGAGAAAGGAGGACGTAACAGTGGCAGAAGTCTTATAAAATTCTGCTTGTCAAATGAAAAAATTGCGTTAGCACAAACCTTTGATTAAGATTTAAATTCAAAGGTGAGAGATGTGAGTGCTCCGATCTCTTCACAACGAAAAGCTTTTGGGGGGGGGCTGGATAAATTTTGGGCGTATAGAACAGGCTTGCAATCAATATCCAGGCCACTCCCCGCTGAACATTTCCAGCGTCCTATAGTAAATTTAGGATAATAAGAAAATGCAAAACCCCACACTTTTAATACATCAGAGGTAACTCAAAGATTGTTACCAGTGGTTGGGATATCCTCAGTAGCAGCAGATTGCTTGAAGACAGCTCCCAGACACTTTGAGAAACCTCACTGATGCTATCAGCTCAGCGTATGTTCAAGAACTCACAAAACAATCCTAATTTTCTACATCTAAGAACATTTTGCTCATCTTTTATGATCTACTTGATTGGTTTTTAAAGCTCTATCTTAAAATAATGCAGGTTCTTTGTGGGAATTTGGAAGATCCCTTCTGAACTTCACTTTCTGTGGAGTTCGAAATCTTTTAAATTCGAAACTGAGTACTCGTGACCCAGTTTACAGGCCTGTGATCACGTGCTGTCATTACCATTTTCTTCCTTCTCTCTTATTTACGTTCTCTATGAGACAAGAATCACATTCCTCAGCCACTTTGTTGCTGAGCAAAACAAGTGAAACTTGTCTTTGTATGACAGATACTCAGTGCTCTAAACATCCAAATAGGTTTTCTCTACAGCAGTTCTGATTTAAGCTCATCCTTATTTAACACGGATGATGCGTGCTTCGCACAGAACTCCAGAGGAGCTCCTCCCCAATGGTACTAACACTTCTGTAGCCCTACCAAAAATATTCTGCCACGTCTGTTCTAGAACTGCGTAAGTTTGTGTCACAAAGCCACCTTCCTGGCTTTTATACTTGCCCTTTCTAGGTTTCAGTATTTCCAATTAATCAGTTCTGTGTTTACACCCAAAATTATGCATTGTTCTAAAGAGGCAGGGGGCAGGACTGCTAATTTTTTTTCCTATTCATCTTACCTGTGCCAACAAAGTAATCTTACCCTTCCCCAATGAGTGAGTCCTCCTTGGCAATATTAAAACCTCCTGACTTTGTGTTGCCCACGAATGTTATGAGTGCACACCTAATTCTTGCTCTTAGGACACTAATAAACATACTGGTGGTTCCTAAGACTAATCATCAAGAGACACAACTAGAACCTTTGCTCCTCTCAAATAACACCACCTGTAATATGCCTTGTTGCTGTCTCAATTTATCCAGCTTCTTAACCAACTTGAGAGTTTTTAAACTACTTCCGATCATTTCCACTTAAGTAGGAGTTTCCCCTGAGGACTCGCAATAAGCATTTTATCTAAATATCTATATTTAGATATTTGTTTAGTATATTTATCTAAATATACTAGATCTGACATATCATCCTTGCCTAAGAAGCTGAAAACTCTAAACAATCCCCAAAAGTAATTATTTTAACCACAGATAATCCTATTGTAATTTCTCCCATTTTTAATTTTCTCATGTGCTTTTAGTCACTCGTTTCCAATCCGTTCTAAAGGGGCACAGCGCTGAAATCAAGCTATCAGCCACGAAATCACTTCACATGCTTTTTCTCCTTACTGGGCATATTTGCCCAATCCATCATTGCATATTTCTGTCATCTGGTGCTATCTCCACATGATATATATTTAAAATCTTTTCTAGTTGTACTTCCATCTACCAGTGTCTTCAGTACTCTAGAATGAAGGTAATGTAGACCCAACATTTTCTTCACGCTACGCTATGTGCATTTGACTTCCTTCTCAAATGACGTATTTCCTATTGATTTATCGCCATTCTCCTTAGCTGTCCTTCCAATATCTTCATGTACATGAACTTCCTTGAAATTGAGGAGAAAGCGTTTACTCGACAACAGGTAAGGGATACATCTAGAATACAGTAGGCATGCTCAGCTTACCCTTCAGGTCACTGCCATGGCCTCACTTCGTTTTCTTTTTTGTTCCAGTAGTTTAAAAACAATAAGGCTTTGTTTTACTTTTCTGAGCAAGGTACAGTTCAACAAGGCCTTTATCCATCATTCCTTTGCTTCTGCTTTTCATAGTGCCTGGAAAAAAGTTCTCCTTGATAATCAAGGCCTCTTCTCATGCTTTGGGGGTTGTGTGCTTTTTCTTAGTATCTGGAGAGACTCTAGCCCTTTCCTGTGATTTCTCCCTCCTGTCCAGCACGCATAGACTATTTCCATTCTTAATGTAAATCCATCTTTTCCTACATTCAGACCATTAAGTTCCTCAGACCAGTCATCTTCATTCACTGATTTTTCTATTTTCGAGAAGTTTGCCATTCTAAAATACCGAGCCTTAGCTATAGCTTTATTTTTGTCCATCTTGCAACTTAGGAAGAACCGAACCCATTCATTATCACGTCAGTTCTTGGTCAGCTGTTCTGCAAGATCCTCCTCATACAAAAACCCCCAAAACCTAAGCTTAAAATAGCACATGCTTTGTTGTTTTATGAATTTGTGTACCAAAAAGTGAGTCTTCTGAAACGTCTAATAATATCTAAAACTTGCTATTATCTACGGTATTTGTGTCTGGAAAATTCAAGCCTCCTATGCTCATACAAGTTTCCCTTATTATTTATTTCTTTATCATCTATTTATAGAGATGATTACCCTCTTGCAAATCTCAGCTTGTTAGACTACAATATCCCCTTCTCCACAAATACTGTCCAAATTGTGCCTCTTTTAGCATCTTCCTTGCAGTAATTTTCATCCTAACAGACTATGTTTTATTCATGCCATCACATTTGAAGAAGAATAATCACAATTTGCCCGGTTTACTTTGCTACAATTTCAGATTTCCTGACTTTTATGTATTTTAAGTTGCATCCACATAGGTCTGTACATAAATTTTCCTTGTTTTACTCTTAGGCTGAAGAAATCCCAAGGAGAAACAGCATCAGCTCCCCCATCCTTTCACAAAATGACTATAAATGTACCTATTCATATTGCATTAACTTAGCAGCATTTGGTTTGTTTTTCATTTAGCAATATACACTAGTTAGGAATAGTTCTTTTCTATACCAGGAATAGTTCTTTTCTATACCAATAATGCTTTCTACTAGACACTGCTCATCCATGTGAATGAGGTACAGGTGATACTGAAAGCGCAGTTAGATTCTAATCAATGAATATCATTTGCAGTGCACAGAAAATGTGCAGTATTCAAAAAAAAACCCCCAAAAAGACCAGAAATTTGAACCGTAGGGAACACCACTGAGCGTAGAGATTTACCTCCCATCCACATTGTTGACGTGTAAACGTGCTGTCAAATGCAGCTTTAACCCAAATTCTAGAGTCCTGTGGGGGAAAATTGCCCCAAAATCTCTAGCCACCATCTCTCTTAGCCATTGATCTTAGGGTCTGCTCGAAGAGGACAGGCAAGGAAGTAATTACAGCGTAGTCCCTCAGCAAATATGCCAAGCTCGACTCTTTTTAAACATCTCTACAGCTTAAGTTATAGTTCTACAGAAAGTTCGCAGGTTGCCATTCTCAGCAGTAGTAAGCTGGTATCAGGCACTCGAGTACGAACATCGCCATTAAAATGCCTAGACATACTCCGACGTGTTAAAATTAAGTCCTCCTGTGACTATTCTTATAAATTATAACCAAAAGACCAGTATATCGACTCATTTTGTTTCCCATCTGAAGAAGCCAGGGAGCTTAAGCTTAGATTTCCAAAAAAATTTATAGCTAGGCCAGTCCTGGAATACATTTCTTCCAGTGAGCGTTGCTGCGATTTGGATGAGAAGCAGCAAGAAAGATTTGAGCTGTCACACTTGACTTTGAGCTGCCAAGAAGAGGCATTGGAGGTTACAGGCTAAGGTTTAATTTATATTCCTCCTTTTGTTACAGGCAGAGATGGTACGGGCTGCTTTCCAAGCGCAAAGATCTTTCCTGGTGTTAGCATCTCAATGTCAAGAGCCTCAAGAGGTAAGAAAAGTGACCTCAAGTTTCAACAGACGGTGTATTAAAAAGGCCGTGTCTCCTTATGTTTAATATCAGTCCCCACATCTGCTTTTATTCGTTACTTTATTTATACAGTGCACTTAGAGGCTTGCTTGCGGAGTTACTAGCATGGTGCTGTAATCGTCAGAAAGGCATGCTTCCGAGCTAAGAACCTTTTCCGTACCGGTATTTTTGAGATCACTGAGGAAACCAAAAGAGGTTTCCACTTCGTGGCTGTAAGCAGGAGCAGTGCCTCTCTGTGAAGGTGGAAATGCCATGGAACAGAATGGCTTTTTGCTAGCCCCACAGGGATGCGGTCTGACAAACTTTGAAGTCAAGGGATAAGCTATTGAGAGAAAAATCAATACTGGCCCCCTAGACTCAGTATTCTGCAAGCTGAGGTGCAGGTTAGGACAATTCTGGAGGCAAGGCAAAGCATTTTGTCAAGGAGATTTTAAAAAAAAAAAAAAAAAAGCCAAAACATTTTATAACGAGTTGATTTATGTACTTATTTTAGTGGCAGCTATTTACATCCTCCCCTCACAGAACGAAGAAGCTCAGGGAAGCTGTGGAGTTGTTACGGAATCTCATTTGTAGTTTCTAGAGAGCACAAGGTTTTGGCCAATAGCGCTGTCTCATTCCTCAGAATAGCCGTCGTGTAGCCCTTCTGCGGGACCACCCTCAAACGTTCCGTCTTGGGAGTGTGCAAAGAATGAAGACTCCACCGGCACAGTCTCTCCACAGCCGCCTTCTCTGTCTTTTTTCCACTAGCTCCCCACTCCATAGTTCGTTAAACGCTGTATTTTCAAATCAGAATTCTCTGCAATTGGTATAAATTAATGACATTCTGCTGTCACTATTGTTCGTAAAGACACAAAAGTTTTTCTAATCCAAGTGTTTTAACGGCAAGGGTACTCAAGGGAAAAACTAAAAAGCATGGCTATACCAGACGAGACTTTAGATTTACAGAGTTCCAAGCAAGAAGGGATCAGTTGTTTTTCCAGCTGTCCCCGACCTCAGAGAGTAAAAGTGGGTCATGACTCAGAGAGAACAGGCAAAATTCCCACTGGTCCAGGCCTCAGGCAGTCATTTATATTGGCTGCGAGTACAATCGCACCCCGTGGCCCACAAAACTCTTCGTGCTCGTAGGTAGAATATTCCCCAGCGAACAGCTTCCGACGGCCCGTAACGTACGGCGATGTGTTGGAGTGCTGGTGGTGTCCCAGGGCTGGTCAGTAAGAGCCACGGCTCGCTGCTTGGGCCCTGTGCTGACGTGCTAGCGGCACGGTTTTCTCTGCTTTTCAGGTGAGAACAGCAACGGCTTCTCCCCACTTTCGTTACCCTTAACAACTTTCTGACCTCAAGTCAGTGAGATTCTTTTCAGCTGCAAAGTTTAGAAACCTTCATTTAAAAAATGGCAACACAGCAATAAAAAAAAAAACCCAAACAGATTTCAAAAGAGGTTCTCCAGCAATCCAGAATGACAGTTACAGAAGCATTAAGAAAAGCAACAACTAATAAAAATCTTGCTATAAACTTCACCAGAGCTGGCCGTATGTATCCATATGTCTTGGTTGTATACTATCAGGCCTGAATAAATTTCTGCAAGTTGTTGAAGGTGAGAAAGTATACTTTTATCATTTGACTGTCTTTTAGCACCAAGGAAATGCCACATGATGTGTGTGTACACATCATTCCGAAGTCAAAATACCAGGAATATCACAGACTAAAGCTTCTTTCTCAATGAGAACAAACCCAGTCCAGTTACTGAGGGTTTTTTAACGTAAGGATTCTTCGGTGCACATTTTTATAGGCATCCCAACACAAGTTGTCGTTCATCCTTCTTCTCTTTTTTGCATATATTTTTGGCACATATATATTCAGCGATTACTATAGACAGACTTGAAAATAATTGAAGGCCGCCTGTTCTGTGCAGCTTGCACAGTATTTTTCACTGCAGGGAGTGATGGTTCCAGGCATTCAGCTTTTTGTACCTCCATCTCAACGAGAGAAAATATCCTATTTTAAAGCCAGGTCAGTTAACCATTTTGAAAGAGCTGGCTACCCCCGACTAATGCAGGAGAAGGAAAGAAGCAGGGGTCCTCCCCCGCCCCGCACCCCGGTACCTTATCGATGTGACGTCATCTGGGCTCTGGCTGTATTTATAGCCTAGAGCCACAGAGTCAGGGTGGAATCCAAACAGGAAAGCTGATCGTTAGAGTATCAGAATGCACAGAGCAGAGAAAAGCGACTGAAGATGACAGCATATCTATAAATGCAAGAGAAAAGCGAGCAATTCTGTCATTCAGCTGTCTAGACTGTTTGCTTTATAATGTAAAGCTGTGAATGAGCCAGCGAGTTGCGATTATGGCATAGTAGCTTTGTAGACATTCAGAGACGGCGGCGTGGAGACTGAGGGGATTTACTGAGTTCCTGTTCATGTTGGGCTGTCATACGTGATGCCTTTAAAAAAAAAAAAAAAAAAGAGAAGAGGGGAAAATGCCCTGGAAAAATAAATTAGCTCAGCTCTTGCAGCTTACAAACTAATGAATACGGAATTCAAACAAAAAGAAAGCTCCTACACGTATAACAAGCCTTCGTTTTTTTGGTGCTCAGCAGAGAGACACATATATAGTGCAAAAGGCAACAATTTTTCCCCCTCTCTGAAAATGCTGAAGCCCTCGTATTCATTTGGCTCTTTAACTGCTGCTATGAGTCATGAACAAACATTTTCAAACAGCTAAGCTTGCTGAAGTTGCTTTTGCAGGGCTTTACTTCGTGTTAATACTGTTGATATTTTTTCACTTGCAATCTGTTGCAGTGCACAGCCTTTATTATCTGTATATGTGAAAATAGTAGGAGCCGAGAAGGTAATTCCAGCTGGCACACCAATCAACTGCAGTAAATTACTTTGCAGAGAGCATGTTCTGTTACTTTTTATGGTCATGTTCTATATTTGTGTGTGCAGTGGAAGAGATCACATGGCAAAACCACCGGTTGAGATCCCTGTTTGTGTATGTCCCAGCTAATGGCTGCTGGATACAGGCTCCTTCAGCAAGACGGGATTCTTTAGTTCATCCACTTAATAAAAATGATTTCCTGACGCCAAACTTCAAACATTAAAGCAAAAAAGCATGTCTATTATAAATCGTTTACTTGATAAGAGATAGTAAGGAGAAGACAGAGAGGGGAAAATAAAGTAGAATATTGCTATATTCTCTGAGAAGTTGTTTAAAAATGTATTTTGAGACCATACATGTACATGTGGCTTGTGTAATTCAGAAGATACAAGTTGACATAAAACTTCACAAAATACTGTGAAACAGTTTAGATCTGAATCTTCTATTCCCCGTAGTCTGAGCCAAATGCAGTTCTGACTGACACATTATTATTTTATTGTATAATAATTTTAGAAGTCATGAGTGTTCCTGAGGAAATTTCTCTGTTTAACTTTTTTTTTTTTTTTTTAAAATTTACGATCATGAATACTAACGTATGAGATCACAGCTCAAAGCCACTTCTCGAATTCTTTGTGAATGGTAACTTAGATGCTGTCTTCTCTTCATGAGTTGCTTCATTTCACTTAAAGAGTTCAAACAATTTTAAGAGTTGCTTTGAGGGCATACTGGGAACTAATTAATGAGATAAGTTTTTCTGTGAATCAATATAAACATATGCAGGATGAGCATAGTCATGGTAAGAAGTACTACGAACAGATCTGAATGACAGATGCAGTTCAGATTATAAACGATTAGGTAATTTCTCATTAAAAAAAATGCTGAGTTCCTGTCACTGCCAGAGCTCACGGATTTAATTACCAACATTGTGCAGACAAACATTCCAGTTGAATACCTAGCTTAAATATCCAGATTCTACACACAGATGGGAGGAGAGGCACGGAAGGAAGTGAGAGGTGAGGGAGTCAGGAAACTGTATTTGAAGTTAGACTTGGAACCATGAGAACAAATCCTGAGGTTTTTAATTTTTTATAGTCAAGCAAAAAATGTATTGTGGGAACGGAATAGTTGTGGCAATTCCTTTGAACAGAAGGCTCATTCTCAGAAATTTTATGTAGAAATCAAAGATGGAGCTTTACAGTTCCCTGCTCTCTGTCAACGTAGAACTGCTCCCTTTTTTGTCACCTCTATTTTTGAAGTACTTCAATAGCAGGACTCCTGGCACTTAGTCTGCATCCTAGCAGGACTCGTTTTACAATTACCTTGACTTGCTGCTATCATTCCATTTCCCAGTACTTTTCCTCACGCTTGCTGGGATCACCCTTACTGTGTTCCAAAAATACGAAGAGCAGGATACTCCTCATCTTGTTAAATTTATCACTTACTTACGCAAAAGAGTTTGAGCCAAGTTCTGTTGCCCTTCTACTCCACTGCCCACTGCAAACCTGCAACTCTGTGTCTAGAAATAGCTTGAGGAAGAATTCGGTTCAGTCCTTTTAAGGTCTTCGGGTCCCAAACTTCCAGAAGGTGCCAAGAGTGACATGAACAGAGCCTGAGGGTCCTCTGCTCCAAAGGGAACCCCTTCCCCCCTCCAGTTCTCTGAAATCTTGCCAAACCGTTGACATATTTCTGTTATCAGCAAGATTACAACTGCACGTGACACGTGGTCACAGCCGTGGTGATGGACCAGCTGACAGTTTTTAGTTGCTCCCTTGCTGCCTGACAGTGTTCACAGGCTCATTTTTGGATATCACTTCAAACTCTTACTCGGTTTCAGGTCCACTTTAATCCTCAGTTATTGCTTCATTGTAAACGTATTGCCAGTCTCTAGACAGCCCTCTGACACCTGTTACCTCTTAATTTTGTCTCAAAGGCACTCGACTGCATTTCACCAGCCTGAAGCTCATTATATTTTTTGATCATAGAGTCATAGAGTCATCTAGGTTGGACAAGACCTTTAAGATCACTGAGTCCAGCTGTCAACCCAGCACTGCCAGGTCCACCACTAACCCGTGTCCCTGAGCACCTCATCTACACGTTTTAAATCCCTCCGGGGACAGTGACTCCACCACTGCCCTGGGCAGCCTGTGCCAGGGCCTGACAACCCTTTCGGTTAAGAAATTTCTCCTAACGTCCAATCTAAACCTCCTCTGGCACAACTTGAGGCCATTTCTTCTTGTCCTATCGCTTGTTACATGGGAGAAGAGACGAACCTCACCTCACTACAGCCTCCTTTCAGGAAGTAGTAGAGAGCAAGGTTTCCAGCAGTTCACGTTCTGCCTACGAACCAGGCTCCAGGAAGCAAAGGCTCCTTGCACTTCTTCACTCCAGTATGTCCGTACCTGGACTAGGAACAGCATCATCCCGTAAGGAAGACATTATCCGAGATGACACTCTGTATCTTGTCAAGCTCCTCATCTGACACACCTGCTGAGCAATTCTGGGGATCCTACAGACTCTCGTTGCAATTCTGCTGTGTCCTAAAACCATGTCCTAAAATCACCAGGCTAGTTTTCGATCCCTACAGCAATGTCCATATTCAAACTGCGCCACGTGAGATCCCACTGAGCTATGCTGATGGGATGGATGCTCTCTTTCCAATTAAGTATCGTATTCTTCAGTTCTGCTAAACACAAATCCAAACCAGTACACTCCTTTCTTTGTGCTACACGCTTTTTTTCCCCAGGATTTCTAGACTGTGCAAGATCTAAAAGGGGATACAGCTGACCGCAAAGTAGGACTTTTTGGTTCACAGGTTAGTCCATTTTTTTTTTCTAATTTTACTGTGGTCTAAATCAGACAACAACCAATGATTTTTGAATTCTGAAAGTTATGCAGACTCGAGGACTGCTTATCGAACCTGTCAGTCTTACAATTTGTCTCTGGGGACATCTCAGGTGAACCACATGAATGGCCAAGGCTGGAAGCCTGCACCTCCTAACGTCCCTGTCCCTGGAAACCTTAGGAAAAACTCGTCAGATCTCAGATGTTGTGAACAAAACAACTGTGGCCAAACCAAATGCCATTTCCTGACAGAAACTTTGCTACCTGGAATGCCCTGGGCCCCGCTGACACGGGTTATGAGCACAGCAGCAAATGCTGAGGGAGCAGTAAATCAAAAGGTTAAAAACAGTTTGTCAGTGTAATCGTTCTTACTGATTAGGGGTGGGATATTGCTTGTGTGCCTAAAGCAGGAGGACCCTTCCTTGTTGAATACACTGTCCACGGAGAGCTGTAGTGGACAGGAAAACAATGTATAGAGCGTTCAGGTCCATTTAGCAAGCAGCTAGTGTCCTGGCCAACAATGTCGGGTGTGGTTCTGCACTGCTGTAAACTGATGCACACAACTGGTATCCGGCCCTGGATTTCTCCGCTGGTTAGGAGCTCTGTGTCTTTCACATTCCTCTCCATCTGCTCTCCCTCAGCGTTTACCTTTCGAAATAAACCCACAAACATCTAAACTAGTAATTTGCCATGTGGGGTTATGGTTTGGTCTTCTCTGGTTTTTTTTTCTGACAAAGCACAAAATCGCTACAGCTAGTATGGGCTGTTAGATTGAGAATTTATGTGCGATCTAAGAGGAATAAAAGCCAAATACCAATTAAGTCACTTTGGAAGCACACAAATGTGTCTAAGCTTCTGTGCTGATGAAGCTGATCAGACATTTCTGCAGATTTGTCCCTCTGTGTCACAGCCCTGCTGTTGCACAGCAGTGAGCTGAAGTGGCAAAATCTCTTCTATTGACAAACAAATCAAACACTTTTGCTGCACCACTGTGTTGAAGATTTAGAGCCTAAGAATACAGACTGGAGTAAATTATGTCTCTCTGTAATTAGTTAGGAGGACACCTTTGAACCCTGAAGATATCAGAGGAGTACTAGAGGGACACGAGTGTAGTGATCATAGAGGAAGATCTCACTGACAGTCTCCATCGCCAATCAGAAAATGTTTACAGAGAAAGCACTGAATTAACATACAGTAGGTCATACTGCAATGTGAAGAGCAAAACTGTGGTACCAAATGTGAAATGCTTTCTACGAGGAGGGATGGAGACAGGCAGTGCTAAAGAACAGAGAGCCACCAACAAAAGCTGGTAGTATTTCACCATGGAAGTAATCCTGAAAAGAAAGGAAGAGGAAAAAGTAAGCCTTTGAGGAATCTGGATGCAGCACTGGGAGGCTCAAAGTTATTGAGTAGCTTAGACTGACTTCTGGAAAAAAAAAATAAATCTATTTTCTACGTACTTAGAGAGGTTATTCCTCAGCCTAATCAGAACACTGATGCCATTCAGCTGCAACAACAAAAAAAAAAGACAGGCCTTTCCTAAACTACATATATACAGAAAAGGACTGACTTAAATAAGTCTTCTTTACGGAAGACAATATATAAGAAATAACTGTTAATCTAAAACTATTTTAGTTCTAGAACCATGGCTGCACGTAGCAGAAATGCATCACACAGGCGATCACTGAAGCTACCAGTATCTCATTCTATAGACAAGGATGGGATTCTGCTTATCAGCTGGAACTGCCAAGGCAGGCATGTTGTGTAAGGTGTCTTTCTAGGCTCTCCTTACAGTAAGCGGCAGCACCTCTAGAGTGCATTCTTCACATCTATTAACGTCTTCTAATATGTAGTCTTCTAACATCTATTATTAAGTGGAAAGAATTCTTCCGGGACATCTCTTTCTTCATTTCCAATAGAGGGAATCAAGTCTCAGCTGCGAGCAGATGCTTACCTTTTATATTGTCAGACCTGTGTGTGGTGGATGCTGGCCGTGATATCTTCCATCCCTTGAAGGGATAAA
This sequence comes from Trogon surrucura, assembly GCA_020746105.1. NCBI lineage: Eukaryota > Metazoa > Chordata > Aves > Trogoniformes > Trogonidae > Trogon > Trogon surrucura. Next base: position 100,311,452 of record CM036619.1, on the reverse strand, counting down.
ATGTGGGATGAGGCTGTACTAGGCTGCTGGTGGGGGTAATGCCTGTGTCTACATTAGTGTTCACAGTGGCACTGTATTTTGCCTTCAGATCAGCCCTGTTTACTATGCTGTGATTCACATCGTAGAGCAGTCTTAGGGTGTACAAAATTAGTATCTTTCTGATGAAGTCAAATAGAAGAAGATACACTCCCAGACAAGACCTAAAACCACAACTTAGAGCTAGTGCAAAATAGCACCCCCCCCCCCCCCCCCCCCCCCCCCCAACGCATATAGTGTGAACATCAGGTCCCCAGCACCAACCGTTCTGCTCTGCAGAACCGCTCCTGTTAGGCCGCGCTGCTGGCCAACACATACAAAGCGAAGCGATTCAAATCAGCTCCATCCTTCCAACTTGCCTGTGAAAAATACACTCTAAGTACGATGGAGATTTTGAACTGGCAGAGGAAAATAACAGAACTGTAGGTCATGGAATAAAGGTTATAGTCAGTGCTGTTCTGGCTGCAGCTGGGTAAAATGAAGGGCCCGCTGATCCCAAACGCTCTCAGCTTTCTTCTACAGCTCCTGCGCCAAAGGTTGCCACCCCCTCAGTCAGCACAACTTAAAAGGTTATTTGTTCCCTCACTGGGGTTTTTTTTTCGTAATAGTTCAGGTTGGTTTAAACAGTCTAACAGTGAGGTCTGAATTGTGTTGCCACCCATCAACATAAAAATTCTTCAGTACACAGTCTCACCCCTCAAACCCATATAAGAAGGATTAGCTTAAAAATACATAAGATCTTCAAAAACTGTATTTTTATTTACCTGCTGGGTTTTGTGCCTTTGTGATTCATGCTGGCAGGTTTCTGGACAACAGCGGTTCTGAGAGAACACCCATTTTCTCAAACTGAAGCTGAGATTTTCAAGTAATCACTGGCTCAAGCAGCTGAAGTTTAAGCAAGCCACTCAGTTTAGTGTGACTTCTCAGGCAAATCACAAAAATCACAAAACCCAAAAGTCTGGCCAATCTCTTGAAGTAAAACCATGTGCCCCAGTCTGTTAAACCTGTCATCTGGGGAGCATCTCGTGGGAGTATTACAAAAATGTGAAGGAGAAGAAGGTCTGTCTGGTGCATTCTGTTGGAATACTGGTGTTCCAGGTCAGTTCATGAGACTGGACTGAGGCTGTTAAGTCCCAAGCCAAAGCCTAAGGCACTTCTTGTTGCGTGCCACAACTTTTTTTTTGGACTGTTTTGGCTAATCATTGCAGTAGTCTTACTACTCTTGATTTTCTTAATGAGAACTGTAAGACATGGATCAAAGCTGGCTGGTTCTTTAGGTATTAATATTTTAAAAGACCGTCTGGTTTTAATAGTTATTAAAAAAGGACAAAGGCATACTAGGAATTGCTTTTGATATTTCTAAGCCGTGCCAGTGTTGCATTTTTAAACATTTCAGCAAAACTGACAGTGTAACAGGAACGGTGTTTACACGAAGACTCTTAAATTTCTGTTAAAACAACTGTGCTGTGTCTTAAATGACGAGAAATTTTATCTAGCAGATGCCAAGGGCATGCTGAAGATTTTTCCAACAGCTCTGATTCATCTCCTTGAAAATTTTTTCTTAGCGATACAGTATAGACAATCATTTTATTAACAACCAGCTGTTTTAATATTCATTGCAATGAAGAGATTATTCTTCTAGAACCTTCAGCACAACCGGTTCTGCATTGTCGAGCCAAACTAGAGTGACTGCTGCTGTAATTAATGAGCCTTTCTATGCCCCTACGCCATATACACTATAATTCATCTGCAGTCTAATCACTAACTAAAAATTTCAACCCGGCTGTGGGGAGACAGGGCTCAATGAAGTGACTCCTTTGCAGGCCTGTATTCCTTTGTCTCCAACCGTTACACAGAAACTTGGATCACGAGAAGCTTGCACAACATGGTTTAGGGGTGAACTTGTAGTGTAGGGTTAATGGTTGTAGTGTAGGGTTAATGGTTGGACTCGATGGTCCCAAGGGTCTTTTCCAACCTGAACCGTTCTATGATTCTATGAAACACAAACAGGGGTTTCGCACAGCCGGCTGGCACCTATCTCAGAGCCAGGATGAGAGTGCAAGGAAGGGAAGGCAGCCTGTTCTGCTCTCCCAGCCCACCTCACATGAAACAGCTACATTAGCATTGTTGTTTCATATGTAGGAAGCTGAAGCACAGAAAGGTAACTCAGCTTTCCTGAAAGCTGACAATAATTTGGTGGGAGAGCTGTCAAGAGAACCCCCATGGATGGACTCCCGCTTCTGTGCCTTCATCCACAGAAACGTGCTGCCTCCCAGTGCTGCCCAGATAAACCAGGCATCTGCGGAGCTGTATTTTTAGCCGTGATGCTCTCTTTGGCTGGAGCTGGGCCATGAAGATTCACAGTAAGCTAAGGACTCTACATAACCATTAGACTTCATGGGAGGAAAACTGGCATAATATCAAAGTAGAGCAAGCACTTTCCTAAATCTCAGTTTTGTTAACTACTGTCACACGTGAAAGATTTCCCTGCAAAATAAGAAAGAGCCAGCCAGCTGCAGCAGGCTGTAAACAAGCCAAAATCAGAAAGAAATTCCTGCAGACTTCATCGTGTTATGGCAACAAAATTAGTTTTCAAGAACTACAAATCCTGGGAGTTTCAGGACTTTTTTCAGACTTAATGACTTATGCTGGTCATTAAGCCATCAACATAAAATCTTTTCATCTCCCAGTAATACTGTAAATATTTGTTTTCTCTCAACCCACTTCGTGTAGGAGAAGATCAAATATATCCCCATGTGTTTCAGATGCACAGGCCTTTCTCCAAATCGCATTAACATTAAATATCAGGGCTCCTTAGTTGGACCAAACTTCCTTTAAAATGGCAAAACGTCTTTTTGTCACGTTTTTGGAGTGTCTTTTGACCCCTGTTGATCCATAACAGACATGCTTATTTCAAGGGGACATAAATTCTGTAAAGCTGAGGTCTCGTGGAAGGGTGAGGAGAAATATATCAGAGACAACAAAGATCGAGCAGCACATATGAACACATCGGATTGTGTGCGTCATGACAGCATTCGTCCTCAAGTGTATGAGTATTGGTGGTCTCTAACAAGCTCTTAATTCCATTAAAGAAGTAGTCCTGAGAAAAGGAGAGAAAAATACACAATTCTGCTACATGCTGAGTGACTTCCGAGTGAAGTGCCAGAGCAATGAGAACGGTGCGCTCTCTTTGATGGGACGTAGTATGAGTTCTGCAGGCACACTTCTGCAACAAAAAATTGGACTGGTTTTGTAGAAACATTTTGTAGGGTTGCAAGGTACACCAGTTGTTTTGCTTGTAAACTAATGTCTCCTTGTCCCTCAACGTGCTGCTTTTGACTGGGAGAATTTTCCTCAGTAAGGTGGTGCTTGAAATCAGTTATTCTGAGACTGGGCCAGCATGATTGGCATTCGCTGTACGCAGTGAAGAGCTGGGATAGCTTCTACATTCATCCTGCTTTTCTCTTCACTCCACACCCTATTCCTTCCGCTCAACAGCCATTCCCCTGGACGCCATTCGTTCCTGATGAACGCAGGAGAATTTCCCCAAACTGCGGCTTGCATGCAGTACGTTTCCCATGAAATCCTCCCACACGAACTTGCAGCCAAACGAAATCGAAACATTAAAACTTACCAACAGGGAAAGCTAAAATTGATACTGCCTTCAGTGTATTACTTTCTCAGTTGCGTTGCCAGATGATAAGGGGCCACTAACCTAACAAGTAGCTTGTGTTTCTTATAGAAAGAACGACTTGGTTAGTAACTCGGAAAACTCAAGACGGTGTAAACTCTCAAAAAGTTCAAGGGAGATCAGACGAAAAACACAAGCATTCTCCTAACTCCGAGCTATGCAGTCTCTATGGGTCTTACGCATGGGCCTTACCCATGTAAAAATGCTGCCAGGGCTGAGAACAATTTTTGCTCCAATACATTATTAACATATAACGTCTGTGCATTTTGCCACTGCATCCAGAGGAGGGTAATTCGGTTGTTACTTTAATGTAGAGAATATGCTGACCTGTCTTTCTTTCCAGCTGTGAAATCAACGGGCAGGGAAGATAATGTTAAACCACTGGGGTCTTTTGGACCACCCATTGTAACAGTAAGTGTCATCCTTTTTTTTTTGCTTTCTTGTGTTTTTTCTTCCCCAGAATGAGGTGGCAATGCTTCTCAAGCCAATATCAGAGAAGATTCAGGAAATCCAGAACTTCAGAGAAAGGAACAGAGGAAGTGAAATGTTCAACCACCTCTCAGCTGTCAGTGAAAGCATACCTGCCCTTGGGTGGATAGCAGTGGTGAGTGACACACAGGATGGTTGGGGGGAGCTGTAAACATAGTTCTGGATGGTGGAGTCCAGAGCAGTTCCCAATCTCGCAGAACTGTGCAGTCTCATCTGCATAGTTCTTCAGTTTACTACACCCAAGAAGATACTTTGTAGTACACCCAATACATCAGGAAGGGTGTCTGACTAATGTTTTACTTCCTTTCTCGGTCTGTTCCCTGCTGCCGTGAATTGATGGTCCTAGTCTCCTAAACCAGGCCCTTATGTCAAGGAGATGAATGATGCCGCTACCTTTTATACTAACCGGGTACTAAAGGACTACAAGCACAGGTATGTTGCCAAGCCCCGGTATCTACTCGCCAGAGAGCATTAGCCATACCAGTAGGGTTCACAATGCCATCACAGAAAGCATTTTGTAAACTAAAAAGCGTTTGCTGAAGTCTCTCTGTGGTAGGACATTTTCCCATTCTCATCTTTGGCCTGCCGCATGTTGCAGTGCCAGTGGCAGCAGCACTAGCAGTGCTGGTTTTCACTCTCTGCAAATTATACAAATTAGAGGATTATATATAATTTTCGGGCATCCCTACATCATAAGCTTATGCACAAATACGTATCTACATGTCAGTGTGTGGCTGGCTGGCTGCTACGCATCTCTGTCTTACTTGTGCGCTCACAGCGTTGCTATTCTTGCTCTTCCCTTGAAAATGTGCATTTAAGCGGTAGATGCATACAAATGAGCATCTAATTTTGTAACTCCCAATCTGAGGTTTTTCTGTACCACTGCCTTGTTCTTAAAGAGCACAAGGAATTCACAAAAAAAAGTTCCACAAATGAGATCTGTGAGCTGACAGAGAAAGAGAAAAAAAGGTAAGTCCTTCCTATGTCCTCTTAAAAATGTCATGTATAAATCCTATTGATTTGGTGCTTTTGGAGGCCAGATTTGGGCTTTTATATCCCAGTGAAGAACAGTATTTGCTAGTGAATTTTTCTTCTTCAGTGAGGAAAACTTTATATATATATAAAAAAATTATATATATTTTTGTTTGTTGTATATGCATAAATATACGTAAATATATCATATGCATATACTAGCTATAAATATATAGTATGTATTATTCATATATATATATGTGTGTGTATATATATATATATATATAAACAATATATATTATGTATCATTCCTGAAGCCTTAGTTTACCTACTGAAGCTAGCACCTGCTGGAGTAACTGAAGAACTTTACAATATCGCTTTAGTGCTTATTCTGGAGAAGAAAATGTCTCACATAACATAAACAAGGTACATTATTTAGGTATTTGGTTCTTTCCCTAATAAGGAATTGTCTTCCTTTTTTTCACTGAATCAGATCACAATGTTTCTAAAGTAGAGGAAGGCTCTCCCTCGACTTCAGCAGGATTTGGAATAAACCTGTTGACCCAGATCCTCAGCAGTAACAAACATCAGACTCCAAAGGAAATAAATAGGAGGTAGACACCCAAATCCCTGTAAGCATCCAGTCCACAGCCACCACTAGTCAGTAAGAACTCTTCATAACTAAGGACTCCACCTCGCAAGTAGTTTCTCTCCCTCTGCATCTTCCTTGTTTTCGCTTCCTGTCCCACTGGCAGATGAAGCCTTCCAGATAAAGATTCCAGAGCCAAATTGTGACTTGTACTTTAAAAATGCGCGATGTATAAAGTTTTTAGTCTGATGACTGTAACGGGATGCAGTGTTGCCCTAGCTACACTTGAACGCTAGAATATCTTGCAGAATCCATGGATATTTAATTTTCTAAAATTTAGCACCCTGGAACCGAGTCTGGGTAGCTGCTGCACAGCTCCGTGTACCTTTAGTGCTTCTTCAGCTGCCTTTGAGCCTGAACCAAATGATGACAACCCCTTCCAGCAGTAGGCGTTCTCTGCTAGAGGCATCCTTTGCCCCTCTTTGTCCGTGGGAAAGATCGAAAAGTTTCCACTGCAGTAGGTATTTCCGGTATTTTCAGCAGTGGTCGGTCTGCCTGCTAACCGATTTGTCCGTGGCTTTAAAGCAGAGATTGGGTTTTACCTGCCTTAAGCAAGAGTAGCAGTACTTTCTGGTTTTAAGTACATTGGCACATTGAAATGTTGCCTCTGTTTTTACAGCGACACACGCCATGTTGATTGGGTGAAGTCATATCTGAACATCTGGTCTGAGCTTCAGGCTTATATTAAAGAGCATCATACCACAGGTCTCACCTGGAGTAAAACTGTAAGTACTCTTTCCTTCTTCATGCGCAAGCCTAACGTGCCAATAACCAGGAAATATGAATTCGGAAAAATAAATATCTAGGGCAGGAACAGAAGTCACGGTTTGTGGACTTCCCAAATAAGCCAGTGAAAGCTTGACAGACACGTAGAGGCAGATGTGTCAGGTCACTAGGGTACAGGTTTGGAGGAAGAGGGAGGAATTCTTTGGGATTGTGATAGCCATAACCCCCAGATGCACATGGTGAGGAGAGGCAGATGCAATTCTCCGGGCCTGCTACAGCAGAAGGTAGGGACAAAAACAAACCCCCAAAAATTTGAAGGGCATGTCTGACTAAAGGAGAACTGGGGGAGCATGACAGGGAAAGGAGAGGAATGGTGGAAAGAACATGAACAGAGGGAGATATATAGTAACAGGAAAAAGAAACACAAGGGATACATTAAATTTACTACTTCGTAGGTGGCTATCTTTATAAAACTGTTGCTTCGTACATACAGAAATACTTTCTGAAATACATGTAGAGAGTAAATAAAACTGTATGCCTAACTCTCTGTATATTTATATAAAATCTTCTGATTGTATGTCACTTGTACTGAATGTATGTTACTCGTACGTAGCCCCAGACTAACTACACAATTTTCTCTTCACACACTTTGTTAACAGACATTGTTCAAGGCCTCATTGTTCACCTACTCAAGCGTTCAAGTGCAAGTTCAAACACAGCAGAGATGATGGTCTGAGTGTACTTCTTAGTTTGAAGCAATGCAAGAAAGTTTAAATGTGACAAATTAGAAGACTGGAATTATCTGCTGCTTTCTAGGTTTCCGCAGAAAATTTTAAAATATTAGACGTGATTCTCTTCCTTAATTTAGTCCAAAATGTCACACTTGCTACATCCTGCTCTATTATCGTCAGTGACTGTGAGAAGAGCTAATGATTTAAAAATTGTTTTTAGGGAAGGGAAAGAAATTGTAGTGCCGTTAGCCTGAGAATCTGGGACAAATTTGGGTTTGTTAATACAGAAAAAGAATCACCTTCACCTTTAATGGAACTTTACAAGTATGGAAATAATAGTGTTATAAGATAAAGATTTGTTATAACTATTTGATCAAACAGGAGGAGCTCTCAGTGCTGCTGAGTTCTGGTAATCCTATTCAGAAATGTAGCTGTTGCAGAGTACACTTGACTGGTCTTAAAACCAGCATCTCAGTCATCACATCTTCCTATTTCCTTCTCTTCAGTTGTGCAAGAAATTGCTGAATACAAACCTAGGTGTGACTGGTTTATTCATATTAAGGATAGTTTCCTGCCAGCCGCACTCATTCCGTCAGCAGTGAGGAGTCCCTTGCTGCATGTGAAGTATTGATTTCTCTCACGTTGGATATCACTCAGTTCTGAAAGTCTTCTTGGAAGTATGGCTCATTTAAATTATCATTCATGTAATGTGTGTCAGAAAGATTAAATTACACACACGTGTTTATGGATGCATCTTTTTTTCCAAAGTTTTACTTCATGTGAGCGTAAGGAAATTAGAATCTAGTTAGCAGGCTGTTTAAATAGCTTGTTGTTTAAGAGCTTGGTAACCAATACACTCAAAGAAGCAATGAGTTACTCAAGTGATAATTTCATTTCTGTTACACATTTTAAAGTGAGAAAGAAAGCCACAGACTTTTGCTGTGTGAAGTTGGGCATAGAGGTCTGCAGAATCAGGGCCTCGACAGATACACGATAGATAGAAAAGCTGCCGATACATTCCAAACACAGTTGGTAATCATTGCATACGGCAGCTTCCACTTGCACGGAAGGAAAAAAGGAAAAAGCAGTAGTTTGGCAAGGCGTTAAGGAGGTGGGACATTTATGCCAGGGAGATGTTGATGCAGAAATGCGATTTCCCTACAGAGGAAGGGAGGAAGAGAGAAAGTTTTTGGCCTGCAAAGTACAGATTTAAAAGTACATGATACCGATAATTCACCCTTCATATCTGCAGAAGTCAACAAAGCAATGCTTGAAGCTTTATATGGAAAGCTGTTGATTATCATGTTTGAGTGTTTCTAAAGGGACTAAAGAGTCAGGGAGAACACTAGCTACTGCTTCTTTCAGAGCTGTAGTCTCACAGCTCGAACTGCAACAAAACCCCGGGAGCATCACTTCAGATCGGACTACGCTGGGGTTTCCGGAAAGGAGGGGACAGGACTTTTTGTGGGCGGCTGGCCCCCTTCCCTGCAGGTGCTGTGTGCCATGGGGCGCACAGTTCTGGCCGTGCTCTGCTGTGCTACCACAAAGCTCTGCTGTTTCCCGGACCCTTCCACCAGGCTGCGCAAGGCAGCTGCAGCCAACCTTGCAACAGGTCACGACTAGCGCGCGCGGCGAGGTGCTCCTGGCTTTGGCAGTAAGCTTGCAGGGCAGGCACATTAGAGGAAAGAAAAATAAATGTCTTCTTAATAAATTACGTGACAGACACTGAAACAGGTGCGAAAGGTTGAAATAATGGCTGAGCAGTCGGGCCTGATGATAACCGTGACCTCTACTGGCTTTATAATACATTTGTGATAAAAACAGATGCTTACAGATTTCTGGATCTCACGCAGTTCTCTCTCCTTATTGACTTTGGCTGTCGTTCTGCCAAGATGCGTGACAATATTTTACTCCTGGAGGGCATCCCGCTGAAACATGTGGGACTATGTGAGGAGAAGGCAAAAAAATCAGTGTAGCTGAGGACCTCAAGACCTTTGCGTTTTGCTACCCATGTGGAGTGGTGGTACCAAACCGGACCCTACATAAATTGCAGGCATTTCGAGACATAATGGATGTGGTCAGGATATCTGTTGGTACTGGTCTCACAGAAAAAAAACTACATATTTAAAGTGTGTATGTTTGCGAGCAGGATTGTCCCAGAGAGTAAATGTTCCAGTCTGTATTTTCACCAGGACCCAAAGTGTTAGTTTTCATTAACTGACTGCGCATATGTCGGAGAAAATATGCTTGTCAGGGGAAGTCAGGTGGATCTGGGGTATATTTCCTTAAAAGTGTAATTTTGCAGTTCATTATTCTGACTGTAAAGTGTGAGCCTTCTTCTGTGAGCCACACATACCTTGTGGTGAGTAGCAGTTCGCTCACTACATCTCAGTCTAGCCATCCTGACAACAGGAACAATAGCAATGACCAACCTAATGGAGATTTGCAAGTTTTAATTTGCTACCAGATACGACATTCTCAGATGTCAGTGAGTCTCATGCAAAAGCTGTTATTATTGTTGCGTTTCAAATGCCCAGTATAGCATTTTACCCATGCAGTAAATGTCATTTTTGCTTGCTACAACTTTCTGACTTTAACAGTACAGCTGTAACAGTAACCTATGTCTTTTTTCAGTTCTTACCGATAAACAGCAAGTGCCCTTTTTTTTTTTTTTTTTTTTTTTTTTTCTGCTTAAAGAAGAGATTGTGTTGAAGCACGGCTCTTTCTTCCCCCTCTACTTTTTTTTTGGGGGGTGCAAAGAAACGAACAGCTGTAATATAAGCTCAAAGGAATGCCCAGTAAAAGTTTGTTTGCTGCAAGGACTGCAGGAGTAAGCTGGGGGAAGTGAAACTTCCGCTCCTGTTTCTGCAGGTTGATTTTGCAGCAAGAAAACTACGAGCGATAACTAGAGCTTGCTGTAGTTTCCTGCACACCAACTAAGTGTTAAGAAACAAGTCTTGCTCAAGGATAAAGGTCTTGAATGTCTCTCTCAGTTGCAGGTGAATCTGCAGTCAAGTTTTTGTTATTTGTATACAATAGTCCAATTTTGCCAGCAGGATTATTTACAAACAGGAAATATTTACAAGCTATCAGTGAATTTCATGACACTTTTTAGTTTCTAATGCAGAATTTCACTGAACTGACTTACGTTTGTTTACAAATCAAAACAAAGACCGAGGAGGAAATCTGCGTCTTTACAAGCAGGTGAGATTTACTTATATCCTGTTCCCACTGAAGCCAATACAGTACCTTCGAGCCTTGTTCTCCTGAAATACCATTTTAAAAAACATTTCTAACAACTCATTAGATAGTACTCTAAACCCACTCCTTAAAAGCTCAAACTCTCCACAGGGTCCACACTGAGAAGAACCATCGTAATTCCTACGTTAACCTGATTGAGCTCAGCAATACCAGTCTCAGTACAGGCTCTGACCATTTCATTCTCGTCTAAAATAATCACCTCCAAACACTTGCTTATAAAATGGTCGTGCTTCTCTCCGGTACTACTGAAACATCTTCCTGTAATGTATTGACTCTCTACATATTGAGGCGAACGAGCCACAGAAGACCAATTTCTGCAGGCAAAAGCCTCCTATCATCCTTCCAGTGTCTCTTCTGTGCTGCATTTAGCCTGACCCACTAAGCAAGAAACCATCGTCCGAGCCGCTTCACTAAAAGTCAAGGTCAAAAGTAGTGCCAAATTCCAGCCACAGCCACAACAGCAGCCCCAGAGGCCTCATTCAGATACAGGAAAGGGTAGCACAAGACACGCTGATTTAAATGCCTGTATCTTGGATAAGACATAGACATTTTCAGAGCGCTCAACTTTTCTCCGTCACAGCCTTCCTCCTCCTTTTCTGTCCCCTTCCATTCCTTTCTCTTCCCTTCCCTCTCCCGTTTCCTTATACTTTTTTTCTTGAAAAATCTGCATCCCTTAATCCCAGCGGTTTCCTTCTCAGAGAACAGGCAATGTCCAGTTTTTGGTAGGCTGTCAGTTTAGAAAGTGGCCATCTTGGCAAGTCTACAATAGTTGCCTCTTTTATGGACACTGCTTCAATTACATCCACATCCCTTTGAAAGAAAGCAGTTTTACTCCTTTATTCCAACAATAACTGACAATATTTGTCTTTACTAGATATCGACGGTGTGCTTTTAACGTCAGTGACCAAACACCATTCAGGCAGGTTAAGGGAGAACCTAAGAGAGGCTTCTTTGACAACAGCTGTCAAATGCACCCTGACCTGTAACATAATGCAACCTAGTTCCTGGGGAAAAAGGGAATGGAAAAAGGAAATTGAAAGTACGTAAAATGGAGAGAATAGGAAAAGGCACATCTGTTAAAACGTTACTATATTGCTGAAGAGATCGGTCTTCGTTTTAGTTGAATTTATGTAAGTAAAAGATGGTTTAATGTGCCTGTCAGAGCATGTTACTTGTTGACAATTACATTAGCACACAGTTCTTGGATGACTTAGAAGACCTGGGCTGGGTAAAACATTTCTAGCTGGGTAACTGTGAAGCTGAAAGCACCATTTTAAATCCTGAACCGGTGATAAATGGCAGAAGGGGGCTTCCGAGCTTGCAAACTCAACAGATAAATAATTCTACTGAGGCCTAGTAACAAGAAAAGTGGCTGGCCTGGGTTTTGCCATTTTGTGTTTTAACTCCACAAAGATTACAGCCCTCTAAGCTGTTTCATCTAGTAAATTGTGGATCTCAGGGCAGCGTAACCCCTTGCAGACAGGTGGCTTAAATACAGTAGGTAATAGAACTGCTGTGCTAAGCTACTTTTACACAAAAAAAAACAACCCACCTTAACAAGAGCTCTGTGCCCGTGAGTCACAGTCCACCTGTTCCCAGAGGTTGATACGTGATATTTTGAGCCTCACGAGTCTTGTCTTTGGCTGTGCATATGTATGAGAAGAACAATACAGAATGCTCCAATCTTTTTAGGTGTGAAACTAGGATTACTATAAAGGGGGTGAAATCAGAATAATTGAGAAGAATGCAGTCCCCATTAGGGGGGCCTGTTTATCTGCTGCCATGAAAAGAAGGCTTTTCCATAAATTAAGGAAGGGATTTTGTGCCTAGGTGTCTAGGCACCTGTTGCCTCAGCCACAAAAAGATACTAACCTCTCGACAGGAATGACTAATAAAATAGGTACTATATGTTATACAGATGCATATGTAATTGATTTATACGCATGATATAGATGTTCACAATCTGTTTGTCCTTAGTAAAAATTACAACTACAAGAAACGTCTGCTCAGTCAGATGCTCCATGGCATGCTCCCACCACAAGAACTTTGTTCCCCTGCTGGGGTCTGTGCTGCACTGTGTCACTCTAAAGCCAGATAAACACAGAGGAACATTGTGGGTGTTTGTACAGGGTCGACACGTAAACCCCTTGTACGCCCAGAGATACAAGCCTCTGACTTAGGGCTCTTTGCTGCCACAAACACAGTAACAGTGACACGGAAGGCTAACCCAGGGAATTGTTCGGCAAGAATGGCTCAGGAAACAGTAACATCTGTGATAAGACATAAGAAGAAATTCTTGCTGTCTCTCAGTAGCTGGGTTTAGACCTAAAGACACGTCAAGCCGCACACGGGCACCAAAAATTCCTGATGGTACAGCATCCAGAGCGCTTGTGTTATGTACTAACAGCATTTTATCTCTCTAACGAGACTGGCTGTTGCCTTGGGCTCCAGGGGAGGCTTTTAGGAGAAACCAACTTCTCAGAAGTAAAGGACTTCTCTCATCTCTACTGTAATTTCAAGGGAATTAAATGACATTCAACACAGATGAATTTTAACCAGCCAGCTGCCGCAGCATAAGCATTTCTTTCTTCCAGTGGGCCAGCTAGGAAACCAGCAAGGAGGAAAAGATGAGTACCTCCTCCTTCTGTACAAGATAAAGGTAGAAATACAGCCTACTTTGAGGCCGTACTGCACTCCTGCAAAGCCTTGCACAGCGATAATATTAATTTAGCAGAGCAGCTTCAGACACTGTCGCTTGAGGAAGCTACTGAGCCCCAGGGCCCCTCTGCAGATGGCGCTGGGCCATCCAGCAAGGAGCAAACCCGGACCCCTTCCTGTCACTCCATTCGGAGCATGGTTTAGTTGGGGGTTGAAGACAATTTTTTTTTCCCTAGGAGGAAATTTCTGGAATGCTCTGTTCCCTACAGAGCTGTTACTACGTGGCTGCAGGGCCTGCATCTCCTGTTCTTGGTAGGACCTAGGACCTTACTCAGACAACTATACTTTTCCCCATTTCAGAAAGCTCCAGGAGCAAGGTTTAAAGCGCATCAAGTTCACTATGATACAAAACTAGCAGGTTAGAAAGTAGTGGCTTTTTTTTTTTTGTTTTTGTTTTTGTTATGTTTTCACAAAGTAAGGCTGAAGCTATCTATTCCCCTGATAATTCTTACAAGGGGCATATTTGCAAACAACGGAAAAATGACCGCACTGACATGTTAATGGCAACAGTCAGCTATCAGCATAACTTGACACGATGTCTCCAGACACGACGGCACTGAGAAGAGCAGCTGTTGCTGAGGCAAACAGCTGAAATAAAAGAGGAAGAAAGGCGGCTTGCAAGTAACCGCCTTTGCTAGTCCAAATGGCTCTCAATACTCTTTATGTAAAGATACACTGCTGGTGACATCTGCTTGAAGTTAACCTGAAGAGTTGTTTGCAAATAGCAAAGCTGGTAAGCACCTGCTGCTTTAGGATAGATGAACTTTATGGCCATATAACATCCTATTTTATTCCCAGCAGCTCTCACAAACACCACCCTATACAGAACAGAAATGAATGGACTTTGTGAAGGGCACTCTAGGTGAAATTGGATGGGACTATACACAAGTATTGCCAGATATCTGAACAGTTTAAGATTCTGGTTCAGAAATATTCTAGAGCCTGAGGGTTGAAGTGGTCTCAGAAGGGTGACTAAGGAAAGCAAACAAATTGCCCGTGACTTCATTTGGTAACTTGAAGGTCTATGTATTAACAGAGGTCAAAACTAATCAAAAAAAGAAAATTCCTGGAAGAGTGGTTCTGGGTTTTAAAACTGCCGTTGGCATCAGCATGCTTGAGTGCAGCACAGGTCCCATCTTCCTGGCATGCAGGGAAGGCAAGAAGTGCAACGTGTTTTCTGCATTTCCCATTCACTTCTGTGCTTTTTGTCCCCGTGTTGGAGTTTCCCCAAGCCTCTCGTCCCACAAAGAATCTCGCCTCCCTTGAACATTTGTTTGATTTCAGAGAGGTAAATCAAAATGGCAAAGAAAAGAAGACAAAAGCCAGAGTGAGACTGAACCCCTTTTTACAGCATGTCTGTGTATGCCTCCTCGTTGGTGAGACTTGTCTGTCTTCCCCATGCTGTTCTGTTGCAGTGGGGCATTGTCCTAGTGAACGTGTCCAGGGATGTATCCACGCTGTACGACGGTAGATGTCCCTTCCTGTACTTCAGCGCACTTTTTTTTTTTCCTTTGATTTGTCCTTCAGTTTTGCTTGGCCTAATTTACGCTTGAAATTGTTTGCAGTTTCCAGAATGGGCATAGATGTCCAGACATAATGGAAAATGTGATGATACAGTATCTGTTATCTTGTGTAGCTGTAACTCAGGTCCTAAACCAGACAAGAATTTGCCATGCAGGAGAAAAGTTAACAACAAAGGTTCAGTCCATCTCTTATTTCTGTGACTGCACAAAATTTAGAGGAAAAGTAGGAAGACTGACTGAATCCCAGGTGACTTCCGGGACCTTATGACAGCTCCTGTGTTCTTAATTTGATCTAATTCATAGTCTTCTGAGCTCAGTGAGATAGCCACGACTCTGGTGGAGGGATCTTTTCTGCTTGTAAAGAAAAGAGGAAGGCTGATGGGCAGTATTGAGTGCAAGGGAAACATTTTTTTCCTGCTCTTGAAACCCACTCAAAGGACCAGGATGTCTTCAGTCCTAGCATCAGGGATTGAGATTTTGAACTAGACCTGTCTTTTCCTTAGTACTGCTCTATAAGGGAAAGATGCTCCTACCTTCCCAGATCCTTTCCTACCTCTGCTCTTTCTTCAGAAGTAAAGAAGGCATTCTCGCATTATACAAAACCACATCAAACTTGATTGATGTAATAAAAATCCCTCTTTTTGGTCTGTACTTTCACAAGACCGTTCTTTCAGAGTTCTGGGAGAGAGGGCGTCCAATTCCACAGATAAATGCCCCTGAATTTTGCTTCCACCTTGATTACATAGACAATCCCATACTCCTGTTGTCATCTGGGAAACTGCCTTTGATGCACTGCTCAGCAGCATCATTTGAGCCTGGAATCTCCTGCATAATCTGTGATGGCCTCCAGTTTGACGCTTTAAGCAAAGAGACTGGCAGAGTGACCCACCGCTCTGTGTCGCGTGCAGAACACCCAGATAACTTCTACGTCTTTGCAGCCTTTGCAGAGTTTGAATGGTGTTAATTCCAAATGATCATGTGAGTCTTACACACACAAGTTTCTGGAAGATCACACCACTGTGATTATGCAGGTGGAAGCCATAAGGTACATCTGGGAAATCACATGTCAGTCTGGAATTCGGGAAATCAGATTTGTATCTCAGACTACAAGTTATTAACCACTACCACTATTACTATTAATCTCCTCCCACACATAATTCGTAACTCCACGTTCACAGTGCACTGTGAACAGAGAGTGCCATTTCTGGGTCTCTGGGTATTTTTAAAAGCCCTGCAGATGCCACGTTCCTAACTCTGGATAACCAGGACATAGTGTTGCTATGGTTTCAGGCAACAACAGATAGGGAAGATCTCTATTGCACCTCAGGCAGCAAAAACTGATTGTGCCACCAAATCCACTTACATTCTTTCTTTTTAATAATAATTCACAGCTGTGATAACGCTGCTGCAGGTAACTGCTACTGATATTAACAGCGGCTGGAAGACAGGCACTGGATACTGAGGGCCCATTGAAGAACTTATCCTCAGCCTAAAACAATAACCTTTAATTACTAAGTATGTAAGGAGAAACACTCCGAGATAAAAGTATCCGTGCAACAACAAAATGTCTGTAAAAGCAGTCCACATCAGTTTCTGCATACCTTGACAATAAATGATAGTCGATTCCGAAAGGGGATTCTTCTCATCAGTTCACATTTGACCAAACAGATTTAATAGCACACAAGAGAGCTTATTGCCTTGAGAGGTCTTCGATCCTTTCTGAACCAAACTGTGTCACTACACCGGTTTCATTACTCACCCAAGTACCCGAGATTCAACAGCTTTTTTTTTGTCCAATGCAGTTTTAATGTCACTAATCACAGAATCATTAAGGTCGGAAAAGACCTCTAAGATCATCAAGTCCTGTGGTCAGCCCAACACCACCATGACTATTAAACCATGTCCCGAAATGCCACATGACAAAGTATCTCGCTAGGTATTCTTCCGTAACATATTCCATAAACAGCTCCTTCAAATGCAACAGTATTTATATGCTGAAGACGCATGTGCCAACAGAGGGTGTACATTAAGAGGTTAACTAATACTGTTCCCTTTCTGTGCTACTCTAATTTGAGTTATAATGACTAAGAGGTCTGAATGCAGTTTGTTACTCAAATGCGTCAGGCTTCTTTTAAAAAAAAAAAAAAAGTCTGAAGAGTTAAAAAAAGAGCATGCGCACCTCAGCCCCTTTCCCATTATCGGTTTAGGATTACAGGCCGGAACAAGTTTAATTTTTTAAAAAAAAAGCTACGATTTTCACTCATGGGAGATGCATGAACCATACAGACACTTTGCTGTTTCATTTAGTGGAAAGCAGAAAGGAGCGGCATCATAAATGGTTAAAAACATCCTCTGAGTCCAGCGAAGCAAATATCTATTGCCAGTATTGATTACCAGGCATGCGCTTTAAACAACCTGCATCACTTAACAAAGGTAGCCAGGGGGGCACTTTAAACAACTCGTATCACTTAACAAAGGCAGCCAGTTAGAGGAGCTGTGACTCTTTAAGTCCCTGCCATTTTCCCGTTGCCCGCCTAATAAATACGTACTGATGCACTGCGCAATGCCTGTATAGCTATCTAAGTCCATCAGAACCAATCCACTTTTCCGCCACAGTTCTTTTAAAACGGTCGCTGCTGTGCTGCAGAGAGATGGGATCAGAGTGACACTCAGCGGCAAGACAGAAAAAATGATTCTCAGTTTCTATCTAACACCTGTTATTAGGATGCGTAACATATAAACCAGGTCGTTAGTAGTATTTTCTCTCTGAAAATATTCCATGTAAGCATTATAATTCAGACCAAAACATGTACTTTTGGTTATGCAAACTGAAAGGAAGTTGGGATCACTTACTTTCTATCGAGGCCCTCTCACTCATAGGTTGTGTGCTGTGATGTCCTGCAATTGAAAAAAATAAATTGAGAAATTGAACTAAAACCTCAGATACTGAATTTCAGAAATGAGACTTGAATGACCATAGTTTTACATTCTTTGCAGATGACTTGGTCTGCAGAACAGCATTTTAGATCTTGTGTGCGATTTAGCCTGTTGCATATGTATAACTGACACGGTTCCTGACCCTTCCCAGCTATTTTGTTCGATCAAAACATTTTTTCTGCATGTTTCTGAACGCACACCAAGCTATGGCTAACTGAATTTGGTAACTGAAAGAAACAAAGGAGATATTTTCCCATTGTGTAAGTTAACACTGGAAAAAAAAACCAAACCAAACCAAATAGAATCTTGACTATTCAAGATTTTTAACATCAGTCCTGACAAGGATTTGAGGGAAGTATTTTAGGTGGAGTAGTTCTGCAGTAAGGTAGCAGGGTGGGCTGTCAGGTTGTCCAGCCTTGCCTGCTTTAGCGCAGGGAGACTCAGAGTTTTATATTCAAATACAGCGCCAGAAATTCTTCTGAGCCTGTGGCTGCCTCAAGTTGCTCAATCCCACATCATTCAAGGATGCTAGTGAACAAAAGTTATCACGATAGAATGCTGCTTGAAACAGTGTGTGCAGAATAATACCCATCTATCTCAAACAGGGTCCTGTTGCATCGCCCATGTCTATGCGATCGGTTCTAACGAGCGGGTCATGCCGCTCCCCGCCGCCGCCGCCGCCGCCGCCGCCGCCGCCGCCTGGACCTCCCCCCATCTTTGATACCGAAACCGTAAAGGATGAAGGAACTGCATCTCGCTCGGCCCTGTTCGCACAGCTTAACCAGGGGGAGGCCATTACCAAAGGTCAGGAGAAAAGAAATCCAGTTTCGGTCCATGAGTCAAACTACATCAGCGCTGCGCTAAGTATTAATCCAACTTCCACCGCATTTTTAAGTTACATTTAAGCAGCTCAGATCTTTGAGGCTTGCAGTGAGTCTGACTGGGAAGACCACAACTTCCCTCAGAAGTAACAGCACCCAAGTATGTTAGACGTATTTGAGATTCACATCATCTATTGAGAGGTATCCTTTTAATTTTACAGCAGCCAAGATGGACAACTTCAATCCTCAGTAGCTGGCGAACCTTTCAGTTGCAATTGCAAGAAAAATTTATCTCCCTTTCTGATTTACAGTGTACCAACCTGTGTCAAAACGTGTTATGTGTTAGGTGAAAAGGTATGGTTTACTGCTCAGTGTGGAATACATAATAAAGCTTTTTGTATTAATACTGGACAGTTGTAATTAAAGCGGATGGTTGTGAGTTTAGATAGATATGATTAATACATCTGCCTTTAATGCTGCAGGGATAGTTCAAATATTGTCGTAAATTAGAAAAATAATCTCATTTTTATGAACGGAAAAATATTATGCAACAAGCTCTCCGAGCTGGCTACAGACAGAAAAAAAACTAGAAAACATTGTGACATTTCCTGTTAAAGATGGTAACATAGCCCACCCATAGTAAAGGACGTTTTTTATGAACGACTGAAAATATGTAGGCAGTTACACTTTAGGTCATTACTCATGCGAGCCTTGAGGAAATAAAAAATGTAAATTCACAGAATAATTTAACACACTTACAAATGAACCTTTCCTTGCTTAAATATGAACACACTAAGTGTGGAAGACAGACTGTCTTTGATAAACCCTTTTTTTTTTTTTTTTTTAGGGCTTCGACATGTCTCTGATGAGCAGAAGACTCACAAGAACCCCAGCCTCCGTGCCCAATGCCCATCTGTTCGTTCTCCAACAAAAAGCCATACTCCAAGTTCCACCTCTCCCAAGAATGCCCCGCAGCAGAGCCATGCCCCTCTCTTGGAGCTAGAGGGAAAGAAGTGGAGAGTGGTGAGTTCCAGCCACAACTCTGAACTGCACCCTGCACGTCGCAAACCAGGTTGAGCACTGGAACGCCCGGCAAAAAGGCTGCCCGCGATCAAGGTGCAACAAACCGAAAGCTGCAGCTAAAACGGGCTAAAGTCTTGCAGTGCTCTGCCTTGCCACGGATTAGCTGTTACTGTTCTGTAGGAGCTGAAGTCAATTCGGTTATCGCCGAGAATCTCATACTAATTTATCCGAACTGGAGAATGTCAGAGCCAACATGTAAATTCTTTGCAAAATCAGAAAATCCCCCAGAAACGAGTCCAGTGGAGAACTCCCAGTTAAAATCCCTTCTTGCAGGCCATTCGTGCAGGTGAGAGGTAACAGTATTATCATGGAACACTTTCTCCAGCTTCGCTAACCAATGAAATCAGACATTTATTTTCCACCATCCTTTCCATGCAAGCACGTCTCCCTAGAAGCCCCCTCCCTGGAAGCGTCTAAGACCAGGTTGGATGGGGCTTTGAGCAACCTGGTCTGGTTGATCTGGATGATCTTTAAGGTCCTTTCTGACTCAAACCATTCTGTGATTCTAGAGAAGTGTTTTCCTTTTGCTCAATCTACGGACGGAAAAAGATCTGTATTTGTTTAAAGTTTGGGAGTTAGTTAATTTAGTAGGCATATACCAAAGAATGCATGAGTGAAAAGTCACGTGTCTGTGCAGGTTAAAAGAAGGAGGAAACAATACACAGTTTGGTCATGCAGGTGGTTATTACTTTGCCGTTGAGTTTGCACAAGGCGCAGTCTCGGTTTGACTGTACTGTGCTGCCTTCGGATTATAGTACCTGGAACTTCCCTTGTGGATCCCTAGTCTTTCCTGGACACCCACTGAGTATAGGAGTCCTTTCACGCTTCATAATGAAAAAGAATTTCTTCATCTCTTACTCCTTGTTGTATAAGGTAATGCCTGCACCCGTTTGTAAACACAGTTATATGACGTTTTGGGGAACAAAAACTTGCTCAGTTCTTCAAGGTGCACTCATTGGATAGGAGCCAAGTAACAACTTTGTGAGGGCATTTTTAAATTGCTGCGAGCATAAGGCCTTTGCTACAAAATTAGCAGGTTTTGTCATGGTCTAGGCTCAAAAGTTCTTCCCGTTCTGCAGCTCTACAGTACACATGTGTCATCTAAGGGTGAATTCAGTCAAATAACCGATCGCCAAGCAGATTAGATTTTTAAGCCACGGGAAGGAAATTGCTCTGTTGTAACTGAAGATGCAATGACTCGAGGATAAGTTGTACTGAACTCTGTCTGACTGTTAGCTAGTTAAAGACAACCAATTAAATAAACTTTCTTTTGAAACAGGAATATCAAGAGGAGAAGAATGACCTGGTCATTAACAACACCGAACTCAAGCAAGTGGCCTACATTTTTAAGTGTAACAAATCTACGCTTCAGATAAAAGGAAAAATCAATTCAATTACTATTGGTGAGTGGATAGCTCAGCTGGGCTTCAAATGCCAATCTTAGAAAAAAAATGACTTGTGTGATTAATAATGCATCTGAATCATTCCATTCACTTCAACGGACGGGTCACGCGGGGTAAGTCTCTCAGCTATGCAGTGCAAGGCTGGGAGTTTTTGTAGTCAATGTGGCAGGTGTGCACAGATATGCTTTTATCTTGCCTTTCTTATATACGATGCTTTTATTTTAGACAACTGTACAAAGTTTGGCCTTGTGTTTGACAACGTTGTGGGAATCGTGGAAGTGATCAATTCCAGGGATATTCAGATTCAGGTAAACATCTGTCCATAAAACAAAGATAGACAAATAACAAGCAGGGGAAAAAAAAAAAAAAAAAGCCTAACGTGTGCCTATAAGAACATTTAAAAACTCACAGGAGCACAACAAAAATAAGAGATTGATGCATCCAAATGTATCTTTATGATCACTAAATTCTGCTGATGTATTTAGAAAATGTCCAAATAGATTGTCAAAGGACAACTATAGGACATCGTCCTTGTGGTTCTCATGAAAAGAAAACACACATATTTTAAATCCATTTGTTAACCTCTCTACTGGGGACACCTGCTCCATTCAAAATATAGACAGTCTGCCTGGTATTCACAACACCCGTTTCATGCAATTCCAAAAAGACCTAACTATCCATCCTCTAAACCTGGGTTGTGTCCAACATACACGACCTACCCTCAAGAAAAGACTTTAGGACATATTGTTTTAAGTGAATAACAAAATGTTAAAATTAAATTATACCAAACTGCCAGTCTTCAAAGTGAGATCTTTTGCTTAAAAGGCTATGCCTGCTGGATGACATTAAATGTAGACAGTCCTGCTCCACATTTCAGAAACACTGGCCACAGCCACCACAGGGAATAATAGCAGGATGCGTTTTTTTGTGTGTTTTGAACCTTGCAAGTGACTGACATTGCTACTAGCTGTGCATCATCTTCAGAAGTGTAATAACAGTTTTATTCACGATTGCTACATGTTTTCTTACGGCACAGGCAGTTAGTTAAAGATCAGGCATTTGTTTGGGTGGTTTTTTTTTTCCTACATAATTATATTACTTTTAATTATATTACTTTTCATTACCTCTAGAACTATTCCGGAAAGCCGGAAAAGTCATACGTACTGAATAACAAAACCGCAGCTTGTTAATACTCAAATAAAGGGGAAATATCTTTTCTAGGAATCTAAATTCTTTTGAATAAGCAGGTTCTATGAATACTGCATAAGGCCTCTATGCCATGGAGCAGAGTGGAATTCCACTTAAGGAGGCAGAGTGTGCCTACACGCCGCTTCAGTTAGGCAGCTTCCGCAGGGTTTGAGTATGCCAAGTGCTGAGCACCTCGATTTTCTCAGTATTTTGAAGACCTGAGCTTACAATTTCCAAGTACATTCACTTCAGTGAATTCATCCTGCAGATTTTGCTATAAGTAGTTACTTCAATGCTATATTGCTTTGCTCTCCTTTCTATCGGCGGTTTGGGGTTTTTTTTGACGTACAATTGCAAAATTGATTAAACACATCCTCCTTTTGTTCTCTGTTGAATTAAAGAAAGCAAGTTTAAGATGCATTTGATTTACTGCACAGAGCAAACTCCAGGATCAGGGCGGGATGCAAGAGGACAGACCATTTGTTCTTTATTCGCTATCACATTTAAGGAACTGAAGCTTATATATTCTTAACTTGGATGATGGGAGACACTCTTTCATTACCCAAGCACACGCTGTTACTGTTTTACGGCTTGGAATAACCTTTGCCCTTCCCTCTCTGTCCCTGCAAGAGAAAGCAAGAGGAGGAATTTTTACTGACAACCATGAGTCAGCTAGTTAGCCATGAAGAAATCTTTTAATCTGTAGAACTGTAAATAAGAGATTTCCCTTTCTCCCCTCAAGTAAATCTTGTGCTTCCTTTTAAAGTGACAGAAGAAATACTTTTAGAGAAGTAATTAAATTGATCTCAGCACTTTTTCAGAACGTAGCGTGCCTGAAGGGGCTAAACTCCTTTTTCTGTTGTATGCTGTAAAACCTGGAAGAGCTTTGAAGCCTTTACAATCTGTTACAGATCACTTGTTGAGTACTGCTGGGATCTCTCCTTTGCCCTTACTGGGTTGGAGTTGACGTATTTCGTTTCTTAGCCAGTTCTCACTGATGAACAAGATGAACAGCATCTGAATATCCATTAGAGAGGATCAGGGAAGTGTTTTCATCAAACCGCATATTAAAAGTTTGCTGTATGTGCTTAGCTTGCTGTTGTGTGTATATCTTTGTTACCACCGCCAAGAATTTGCAGTGTCAAAACAAATCAAATATAAGAATCGTGCAGGCAGCTGACACACAGATCAGATGTTGGTGGCAAAAATTAGACCTGGCAGGCAATGAGGCTTTTGTTAACAGCATCTTGGTGTGCATTTCAAGATTTGCTATTAGGTAGATTTTATTTTGCAGGTGATGGGGAAAGTGCCAACCATTTCTATCAACAAAACAGAAGGCTGTCACATCTACTTCAGTGAGGAGTCGTTAGATTGTGAGATTGTGAGTGCCAAGTCGTCTGAGATGAACATTCTCATCCCCCAAGACGGTGACTATGTGAGTGAGATATTTTTAAAGCACTGAATTTATATGTGCCCATATGCGAGCTATCAGTGCAGGAAGAACTCCTTATCTTGTGGGGCACAAAGTCACTTCAAAGATCAGACCTGATGTTACTTCTCTCCATGTTGTTAGATAACGGCTTCGTCTCCTGTCCATTTAAGTTTCTTTTTTTTTTGAAATCTAAACACAATATCTCCTAAAAAACCTCACTTCCCGCAAGACCACTCAAGCCTGAGGAGGATGATGCTAAAAATAAGATAAATATAATACTACTAGAGATGAAACAAGGCAGTCTAATATACTTGTTCTTTTTCTAAAACTGTTGACGTATGGGTAGTACCTGTAGTACTGTCTGGTAGTTTGAACATATTTTTAAAAGCCACTTATACATTTTCCCTGCTCCTTTTCCGTTCCAGTCAGATTTTCAATACTATGCCCACCAGCATTTCCAGTAAAGTCATGCTCTGTCACTTCACACGCTGGCAAGGGATCACACGGGCAAAGCACACTCGTTATAGTTCCCTAGTTTCCTCAACAGAGCAGTGTGGAAGTTGCACTGAATGGCCACAGACAGAACTTAGGTTTCTCATCAATATTTTGGGCTGGAGGTTTGTTTGGCAGAGGGGTTTAGGCTTTACAAAAGAAAACAGGTACAAGAGAATTCTCATGCTCCCCATTTCCAGATGGATGTCCAGCTGCAGATAACTGAAAACGGAATGATTTTCAGTGTGTGCATATTCACCTATTTCTTGTGAAAAATAAATTTTAAAAAAGTTCCTTTTGATCAGTCTTACCTCAAATCACTCTACAATCTGAAACCACTGGCTATCAATGCACCTACCTGAGGTCTAAATGAAATAATCTTTCCCTCATTTTTGTTTACTGGGAACAGAGAAAGACCCAACAACATCTCCCATTCTTTCCCTGAAAAGAGAGAACGGCAGGAGCTTTTCTTTAATGTTCTGCTTCGTTTTGTGGGATCCCAAAGTGTATCGCACTTTAAATGATATGGCGTTTTTTTTATTTTATCCTTCCCTATTATAATATTGCTTTGGTCCTTACAATCCTCGCTAAATCCCCGCATCTAAGTCCTCTCTACTGTCTTCCAACCCAGACAGAGATGGAATCTGAAGTCATTTCTGACATGAGGCTTATTGACTTAGTTGCTCCGAATAATGGTGTGAGAGGCATTATTGCAAAGTAGTACCATACCAAGGCTATTTGAAACTGGGTAGCAATAAGGCTTTTTCCCGTGTGGCATTGTAAAAGAGCTTCCTAGGGTAATGAGGAAGGCTTCTCTCTAATCCTGGCATGTCTGAGCTATCAATGCTTTTTCACTCATGTAGCACTAATAGTATTCCCCCAGTTTTCATGAGGTATCCACTGTTTATTTAACCATCGCTACCGCTTTTGTTTCTTACCAGAAAGAATTTCCGGTTCCTGAACAGTTCAAGACAGCATGGGATGGATCTAAGCTGGTCACTGAACCTGCAGAGATTGTGGGTTAACCTCCTAACGCCGTAACAGCGCTTGCTGACTGTGACCAGAGCACAGCCAGCACCAGCAAAGCCGTAAAGTAAAGAACTAGAAGTAGCAGTAGCTCATACTGCTGGGATAGGCCTTCAGGCATTAGCTCTGCGTGCGAGAAACAGTGACACATCTGGCACTCTTTCATTAGGCATCCCCCCCGCACTTTTCACATTTGCACACAGCTCGCCTTCACGTGCGGCTCGAGCTCTACATGACTTCACGTGAATGGAATAGATTAAAACCCCCCGCCCTCCAGTCACATCATTGGTTTGAAATACTGCATACGTTAAGCCAAAATCCTGCACGGTGCACTTCCTCATCGCGCTTCAGTGCATTCCTTTTTAGGTTTCTGCTAATCAAAACCAGCATTAAGACCCTAGGATGTTTATTTTTACCTATTAGGCCATTTCTGTGTGATGCAGTAAGAATGTATCCCTAGAAAGGATGCAGTTCCTTGTAGTTCTGTGGCAATCATAATGGTGTTTGTTTCAAACGAGCAAAAAAAAAGGACATCTTTCAGCAATACGTTGCTAATGGAAGATAAAAAAAAAAATTTAGTACTTTAATGAAACGCTTTTCTAGTACGTTATGGATATTTGGAAGATCCCTATGTTTTCTGTGAGGTAAGTTTTTATTATGGTCCACAGACTTGCTGCTGCCCTCGCATTTCTTGCAAGTTAGTAATTCTTTCTAAGCTAAAAGCTGGCAGCAAGTCACTTGAAGGTTTTTTTGCTCCTTGGATTTCTTTTTTTTTTCTTTATTTTTGGTGAGACAATCTCTCATCCTTTAAAATGTCACACGTATCTTGCATCCTATTCCGAAATCCAAGGGAGGCATATATGTCAGATACCAGCTACTTTCCTTACTAATAATGATCCTTCAAAGTATTGCTACTGTAACTCACATTCATTAAAAATATCTTCCGGTTTCTTTCCCAGATTTGTAGGACTTAATTTCAAATACATCCACAAAGCAAAGCCATAGATTTGTTATCCTAATTCTGATCCCAAATGAAGGGGTAATTTCCTGTTCAGCCCTTTGATTCTCCTTTATAGTCTCTACTGTTCATGCTTTTTTAAACAAAAGTGGAGTGTTGCATACATTTGTACTATCTCAGTGCACAGTACGAATAAAATTTTAAAAAATTTTAAAACTCAGTTTATGTTTTTGGTCACTTCTAATACTTTGTAACAGTAAAATTGCAGTGAGATGCTTGCAGAGCTAGTTACAAGCTGAACTTTGTGCCTAATTTACCTTGAAAGTACATTAACTCTCGGGGGGGGGGGTTGAAGTGTATCTTTGATTGTAAACCCTATACCATACAACTAGTAGTGCTCATTCCATAGGGTTTTGCTATCTGATATTTAATCTATGTGCATAATGTGTTTGCTTTAATACATAACCATTTTTTTTTTCAACAGGAAACTTCTTATGAAATAAAAAGGAAAATGTACTTGTTTAAATACAAAGTTGTTCAGAGCTTGCTCCGTTGCAGTGTTTGTCCTTTATGCTTTTTCCTTGTTCAATGTTGTTTCAGAAGCTTGACTGGTAAAAAGTAACTCCTCCTCCCATTTCATTAAATGTTATCCCTTTTGCTGCCATAATCCACCTGACAGTGAAGAGCAGGCATTCTGCATGCCAGCAGATAAACCTGAAGTTTCATGCAGATAAAACTCTGGTGACTGCCAGAGAACCGAGCTCTTCATGATTCTCACTCTACGTACACCTGTATCTTCCAGAGATTACCTCTACAGAGACGACCGTACATAACCTGCTGCAAGTTTATAAGGTCTGCCTTCTATTTTTAGCTTTTCCCAGTGTTTCCCTGTGGCGTTGGAGGTGTCCCTCCTGCGTTAACAAGCCATAAGCAGCCCACTCTCTATTTCACTGGGATGGCAGTGGGCAGCTGGCCCTAGGCGGCCCTGCTTGAGCAGGGGAGTTGGATCTGGTGACCTCCGGAGGTCCCTGCCAGCCTCAACCCTTCCGTGATTCGGTGATACCCGCTTGGTTATTTAGAATATTGGCTACTATTAGTGAGAATGAAAAGTACTGAGGCAGTGACCCTATGTCCCCACCAGATGGCAGGAACCAGCTGAGGCCCAGGCCCTGGCCAGCTCCTACTGTGCATGAAAAAAACGCTGGACTGCGGGATGTGCAAAGGACACGTGTATAGTGTTAGTCAAAGAACGGGGAAATTCTGCTGTCTAGAAGTCACTGTTAAAATATTTAAAGGTTACTCTGATTTTGAGATAATCGTCTTGGTACACGGAGGTTTGTCTGGGATGAACAAGGAAGAAGAAAGAACAACTACTCATTACCAATCATTAGTCTGATTGGGTTTTCTTGAATTATGCTAAGCGTATCTCCATTCAAAGCACATTTCTAAAAACTGCCTGATTGAACTTAAAAGTAATATTTAACAGAGCTATTGAAGATAAAGGAGTAAGTAATTTCAAGCCTGCATTTAAAAAACAGAAATCTTTTCAATGTCCTAGGGAATTAGGCTAAGGCTTCCCAGTGTCATAGTTACTATCCAGATAAACCATTCTCATTCTCACTCTTTTCTGAGTCCTCAGTGTAGCTGGATCTGCACAAGTTCCTTCAGTGTTACTGTACTACATACACGTTCATAAACCTTCGCATCGCATCTCTTTCCCAGAGATCAAGCATTTGTCCTTCTGGGATCCTTCCAGGGGCTCAACAAAAAAACATTTGCCTAAATCTCATTTCTAGAGAAGAGGATATTTAACTGCCAAGCATTCAACCACTTATCTTCATCAACTGGTACAACGAACCTCCCTTTCCAACTCTGCTCACAAGAGAAAGCACACTAAACTAGGGACAAATCGGTGCCTCAGGAGACTCTACTGCCATAACACGTGTGGCAATCTGACACAGCAATGAAACACGACCCTTGGTCACCAAAAGCCCTCGCTGTGAGTTCCCCACCACTAACAAGCCCTATTGTTACAGCACCTCTGTCACATGTATCTCGGAATACAAGAATCTAAATGCTTCCAGAATTTGTGGGTCTTCTGTGGACTATTTTTTTAAGGCAGAAGAATGAAAAACCATTAACTGAAAAATGTGGCTATTAGGAAGTACTACATTGTCTCTCTTACCTGTCACTCCTCTCTCCTGTCAATGACTCCATTTCACTCCATTTCACTGAGTGCCCAGCATAACCACATAGTGAGTTCTAACTGGTTATGCCCGTGCAATGCTGCTAGTGACCCTAAAATTTACGTGTGACTGGCAGTCTTACGCAAAGCCTGTGAGATCTTGTCATCACACCTTAAGAGCTGATCTGGCTTGCAAAGTCTGACACCACTTGGTCCTGAAGGGTTTGTGGTGAAAATTCAATTTTAAAACAACAAATAAATAGACTGTAGCAGATGAAGGAAGAGTGAAATATTATAAAGGAAGAATCTCCGTTATACTACTTTTACTATCAGTTTTCCAAGCTGGTTTTTCTACTAGGAGTCAATAGCTGGTTTTCTTCTATACAACTTCTTCTATACAACTATCTACGTTCTTTCCTTCCTTCCTGTATTTGATTATTCATTGTCCTTCCTAATCATGTTAAAATTGGTTTCTGAAGTCATTTACCCATCTTGATTTCACCCAGGCCCACGTTACAAAACACGGCCGCATTTAACAAGGGCGACATGGATTATTCGCTAAGCACTTCTATCAATTCACCTCAGCACTTGTATCAATTCACCTCGGCCTGTTTATACGAGAAGCTCGCTCCACAGAAATGACCAGGTTTTAAGCGAGTCGGGGTTACATGGGAAAACAATGTATTTGTCTTAGTCTGACACAGAGAGGGGAAAACTTGTTTCAGCCGTGCTTTAGCCCAACAGAGGGACAGCCCTGTTTGCCTCAGCCGTGCTGTTCGCTACGGGAGACACGCCGTGCTTGGGTGTTACTCGTTTGCTCAGTGGGGGCCTACACTAACCTCCGCTTTACGGGACTTGTAGTCTGGTTGCGATGTTTAATGGCACAGAGTGACTTTAAACACTAACAATTATTTTGGAGAACCGTGTTTAAACTTGCTGTAGGGCTCTCGGCTCTGCGCTCAGCGTTTTTGCACAGGAAGAGCACGAATGCGATGCAAACGACGAAGGAGACAGAAAACAAAGCAACGTCCGGGCAACAAATCGCGCAAGTACAGGAGGTCGGGCGGCTAACACCCTTACCCCCTCCGAGCAGCTCCAAGGAGCTCCCCAGCAGCAACGGGCCAGCATTTCGGACGCGGCCACAGGCGGCAAACACCAGCGGCCACCGCAGCCGCGGAAGGGCAGAGCCGGCGCCCGGCCTCGCCCCTCGGGAGCGGCTCCTTCCCCACCCAGGTTACCGGCCTCACCTCGCGCAGAGCCACAAGCCCCCAGCCGGGGCCAAATCCCGGAGTCACACGAAGGGATAAAAAAAAAACCAAACCAAAACAGGCAGGCAGAAGCTCACGTTTGACCCCCCAGCCTGAGCCAGAGCGGCGGTTTGGCCTGCGCAGGGGCACAACTCAACCGCGGGCCACCAGGGGACGCTCGCGCTGAGGGGACGGCGTTTCCCGCCCTGGCGCGACACCGCCGAGGAGTGGAGGAACGGGCGACAGGGAAACCTCTCTTCATGTTAAGGAGGTGGGGGGAAAAAAAAAAAAAAAAAAAATTACGTGCCTTCTGAAGGTACGCTGCCGCCGGGAGGCGTCCGGGAGCGCGGCCTGCACCGGGCTCACAATGCTGAGCGCGGTCTCCTCCACCCCCCCCCCCAGAGCGCTTGGAACCGCCCGCGCCTCCCCGCCTAGCCGCCGGGCGATACCACCTCACAAGGGGGGTGGGGGGGAGAGGAAGCCTGGTTCGTCCACCAGCGCAACGGCAGAGAGAGGGGTGGCGCAGAGTGGTACGGTCCGCCTCCGCCTGGGCGACTGCAAGACGCCTCCTCCTGCTCATCCGCTTCCCCCCCCCCCTCCCTTCTCTGTGAAGTGGGAGAGGCGAGGCGTAGGCGTCGCGTCTCCGCCGCGCAGGCGCTCAGAGGCGATGGAGGAGATGGCGGAGCCCGGCGCGGCGGAGGCGGCGGCGGCGATGGCGGAGGGCGATGGCGGAGCGTCTCCGGCTTCGCCCCCCGCACCGGCGGCCGGAGGGGAGCGCGGCGGAGGCCTCCGCTCCCCTCCGGCCGCCGCCGAGGGCGAAGGCAACAACGGGGAGAAGCCGCTGAGCGCGGCCGAATACGCGCGGCGCGTCCACCAGTGGCTGTGGGACTCGTACTGCGGTTACCTCAGCTGGCAGGGCTGCCTGCCCGCCCTCCTCGCCGCCCCCCCCTCGCCCCGCCGCCCCTCCGCAAGCCCCGGCCGCCGCCGCCGCTGCCTACTACAGCCCCTTCTACCTCGTCGCTCCGGCCCAAACGGCCAGCGCCGGGACTGGGCCTCGGACCGCCCCCGCCGCCCCCCAGGCCTGGCCGGGCAGGTTGAGCCCGGTGCCGAGGGCGGGTAACAGAGCCCCCAGGGAGACGGGGAGACCGGCAGGTGAGTGGTCGGAGGAGAGCCTGAGAGCTGGGGCTGCGCAGCCCGCAGGACGGAAGGCTCCGGGCAGAGCTTGTAGCGGCCTCCCGGTGCCTGCAGGGGCCGCAGGAAGGCTGGGGAGGGGCTGCTCGCGCTCGCGGGGGTGTGTAGCGACGCGACAAGGAGTGACAGTTTCGGGGTGGATTTGGATTAGACATCGGGAGGAGATTCTTCACAGGGGGGTGGTGAGACACTGGCACAGATTGCCCCTCCCTGGGAGTGTCCGAGGCCAGGCTGGATGGGGCTTGGAGCAGCCTGCTCTGGTGTCCCTGCCCATGTGGGGCCTTTAAGGTCCCTTCCAACCCAAACTGTTCAGTGATTCAACAGAATCTGCTCAACCCTGCAGGATCCGAGATGAACAGAAGTCTGTCAGGGCTGTAAATGTTGTCAGCTTCTGTTTAGATTTGTTTGAGAGTGAGACAAACTTTGTCCCATCACATTAGGGACAGAACCCGGACTGCAAACACTTCATCGCAAGCTGAGGTGACGTTCCCTGAATGTTTGGTAGCACCTTGACTGAATGCTAGAAAAACCCGTGGCAGGACACTGCTTTGGAGAAAAGCCAGATGTCCTTCCTTTCTGTAGGGCAAAGTACATTTATAACGTGACATTTATAAGCTCGGTGTGAGGGGTGAATGTTTTTAGTTGCTTTTTCTTTCTTTAGAAGGGAAGGGAGATCCGGCTTCTGAACTTGATTTTTTTCTTGTGCTCTCAAGCAGTTGTTGTTATACAAGGTCATAACAGAAAGGAGTGTTTTGTTTAGTTGTGCCCTGATTCTGAGATGTAGATTGCTTATAAGCAAGTATTGCCAGTCCTTGAAAAAGAGTGTATGGACAAAAGCTACACTGAAATCATGATTGGACCCTTACTTAGTTCTTCAGGAATTAATTCCTTTTGTTAAAGGTAATGTAGGGCACACATAGCACTTCACGCTGCCGAAGGTGGTTATTCTGAATGCTAAATACTCTGGCAACACCTGGCCTTCTTAAAGGAGCTCTGTGTGCAGTACAGCGACACGACGCAGTTATAAACACAGCCTGTTGTGACAGTGCTTTGGCTTCAGATTCCGAACGGATGCGCACAGAGCAGCTAAAGCGATTACAGCTCCTTCTTTTCCGCTGATTACTGCCCACACAGCAGGCTTGGCAAGGCACGTCACATATGTGTCCCTGTGCCACTGCAGTTCACTGCCCAGCGTGCTTACGTAAGCTGAAATAAGTGATAGAGCTTGTGTTAACGCTGCAGATTTTAAACAGGGATGTCGAGAAGTGGAATTGGTAACTGCCTTCTCCAGTTCAGTCTGCTGGCAGGTGTGTGTCAGAGCATTAACGTTAAGAGCAGTCTGGGCAGGAACAGGGTTTTTGCGGACTGTCGTCATGATTGAAGTCGCTTCCTCCCCTCACCCCTCCCTGCCTTTGCTGCAGGAGATTACTGCTCTTCTGCTAGCAATAGTAAGGCAAAAAGCACGTCCAAACCGCGGCTGCCCTGCGGCTGGTTGGCGCAAAGACGTCTTTATTACTAGCTTAACGTAAGATCGGAGACTGTGAGCCGAGATGGATGCATCTGGTTGTCCCTGCCATACAAAATAGTTAACCCTGGCAAAAATAGTGGATTTTTGAGGAATATCTCAAATTGCTGCAACGGAAATCTATGCCAGAGTCCAAGGGTTGCCAAGGTTTCTTTAGTATAATGGAATTTAATGTAATTTGAATACTTATTTTCTTTGCCCCGCTTAGCTTCGGCCTTATTCAGTAGTTGATTCTAATGTATTCAAATGAAACTGTGCCGCCGACTTCAACAAATGTGCTCCTTTTACCAGAGCAAATGAATGCATTTATCTCGCACTTTATGCTCAAACTGGGATTGGGACACTGGCTGTGCTCCCTTCTGCCTTAGGTGAAGAATCTTTAATTAGAATTTAATTGACAACCCCAGACATGCTTTGACAGTGAGAATTGAACCCATTTTAGTCTTACACACGTAACAGTCGTGCTGTTCGATAGTATCAGTGCAGGGCGAAGCTTTGATGCAAAACCTGGCTGGTTTCATGTGACAGTCTTGCTCCTCCTTTGGGAAATCAGGGGAGATGGCACCAGATGAAATTATTTCACAATGCTGTTTCTTGGAAACAGTTTCTAAGATCCTCTTGAATGTTTTCTTTACCCGATTCATCTGAGGTAGCAATAGCAACAAAAGCTTGTTACTAATGGCAAGTATTTATTTTGCCGTTTGCACCTGGCCAATTAAATAGGAGAAATGCGTTACATTTTTCTGGCTGATAGGAGGGCAGCACACTGTGTTATACTAGGTTGTCTATAGGACTGTTTATGTGAAGTGTGGCTAATATTTTCATCTGCTTTTGTTGCCGAGTCTGACCAGAGACAAAATAGGCTGTTTTCCTTCCAGAGGGCTGAGGTTCTTATAACTGAATTTAAACACCTCGGGTGGTTTTTTTTGATTCGTATGGTTCTCGAAATTTTCTTGAGGAAGTTGTGAGCTGATCTCAAGATCTCAGTTGTGTTCTCGCAGCAAGGTTAACGTGAGACGTTCTTTAGATGATAACTGTGCTAGTGCAGTAAACTCTGGGTAATAGGAACTATTTCCGTTTCAGGTCGAGAGTTCATCATCCCTTCATTGGCGCACAGGTTCATAGCAGAGATGGTGGACTTTTTTATTCTGTTCTTTATAAAGGCAACAATCGTTTTAAGTATTATGCACCTCAGTGGAATAAAGTAAGTTGAACACTTTTTAAAGCCTTTGGTACGTACAGCTTTAAGCTCTTCATGCTCTCTGAGGTGTCAAAATGTGTGTGTGTGTGTGTATATATATATATATATATATATATAGGGGTGTGCTTTTGGTATGTACAGCTTTAAGCTCTTCATGCTCTTTGAGGTGTCAAAATGTGTGTGTGTGTGTATATATATATATATATATATATATAGGGGTGTGCTTTTCCATGTGATGGCACTAATAACTGTCAGAAGTTGAGGAGAAATGCTCCTGTGTTAACCTCCTCTTAAATGCTTCCTGATGTTGGGCCAGCTGATGGAAAAAAGGAATTCGTACTGGTGTCCTCACAGGCTCAGCAACTCTTACTAAGGACAAACTAGACTTATATTCTTATTTGGGAGAGGGCAGTAGCAAGACCCAGGGTTCTGAATTTTAATGGCTTCTTTAGTATCAGAGGAGCCAAGGAGCTTTTGTTCTTTTAGCAGTGCCAGAGCTGAGGGAATAAATTCTAGTACTGGTGGGGTAACACCGGTGTCGGGAGAAGGATGGTTTTAAATTTCAGTCTTATTTTGCACAGGGATATCTCAAAATTTGCCATGCATTACATAATAGAAGAAATAGATGAAGATACGTCCATGGAAGATTTGCAGAAAATGATGATAGTAGCTCTCATCTACAGGTTATTGGTCTGCTTCTATGAGGTAACTACTCATAAACCTCGATAATTAATAGTTGTCAGCTGTTGAGTAAATGTTGAAAAAAAATTCTGTCACCATTGGCCTATGAAGTAAGTCCTCTTTACAGTATTTTGGATTACATTGAAGCTTATGAGGTTCATGTAGTTTTGAGGAAAACCATGTTTACCAGACCAGTCAGTGTGGAATTGAAAGAACTTTTCTTTTACAGATAATCTGTATTTGGGGAGCAGGTGGAGCAACCCCGGGGAAATTCTTGCTCGGACTGCGAGTTGTGACGTGCGATACGTCTGTGCTCGTCGCACCCAGCCGCGTGTTAGTCATTCCCTCTTCTAATGTCAGTATGACAACGTAAGTCCTCTTACCTCCCTCACGTTAATAGTGTGGAAAGGGTGTGATTTGGAGGGAAATACACCATTTCTTTATTACTGATTTTCAAAAGAATTGGATTGTGAGACCTATCTTGGTATTTGGTGATCTAAGAATAAAACGGCAGGTACGCAACCGCGAACGTTTTTCCCGTTTGGTGGTAAAATAATCTCCGATGGATTTTTGTGCTGTGCAGAACTGAGGCACTAAACCTGCAAGTAAACCACCTACTAATAGAAGCAGAAAAGTGAACATAAGGCACTGAATGTTTCCTTCTTGTTTCAGGTCCACAATACGAGCTTTGATCAAGAATTTTTCTATCGCGTCATTTTTTCCTGCATTCATTACATTGCTGTTTTTCCAGCATAACAGAACAGCTTATGACATTGTAGCGGGGACTATTGTGGTAAGAAGAAATGGAGTCAGATGATGCCAAAATAGGAGATTTCTAGACTGGTTTTAAGACCCCCTCCCAACCCCGAGTGAACAAAGACCTACCCCAAAACTGAAATTGAGGCGTCTGTCAGAATCTTTTGCCCAAGTGAAACGGGAACCGATTCAGAAGCTCAAGAAAATGTTTTGCTTCAGTATGATGCCAGCAGCTGCCTTCAAAGTGTTGGAGTTTTCATAAATGCCAAAGAAGTTGGGGAGAAACAATACCTATTAGATCTGGATTAACCTCTGACTGGTGAGAAAGGACGTGGCTGTATGAAGTGCAGGAAGGAGCCGTTCTGTTTGTCAGCCTGTGGAAAGCAGAAACCTAGGAATACTTCACCTCAAAAGAAGTGTCGCTCCTGCAATTTTGGACGTTGGCAGGTAACTAGAAAATGAAGCTGTTTTCCAAGCAGTTGCCCAAGTTGTACAGGAAACTCCTGAGGGGAAGTGACTGCACGATTACAGTCGGGCAAACCCTGTGAATTATGGAGTTGTTGCGTGCGTAGGAAGAGATGAGGGGTGGCTATCGTGTCCCTTATTACTGCTTCACAGATCGTATTCCCTTGCCTCTTTAAGTATTTTATCGGAACATTGACGTGAGAAGTTTTTTGCATGGTTGTCTCAAGCATTGCCACTTATTTCACGTGTCAAAGCTGATAAAGGAGTGGAATAATAGCTGCTTTTTCTCTGGGAAAGGTGTGTTACACTGCAGTGTTAGTGAATCAGCGTGTGTAAATAATTTTGGAGCTACGACCAGCACAGATCATGCTAATGAAAAGTAACTTCTTTGCTACTTTTTGGCGTGAAAGCACTTGTCTGTTCCTTGCATATAATACCGAGCAAAACAACCGAATGTGCTTCGGGAGCATGTGGCAAACATTAGCCGAACTGTGTTATGGGTGTAAATCTACGGAAGTACAAATACTGGTTATTTTCACTTTATAATTCTGGCTAATTGTTTGTATATTCAGAACAACTTAAATACTGAATAAAGAAGCCTAATATTTTGCATGATGATGTAGCTTTGATAACTTGTTTCTTCTCATGTTATTAGTACCTCAAGAAAAGAGTACAAGCAACTCTGTTAATATTTTATTAACACTGGAGTAAGAGTTTGGAATTCTAGAGCCCGGTTTTTGTGCGTATTCCTCTCCTAGGTGTAACTTGCCACTTGGTGGCTGAAGTTCTCGCCGTACCTTCAGTTTTGGACAGGTTTGGTTGACAGTAGAAATGTTTGAGAGCTTGGTCATCTCTCTTCATGCAAAATAATCGTTACCATTCTCCAGTATTTTAGTTTGACAAGTGGTGGTGTTCCGTGCATATACATACAATGTGCTGATCTTCACTTACAAGGATGTTTCAGGACTGGAACCACCGCTTAACTAGCGGGGGAACAGCACTTTGCCAGCAGTTCTCTCTCCAGCATGAAGTCGCTACACTTATTATATAATGATTTTTCAGTATTTCTGAAGTTTCAAAACAAACAAAAAAAATCTGATTTTAAAGTCTTTGCAGCATCAAAAAGTGTATCTGTATCAAAATATCTCATGATTTTGAGGGGTACTGTTGTTTTGCACTAATAAATTATTACCAGGTAAAAAGACTTCAGCATCTCAAATCAGCTCCTAGCATTAGGAGTAGTGTTAACTGATACACATCACTGAAATAAAAATGTTTAAGTAAATAAATGGCAATAAATGGGCCTGAATCATGTGGCCTTTTGAGGTCGTTAGACCACTTGGAGTGAAGCTGGTTCAGCTAAACTAGAACTTCAGTGCTTGTTCTTTAAAATAATTGCACCGTTACTTCACGGTTCCGGTTCAGGCGTGGTCAATCAGCCTGACAAAAGCCGAAGCTCTCAGAACTAATGAAAAGTCCATTCTAGGGTGAGGGTTGCCCACTTACAATTTCAGTACAAGTTCAACAAGAACTTCCCTGCTGACTAGCAGTGACCTAGAAACTGGGATTCACGGTGAAGGGGAGAAGCGAAAAGGAGCAGCACCGTTGGCTAAAACATTATTGCTACCCATTCAGGTATAAGCGAAAGTATCTCGTACCCTGAAAAAAAAAAACACTGCCCCTTCTACAGCAGGCTCTTGAAAAAAAAAAAAAAAAAAAAATTGTAATTCAAGAGCCTGTCCATGAGAGTTTGTATCTGTGATGCTGCTGCAAATGCTTGCTTTTAGTTTGTCTGATATGCAGGGTGCACTGAAGATGCAGCTTCTTTGTGTTTGTAGGAGGAATACTTGGCAGGGGACAGAGCTGAGAGAAAAAAGTGAAAATTGTGGGGGTTTTTTTTTCAGATTTAGATATCTGGAAATATGTAACCACATCTGATCCTGCTACAGCAGCAGGATGCAGCTGAACAGCAGCTTCTAGGTGTGCCTGAACATCTAGTCGCTGAGTATTTTCTGTTTATAGGAGTAGGCGTCAGAGCTCTACACCTCCCACAAGAACCAAAGGTTGGCCTTGGCCCTCCTCTGAAGTCGCAGTTGTGGTTCAAGTACCTCACTTTGCAACGCCGCACCTGCAGGAGCACTGAGCAGCAACGGGGAGGGGGATGGCAGCAGCAGTCGCAAAAAATGCCGCTGAAGACAGTTAGAGCTTACAGAACCATGAAGGCTGGAAAAGACCTCTAAGAACATCCATGTGCTCCCAGGAGCAGCTCCAGCTGCTAAAGACAGGAAAAAACCCCAAACTACAAATTTACAATTGGGTGCACTTCAGTTTAGAACACTGGTGAATGCTTGTAACATTAGCTTTTTCTTTTTTTTTTTTTCATAATAAAAATTAATTGCAGCCAGACACGTGAGACACTGGCCCGCGGCTCCAAGCTTAATTCTACAATAAAGTTCTTTCCCCTCACGGGGAACCTCCACTTAACTTAAGATCCTCTAAAACCAGCGTCGCTGTCAGAAAGCAGAGGTTGGAAAAAGCCCAGGCTCTCGCCAAGGTTGAGCAGATCGTCTTGCAGCGTTCCAGCTCCACGTGCCTTCATGGCGAGTTAAAACTGCTAGAGAATATTTCGTAGTTTTTATTGATGGCATTTATCCCATGGTTTAACATGTTAATTATACTGTAATAAACATGGCTTTAATATTAAACTTTTCCTTATTATCCAAAGTCACCACAGTCCATTTCAGTAAATATAAAAATATATACTTAATACTTTGTACAATAC
The DNA here is from genome assembly GCA_020746105.1 of Trogon surrucura. Taxonomy (NCBI): domain Eukaryota; kingdom Metazoa; phylum Chordata; class Aves; order Trogoniformes; family Trogonidae; genus Trogon; species Trogon surrucura. The sequence continues at coordinate 100,273,283 of CM036619.1, read as the reverse complement.
TGGTTTTTGGTCCAAACAAAAATGGATCAGAAAAGCCAATAACTTTACTTTAAGAATTCCCAATTTTAAAGATTTTCTAAATGGATTTAGGCAACTTTGAATAATGGGATTTACATAAAATCTGAGACAATACTAAACAAAAATGGCCGTAACACACAAAATTAAATTTCATTTTCACAGATTTGTTATGCCAAAAAAGTACGTAGAGAAACGAAATCATATTTACACGTTTCATAATAAAATAACGAAGGCGAGACAGGTGATAAAGGGCTGTAAGAATGAAAATATAGAAATAGCATATAATTGTTAAATGAAGAACTACAGATCTAACAAGTCCTTAAGCATGGATCATCCTTTTAATCAGTCTTCCTCTATCAGAAAGTTTTAGTGCACGATACACCCAAACTCACTCAACTTCACACATACACCGGCACAAACTCAGCATCGAACTCATTCGCCGCCCACATTCTCTACTCTATACAGCAGCCCTCGCCGAGATCATTACAATTCCGAGGAGGCGTCGGTGAACGCAGGTGAGCGCACGGCGCGGATGAAGAGGTATTGTACAAGCCAGGCTCTACTCGCGGCTGTCGCCAGCCCATGCCGCGTCAGGGAAAAGAAGGAACTTGCTGCAGTCTAAAAGAGTTTCACTCGAGAATGGCCCTGGTGCCAGCTCTATTCGTTACCAGAAAAGAATAAAAAGGAAAAAAAAAAAAAACCAACCAAAAAAAAACCTAATTGGGGAGAGGGAAGGGAAGGGAAGGGAAGGGAAGGAAAGGAAAGGGCAGCAGAGTTTTATATTCCTTTAGGCGGATCTGACTTCAGCTAACCCAGCAGGAGGTACGATCCCAACAACTGAACAATGCGGGGTAACAGCTGCTTCGAAAAGTTGCTTTACCAACCGGGCGGGTTATTTTCTACGTCTAACTGCAGTCTTTATCTTCCGACCAGAAACTGAAGATCCGGAGGCAGAGAAAACGTTTTTCCCGTTAGTCCTATCAAAAGAAATTAGTAGTTCAGACTTTAGGACAGTGCAGTCGACAATTCAGTAGCAGCACTGAGTAGAAATTCCAGAACAACCGTTTCATAGTCCGCTCTCGCTAGTTACCAGCTGGCAACAAATGGCCTGTGTTGAACAGGGGGAAAAGAGTTCCAGAAACCAAAAGCCATTAAATCTCTCTTACTGAGAAGGTAAGCAGCAGCGTAACGGCCAGATTTTACCTTTCAAGAACAAGACAATTTCGCACGGCTTTGGCTAGTGACATTTCCGACAGCCGGGCTCCTTCAAAGATACCCGGTGCGCAGGGAGCCAGCCAGGCTCACGCCAGGCAGGAGGCCCAAGTTAGCGTCAAAGTCCGTGGTTCAGCGAACACCTCCTGATTTAACAGCAGCAGAGGCTGAAACGCGGTCCACCGATACTACCCCCGAAGCTCAAAGTGAAATTCCGAACCGGTCCTTACCCCACTGTAAATGCCGGAGGCTGGCTGAAGGAAAATCCCGAAGAGCCAGAGGGCTGCGCCGGTGCGGAAGAGTTTGCACCGAATGTAAATACTCCTGGGGTGTTTGGGAAGTTGAAATTAGAAGTATTACTTCCAAACTGGAATACAGTACCTGGGAAGATGGGGTGGAAGCAGAAGGGAGTAAGGAAGTTGAAAATGGGGAACGCCCTTCCCAGCAAAATCCTCACATTCTTTCCAGCAACTTTAATGAAGTTTTTTTCCAGGTTGCTCGAGATGGCAAAAGTTGGGAAGACGGGACATGCACCAGAAGTGCCAGGTTACTACGACTCTTTCGCTAGAATAATCATCAAGGGATTCTTAAAGTAACACTGCCAGCACACCGACACTGAATTGTTGGCTAATTTCCGTACCACTTTCAAATTTACACCTCCGCATACCGAAGTTTTAGGAATAGTCTTAAATTACAGCCCTGAACCATGGAGATTTGTGTTTGAATCTTCTTGTGTTCACGCAGTTGTTCTGGAGACTCCTTTTCTTTTAGTGTGCTAACACAGCACCTCATCTTAAAAAAAGAATAATCCAAAATTCCTACCATCAAAGTAACTGATAAGCAGCAGACAAGGAGATTTTTATCGTTAAACTGCTCCGTGATTAATAAAAAAGAGTAACATGGTGTGCCAAAAATCTACCGATTAGTACTAAAATGTCAGTTACTTCTAACAGAGGCTTTTTAAATAAAATTTCTTGAGAGGAAAAAAGGGGCTTTTCCCTTTAAGTATTTGATGATATCAAATATGTGCGTGCCGGCAGCACGTCCTTCTTTAATAATCACCAATGAGGAGCAGGTCTTTCTCACATTTAGGTCGTAACGATCACTCTCTGTCCCCTTCTCACAGTATTTTATACTTCATTAGTAAGTCTTAACCTGTAAATGCTTAAAAATAATTCTGACCATATCCTTGCACAACAAAGGCCCCAAGCCAAATAAACTGCCAAATCTCGCTACCCAAGTCAACTAACAAATCCGAAAATAGTTAATTTTGCAGTGCTTCTGCCGTCGTGGTTTGCACAATCTTACCGGTGACTGCTCTGTGGTTTTCAACGCTTCCTTTTAACCACTGGATTTCTCAAGAAAACAAAACCGTGGTATTTCGTGGCAGAGTCGCAACCTCCGTGCGTGCCCAGCCTCGCGTGGGGAACGCTTGGGGGGTGCTGGCACGTCCTCGCGCCGGGAGCGAGACACAAATGACTTAACTCTGTACCCGCTATTTTTACAGAGCGTAATTCTTAACGCTTAAATATGCACGCGAGGCGGAAGTCTTCTTTCTCCATTTGATTTAAGGCGCGCTTTGTGAAAAAACACATAAATAAATAAAATACGTCATCTTTGAGACGAAAGGGCAGGCACTCACCGGTGCTGGGGGTCCCAGAGCCAAACCCCGGCTGTTGGGTTGCTTGCTGCCCGAACACAGGCGGCTGCGTGCTGCTGGTCACCGAGCCAAAGGCGGGAGGAGCGGGCTGAGCCCCTGCTGAAAACAACGGCGTCGACAGCGATCCGAAACCCGGAGCGCTCGGCTGGCCGGCCCCTTGGCTCTGGCCAAACGCCGGGGGCTGGCCGGCGCCAAAGGCCGGGCCGGCAGCGGGTGCCGCGGGCCCAGAACCAAAGATGAAGGAAGGGGACGACCCTCGGGGAACAGAAGAGAAATGTCAGTATATGCCGCGCTGTTCTTTTTTACCCCTCCGGCAGAATGAATCTAGAAACAAAAGGCTCTACATCTCCAATGCTACATCAGCCACAACGGAAATGACGCCTCTTCTTGTAAGAAAAAAACACGTTTACGGGAATCGAAAAATTAAATCTCCAACATGCTGCCTGCCTAGGCTCAGAGTGGTTCCAGAGGATGTTTATCAATATGGCGATAAGCACTTCACATATATAACTGTAAGTATTTATATAAAAATACATAAACACGCACATAAAAAATAAAAGCAAAAACATAAATATAAAAATACATATAAAGCCTAGGCTCAGGTTACTGGGTTAACATCCACATTCTAGAAACAGATTCTCACACAGTATGTTTTAATTTGTATTTACTAAAAGCTGTTTCTATCTAATGCGTGGAGAATATTAATTAAAATTGTATTTTTCAAACATGCAAAATGCAGCTCCCGATTTATCAGGATCGGGAGAGTACAGAGTCTTTCCCGTCCCTGCCCAAGCGTTTACCACAGTCAGCCTCTGGAGGCCAAATGGAGCTTGCGCTGAACTCTCTGTACTCAACAACTCTGTTGAGCAGAGAAACTCTCTGCATTAACATCAACAACCAGCTCATCTGTTTTAGCTGCTTCGGTCTCGCACAGCCAGCAGAAAAAGCAAAACAAGACTACGGGCCTGAACAGCGACTCTGAACGGGCCCAGCAGGTCTGCTACGCAGAACGGGGTATTTTAAGCAGCGCTGCACAAAGGTGCAGCCTTTCTGCAACAGAAAATCCCCTCTGCTGCTCTGTAACTTGGAACGGCCGGCTGGTTTTCTTTCCAAGAAGAGGAGCAGCTAATACAGGCTTCTGCGCTAAAAAAAAAAAAACCCGTGAAGGTGGCTGAAATACGGCGTTGCCTACTAACGGAACGACCCGTTTGCGAGCTGGTTACACTGAGCTGCCGGCTGTGACAATTCGGGCCTGTTGTCTCTCTTGTTTCTGACAGGCAGAAAAATGCACAAATTTAATTTCTGTGGATGAAGAGGTTAAGCAATCAGGTCAGACTAGAGGAAATCCCTTCGTCACAGTGGTCCAGCCTTGTTTCCAACCTACTCTGCCAGGCCAGTGTGAACACAGAAGATTTGGCAGATTTAGTCTCGTGTCGTGCTGCTAAACCCATGCAGTGGGGTAACAGAACACCAAACACGAAGAAACTTTAGAGAGTCTTTTCTCTGCCTTCTCTAAATCGGTAGAAAATTAACCACAGTACTTATTAAGAATCAATCCTTAGGCAGCAGCAATTGCGTGCAGAGGTCCTATGTCCACATACACTTGCGAAGGAAGGATTTTGCAAACCTTGACATTACTTACAATACTTGAGAGTTTTAGGTACGGGAGGGAAAAATCAGGAAAACTGTAATTCCCTGACTTCTAACTGTAACCACTGCCGGTGCAAAGAAAGAAACCATCGTTCTCCTGGTGAGAAGTTCCTGTACAAACTGAAATGCAGTAAAGGCTTGTCCTTCACACAAAACAACGCTGCTGCCAGTTCATTCCTAAACTGGATTTTCCAAACTGCAAAAACCTGAGCCCCAATTTACACCGTTGAACAGAAACAATCAGTATTTTTCTCTGCTTTTGTGCATTTGACCTACTCATTCTGCAAAGTAAAACGTTCATGAAGCAATCATTTGCCCAGACTGCGACGTAACAGCATCTATTTAAAACATACCTGTGGAACTCGACGTGGTTGTGGCTCCAAAGGTAAAGCCCGCACTTGCTGCATTGGTACTGCTGGCACCCGAACTGAAGAGAAAAGGAGGAACAGGAGCGCCAGTGCTGGAAGATGTAGTTGCTGCTTTGCTTTCTTGAGAGAAGCTGAACGACTGAGACGCCACAGAATCTGCAGAGTTGCCAAAAACGGAGCTGCTCACAGTGTTGCTGGGTTGTCCGAACACAAAGGGAGCGGGAACCGGCTGAGGATTTGAGGAGGAGATGGCGCTGCCGAACACGCTGCTGCTGTTGGCCGAGGTGGTGGGTAGGGCTGTGCTGGACGAACTTGAGCTCAAGAAGCTGAAGGATGGCTTTGCCGCTCCTGGATCTGAAAGGAGGAACAGCACGTAAATCACCGCAGAAATGCCAAACCCAGCACAGCAAGCAGATTCCTGTTTCAATCGCCGGACGCACAGCAGTCCCGGGTGACGCCTCAACTCCTAGCCCAGCGACTGCCGCTGACCTAAGGTCCAGATTTACGGTGCTGATTGCTGCCATCCAGTTGAAGGAAGGGCAGAATTGTGAAGAACAAGGACTCTGCTGCAGTCCAGGCTTCGCTGGTTACAAAGGCTAAGCACTGGCTGCAATTACCTGAACCAGTATTAACCAGTGCTTCTGAACTCCTCAAATAAAAATACGTTCCAGGTATTTTTAGAACACCAATCACCTGTAACAGTTCTACAGCTTTGCTCAAGAGAGTATTGAAAAACAGGGTGATGTATTTTCATATGTAGCTTGTTCAAAAATCCAGCCCTGTACCTACAGCTTCAAATCAGGCAAAGGTTACCTTCCTCCAGCCTAACTCTTCCAAGCTTAAGTTCCTTAAGTGCCTGCAAGACCTGCTTTTATGAGCAACAGAGAACAACCCTCCGTTAAGACAGCTGTTATAAAGTACTGAGTGCAGTTCTTACATGCTGAAAATAGAGCTGCCTTTTAAAGTCAGTCATTCTTCAGCTTTCCCTAAGCTACTGGTCTAATTCTCATGATTAATTTTGTGATCTTGGCTTCCATTTCTCACTATCTTTCTTTCCAGCAGTTACATCCTCTTTTCATCCAAGCCATTTTTAAAGGATTATAGTCATTCTTAAGAACCCTTGTTAAAATTTCCTTTTTGCACGAGGTGCTTCATCACATTTCTGTAACGAACCCAAACTGTACCCGGCGTGTAAAAAAAAAAAAAAAAAACCCAAACAATCTAAACTCAACCTCAGTCCCCACCTCCTGGACCCCCTCTGCTCCCCCAGAGCCCACGATCTTCCAAACCCCAGTTGTCCAGTAGCAATTCAACCACAAGAATACTGTAGTTAAAACCAGTATAACCCTATGTATTGCTTTTAGTCTGGGTTACTTACGTCCTTTTCTGTTATCACTGCAGAAGTTAGAAATTAACTCTGTTCTCTAAGAAAACACAGCTGCTAGTCGTACAAACCAAATTTAACCACCAGATTTTTTTTTTGGTCTAAATGTAGCAGTAAAACTCACCAAAATCTTAAAAGGACTTGTTACATATTGCCCTACACACCAACAAGCAAAACTAAAGACAGGCTGCAGGGAGTTCATTAAGCCTTTTCTAAAGCTCTAATGCACAAATATATCAAATCCCAGAGAGTTTCGTCCAAGATAGAGGTATTATTTAAGGGACACAAGCAGACGAGGGAAGACGCTCGGTTTACCTGAAGTACTGGTCTGTGCCCCGAATGCAAAAGACGGCTTTGCCTGCTCACTTTCCTTCTCGGCTGGTTTAACAAAACTAAAACTGAACATAGGTTTTGCTGTGCTCTCCTCTTTGGTTTGCTCAGCCGTTCCAGCTGAAAAGATCGGTTGTGCCTTTAACTCTTCATTGTCGGCTTTCTTTCCAAATGCTAACGGAGCAGCAGAAGTGACAGAGTCCTGCTTCTCTTCTGTCCTTCCCAAAACAAACTGTGAGGCAGGTGCAGACTCCACGCTGCCAAAAGAGAAGCCTCCCTTTGTTGAAAGAGTTTCATCCTTTTTCTCATCTGCCTTCTTAAAAGCAAGAGCAGGTGACGCTACCTCCTTTTCTGCCACCGTTCCAAAAGTGAAGCCACTGATGCCGGTTTTATTCTCGTTGGCAGCTATGGAAGAAGTAGAAGTTGTGCCAAAACCAAAGCCTCCCAAAACTGGTTCCTCTTTCTTTTCCTGCTGTCCCAGGCTCGCTGTCCCAAACTGAAATGTTGAAGGAGCCTGACTGCCTGTAGATGGAAGTCCAAAGGTAAAACTGTTACTTTTACCTTCTTTTTTACTGTCTTCTGATTTAGAGTCTGAGGAAGAGATTCCGAATTTGATATCCCCTGAACTGGTAGGAAACTTAAATCCCCCAGCCACAGCGTTGGAGGATGCAGATTCAGCCGCGATGCCAAACTTGAAGGCCCCTTGATCTCCAAATTTAAAATTTCCTGTGCTACCTAACGTATGAGAAGATTCGGAGGAGGACGACTGGATACCGAACGTAAATGGCGGCACTGCAGCATTTGTGGACACAGTAGCGGTACCGAAACCTGCAGAAAGAAGTAATGATGTTAAGTTAGCAATATACGATGTAACGCATGCAGGCTTTAGCCACAGGGCTGGGAGTCTAGTCCCCAACTTCCCAGAGTCAAAACTGTTTAAAAAACAAAACAAAACAAAACAAAACCCCACCACAAAAAAGACCCAAGCCTCTACACTTCCTCTCTACACAGAAGTTTTTGCAATGGTACGCCCCGATCCACCACCTGGCTGTGCTAAGTAGACGGCCAGCTTCTGTGAAAGATCAGGCTTTCAGCCCAAACTGCAAACGGAACAACACGTAAGGCTCGTAAAGAACAACTGTTATTAATACAAGGTTTTCTCTAAAAAGCATAATCTTTTTTACAGAGAAAGGATGTGGAAACATAGGCCCATTACCATACTTAACCAATATTCCTAAAGAAAAAAAATGAACAACTTTCCCGTGCCTCACAGGAAAAATAATCATACTTTTAAAAAAAAACCAAACCAACAAAAAACCCCCAAAAGGCCCACACCTAAAGAAACAATAAATTGCAGAAGGGATACTCTTGTTTTTCTCATTAAGTGTCACCTTTGAGCTCTGCTTTGGTGCCTGGCTTTGCACTTTCACAGGCTACACATTTTGTGGCTTCTGCTTTGTTTTGGACCAAGGAGACCTCACAATCCCAGCTTCCTTCAGGCTTCTTGAATTTGTCTGAATCCAGAAATCCTCCGGAAGGAGCAGAAAATGCAGAAACGCTGCTACTGGTCACAGGCACTGAACTCCCTAAGAAATAATCAAGACAGTTAATAATCCTGCGTAGACGATAAAGCAAACAGGAACTTTTTAAGAAACCCTTAAGTGCTTACTAAATTACAAAGCTGACGAGTATACGGGTAACAAAGCATCACACTACAAGTTAATTCCAGTCAAACTATATCTGAGAGTATAATCTATATGTGATTTTAGGCACAAATGGAATCAATGACTTTCAAAGAGCACTTGCAGTGCTTGCAGATACAGCAACACAGCCCGTATCAGATGTAATTTTAAGGCCCTGTATTCATCTAAAACTACTGGAAGAATTTCATTAGTCAAAGTCAGCACTGCTCAAGTTTACGACCACTGTCAAGTGACGTGACACTGAGGATTTACCACAATGATTCACCACCAAATCTCAAAGACAGACATGTTCAAAACTACACTGTGCTTAAAAAAAAAAAAAAAAAAAAAAAAAAAAAAAAAAGGCAAAAACCCAATAAACCCCAGAGGAACTCAAAGCTTCCTTCTGATTTTTCTTCCCTGTAAAGGAAGAGATGTCACTTGATGCTACAGCCCAACAGAAAACTTCAGCTCTGTAAGTGAGAGGACTGAAGTGGATATTCAGAAGGCACACCAAAAAAAATTAATAATCACGTAAACGTCATGTTCACCTACAGCTTTAAACAGCTGCGGGCAGCACTGACGAGAGAGGCACAATATAAGGTCTCGCATTCAAACCAGTGAAGGCGGGAATGCGTCTCCTCTTCCACAGCACATCCAGGGCATTTTCTATCCTCTCATTTTACTTGCCTCACTCGCCCCTTCACAGATGTAAAATAACTGCAATTCTCTGCACCATGATGGTCATGGCAAACCTCTCATTTCCAAAACTCCTCCTCTGAATGGCTAGAGTCTCCGAGAGAAGTGCCACCTGAGCAGCCTGAGGTTGAAAGTCCATGAGAACAAGCTCTTTCTGAGATGCATTATCTTATCTGAAGAAATTCCACTCCCATCGCATAGGATGATTACAAAAGCACAATCCAGTCCACCTTAGATCCTCCTCCCCCAATATGTATTTGCAAATGTGTTTTTTGACATAACAGTATAGTAAATGATGTCAAGAGCCAACGGAAGTTAACACTAAAATCACAGAATCATTAAGGCTGGAAAAGACCTCTAAGACCCAAATCCAACCATCAGCCCAACATCACCACGGCCACTAAACCACGTCCCGAGTCTACATGTTTTTTGAACGTCTCCAGGGACAGTGAATCCAGCACTGCCCTGGGCAGCCTGTTCCTGTGCTTCATCACTCTTTCGTTAAAGAAATTTTACCTAATATCCAATCTAAACCTCCCCTGGTGCGACTCGAGCCCGTTTGCTCTCATCCTATCACTTGTTACTTGAGAGAAGAGACTGACGCCCACCTCACTACACCCTCCCGTCGGGGAGTTGTAGAGAGCAGGGTCTCCCCTCGGCCTCCTTTTCTGTTCTATTCAGCCACGTCCTGTAAATACTGTTTCTACTTTTGTTTTGAAAGACAGAAAAAAACCACTAATGTTTAACTCCTGCGGAGTTCACATTGTTCCCCAACAAAAACAAATGAGTTTAGGTTAATTAAGACATCCAGTTTAGTCAGAATCCCAGAATGTTAGGGGTTGGAAGAGACCTCAAAAGATCACCAAGTCCAACCCTCTAGTCATCACCAGCTGCAGAACGAAATGGGCTCTATTCGCTTCAGTTCAGCTCAGCACTAACACAATTCACACGCAGCTCAATTCACATGACAGGCTGAAATCTGGGCTGAGACCTCCGAAGTGCCTGTAACCATTCCTGCAGGCGGGCACTAATCCGGCCCGGCTGGCACAGAGCCACGCCACTGAAAATACTTTATATTCTTTTTTTATGCAGCATGTTTCTTCTGTAAAGAGGCTAGGATTGAAAGAACAGGAAAGACAAGTACACACCTGGCTTCTCGGACTGACAAGCTACACATTTGCTGTCTTCTGCCTTATTTGACAGAAGGCACACCTCGCAGTCCCAAGAGCCTTTAGGCTTCTTAAATTTGTCGCCAAACCCCAGAGTGACTGTTGTGTCAGTGCTGCCAGAGGAGGACGTCGCCGTCACCGAGTTGTCTGTGACCACCGGCAATGCCAGAGCAGGCATCACTCCCGTCCCAGGCTTTGGCGTCTCGCACGCTACACATTTCGTAGCTTCGGGTTTGTTCTGGACCAGACAGGTATCGCAATCCCAGGTGTTGGGTGCTGGTTTAAATTTGTCTTCAAAGCCCAACGTCCCTGCGGCAGGGACTGCTCCCTTCGAGGCGACGCATGGACTCGAGCTGATCGTCTGCTTCGTACTCTCAGCCGTTGACACTTTAGCGGCTTCGCACGTCACGCATTTGCCGTCTGCGGTTTTGTTTTGTGGGCACGGGTCGTACGCGTCGGGCTGCCAAAACGAGGACGCTTGTTTCGAGGCATCTTTAACTGCAGAAAAACTACTTATTGCAGGCCTTGTATAGACCACTGTGCTTGTAATGGGCTGCAGAGATGTGGATGAGTGGGTTTTCACAGACGTAAAGCCTAGGGGGAAAAAAATGAACAGGAAGAAATCTTACTGACCAAGCAGCACCCTCGCTACACGTAAGTTAACTACAACACTAGGTGGTGGCACAGATTTAAACCACTCATGACTAAACATTCTGACTAACCACAAGAGGAAGTCCCTGGAAATCCTATCTAAACGGGATGAAATTTCATATGCTGCGCCGCGTCACAACCGAGCGTTTATTTACAGCTTGATTTAACTCCTCATTTCCAAGAAAGTTTTAAACACAAATCACCACTGATGGATACAAGCGTGAACAAACAGCACCGAAAGCTGACTGCCTGTCATGGACCAGAAATAACCCAATTTCATTTCAAGACACCGTGCCCAATCGAATCACATTTCTAAGGCTATTTCTGCCGTAGCAGATGACTCACATTTACTCTATGGCTGTACTGAAGCTGGAGCAGCAATCCACACGGTACTTCCCCTCAGATACCGGGTATTAAGTAATAAAAACAAAGACAATGGAGCAATTGTTATCTATAACCTTTGCTCAAAATGCAATGGGCACAGGCCAGCTCCTTATTTAAAGGCGCCATTTTTACCAGCAAACAAGAACCACCCATATGGAAACATGCTACGGCAGTGCCTCTTACGTAGCACTACAAATTACTTGTAAAACTAAAATGAAGAGGGGGGTTTTATTACTATGTTGTTGTTCTTTTGGGGTTGTGGAGTCTTGGAATGGCAGAGATTTAGAACCTGCTTCTCTCAAACCGACAAAGAAACTTAACATCACTTCACTTATAGGTCTTTCCTTAAAAAAAATGCAGTGTGTTTTCTCTCACTCATCTCCTTCCAACACATAAAGGTGCTGTCTTCTTAAGGCGTATATAGATTTGCCACGTCATTAAAAAAAAAAAATCCTGATGCAACTGAAGGCTGATGGGAAAAAAAGCAAATTCAATAGTCTTTTTCCTTAAAACAAAAACACATCATCTAAACACACACACTTCATTAAACAGTTGAAAACAACTGCAAATAGTTAAAAATTAGAATTTTTTTTAAATGACGCAGCCCATTTCTACTGAAGATTTACATTTGAATCCATAGTAACTGTTACCATTGAAGGCAAAAAGATTCGCAGCTTTTAAACACTTTAGGAATAAAACTCTCTTTACTATTCTTAAATTCCAGAGATGATGAAGGTGGGAGAGGAACATCTGTGAAGCGTTTTACACACATTTCCTTCTCAATTCCATAAATTGTATTTATTTAAAGTGGAACACTGATTATTGGACTAATTCTGTTTATCCCTCAATCACATCCTAATACAGAGAGGAGAAGCAATGCTTCTGGTCTGAAGTTGCAGTTTTCCTTTCAGCAATAGAACCCACTTTGAACAGAGGGAGAGATGGACCCTGACAGACACAGCATTTGATGTGATGCTCTCCTGTGCTCATATCTGTAGCTCATCTTTGCTCTAACTGTAACAAGTAGCTTTTCTCTTGTTACGGGGGGGGGGGGGGGGGGGGGGTGTGGGGGGGGGGGGGTGTGTCTCCCTAAAATCAATGTGGTTATATGCTATTTTTTGCAGCATGTTTTTAACAGGAGCTCTTTATCTCACCAGGGCTTTTTAGAATGTCTAACACACTTCCTTCCTTTAAGATCTTCGCAGGTTTGGAGGGGCCATCGTATTCCTCTTCTTTTTCTTTCTTATTGCTGGTGCTGTTTACAGCGGTGGTGTCTTTAAACACAGAACAAAAAAATACTTTTCACAAAGAAATCCCCTCGAAATATAATCACGTTCACTAGAAACAAGAATTTCTAAGTTTCAGGCTTTTTATGCAAGAATCTTCAAAATTCTACCTTGTTTACAACAGTTCGTAATTACAATTTGGTTAAAAGCACATCTGTCACCGAAAATACGCTTTGCCTGAAATTTCTAATACGGTCAGAAAGGAGAGATTTACTGGCTAATATGAAAAAAAAAATAAAATCAGCACTTCAGGTCTGAAATGCCAAAATTTCTGTTACCTAGAGTAAGCAAGGACGTCACTCGTGTATCGCTGGATCCAGAAAGCTCTGCTGATTTTACAACAGGGACACTAAATGTAAACCCAATCTGCTACAACAAAAGAGAGATTTTTTTTCAGATTCTGAAACTAAAGAAGCATAAATCAAGTTTCACACACAAATAATCACCTGAAATCCAGTCTTTTGGGTATACACACTGGACACCTACAGATTTCTTTTCCCCTCTATCAGAGACAATTCTGCTTTATCATTCTGCGATATCCTACTAAAGCCTAGAGAAAAGATTGAGCTTATTTATTTTACTTACAGACAATGAAGGCAGCACTTCTGCCTCAGTAGATTTCACAATTGGAGACGAAAATCTGAACACAGGGCTGCCAACATTACTTGTTGGTGGTACCTGTAATTTTCAAAAGAATTAATGTTTGTATCTATAAGAAAACACCCAGCTGAAACAACAGCAGCTACCTGAGATGGGAACATCTAACAGATGTTCTGCAGTGAAGTTGGGAAATCTGATGTCTGATATTTATTTGTAACCCACAGGGAAGAGTTATAATAAAAGAAAATTAAGCTTACGAGTCAGCATATAGTAAAGTATCAACAAAACCAAATCCCATAAACCAAGAGACAAAACTGAGAAGCTACTTAGATCTAAATATATTAAATATATAGTGGAAAAAAGCAGGCCAGGCAGCTGAAGAACTTTAAACTAGCTCAGCTCAATTGGAGTCAGAGTTTCAGCAAATACCTCAACACGTGTTGAGGGTTTCGCCATCAGGAAGGCGAGTCACCCACCTGGTTGCTCTGATCCCCAGCCTGCCACAAAACCCAAGTTTGTATTCCGCTTTCCCATTTGGAAGCCAAATCAAAAACTTTACGCCCCTCACCCCCCACCTCCAAATTCGAAGACAACTCTGATTTATTCAACAGGATATAAACTTCTGTTGCTTAGTTTCATGAGCGCCACGGAAAACCTTAACACGCAACAAAGCGGATGTATATTCATCGTAAAAACGAATGCTACGAAACAGAGATTTACCTTGTTCATGCTACGAAACAGAGATTTACCTTGTTCATCGCCGGTGTTGAAGCGGTGCTGGGTGACGAGGAGACACTGCTACTGGCAAGAAAACTGAAGCTGAACGAAGGCAGCGTTGCAGTACTGATGGGTAGAGGTACTTTGGGTAGTACTGGTTCCTCCACTTCCTAGGTGTAAATTTTAGTTGGTGCAAATGTTAAGTTTTCGCTTTCTTTAAAAAAGCTGCAAGTTTCAAATTTTGGCTTTCTTTCAAAAAGCTGTGAATTTTAGTTTTGCTCTTTTACAAGCCATACTACTTTCCCACCCTGACTCATTCTTAACTTCTTGAAGAGGCATATAACAGAGGTCTGTACATTAAGACAAAGCAAGTTATCTAAAGGAATCCTAACCTCCTCACCGAAGTCCGCCACATCGTTTTAATTTACGGCAGGCCTCTCTCCATGCGACTCACTACTTGTACTGAACAGGCGATGAATGTTCTAAGTTGGCTCTAAATTTGCACAGTAGTACCACGACCTACCCGAAAGTGACTCCGCAGAGATTAAAGCGGCTGCCACAGAAACTGAAGGAATCCTAGAGCTTACACCTTTCACCGTTTCGATCCGAGGAGTCTATTAGACCGCAGTATTCAGATCACCTGCATTATAGAGACATTCTCCAACACCCTCTGAGTGCCCATCCCTGGAGATTTAAAAGCCGTGCAGATGTGGTGGCTCAGGGACATGGGTTAGTGGTGAGCCTTGCACTGCTGGGTTGATGGTTGCACTTGATGATCTTAAAAGGTCTTGTCCAACCTAAACAATCTATGATTTACTATTTCTTCGGTTTGTATCAGCTAGAAGACCAATTTAATTATTTTGTGTTTAAGATCCAGCAGTAGGCAGCTTACATAACATCCAATCAGACAAATAATCTTTGGGACAGTCATGACCATAGTTTTATTAAAAGGACTTCTCCCATTAAAATAAGAAAAAAGCCTCTCACAATGAGTTTGATTAGGAGCCAAAAATCATGAATGATCATTAGCAGACCCGCAGAACACTGTCTTCTGCTTCAGACTCTTGGCCTGTATCTTGCTACATGACTTAAATATGAAACAACAAATTACAGATTTGTTTACTTTACTTGGCGCTTGTTTCTAACATCATTCTTCTATAAAAACTCCAGAAATCTCCACCAAAATTCATTCATTCAACTAATGAGAAACTTTCAAGTGTGAAGCATCTCCATGACACTATGACTAAAGATTTCAAAACCATAAACCCAAATTTGAGGCACTTCACCAGATAAAATTAATTGGAGCCTGCCCTGAAACCCCCAGCAGAAACCCCACAAACCTGAAGTGGCATTACTGTAAACTACTGTGAGGCATTATTACAAATTGCTACAAGGTCTCAGTGAGAGCAATTAACCTAAGAGTCCCTTACCTGCTGTTCTTGTCCAGGTTTTGACACATAGTGTAGTCCTCTTTCCCTTCTCATCTTGCCGCCACCAGCCACTCCTCCTCCTGAAGACAGGCCGTTGGATGCAGGAGTACCAAAATCTGGGTAGGTCAAATTGCTGGTGCAGAATAATGATACAACAACAAATAAAAAGAAGAAAGAAAAGGAAAAAAAAAAAAAAAAAATTAAAATCAACTTTTCAACTAATTATTTCAAGGTATTATAGCCACTACCAGTCTGGGAGCTGGCGCTTTCTAATCGGAATCAGAAAAAACTGTTCCCCAGGCGGCTCGACACTGGTAAATATTTGATGTTCTAAACAGCAAAAGCTGCATTAAGAAGAGCAGCAGAGAGAAGGACACACATAAGAAACAGTCACAACATCCATAATGGACTGATGACTAAGCCAGAAGCCCTTAAATAGAAGAACTGATTTAGATTGTAATTTTCTAATGTTTCCTTTTAAAGGTACAGACAGTGAGCATTTCGACCGTCAGCTCTCTGTGTCTGTGACGTGCACGGATCTTTGCAGGGATAGAGAAGAACAACTGAAAAGATATATTGGGGGGGAGAGGGGCGACTGAGAGAGCGAGCGTATGTGTGCACGCGCACATGAAATGCCGCCAACAGCTCTTATGGAAGAAAGAGGCTTAAAAAATTGTGTGGTACGACAGTGAGGCAAAAGCTTCAGAAGCAGCTCTGGCTTCCCTGGGACCACCAGCAGAAGCAGCAGAGGTGTTTGGGTGTGCCAACATTCCAAAAGCCTTTTCAGACACGAACACAGATCCCTTTTGTAAGGCATACAAAGGCATTTCTCTGTTCTACGAAAGCCTAGATCCAAACCGGAAAGATTTCCTTAATCCAAGTGGGAAAGGAAAAGAAGGAAAAAAAAAAAAAAAAAAAAAAAATCAAAACAAGCAAATAAACAAACGAAAAACCCCAAACCCACACCACACTCCAAACCAGAAGTGAACTAGGGAATAACAACAATTAAAAGCAGTATGGCATCAAAATGAAGTATTCCTGGAAAAAAATCCCCCATATCAAAGCTTATCCTGCAGCCAAGCTGTCAGTCATTGAACAAGTACATTCGGTCACGCTGGAAGACATCAGGTCAAGTTGCAGAAGACTGAGGAAAAGAACTGCTCTAAACTTGTCAGATACTTGCAAACAGTCTGCTTCACACTGTAACCATTGAGAGGAAGCCAGAGCCTTTAAGGCCATATGCTCAAACTTTGCTCTAATCCAAACTGACAATCAATTTGAATACTGGAAAAAAATCTTACGTCAAAACAAAGCTTTCGTCAGACAATTAGAGCCTACCTACAACAGCCCATAGTCCTTCTTTTCTGTTAACACCCATCAGCTTCTAAGAGGAAAAGACAGTTTTCTGTTTTCGAGCAGGTAACCTACAATTCTGACACAGCTTTAAAAACTAAATAGCTTTTAATAGGCTGAGCAGAGATTTCCCAAAGTACTGCAGGAGAGCTGCACGGAGGGATGGCCAGTTGCCCCTTAATAACGTGCTGTTCCTCCTCCAGCCTGTGACACCCAACTGGCTTGGTACAAGTTTTTAAAAGAGAACCATCTACGCTACAGACAGAAGTAGAACACAGCAGTAAAACTTGTGAACCAAATAAAAAGCAGTACTGGTTTCCAGGACAGCCCTTCCACATGGGGGAAAAGAAACGATTTCTACCAAAGAAAATTTAGAATGATTTGAAAATCCACAATTAAAACTTAAAATTTGTTTGCACCTAGGCCAAAGTCTTAGAGCCAGCCTCTCGCACCCCTGAAAAGGTGGTTGCTGTGAAGTCAAACTATTGGATACCACAACAAAGGGTTGGTTTGGGTTTATTTTGCAAGCTGAAGAAGGCCCAAGGCAACCTAAGAAGTACTTGGAAGATGAACACAGAGACACGAAAATTCCTGCTACTGTTGTTTGAAAGGG
This sequence comes from Trogon surrucura, assembly GCA_020746105.1. Taxonomy (NCBI): domain Eukaryota; kingdom Metazoa; phylum Chordata; class Aves; order Trogoniformes; family Trogonidae; genus Trogon; species Trogon surrucura. The sequence goes on along the minus strand of CM036619.1, from coordinate 100,256,077 downwards.
ACAAATCCTCCCAAAAAAGGTATTCTTCGAATGCAAAGTGTCTTAATTCAAACATTATCCAGAAGACTAGTTGCCCAGAAGGGAGAGCCATCAATATTATCTGAAGCTGAAGTCATTCTACCTAAACCAAGCAAGCAGTGCCATGCAAGTCAATCTTCTCAAGAAGAAATACAATTATTAACTCTCCTGGCATTTTCTGGTTTAGAGCCACGGGGGCCTTTACCCTCACATTATTTTAAAGGGCTCCTGGTTTTCATGCAAACTCGGAGAGACAAGCAGCTTTGCCACAAAAGGAGCATTAAAAACCCATCTTCTTTCAGGTTTTTCTTTTTTTTTAAAAAAAAAAACCACCTAGAAATCAAATACATTCCTGAACTGTAAGCCATTTCAGCTTCTAAAGAATCACTCTGAAAGAGTAATTTGTTTCAGATAAAACTCCCAGACTCCAAGCAGTTAAATAATTAAATGAAACTAACAGATACCCCTCTAACAAATATTAAGATGTACAAATGGTTAAACTCTCTCACAATGCAATTTTTTCACTGTATTTTACATTCCCTTTCCTGAGAACTGTAACCGCCCTTCCAAAAAAAAAAAAAAAAAAGACAGGCATGCAGACCGTAGTTGACAAATGGGAGAGCTTTCGTCTTTCAAGCATTTTAAATCCAAAGACTTGTCATACCTTTCAGATGGTTTTACTTGCTGCTCTGCAGGAAAACTCTTCTCTCCCAGGGCCTGCAAGTTAAGTTCAATTTCAAAATTTATCTGAATGCATTTATAAATGATATACAAAGCAAAGATAAACAATCACATATATTTTATGCTGGGTTTGAAGTTTCTTTTTTTCATTTACACCACTAAATACATATTCTCTATTCAAACTTATTCCCTAACAAGTATGACTATGCACTTCGACCTCTGCCCTAAAAAGCCCATAGATTTAACCTGGTCATTTTTGCAGTCAGCTTGATACTGGAATGTGGGTGTTCAGGGTTTGGTTTGGTTTGGTTTTCTAAAAGAGATTCAACCTTTTTTAAGGAAAGTTTATCAAGGACTCCATTCATGCCAAAGTGATCAGAATGGGTAACTACGGAAACCATCAGAATGGACAATTGTCAAAATTCTCCCGAGCCCGTGGCTCACTTGAAAAACAGTTTATGCACAATGTCAGCACGTTCCAGCTTTGTGTAGAGGAGCATATGAAAAGGAAAACGTTGTTTCCGTATTTTCACATTCTTTCACTGAGAACAGCCTGACCCAACAGCACACCATTATATTCTGAAACAACCACCAGCCACTTAGTGTATCAAAAATACAATTAAAGCCATAAAACCTCACAGTATCTCTTTTGCAATGGTTCCCTTGCCTTAACCTCAAACATACTGTCGCTACTCTTTGCCAAGAAAGAGCACCTCAGTACAATAACTGGTTTGACACATTCCAAGCTTGTAAAAAGCAGGCAGGCAAGGACCAGAAAATGTACTTACTTTGTGCTTTGGATCTACTCTCCGATGAATTTTGCTGGAATCACTTGCTGGAGTCAGAGATGGTTTAAAATACTGGGTCCGACTCCCTGACAGAGAGATTGCCTTTGGTGTCACGAGTTTCTGGACAGGTGGATGCTGCGATTCCACCTTTGAAAGGGAAAATTATGTCAAAGTGTTGAAAGCATGTAGCTTGCAGAGGGAAATCACCAGAAAACCAGTTATGGAACCCAAAAAGCTACACAAGTGTCAAAGATCTGACTGAATTCTGTTTCAAAATTTTGCAGGTAACTTCACAGATAACGTAAGTCATGTTACTATAACATACTCCCATCTTTTCCTCTCTGCCCACATCATGATTTTTTTTACTGGTTTAACCAATTAATTTAACATTCAAAGTGTTAAGCAGCTAATTATACAAGCCTCTGTGTTGCTGGGGTTGGTTTTCTTCCAACATTTACCACTTTCGAAGTTCCACTTAAAAAAGTTGTAAAATAATTTTAAAATAATCTCATTTATTAAAATATGTTTCAATGGTTTAGATTTGCATTTAAAAGTACTGGTTTGACTGCAGTGACGGACAGTATCAAAAGTCTTCCTAAAATCTACAAAAACTACATCAATCGCCTTCACTTCAGCCACCAGGTGGGTGACTACCACAGAAAGATATCAAATGTGCAAGGACAAAAAAAGAAAGTCACCCAGCTGGATGATTAAACACTACAAGTTATTCTGTCTGGTGCAGAATAAAAAACAAGAGGAAAAGATTTGCCTGAGTGCTCAAGCATTCTGTCAACCATTAGCTTGCAACCACCCAACCCTCTCCTGCCCTTCTCACCCTCCCCGTGCCAAACTCTACGAATTCTCGTATTATGAATAGACAATTTCTCTACTTTAAGTCGGTGACAGCTGCGCGCAACTTTCGCTTTCTGACTGACGTCAGGACCTACGCTGCAAAGCTGGTAAATCTTTCTTAATGCCTCCTCACAGGTGTAGCTCCACAATTTAACGGAGAATCCACGCCAGCTTTGTTTTCAATTATTTGAATAATATTTACGGCAAAGAAATTACACGCTCCACTTTCCAACATTCTTGTAATTTAACATATGGTGAAAGACGGTACAAGAAATCCAACAAGTTGGTAAACTCTGAAGTGACTGTAGAGTTAATTATACCTCTAACCAAGGGATTAGCATAGCGAGTTCTTGAGACATTCTGTCCGTTTTCTCATTAAAACGGCAGGCAGAAAGTTTGCACGGAAGAAAAAAAAACAAAACTCTTGTTGTAAAGTGGCCTTTTTGTAGGTTTTACAATTTAATAAGCTCTATGACACCCCAAATTAAAGTGATGAAAAGACATTGCTGGTTCTAATTGTTTAACAAAAACAAAGGAAATAATGATTTACCACAGCACTATCACCAATTCAGTGCTACCTCCAAATAGGAATTTAGGAATGCAGGGCTACAGAAGTAACAGCATTTGACAATCTTCCTAACTTTGAGCGGTAATAAAAACCCACAAGTATTATTTTTCTGCTTGAAATGGACACAGAAATCTGCATTAGGTCTGCGTGAGCACTCAATCAGTATTTTTTATTTCTGATTATTTCTGCAAGAGAAAGCTTTCCTAAACAGATTAATATGCAACTTAATCCCAGGTTGCAGAACAAGATAAAACTACTTTGTGGGTCCTAGAGAAATTGACATATCAAGACACTGCCACATAAAGATAATATCATCCTTAGCCTGGGTAATCTTCACAGTCCCTCATCTAATGTGGACAGAAAAGGCGTTTTTAGCAATTTTCACACAGCCAAGACAGCTACAATTCCCATAACGCTAATATCAGCATGAATTCACGCGTACGCCGTCGTGGAGTTTGTGACATTTCTTCTAATAGCTACAAAGAACAGAAAACTGTCTCTCTCAGATTAGGACGGTACTGGTTCTTACCTGTTTTTGTTTGGATTGGAAGCTAGTAATATTCAGTACACTCCTGTCCACAGGCTAGGGGAAGGGCATTAAAAAAAAAAAAAAGGCGAAGTATTAAGAGGGCGATTTTTTTCCTGAGAGGGTTTCATTCAACAAAAACGTGGGGGTTTTGTGATCAACTTACAGAAGACAGTGGGCTGGAAACAGAAGACGGAATCCTTTTAGCATCCTGTTGGAAAAAAAAGCAAAACAGTGCACTAAATCCAGCTGGACATCACAGAAAGATCTTCATCCTGCTACGTTTTTCAAGCACACGAAACAACACAGGCTACAAATTTACCGCCAAAGGACTTGACATCTTCTCCAGCGACTGCAAGATGCGCCGTGCTGTGGAACTTGTCACGCCATAGGATTGCACGCTTGCTTGTTTAGCTTTCATTTGTCTTCTTACTGGTGGCTGAAAAATCAGCATTGCAAGTGTTATGACGCTTGATTTTGAATTTAAACATGCGTGTATTTTACGCCCTACGGCTACACTGATGATACAATCGATATTCTCACGATGACACAGAGGAATGCACTCACTGGGCATTCAAACCATGAAGAAAAAAATATACTGACTTTATAGAGGTTTAAGGGGGGCTCCACACATCCTGCACACAGACTAAAGCAACAAAAGAAAAACTTAAACGGAAAAGCTCATAAAAGGGAAGATGTTAGGCCTATCAGGAAAAGAGAACCGAAGCAAAGGCTTGTGCTGCAGAAAATACTTTTGAGTAACACAACAGATCTCAGTTTCACCATGGTGTAAGCATACCACCTTTAGAACAGCATACACAATCATCACCAGGAATTTCTAGTGTTACTTCTCTCATTTCCTCCCTTCCTCCAAGATTACAGCTGACTGCAAATCTTTTTACTCTGCTTATAAAAGTGTGATTTGAACTGTAACAGATCTAAACATACCGCAGTGAAAAAGCAAACTGTTTTATTTGCACCACATGACTTTGAATTAAAAAGAAAAAAAAAGCTCCTTTCAGTGTGACTTTTTATGTTAAACTCTTCATGTAACCACATCACGCTTACCACGCTTTGTGCAGGCAGGAAACATCACACAGCACGTAAATAACACAAGTGAGACTCGCTGTAATCCTCAGGATGCAGCAACAAGTAAGCAAGTCTCTCCTTTTTACAAACAGTATTTTGGTTCCTCTTTTCAGCACAATCCACATGGATTTCGTAAAAAAAAAAAAAAAAGAAGAGGGCTCCTAGCTTACAGAAAACCTTGAGTGTTCTGACGTTCGTTTTTAACACCAAGTCAGAACAAAGCACAAGTCTTCAAGGTTTCCCCTAAGTCAGGAACTTGTAGGTGCCCTTGTTCCATGGCAGGAATGGACTGCCAGAACAGGTCCAGCAAACTCTTATATCCAGCTCCTTAAATAAAGTTCCTCTTGACTTTTGCTTTTTCATTTAGTTAGTTAGTTTAAAAGAAAGGTCATTTTTGATTTAAACACATTCCAACCGAACCAGATTTTACTGACTTCCTTTTAGATTCAACTCTAGCTCCTGAGAGCTGTCAGCGTTTTTAATTTGCCAGTTGCTTTTAGAACATAAAAGAATTCTTACGAGCAAGAAACTCTTTTCAAGAGCTATCTGAATGACATCGAGACAGAAAGCATTTTACTACCTTGACACCGCATTTGGGACCGCGTGCTGCCCTCGGCAACAGAAGAGCAAAGCATTGGCAAAGCTGTGTTTTAACTACCACTGCAGTAAAGAGTGCACAGTTTAATATAATACATCCACAGCATGAGTACAGGTGTGCCTGTGTGAGACCGACAGACAACTATCAGGCAGGTGGCTTTCGCTACTATGAACAGAACTTCTCCAAGTTATGCCATCATTGGTTTTATTTATGTGGTATTTTAGCACAATACAATCAGAGGCAGGAACGGATTTTTTTTTTTTTTTTGAAAGACTTAACAAGAGGAAATCCCAACTACAAACGACCAGCCACAGCCAAAGCTGCTAGTCATTTTTGTGCATTATGACAAGTATTTCTACGTAAACTGTTAAAAAAGAATTCAAACAGAAATTGCTCTTTCCTACTCCCGTAGGCTGAGAGGGCAAAATAGCCCCTGTTGCCACATTTTCAGCTTTTCCAGTCACGGCCCTTCTGGCAGCGCTATCCCTTCCTTCCTTTTTTTCTCTTTTTTTTTTTTAAAAAATAATAAATAAAATAATAAATAACCTTTGATAAAGGTTAAATAAGCAATTAATGCTCTAATACAAACAACTAGGAATTGATGTTTAATTTTTTTTTTCTACAGAACTCAAGCCTCTTATCCTACAGAGCTACTATTTGACAGCGTGGGGGTGGGAAATTCCGTATTTCAACTCCATTACCCCTCACACCATGTTACTATTCCCATACCTGGTAAGGAGCAATTCGGGCTTTTGTCTCCCTTGCTGCTGCAGCTGCACCACCGTAAGTGGTCTTTCCAGGGTAAAACGGAGAATCCCCAAGCTGGCTTGTCTTAAAGACAGAAGTGTTTCCAAGTGACTACGGGAAGGTATTATAAGAAGTGGTTAGTAGAAGGGCTACACATTCGAATCGATGAAAATTAATACTGTGCAGTACTTACAGGAGAGGGAGATCCAAAAGCAGATAAATTGAACGCAGGTTTTTTAGAGCTAGCTGCAGCATGCTGCAAGAGGGAATGAGATCTCTCAGCCTCTGTGGACCAGAGCAGTGGTGCCGAAGTAGTTTTTGAAACGGTGATATCTGCCAAAACGACACACGCAATATGTAAATGTCTTGTGGATACAGAAATCAATATTAAAGATCAGATGAACTCTAGAGTTCTTTAAGTACAGAAAACCAGTCTTAGAGAATAAAGAATCCCCTAACGCTCATTTCTCCAGCGCTCTAACCTGCAGAGTTTTTCAAACAGATCAATTTCACATGTGGTATGAAAACCAAGCATCAACTCTGAACGTGAAATCTGTTCACAGAACTACAAACATGTTACCTTTCAGTAATCACCGAATCATACAAAGGCGTTGGGCTGGCAGGGACCTTTAAAGGCCATCTAGTCCAACGCCCTGCAGTGAGCAGGGACACCTTTAACCAGACCAGCTTGCTCAGAGCCCCGTCCAGCCTGACCTCGGATGTCTCCAGGGATGGGGCCTCCACCACCTCTCTGGGCAACCTGTGCCCGTGTTTCACTGCTCTCATTGCAAGAAATTTCTTCCTTATATCTCATCTAAACCTACCTTCTTTTAGTTTAAAACCATCACCCCACATCCTACCGCAACAGGCCCTGACTAAAAGATTGCCCCCATCCTCCTTATTGGGCCCCTTTAAGTACCGAAAGGCCACAACTACATCTCCTCAGAGCCTTCTCTTCCTCAGGATGAACTATGCCAGCTCCCTCAGTGTCTCCTCACAAGAGAGGTGCTCCAACCCCCTGACCATTTCTGCAGCCCTCCTCTGGACCCACCCCAAGAAGTCCATGTCCTTCTTGCGTTGGGGGCTCCAGAGCCGGACACACAACTCCAGGCGGGGTCTCAGCAGAGCAGAGGGGCAAAAACACCTCTCTTGACCTGCTGGCCATGCGTAATGCAGCCCAGGACGTGAATGGCCTTCTGGGCTGCAAGTGCACGTTGATGGCTCACGTCAAGCTTTTCATCCACCAGCACCCCCAGGCTCTTTTCCCCAGGCTTGCTCTCTAGCACATCACTCCCCAGGCTGTACTGCTACCAAGGACTGCCCACAACCAGCTGCAGGACCTTGCATCCAGCAACAGTCTGCCCATCAAATCCATACCTCTCCAATTCAGAGAGGAGGATGTTGCGGAGGACCATGTCAAAGGCCTTAAAGAAGTCCAGAGAAACGACATCTGTCGCTCTTCCCTTGTCCACTGATGTAGGCACTCCATTAGAAGGTCACTAAGTTGCTGAGGCAGAACTTGCCCTTGGTGAAGCCACACTTGGCTGTCTCGAATCACCTTAACCGAGGCCCCAGGGAGGCAGCTGACCTCCCTAAGGGAGGGTCTGCCCAGCATTTTGGAGCCTCTGTTCCCTTCAGAAGGGAGGTCCCCTACAACCGACCAGTCTGTCTTTTCTTCCTCGTGAAGTGGTCGTGTTACGGTGTGTAGGCCTTTTCGACCCTGGCTACACCTGTTGTAGATGGACCATCATCCACATCACCTACTGACTGGCCTTCCACACCCAGAGCCTCATACCTCTTTGTAGGGAGGCACTTGGGAGGGTGAGGTGGGCAAGGGAGGGCTCACTGGCCGCCTTGAGCGTGGACTTGCCTCCCCTCCCTCCTTAAAGCTGCCACCTTCAGCCTGCTGGAGGGAGGACACAAAGTCCCCTCAATCTTGGGGCTTTTTCTGGTGGGTGTTCCTCTTATGTGTCTCAGGGAGGGCAGAACATGGCTCCGGCAGTCTCTCTCTCAGCCTCCCCGAGGCTCCTTAACCTTTCTACTTCCTCTCGTAGCTCTGCCACCAGGCTGAGCAGATCGTCCACCCAGTCACACCGCACCACGGCTGTTCTCACCGCTGCCCTCCATTACCACTGACAGGCTCTGGAGGCTGCAGGTTTTCCTGGGAGCTCCGCCGGGGTTGTCACATCCATTCTGGCGAGCGCAGAGGGCAGAGCTTTCTGCCGGGTGGACACCATAGCTAAGCTCCTTCTGAGAGGGTCATGACCACCAACTGAGCTCCGGAGCCGCTTCCCGCAGCGACTGACTAATCTTTCAAAAGCATGCACAAGTTAATAGTAGATTTCCAGTGCAGAGGGATTTCATTTTTTTCTTCTTTCAGGGTAAAATAAAAAGGGACTGCATAAACACTGGTGCATCTATACTGCCACAAAGTTTTTCCTATGCTGGCAAAGGGTTGCAGGTCAACATAAGTCTGAATTGCACAGGTTTTAAATCTGAGAAATTCCCCAAAGGCTGAAGTAACAGAGTTAATGATGTCTTTTCCATATATGTTTTATATAGACACACCAGAAAGATCTGGTAAACACTGCAAAACCCTGGCAACAACTACTCGGAATTGTAAGAATATGTTCTCCAAAAAACTTGCTGAGCATGCCTCCATCCTCATTTATATGAGGGACTAGGGGAAAAAAAAAAAAGCTCCACATCTCCTGTTTGCCCTTACTTAGTGAGATCACTCAGGTCCTCACCTACATCAGTAAAATGTTTATTTACTTTTTTTTTTTTACTTTAAAAAGTGGTACACTCCTTGCTGAATTCAGGAGAAGACCGGGCAGTATTGAAAAAAAAGATGCCTTCTACCAATAAAGGCCCAAAAAGCAACCCAAAGCTTGTTCAGTCAGAATAGTTCCTTTATTGACTGCTGGTGACAACACAGGGAAGCATCTTGTGTTTCTATTTGTAACCTGTATTTACTCACATTTAACCAGCTGCCAGATATTCTGAGTCACTCTTCCTCCTAGGCAATAAACCTAGCTGCCAAGCTATCGCAAGACATCTTCAGTTCCTACTACCCCAGTTCAAGATTTACATACACCCTAGCTAAAAGTGTGTTTATCAGCACTGACTCTTGGTAACATCAGGGTCTCATACATGTATTCCAAAGCACGGTCCTATTAAAAAGCTGACAGGATTATATACTTCCAAAGTACAAAAAATTAAATTTAATTCTAACATGCAAAGCTGAGATTCACCTACTTTATTTACTAAGGTGATGTGGAATATTAAAGAATGCAAGTACTTCATGTTATCAAAAGAAAAACCAACCCCAAATTAAAGAACATGAAAGCTACCTTTATCAGATGCTCTAGAGGAGAAGCCACTGGTTGTCGAGATGTTATCATCATCATGCTGAGAGGTAGAATCTTTTATTTCTTTAACAAGAGACAGTCCAGGACTGCCAATGCCGAGCGAAGAAGATGTAGAGGGCTGACAGTGTGGTACTGCGGAATCCAGCATGGTACAGTTCAAATGGCTCCGATGAAGAGAGGGCCTTGTTAACACATCCGAGAAGTTCAAGGCAGATCTACTCGTGGATGGTTCTAAACGAGTATAGGCAGACAATTAGCTTCCCTACAGGCAAGCTCGCCAAAGCCAAAACCTGTTTTCTACCAACAGTCATGCTACCGCCAAGTTCTAAGCACAAAAATAGAGGCGCCGCATTTAACTTCTTCCTCACCCAGATAAGGTTTCATCTCACTGATTACAACAGCAACACCGCTTGCAACACGAAGTATTAATGTCGCAGGAAGAATCAGTTAATGATGATGTTTTACACCACCAAATTCCATCCCCGTGCTCAAGTGCTCTAAGATTGTGTCTTTCGCTAAACTGAACAGGCATGAATCCCTTCTTCTGCAGATAAAGCTTGCAGTAAGCTTTCCAAAATTTGAGATTACATGGCAAGTCACAGACAACTCTGGAGTTTAGGATGATCTTTGTCACAATATAATCTGAATACATAACATGAACACATGTATTTGCATGGATTTGAGGGGGGGGGGGGGAAGGGAAGGGGTGTTGTTTCTTTCACTGTTGTCTCCTTCCCTCCTGGATTCTACCAAACCACATCATGCTACAGGCAAACCACTATCTCGTATCTATTAATTTCTGAGATTTTGGCACAAAGGACAGGTAAGTATTGTCTTGACTGAGACAAATAAAGTGTTATCAGGCTACAGGCTGGCCAAGCAAAGGAGTAACAGACTCTAGCACACTGGTACCTCAGAGCTCAGGAAACAGGCCTTCTAAAACTATAATTATTATTTCAAAGAGCTTATTATTAACTATGGCAAGAACGACTGGTCTACAATATCCACAGACTGCAACACAAACTGCCAAAGGTTCCACGGTGCCCATCTGCTCCCGATTTCTTGGAGCTAGAAAGCTTGCTCTGCAGCTGTTCTTACTGAAGGGTCCTTTCACGCAGTTCTTCAGGAAAGCCAACACATGTTCCTCATTCATGAAGACCTGCTCTATTCCTTTACCCAAACTTATTCACAAGCTACAGCTACACAGAAAGCAGTAAAGCTCCTTATTTACAACTAGATGACATTAGTGACCAAGGTATTTCCTCATTATTTTTCATTCTGCCAACAACAGAAGCAACTGACTCTGCCCACAGGTGGTTATGTCCACGTGGTCAGACAAAACTCTCCTTATCAAGTTCCACAAAACTTAAGAGAAACTCAAAGGAGAGCATATGCAGATTTACAGAGAACGAAAGAAACAGAGAGGCACAGGTATAAAACACAGATTCATCTTTTATACGGTAAAGGGCTGCAAACTTCTTTGCCAAGGGTCCAAATAGGTTTTCAAAGACCCCACGCTGGCCATGCTGTCGAGGGTCAGGGCTGGGCTGGGCACTACGCACTGACAGATCCTCTCTAACCCCTCTCCCTCCCCAAAGGGGAAGAGAAAGGGAGTAAAGCAGAGAGACGGATTGGAAAAGAAACTAAACCAGCTTTAATAAAACAGTAATAGTACTAATACAGGGAAATACTGAAATATATACATATATATATATATATATATATACACACGCACACACAAATATATGCAAATCTAGTATTGAAACCAACTTCCCCCCTCGATAACAATCCGCACTGGTGCTCAGAGCCGGTGGCACTGGGGCAGCCCCAGGCTCAGCGGCAGAGGGAAACTGGGCCCAGAAGCTGCATTTGGGAACTCGGGATTGGGATCGAAGGCAGAGGATTAGATGAAGTCCTCCCTAGACGCCAGCCATTGAAGAAGAGAGACCCTAACCCCCGCGATCCCTCAGCTTTGTACTGTACATGACGTCTTACGGATCGGAATACTCTTACTGGTCACCTCTCCTGTCCGTTCCTCGCTGGAGGTGCCACCTTTTACTTCCCAGCGCCCTCAGCGTGGCACACAAGACCCAGGTCACCTGGGTCACTACAGGAGCAAGTATCAGCAAGAGCCTTTCTGCATCTCCATCCCTGGCAGTAACTATGAACATCAGGTGTTATCACTTCTAGTAGCAGACACTGTCTGCAAAAACCCGCTCTTACCTTCAAAAGGTTCAGAAGAGGCTGAGGTGAAAAATAAAATCACTGAATAGATCTGCTTCTGTTAAGCTCAAACCAGGACACAAGCGCGCACCTTAAAGTCATCAAATATCTCAAAAAGAATAACATCATAAAGCCAGTTCCCCTGTTCTCCAACAAACTAACAAGGAACTTTACTAAACTGATTGAAGAAGCCCAAAGTAAAAAATAAAAATCAGGACATGAGAAGGAGTTTTCCTCTGGCATTCTATCATCTGGTCTTTCGTTTTGAGGACAACAAAACAAATTAATGTTTTTATTACGTTAGGCAATTAGATCATTCCAGGCCTTTTAAGAAGAAAATGTAACCCAGCACACTTGCAAATGAGTATTATAAATATTTTGCACCTGGCCAATCGACTACCTGAAGTTAACTGATGAGCCGTAAGATTACTTCTGGTATGCTTGGAGCGGGGGGGCGGGTTTGTTTGGTTTTATGGGGCATTTTGGTTTTGTTTCCTGTAGGTTGGTTTTTTTTACGTTTCACTGGTTTGTGGGTTTTTTTAATCCTGTCAATACGCTCCTTCCAGCTTCCTTTAGAAATTCAGATTCAAACCCAGAAATCTGTGAATAAATACAGATGGCCAGAATGCTAAATGATTTTTCACATACCTTCTAAATTAATTCTTGCTGATTCAGGCGTGACTCTCCCATCAATCACTATGGTATCTTCATCTGCATAATCATGGTGATAGTTTACTGGATTCTCTTCCCGGTTTGTAGACTCGTTTGTATCCACGCATTCGTCTTCACTTTTATTGAAGTACCTCTGCAACCATCCTGGAACAATGTTTTTGACCGATTCTGTCACTCTGCTAATGATTCCCTGCTTGAAAGAAAAAACACCTGTTAATTACAGAAATAAATTCACCAGCGTATGTTGGGATGTGACCCTGCTCAGACTGTGAAGACAAACATTAGGCAGCAAATATTCAGGACAAGAATAAGCTACAGAATAACAAAGAGATAAAGAGGATGAAGAATAAGATCCCTGACGTAGGATCTCTACATTTCTGCACCGCGCATGGCAAAAATTCACCTCACACTGATTTACTACTAACCTACCAGTTTCCGCACTTCTCAGTGACCTTGGCAATGGTCAAAATTCTGAAATTTCAGCCAAAGTTCACTCGAGGTTTGTCAAGCCACAAGGTCATCAGAGAATTCTATTTCTAAGTAACTCCTGTCATATGTACTTTTGCTGCAGACTCCTCCTCTTACTGCCTTCACTTGAAAAACCATCACAAGCAGAAGCTCAGCAATTATCTACAGTGATAGTGATGACCAGAATAGCTGCTAAAATCAGTGAACTTAAATATTTCCACTTTTTCCAATGCCAAACTGCAATAACAACACATATTAAAAAAAAAAACCAACAACCCCCACACAGTTATGCTCTGAACAGTCAGGGCATTCTGAAAGAAATCCTGGGAGAAAGCTCCAGTTGAGTAACAGATGCCTCACTACAGGACTGTTAAATAGATCCATTGGGATCTACTTTCATGGTATGTTCAAGTTTTGGATCTCTGAATCTTAATATTCTGCAGCTACTGAATATATAAAAACCAATTCCATTTTGATAGTTACCAGTTATTTTAGCAGTTATTCACCACACTTGCACGCGACATTGAAGAAATATTTAGTTACCATTTGGTTCTAGGCAGTCACTTGTTCCCCATCACACCCTCAAAATTTCAACACACCTTCCTATCAAATCTCAGCCCTGCGCAGCACCTGACACCGACAGCAGCCACAGAACCGGCTGCTGAACTCTGCAAGCAACGTGAAAGCTAATTCCACAATTTCTACACTCTGGAAACTGAGAAGCAACAGGAGTTCAACAGATTGTTGTTTAACACCATTGTCAGCTGCTAACATGTGAACCAAAGATTCTGGTAATGTTCTTTGCTACTTTTCCAGGTTTAGGCAACAAAATCTTCCAGGTAAAATTATTATTCAAGCGTAGGAAACTGAGAATATTCTTCAAGCATGTAAGAGTTCCAGCCCAGTAAACAACTCTGAAACAAGAACTCTGCTCTATTCAACTTAAAAAATTTAGCAGACAAATGAAAAAAGAAGCCCATATCACTTATTCAAGCCTTTCACACCATAATAATGCAAACACTAACTTAACAGCACTCATGAACAAATCAGACATCCTCGAATTTGCAGTTAAGACGGGGGCAGGGAAAGAGCAGGAAGGAAAAACAAAAAGCCTTTTCACAGAAAGAAAGTCGTCTTAATTTACAATTCGACATTTTTCATAATGTTCTGTAATTTAATCTTGTACTGGCACAAAAGCAGAATAAATATCCAGGGACGGTTTAAACCAGACAGAATACAGCGCAGTAAACACATCCATCACAATTACCACACCAAGATGCACGCAAGTATGCCGTGCTCAGGATGTTGCTGCTATTCCACAGAAATACTAAGCTTCAGCTCTCCAAAACACTTATTAACTGCATGTAATACTAGAGCTCACAAACACTTCGGTGCACGGTATCAGCAAAGAGACGGTTCTAGCCCCTCACTGCCACCTTTCCCTGGGACACACTGTCCCCCTTTCGGGGGGCAAATATTTTGCTGCTATGAGTACAAGTGTATCGGGAACTCACGGGAGTTAGAATTTGCCAAAATGAGCAAATGGTCGGGACACAAACTGCATGCAAGGCAATGCTCCCTGCAAGAAGCTACGCACGACTGCATTCGGTATTGCTAGAGAGCTTCTCCACCAGGGAACAGGTATTGCCAGCCATAAAACAGGTCTGTACGATTCTCTTGCTGAAGAAATCCTCCCGGGACTAAAAGCTACCCAAGACGCAAGATGGAAGAAGTCACAGGCATCCAGAAGAATAAACACCCACTCATTAGTAATCCAAATGAGTAACCTGAGAATCTAGCCAGGCTAACAATTCACCGAGATGACATTCTACCACCCAGATCTAAAACCAGACTGGTCTGACCCTTTCTTGCACATGGCAGCCTTGCTAGAATTCTCCACATCATCCTCACTTTAGGGCTATGCCAGGTAACGCAGGGCAACCTCCCAAACCAATCCGGGAGCTGGGACATGCTCAGCGCAACCACGCTGCACAAGTACTAATAGCCTGCTCCATCTGGTTTAGGCACAGTAGAAGACAAGCAGCGCGGTTTTATGTTCTAGAACACTGCTGGGTAAGTGACAAAGCAAGGAAAAGCAAAATGAACCTCCTTTTTCCGTCTGCAAAATGAAAATATTGATTAAAGGCACTGTGAAAAAACTATGCAGGCGTTATGAATGAGACATCAACACAGATCTAGCTAAAAATAAATCACCTCCCACCTAAAAGTAAGCCACACACCCCGAGTATGCCCACTCCAAAAAAAAAAAAAAAAGTATTTCCTTATGGCATCTTTCAGCAAAGTGTCATGCCTTATGCTGTCTTCAAGGCTGGCGTTTTAATCTTACCCTAATTTCAATTTTCTTACGCTTCAACTTCAGCACAGCTGTTCGAACACGCTTTCTTTCCCTCACCTTGCAACACAAGCTCGCCCTGTCAGCAGCAGATCTCCTGCTCCTCTGCCACCAGCTCCGGACTTCGTTCATCCCAGGTTCTACCATCGCCCCATGCAGGCATCATCAGTCTTTCTAGGAGGCTGACAAGGATAGCGCACATCTTTCTGATGCAAACGGATCTTCAGAGGTGAAATATGAAAGACATGGCACAGGACTACGTAGAGCTACATGGGTGAGCAAGGGACTTGAACATCTCTGCTGTGAAGAGAGACCGGGAGACCTGGGGCTGTTCAGCCTTGAGAGGAGACGGCTGAGAGGGGACCTTATTAACGTGTAGAAATACCTGAGGGGTGGGGGTCAACGGGAAGGTGCCAGTCTTTTTTGGTGATGTCCAGTAATAGGACAAGGAATAACGGGCTTAAGTTGGAACATGGCAAGTTCCACCTCAACATGAGGAGAAGCTTCTTCCCTGTGCGGGTGCCGGAGCCCTGGCCCAGGCTGCCCAGGGAGGGTGTGGAGTCTCCTGCTCTGGAGACTTTCCAACCCGCCTGGACGCGTTCCTGTGGGGCTGCCCTGGGTGACCCTGCTCTGGCAGGGGGTGGCACTGGGTGGGTGATCTCTAGAGGTCCCTTCCAACCCCTGACATTCTGTGATTCTATGATTCTAAGGCAACTATTACCAGGCTTATTCCTCCAGCAAAATCTGAGTGAACTGCTCAGACCCCAATCTCCTCACACTAGGATTACGTACCAGTCCCTTCCTGAACACCTTCCTTCGCTCCAGCTACACCGAACACGCTCCTGCACAAAAACTCCTCAGTTCCCAACCCTGGGTTGGGAGTGGAGGAAGAGGCACTGAGCAAGCAGCTTAAATGCTCGGCCTCCTTTCTACAGGCCACAGAGGCACCAAACTTAATATCGCAAAAAGGCAGAACGTGCCACAGGGCAATCCCGACTGCGTGCAGCAGCGTTTTAATCAGTGAATGTCTTTTAGTCCTTAACTGACTCATTTCAGCAGTTTGAGAGCTGCTGTGAGTACTAACAGTTGTCTGCTCCTCTCGAATGTGCTCATGCTCTATTCTCATCCTAAAATACTGGCAGGAAAGAACAAAACCAAACAAAAAAAAAATCCCCTGAAAGATCCAGTAGCTTAGGAGTAGATATTTACGACAGTTTTTCAAATCCTGTGCACCAGCCTAAGCGTCTGCAGCTCTGCTAGATACATCTGAGTCTGTGTATACACACCACCACAGCAACAGTAACTACAGTTACTCAGGGCATATCGCCTTGAGATGCAACTCTGAGCAAAGGGTATGTAAATAGGACTGCTAACCAGTAAACAAACAGGTGTCGGAATTCACTACTTTAAAATACCATTTCTTCAAATGATTTATAAAAAGAAAGAAAAATCAGTAGGTTACGGTCACGGTTCACCTACCAAGCCTAAAAGCAGTCTATTTCTTGGCCAAAAGTACTTACAGAATAGGACAGTTTTTCCAGCTCGTAAGGGTCTTTCACATAGCGTAAGTGGGAAAGTACTGGCAGGAGTACTCCGCCATGATGGGTTACCGGAAAACATCTATTTCTGTAGCTGCGTTGATTTTTTAATCCGAGAGGTTTAAGTAAATCCCACTATACGATACAGGACATACTTTAAAAATTATATACGAATTATAAAGGTCATATACTAACCTGAATTTGTCAGAGATGCAAAACACACAACTGGATAAAAGAGCTAATTTCCATTTCACTGTCTGCACACCTCTGAAAAGCATCATGTTTTTACATCCAAGCCCCTTAGATTTCTTTGCCTCCTATTTCAAAGTTCAAGTTACTAAAACATATGAATCAGAAAGTCCTCAAAGAGAAAACCCTGCATCTAACGGTGAAGTTCACCGAGACATAAAGCAGATCAAGCCTAACCATTTCCAACAATCAAAAAGGGATTTTCATGTTCTTTCCATCCCCCACTGTTACCTTATGCCAGCTCTGGCACATAGCAGGCTACTCTCCGTACGAGCTGAATTCATTCATCTGGCAAAAAGTTTTTCTGCCGGACTAATGAGTTCAGCTGGCTCCGTGTGCCCGAATTGGCCAGAGAGAGAGAGGGAGAGAGAGCAAGACCAGGCAGGCAGGACGAGAGGAGGAAGAAACATAACTCCTCTCCTCTTTCAACCACCCTGCCGTTCAAGAGAGCGCACCCTTTCCCTGTTCACCTCACTGTCCCTTAGGCTGCCACTAGCACGTTTACACAGCAAGTGACAAACCGTGTCAGGGCTCTAGCAAACAAATCCTGCCAAATTTCGGTAACAGACCGTGAGGGTGAGGTAGTCCTCACCCTCGGGAGCATCGGGTCGCTGGTCCAGCTCACCGTGGGGCTGCACAGGTGCTGGTGCAAAAGCAGGAATAGAAATGGAAACATGACGCGACTGTCTCCTACAGGGGCAGACTCAGACCGGCTTAGACCAACTCTGCTTTTGCTATTTAGGGAATGGTTTCCATTTGGATGTGGGACAGCAGTTTGATATTTCATTTAGAAAAAAAGACAATAAAACTTATGACTTAATACGAACAATATGTTACAGGAATGCCACTAATTATGTAACATTCAAAAAACAACTATTTCATTTAAGGCAAGGGGACTAGTTCAGATTTATTTCTAAAAATCATGAAGAAGGGATTATGATACAAGACACCAGCATATTTCCTTCTTATTGCTTGAAGTAAGCCTCATTCTCCTTAGTCTAGTTAGCTTTAGAATAAACACCCCAGGGAAATTTTAGGTTCTGGTTTATATTTTGGCGCTGCTTGCACATCTGTACCCACCACTATAACTTCCATCCAAGAGCGAAACGCCAGCATATGCTTGGATAGATAAACCTGTCACTAACCCACTAGAATAAATCCTGGTGATCCTGAACGGTTTGATCTCAAGTTTTGTCCACACCTTTAGTCGACAGGGACAACACAGCACAGGGGAGCCTGCAGTACAAAACGCTGCCCTTCCTTTCTTCCGTCCCTCCTCATAGGAAGTGCCGTGTTAGGCTCCAGGTAATCCTCAGCAGCGATCGGCGACCGGCGCTGTAAATGCCTGAGCGTACGTTCAGTGGCATGCCTTGAGACAGAAATCCATCAGCATCAAAAACCAAAAAACGTTAAGATTGAGCGGTTTTAAAGGAGGTCTTTCTAAATCTCAGAAAGGACTCAAAGTACAGCTATTTTATTTATTTTCTTTGAAGCGCTGCCACACGCCGTGTGCCTGCAGCTAAGCTTCACAGACAGTATGTAGAATTACATTAATTGAAATGCTGCTTGGGCTTTTGTCCTTTTCCTAAAAGGGAACGCTATGGTCTAAACCGATTATTTTTACTTAGTAAGTAGTACTTAATAAGTACTACAACAGCCCAAAAAAGAGTGGCATCAGGATAAAAAGTCTGACATTAACCACATGGACAAGAAGTTTGACGTTTTCAAAATCAGAATGATTAAGCAATGCATCTCCTATAAGAACAGATGGTCCTTACAAGGCCAATAGCACAAGTTACCGGATTTGGTAAAGTATGAAAACATACATTCTATACTTAAGATTTAAACAATTTTATGCCTAAACTGTGTATCTCATTTATAGGTGTCCTCTATGCACCAAGACTCAATTCATTCAAGTTTTTCAGCATTGCCAAATGCAACCAATAACAGAAATGTCAAATTCCTCTTCTTTCTTGCATTTACAGCAAATACCAAGGCTTTCAACATTCACATCCCCAGATCACAAATTTGCTACGTCCTATAAACATACTTGACTCCCAGCAATGAATTAAATGTTTTCAGTGCTACTTTGCCTAAAAGTGCTCACAAACACGGTATCACGGGCTAATCTCTGGCACGTAGTAGCAAGGACACGTTATGTATGTAAAGCACAAGCGAGAACAGGCCAAATTCTGCAACAACCCCTGAAACAGCAGTTAAACGCGATTCAAGGGCAATTCACAGCTTGCCCACGTCCATCCCAGTGCCCAGTGCTTTCTAGTGCAGGCACAGTTTTAGAGACAACTTGAAGCATATTTCACAAAATTAAGTACTAACTGCTACAAAATTCCATTCCTGCTACTTCGGAGTGGCACTCCAAAGTAAATCACAGTCCTCAACCAAGACAACTGGAATTAAGTTTTTTAATTAAATGTGGTGTTAGCAAAAGATAGCAAAGTACTCTTCACGCTCCCTCTGAAATATCTTGTCTATCCATGCTGATCTACAAATGGAGCTCACGATCGGTATGATACCGGTTTTGCAAAATGTAATACATCGATCCTGTTGCGCATTCGGTGTGTTGTCTTATTCATAATCTTGAACACGTAAGTTAAAAGTAAATAACCAAAGAATCCGCTTTAGTTACTCTTTGTGATAATCTGGTATTTTAGCAAAACTCCAAGCCTTCCTACTTTTTAAGTATTATACACCGGCACTGTTGAGCAAATAAAAACTAAACCTCACAATTCATCTAAACCAGCAGAACCTGGAATTACTTTAAACAGGACACGTCTAACCGTGTCGCATATACCCTCAGACTAGATTCAAAAACGTAGGAACTGGTGCCTACAAGAAACTAAAACACTGACCCTCAGGAACAGCTGCTTTAGCTGCAGTGGTGGTGGCTACGCTTATATGCTTTGACATTTTAAGGTAATATGCTGTTCGTGTTCTTGTGTTAGCACATGCGTCTTTTCTGAGCAAAGGTGAATGTAAAGATGATCTTACGCTTACTTTAAAAAATGTGGTGGTCACAACCAAGCCAAACACACACAAAGGCACTGCATTTAAATGCAACGTGCAATTATGAGATGAGTTATAGAAACTCAAAGGAAATTCCCCCCTTGGAAATACTAGTACTGCTGGCCCAATATGAAAGCTTCAGCGCCAGAGCATTTCCTAGATAAAGGGGAGAAAACACATTTAAAGTCTTTTCTTGTCAAAAGAAGGAAAATGTATTTGTAAACTCTCCAACAAAATAAAAAAAAAAAGCAAATCTCATAGTTAAGAAAAGATCTTTTAATTACTATATGCTTTTGTACAGTACTCTACAATACCACAAAGACAAATACCGTATCAGCAAGTTGCGAAACTACTCAGGCTTGAGGCAAAGTCAAACAAGCTAGTTCACACCTGCCTTCCCCCGATTTTAAGATGGTCCAACTGACTTGGCTTAAAAGGGTTTAGAGAGAACCCACCCCGCCCCTTTCACCAGCAAAGCTGGGGGTGTAACAACCTCCCATCAGAGGTAGTGACAAATAGCTGCGAATAACACTACCTCCAAGTGGCTCAACTGTCAGCAAAATTAACATATCTTTGGCTTAAAAGGAGCATTTAAATTGTACTTTCAGTTGGGCAGTTTTGACAGGCAGGCAAGACCTCTAACCTTCAGGCATAAGGACAAAGCAAGTCAAAGCAGCACTAGACAAAAAAAAAAAAAAAGAAATTAACACCAAGGGGTAGTGGTCAAGGAAGATACGTGGCACAAGGAAAAACAAGAAATACGTCCAAACTTAGGTCAGTTATTCATGAAGCTGCATAGATAAGTAATTTAATACCCTAGCAAGTAATAAAGAAATACTACTTAATTACTAGAACTCTTCATTATTGTGGATACTTAATTCTTCAGCGCCGAGGACTTACATTGTACGTTGCAAAAGGCACAGGAAGGGTCTTCATTATAGTCTTAGGAGGAACATCTTGCCCCTTCTCTCACGACTGCATAAATAACACTATTCAACATATTGTAGATGTACATTACCTGCACCGAACTGATTACACAGAACATTGGAAAGATGGAAAAGCGTACCACATGACCTACCACTACAAGGAAAAGATGTTTTTTAAAAATGGTCTGGAAAACTGCAAGCCTAGAGAAAGGCCTCTTCGTTGTTGCATTGTTTTCCTGAGGGCAATGTGAGGCAGAGGCATTATTTCTTCCATCAAAGAGTAGCGCTGCCCTGAAGGCTGAATTAGAGGAAGGACCAACCAAAGGATTTCCAACCTAGAGTAAATGATGACACTTACACTGGAACCATGCGCCTGTGGGGGTGCTCTGTGGTCCAACAGCAGCCCCCACGGAACTGCGTGGCGCCCCAGAGGTCACCCAGTCCAACCTCCTGCCTAGGTAGGGGCCAAGAACAGCAGGTGGCCCCAGCTGGGTCCAGCTGGAGTCCGAGCATCTCCAGGGATGAACATGTCTCTGGGCAGTTCTTCCAACATACTGGCTATTCTCACAGTTGAAAGATTTTTTCCTGACGCGGTACCGAAATTGCCATTTTTTGCAACTTGAGTCCATGATCTCCTTTCCTATTGGTGTGAACTTCATAGAAGAGCTTTGTTTCACCTTCTCTACATTCTCATTAGGTAGTCGCTCTTCTCAAGCCGGAAGCACGTCGTGCTCTCGCCAATATGCCTCAGCCTCCTGATCATTTTGGTGGCCCTTAGCTAGATTTGCTTCAATATGTCCAACGTCATTTTTTTTTTGTACCATAGAGGACAAAATTGGACACAACACTCCAGATACAGTCCTGGAAGTGCTTAACGGAGGGGAAAAAACATCCACTGCTCATCCAGGCCCACTGACCCAGTCATTCCACGGGGTTACGAATTTGTTACACGATGCTCAGGTAGCGCGCATCCGCACCGACATGAAATAGCTCTGCCCAAACACTTTTAGGCAACCAAGAGAGATTTTGAACTCTGTCCCCTCGGAACCCTTTGATTCAGCAGCAGCTCAGTTCCTCCACAGCAGGGAAGCAAGAACCGGTCCTAATTACTGACTGAAGGAATAAATAACTCAGAGGAAGTGATGTGCTGCCAGCAACCAAAGGCAATTTGCAGTGTCCCAGCTAACACAGTCAATTATTTCATCTGCCTTTTTCTTCTCCTAAGATATTGCTCACTAATATTGTTTTTCTCCAAGGCTGTCATGACAACACATTGAAAGACAAAACCCAAAATATTAATAAAATGGTATAGCAATCATCGTGTACAATTCGTCATACCGCTGACAGTAGTC
Source organism: Trogon surrucura (assembly GCA_020746105.1). Lineage (NCBI taxonomy): Eukaryota > Metazoa > Chordata > Aves > Trogoniformes > Trogonidae > Trogon > Trogon surrucura. The sequence continues at coordinate 100,234,034 of CM036619.1, read as the reverse complement.
AGCCTAAATGAGAGAAAACTGCCGTAGTACCTCCATTTAAAAAGTTCTTCCCAGATAGGATACATTTTTGTTTACGGCAGCAATAGAAAGCCAAGCATCACCTTTGAACATTTGTTTTGCTAATACAATTTGGTGTTGCTGGGACAGAGATAAAACCTCCGATGTCAATCACTAGCTGATTCTTTTAAAACAAATCTTCAAATACACACTAAACACTTCTTTGAATCTATTAATTTTACTCAGTGTGCTAGCCTACTACTAACCCAAAACAAGCAGAGATGCATACAAATACAACCACCTACACATTCTTCAAGGTGCAATCCTATTGACAGGAGTTAAACCAATACAGTCATACTTCTGTAGGTCCCTGTGAACATTCTGAGTAGTTTTTTTTTAAATTAATATTATTCTGCTTCAGGTTTATGAAATATTACTTAAATGGCATTACTTAACGCAATATTCTACGAACTCTTTAGCATGAGTTTTGACATTTCCCCACAAAATAAACCTGGTGGTTTATAAAATTCCTTCTGCCCGCTGCCTGCAATCACTGCCCACCGTGAAAATCCTCCGCGCACATACATCAAACAACAGGTTACAGCTGGACGACCTTCAAGACAGAATCAGGTGATAACGTAATGATTTAGGCATTGCTGCATACAGTTTTAAGTTCCCGATTCTGGAGTTATTCTGTTTGCGAACAATCTTACACGATGTCTTGGGTGGCTCTGTGTAACTCGCTCACCCAGAGGATCTTTCATGACCAGAACCAGAGACCGTGCCCTTCAGTGGCCTCCTGGCCCACTCTTTCAGGTAAAAGCCTAACTACAGCAGCGCAAGACCAACTACAAACATGCAGAGACTTACGCTGGTTTCTTCAAGGAAAACATTTTTGGACTGTTTTCTTGTGGATCACTGTACCACGGCTACATTAGAAATATGCACTGGCACGTACACATGCAAGAAAAAAAAACCAAAAGAAGTATCGCTCCCCAGCAGACGTTTCAGTCGGCAAATATTATCTCCGGTATCAAACAGCCCTAAGCTGAAGCTTAACTTAAACACACAGGTTTGTGGAAGGTTATAAAGACTTCTTAGTTTATAGGGTTTTTTGCATGCTTAAATCTGCTTGTATGAGTTTAAAAATCCACGAGAGTCTTCTGACACTTTCATTTTAACCATTAATTATCAGATGAAAAATAACAGACTTTAGTCTCTTCTCCTCTAAGTCACACTTAGAATCTTTGAAATCTGTGTTACCTGGATAAGAACGGCACCATTCCACGGTAAATCAGTGCACACGTGCAAAAGTGCAAAACTAAACATAACATGAACAATAGGAACATACAGATACTATACTAGAAGCTGTTTAATAAGTCAACAATGTAAACACTCACCCCATTACCACACCCACCCCAGTAATTCCAATCAGCCTACCTAAACGACTGGGACAAACCAGCGTTTAGAAGCACTGGAGCCACATCCGGAAGATGCAACTCTGATGCTGGGCACGACAGACCCCTGGCATGTGCTCAGCTCTCAAAGAAGCTGTAATTTTGACCCAGACGCCTCCTTCCACAGGACAGGAGGAGGCTGGATACTCCAGTACAAGACGGCTGATTAAACATGGAGCGTGCTAAGCGCGGCATAATCTAAGGCCAACGCATTCAGCGTGGAGCTGTCAACATTTAGTCACCAAGAAAGCACAGTCAGTGGGCAGGGACTCCTCAATTCTACTCTCACAACACTCAACACAGAGATACAAAAAAGGCTCTTTTCTTTCCTAGGTATGATTCCCACCGCACAAACAGTCACTGTAGGTGAGGGCTACACCACCTACTTAGGAGTGCTGCTTCTTGTCTGCTGGCTTGTTTAATAACACGGGTGCTGACAGTGCACTTTTTGCAAGGTGGGATGGCAGCTCAAAAGGGAAAATACCACAGCTTAATTCCTTCACCAATGGGGGAAACCTCTACCCATGTCTCCCATCTTCCAGGAGAATACACAAACTGCAAGTCAGGGTCTTCTTCTCTTCCAGGCGGTGTCTGTTCACTATTTGAGGCTGGTTTTAAAAAAGACTAGATTTTTAAAACACACACACACAAATGTAACGAAGTTTAACAATCGTGCACTTGGAGAGGAAAGGATAGGAAAGATGAGGCTTCGCATGTTCACTCCAAGGAACGTCTAACATAGAATCATAGAATCATAAAAGAACTAAGTTCTGAAATCAAGGACCACAACCCAGATGTCTCCAGTTTTGGGAGGGCAATAGCTTCTTACTCATCCACTTCCTGGCTCAACGATTCACGCACTCTTGTTCTGGATAGCAAAACAGCTTCACCCAGCAGAGCTGAAGACAACACACAACCCGGCAACTGGGACAGTCGCCCAGAAAGTACATGTAGGTTGATCCTTCCAGGCAAAAAAAAGGAATCTGAAGCAGGGTCTATCACCTTCTGAACAAACGTTTTAGCTAATAGCTGTTAAAAAGCAGCAGCACCTCCTCTTCCAACTGTCTGTAAAGTACACTGAGAGCTTTAGAAGAAGACTGACTCTGCAGCACGTTGGGCGTGATGGGAGAATTCTCACCTGACTGAACTCCCTAGGAGACTACAGCAAAACAAAATCCCCGAGAAAGCAGACAAAACATGAGGCAGGCATCAAGCTAATCATCTCTCATGCAAGTACAAAAAAAATAATCAGGTATCCTACCTATAGCTAATATCGAGCTATTAGCTATATCCCATGCAGTGCTCAGGCACCTTTGGAGTTTGCTGGTAAGGGACTGAGGGCTGTCAGGACCACAGTTTCGATTGCAAGCACCCAGCACAGTTCCATTACAAACATTTCTACGAACCTACTCATTGATAATAGTTTGGGGAGAGTAGGATCAGAATCAGAGGTATAACCTCATGTCAGGACTGCACTGAGCACTTTCATGTTTTTCCAAACTCATTACTGAGAGACAACACTAAACCACGGAATACTTCTGCAGAGCGGACATTATATTTAAAATAGGAACATCTGTCAATTAATTCCAACTTAGGTTAGCTATCTACCCGGAGCTCATCTTTTTATGTAATGCAAGTTAGCAAGCTGCATAGGGTTAAAAAGCTTTCCGTTATGACGAGCGCACGTCTGACATCTATCAGTTTGCTTATTTATTTTATCATTACCATTTTTTCCCCCCAACATATTACTGCTATTTGATCTGTGCATTCTATTTGCAACACCCATTCTCCAGGCAGAATCCCATGGATATCCTCAAGCACGTGTCTGCTTTGGCACATTGTTTAAATAAACCTACTGGAAAACGCACAGGGATAACAGACAATAGAAGATCCTGAAAACCATCTACGCCAATTATTTTAAATTCCTGTGTAAGGTTTATAGTATCAACACATGCGAGATATGGCAATTTCAACACTACTTAATCATTCACGTGAAAGCTTTCAAGATTTGCTCTGTAAGCGCAGTGATCCTTTGTATGAAGCATCACCATGCCGGCTTTACAAGGACAACCGCTCGGTATACGATGTAAAAGACTAAGGAGAGTGCTTCTCAAATAACAGAAGCAACAACAATCTGTGAGTAATGCTCCCTCAGTTTCGTTTATCACATCCAATCCTCTCTCTTAGGGTACCGATTTAACGACATAAAGGTTTCAACTGAGCAGTCCACTTCAGCCTCGTAAATGCACGTGGAAGGCATTTCCAGAGCAGGGTCCCTGGGTATCCTAAAATTTCCTGGCCAACAGCTATTGGGAAGGAATTTCCCCTCCTTCAGCCACTCTAAACGGTGTGGGGTTTTGGTGCCGCAATTTACAAACTGCTGTTTGTTATCCAACTGCTCTGCCCGACAATACAAAGGAGAATAAACGCCTTGTGAATTACGTTTCACTTGCACTGCATCAGCACATTTCGGCGCAGGCAAGAGACTGAAGAAACTACCAGATGCAGACCTGAGGGTTCCGCACGCAGCATCCTACAATTAAAAAAAAAAAAAAAAAAAAAAAAAAGTGGAAGATGCCTAACTACGCAGCAGCCTCACTAAGCAACCTGCAGCTCGAAACTTGTCAAGAAAGGCAACTATTAGAAGCGATGCATTTCAATCCGAAGAGTAACCACCCGGCATTAACGTAACCGGGGAGGGGGGGACTCACTCCGAGAGGGTGCACGCAGACACCAAGCAGAGTTTATTCTCTCCAGGGTCGCGGAGGAAGCGGATAACCAGACAAAACGCGCAGCCGGGCCCGGGGGGAGCCAGCCCGCCCCACCGCGGCGCGCACGGCGTGCAGGGGGGAAGGGGCACCTACCCCTTCCTTTCTCCCTTCCCGGCCGCCTCCTCCTCCTCCTCCTCCTCCTCCTCCTCCGCCGCCTTTGGTCCCTGCCGAGCGGGGAGCTCTCCCCTGGCCCCTCGACAGACAAAAGGGAGCCGCGGGTCCCCACCACCCCCCTGGGCCGGGGCCGCCGGCGGAGCGGGGCGAGCGCCCGGAAATCCCACAATCCCCGCGGGCCCGGCGGGAAACCCTTCCCGCTCCCTCCCCCCCCCCTCTCCCTCCCTCGCCCGGGCCGCTCGACCGGGAAACCCCGGCCCGAAGGCTCCCACGTGGAAGGGGTGGGGGGTGGGGGGGGGAAGGGACAGGGACCGCCTTCGCCACTGGGGGGGGGGGGGGGGGGGGGGGGGGGGGGGTGCGCCGGAGGTGGGGGAGAAGGGGGCAGAGTGAAAGGGCCCGCCGGGGTGACCCGCCGCCGCGCCTCACCTGCTTGCTCCTGCCATAGGGAGACTTCGCGGCGCCCAGGTGGTACCGCCGCGTCCGGATCTTGCCGCCGACCCCGCTGCCGCCGCCGCCCGAGGCCATGATGGGATCCGGCCTCTCCGTTGCCCCCCTCGGCCCCCACCGCTGCTCGGGCCCCGCCACGCGCGCGCGCACAGGGCCGGGCCCGGTCCCTAACCACCCCCCCCCCACCCCCCCCCACCCCCCCCCCCCCCGCTCTGCCGCCGCCGGGCGCCTGGGGCGGCCGCGCTTCCCCGCCGCGGCCCGGCTGCGCTCCGCGGGCGGAGCTGTCACCGCCTCGGCGAGGCCGGGGCCGGCGTCGCTCCCTCCCCTCCCGCCCGCCACGCGCCGCGCGGCCTGGCGCGGGGGCTCCGCGGCCTGCCCCTCCCCGCCGACGCCGCCTCCCGCCCCGCGCGCGCGCTCGCTCGTGCTCGCGGGCAGGCGGGCGCGCGCTCGTTCCTTTCCCTCTCTCCTCGCGTCCCTCCCGCGCTCCCGTGCGCGCGCCCCTTCGCTCGCTCCTCCGCGCCTCGCCGCCACCGCCGGCCGGCCCCGCGCCGCCCGTCCGCTCGCGGCCCAGCCGCCGCACCCCCTTCCTTCCTCCCTCCCCCCCCCCCAACCCTCCCCTCCCCGCCCCTCCGGCCGACCGACCGACCGACCGACCAACCACAGGGCGCCCGCCCGGGGCGGCCCGCGCGTCACTAAACCGCGCCACGGGCTGCGTCACCAAGAGCGCGACCGCCCGGCAGCCCCCGCGCGCCCGGGGCACCGCCCGCGCGGAGCGGAGCGGGAGGGGCCGGCTCCCCAGGGCCCCCGCCCCCGGGCCGGCTGCGCGGGAAAACCCGCGCGGGGCGACCGCGACCCGCCGAGGAAGGCGGCGGGGAAGGGTGGCGGCAGAAACGCCTCCCCCGGGGCTGCGGGCGGGCTGGAAGGCCGCGAGCGGGCATTCGCGCCGGCGTGAGGCCGCGCCGGGGCTGGCGGCTGCTCCGCGGGGTCAGGGCCCCGGGGGCGAGACTTACCTGCCCTGCACCGGGCGCACAGAGCGCCCCCGCCGAGGGACGGGGAGGGGGTGGGGGGGGTGGGCTCCCCCTCGAGCCTGCCGGGCAGGCGGGGACCGCGGCGGGAAAGCTCGAAAAGCGGGAGGCGGTGTTCCCCCGGGACGTCACGGCCAGCCGGCTCCGCGTCAGCAGCGCAAGCGGCAGCCCGCGGGTTGTGGCAGATGGGGCGGGGGGAAGCTTTGACAACTTCCTCGAACCGAGAGAAGGAACGCGTTACTAGTGTAAGCTTTTTTTAAAAAAAAAAAAATGGAAGAGTGTTTCGGGTTTTTTATTCTACTCGAAGTCCAAGCAAAAAATTCTGTGGTGCTGTAACTTCAGACGGTTGCTGTGCCCAGGGACTCCCAAGCCCTTGCCCTACGTTGGACACAGGTGCTTAACGGTGCAGCGCAGCTGTGAGGAAGCGGGCACCCTTCCCCCCCCCACCACCAGCAGCGTTTATCGCAGCACCTGAAGAAGTGTTACGAGACTCAGGACAGTTCTGAGAGCCTGAAGAAACGTAAAGTAGCAGCAAGAGCATGGTAGCAAGTGGGGAGCTTTGTACTGACCAGTCTTCATTTCATACTGGCTTTTTTTTAACCACATGGCTATCCTCCCAGCTCTCCCCCCCAACTTGCTGCTCCTCAAGGTTTTAGTCCTGCTTTCATGGTTAGCTAAAGGAGATAATTTCTCAAATCCTGTCAGACTTGAAGGACCTTCCACGTGTTTTTCTTCATGAACCATACCTTCAGAACTCCAGCCTCTTCCTCTCCTGCCCTACCGCCATAAATACCATTTTAGATGCAGTGAAGGGACTCGCAGTGACAGATAATACCTTCCACAGCATGGGACACCTGTGTTTAGAAGCCAGCAGCAAGAACCACCTCATCCCGTGTCAACTGCCAGTGCGTTACACCTGCAGACCCAGTTCAGGATGAGGCGCTATTTCTACCCTAGGCTTGTCAAAAAAGATCTACATCAAAATATAGTACTGTAGCCTGTATTTGTGTCCACAAACAGTTACAGGCTAAAATCCAACTTAGGGGAGGGCTATACCATTACACATTTCTGTTATGGGAAAAGCAAGATTTACAAAGGGCTATCAGCTGTGCCCACTGGTACCAGACATTCATCAATAACAATGCTGACTCGAGTCACTCACACACCTGACAACGGAAGAGCTGGGCAAAGTTAAAGCAAGATTCTACCTTTCCAACGCACACAATGAAGGGAACCTGTAAACACAATTTTCCAAGTATGTGTCAAAGGCAGCTACACTATGTTTGCTCTGTAAATTCAAGTGCTGCTTTATTATTTTACTTCCATTTTACTTATTTAGAACAATTTTCATACGGTAACATGCCTTTAATGACACTCATGACTCAGAAATACTTGTAGTCAAACAACTGACGAGTCACTGAAGTTAAATGTTAATAAAAATAAGACAAAACAAAAGGCAAATATATATATATCTCCAGCAGAATGATGGGGATCATCACCATTTGATCAATCTTCCCTGCGAGTTATATCTGCAAGTTACTTTGAGGTAGCGCTAGAAAGAAGCTGTTGGTCCGTGAGCATCCCTGCAAAAAGAAACATTCACGCCTTAAGTACCAATTAACCTTTTTGTACCGTTTTAAGTACTCTTTACCCTTTTTAGCCTGTTTCTTTCTCCCTGTTCGCTGGCTGCAGGACTAGTAGCCCTTCCAACCACCATACTAAAAGCCTTTCTGTCCAGACAATTGATAGAAAACAAAAGCACTTCTCAAAGAAATTAAGAGGGTTTTGAGTAAAGGCACTATCTATTGCAGCTAGGTGCAATGAAGAGTTTATAAAAAAAAATCAGTAACAGATATTCTTAAAACAAGAAAAATGAAAAACCCAACCTTCATCAAGCTTAAACAAACATGCCACATTTCAGATGGGTGAGAGACACAAAACAACTGGAAGAAGTGAAATAAAAGGTGCTTCTAAGACTGATTTTTTTTTTTTTTAATGCTCCCACTGCAGTCAGGTTCTTGTAGAACTGACAGCAGGCACTGTGTTCAGGCCTTTCCACCGGCTATCTAATGCAGACAGGGAGCTGCTGAACAGCTCTAAGTTCCCTCTGTACAAAGTCTCAGCAAGGTGTTCTAAGAGCTCTGATGCACTTGCTTTTTCCTGTGTTTGGGGTTCATGGGTAACACATCCAATACAGGAAAAAAATTTCCATTCATTATGCCTTTACAACGAAGAACATCTTGATCCCATGCCTGCATTCCTAACTGGAGAGAGGAATACGCTAGTAAGGCTCAGGCAACAGAAAAACAGGTCAGAGCTACTTCAGACCAGTATCACGTGGGCTACGACCAACAGGCTCTTCCTCACCTCACTTCCCTTCTACACTGACTGGAAAATACACCCCCAACACTTCTCAGCTTCAGAGAACTAGTGGCCCACTCAACAACCTCTTTCTCTGCATTACATAAACAGTATTTCCACTGTATGTGTACTTTACAGTCCAGAAAAGAAGGCTCAAGCATGTCCAAAACCAGCCTCTAATGCAGAGCATAGAGATCTCATTAAGAGGTAAAATCTGCACAAATGGGGTGGCTACAAACTGCAACTTCGACGTTTATATACTGTGGTGATACAGCATCAGACTAAAGGAGATCAGTGATGTGGGCCCCTCACGCATAGCTCAACCTCCCATATGGAAAAAAAAAAGCATGGATACTCCATACTACTTCTGTTAAACCAACACACATCCTTTGCATGACCGTTTTAACTGCTAACACAATAAAGGGCTTCCACAAATTACTGCAACTTAAGTATGCTGTTTGCTGATGCTGTGCAAATCCTTCGCTTTGCAGACCAGTTTTTACTGCCAAGCTCAAGCACCACAACCAAATCCTTTACAGTTCTGCAGCTTTTAGCACTTCCACCAAAATCCAAGGGGCCATTATCTACTATCAAGAGTTTCTTTCCTACTGCAGTCCCCTGAAACATTTCTACACATGCACACAAGCACTCCGTTTCCCACCCAGAGTCTCTCTGCTTCATTTACTCTGCCTCTCATCACGTTCTCCTTGATCTCCCTACCATCAAGACTTGCCAGTTTATACAAGAGAAATATTCACTCGAGAAACTCAAGTTCCCAGCCACCTTGCAACCTCTCTCTCCCCAGAGCAGGGAAACAGCTGCTAATACTGTGATGCTACTCCTTCCGCGTGGATGAGGCCTTTCTGTCTCTTCCTACACATACATCCGCACAAAATCCAGGGAGAATCAACTTCCTGTAATACTCCAAAAGCCTTTTCCATTTTAGAGCATCTGCATTTCACAGGCAGGACTTAAAAAACGTTCCTAGCTGAAATTAAACTTCAAAGAGGGAGACTGTGGTCAACAGCTAGACATGACCTGCCAGTGATGAGTCATCAAAATTAAATACTGTATTTGTTTTATATTTAAAAACATCATATAGGTTACTATCATCTAATTACATTGTCAGATAAAAGCCACAGCCCTTTATTCCCACCTGCCATAATTATGGTTTAGATTGCCCCCCAAAACACCCATGGCAGTACCAAAGTGTCCCGACTAGTGCTAGTAGCCGCCACAGCTATTAGCTACGGTCATTTCAGCTACCTTTTTTCTTGGAAAACCATTCTTCTGTTTCCAGCCTAACTTAATGATCTTGTACACTAGATAGTAACTACTTCTGCATACACCTTCAGTAATCCTTAAGACTGGAAAATACTTCAAGATGAGAATAGCTTAAAGGAAGCCATTCAGAAGCTGCTAGCTTAAAGCAGAACTTTTCTCATTGCTATCCTCCCTAGTCTCCTTTGATCCGAACGTTGAACACCGTCATCCCAGTAAAACTTTACATAACCTCATCACTACAGAAGAGCTGAGCATGAGAACTGGACAAGCTAGAGATGTGTAGGACACAGCGCAACTTAGCTGAAGAGTTGGTACTAGGATGGCTTATTCCTGAGGGGTTATTTTTCCTCCTTTAAACCAAAGCCCTCTCCAAAAATGTTTAGGTTTACAACCATGTATTTGTTACACTAGTGTCGTTGCTGTAAAGCATCAGCTGAGAAGACTAACGGTATGATTGACAGGAATAAGTGTCAGGAGGGATCTTCCTTAGTCTTTGGAATGTTTGCAGCTATGGCAGCCGGAAGTTTGCCCTTCCGTAAGAATTGCCTTTATCGATCCAGGATTTAACTGACCTAACAGATCAACAGGGTCACAGTGAGCGCCAGCAGATCACAGGAAAAAGCAGGCCCAGTGCTCCCATCCCAAACACACGTGGAATCGAAGCAAGCATGTTAAAAGTTTGTAAAAGATTATCGAGGTAACTTGGAAATATGCAAGAGCTTATTTTTGCTACTGTCCTGATGCCCATACCAAGACAAGTGACACAGCCCTAGTGCCTCCAGCTAAATTCCACAAGCCAGAAGAGAATGTGCTTCACATACGTAAGTAAAATCCCTTGCTGGCAGGTTTGCAGAAACAAAGTTTTATTTACACAGGCAAGTCTATCTTTAGACCCCATTGAACTCTTTACATTTCTAGAGTATTTACATGATTTCAAGATGCTCCACGTAGAGTGATGAACAAAAAGAAAAAAAAATACAGGAACTGTCAAAAGCATAGCAAAAAAAACCCAATCTATCATTGTGCTTTAAAACTTATGATCTAGAGTAACGTAGAAGAAATGTAATTTTAGCACCTTGGTCATAACGGTCATGCTATATAAGACACTTAAATAGCAGGGGGGATGTCAGAAGTGACCGTATCCAGAGGCTGCCAGTGACAATTCATGAGGGAATCATAGAGTTCTTCACTTGTCTCCATAAATTGTCTGTTCATTTCATCAACATCAAAGTAAAGCTGCGGATCTGAAAATAAAAGCCTGATAAGTACAAGTGCCAGATCTTGAGAGGCATGCACACAAAAACCTGAATCAAATGTCTAAGAAAATCTGTTTTAGCCTAAATTGATTCAATAGAATCAGTAGTAAATGTAGTAAGATGTTTATTCTCTCAGAACTTTAATAAGCCTGACAAATCCAGCTTCTTTTAGACTCTGTGTATCAGAATGCTAGGACTATATTGGTATTTCAAGATAAAGAGCAGATGTCAGGTCTAACCATGAATCTTACAAAATCCAACAAACTTCTACTACAATATGTATTAGACATGATAAAGTTTCTGAACGCTAAGACAAGACATCTCTATCAGAGAAACTGTCTGCAAACCTTCCAGGCCTAGCAATTATGTTTTTGTACTAAGTCTTTACAAGCAAGTTGACTCTTAAGACCCAAAACATAAGCTTTTCCCCCCCAGGGTTTGGAAAACAAAAGCTTTTAGTATTAATAAATTTAAAACGGAATATGTTTAGCACAATCAATACAAAGGTATGTCAAATTCTGTACTAGACCACTTTTGGAAGGAGAACGAAGTCAAAGTTACAAGAAACCTACTGTAGAGTGTTGTGGATGGTGTCTCATTCTACTTGACATGATGTAAACTACCAGCCTCAAAATCCTATCTCATATCTCAGCTATAACCCATAGAGGATCCCACTACATCAGTTGGATTTTCAATACACTTTTCATCCAGTAGTCACGGGCTTGCATTGTTAAAGGGCTTAAGTCCAGCTAAATTCAAGCTGCAGTGATAGAATCGTTATTACCTTCGGTTATTAGGTCATCGCTGATTTCAGTCATAGCTGCAGCTTCCTAGGAAGAAAGAAAATCTCCTAAGTTTAATCATAATCCATTTTGGAAAGCATCTTTGCACTGCCAGACCACTCCTTCCTCCCAAAACTACCAGAAGGGGGGAGGTGTTTGTTGGGGAGAATTGTGTTGTTTTGGTTTTCTGTTTGGGGTTTTTGCTTGGAGTGTGGGGGTTTTTTGTTGGGAAGGGGTTATGTTTATTTGGTGGGATATTTTTTTTCCTCATTGGTTGGTTTTCGCTAAAGAAAATCATGGTAGAGTTCAGGTTGGAGGATTTCTGGAAGCTGTAGTTGATAAATTGGTTGATCTAAGATAAGGTCATCTTACAGTAATTCTTATACTTCGCTTAAAGCAAAGTATACCAGAAAAACAGGAAGAAAGAAGGCCTACACAACTATGCTGTCAGGACTTACTCGGCATATAGGAACAAATAAGGGTGCATAAATCTTCAACTACATAGACACACACTACTTCAGCACTTACAACCAAAAGATACCTCAGAATGACGCCTGCTATTCTAATCTTCACACTTAATAAAATCTTAAAACAGACATTAAACTTTCTGGGTTTTTTTTTTGCTCCAGCTAACACAATTCATACAACTCACTTTTTTTTTTTTAAAGCAAGTGCATAGTACCTTTACCTCAAACATAGCCGGAGCCATAACAGCATCTCCTAAAGAGCAGTCTCCAACAGCTTGCATGCTATCGTAGGGAGTATAGGAGCTGTAGTTGTAGTCAGCGTAAGGATCATAACCCCACTGTGAGTAGTAGTTCTGGTAATCTTGGTAATAATCATTGTAGTTGTACGACTGGTACCGCTGGAATTCTGCTTTCAGTCTGAAATATGAGCAAGTTACACACAGTCAGTTTGAGAACAATGAACCGTAAACCCAGTTCCAAAGTTAAGCAATTTGCCAGCTTACACATTTCAAAGTTTAAAAGGAAGCTTTTTCAGAACAGTTGCCTAAGCAACAGGTTAAGTCATAGCACAAGATGTCATGTTTATACAGAAGCAAATGCTCTCACTTTCGCCAATACCAGAAGTCATTTTCACGGATTAACTTTAGACGTGACACTTACTGTATTATTTTGAGTATTTTTAGTATCTGTATAAGCAAGCTGCTGATAAAAACCGATTTATTAAGACCAGAAACATTTACAAAACACAGCTGCTTTTAAGATGCATTCAGTCTTCATTAGCCCTTGTATCTTTTGGCCACTCCTAAAGCTTATTATTCCCAGAAACAAGGGGGTGAAGTCAGATTATCTGGTTCAGAGGAGCGCGTCTGACACTGCCTGCCAGTCTGCCACATCTACCTCGACCTGCTCAATTTCTAGTCCATGAACAGTTGCCAAAGCATAGCTGTCAGGTGAAGTCAGCACTGCTGTTATCCAAGATGAACCCAAAGCAGCAAGGAAGTGACAAAACTCCCTTGCTCTTAAGAACAAAGGGCTAGCTGCTCAGTTCCCAGTACTTCCCTCCGAGGAGATTCTCTTGGGGACTTGATGCTAATGACCAGAGTCAACACAAGTGCTGTCTGTGCTAGAAGAGGTACACTACATGGAATACATACAGATAACCAGATGCACATTCCAAGAAAATCCCCTATGCTTGCGCATTTCTTCACCTATGACATATAGAGGCAGACCTCCTGTGTTCAGAGAGTGCAGTTTCTGTGCATCTCCAACTCATTACAGGTACGTCGGATCCGAGCTTTCTGTCACAAACGCAAACTGAAGGAGCACAGGAAGTTTCCCATGCCAGTGACTTAGTGACAAACTACTGATGGCTGGATATTTTGATGCCAAGAAAGCATAGTACTCATCCATTCAGAAACAGATAGAATTAGTGATGTCTGTTTTAATACCAACATTACATTTGTTTCATTACTGTAAAATCTACACATACGTTCTAACAAACTGGTTGCAAACAAACAGTATACCTGAGTAAAGAAATTACTACGTAACATCAAGTCTTCCCCTTCCTAACTCTCTCGTACACACATCTCTGCAGGAAAGAAAAATCTAAAAATACTGCTGACTTGCTTCTGGATAGAAGTGAGTAGACCTGTATCTTTGTGACCTCTTCTCGTTTTCAAAGTAATCTAGGCAAAGCAATTCTGGACAGTGCTCTCTTCAGTAAGAGCACTTCCATCCTAAAGCAAAAAGGCCACATTTGCAGAATTGTCCAAGGTGAAGAGAAACAAAAGCTGTTATTTTCACTGTTTTAACAGTCAAGCTAACCTCATGAATATACTGAATTTGCTTTAAATAAAAGGTGGGTTTTTTTTGTTTGTATCCTGGAACATAGTTCACAAGTCTGGTATAAATCCTCTAACTGTTCAGAGGCTTCAGTTGCCTTTGAGAGAACTGAGCTGAAAGAGTAAAAATCCCTCTTGAAATCCATCAACTTGAAACTACCTACCGCCCCAATCACTTGAACAGCAAAGTTTATCACAAATAAACTGTTCCAGAAACACCTCCTTTGGCTTCTTACCTCTTATACTCCGCATTTTTTCCAGTTAAACAGTTTCTGCCAGCCGGCAGTAAAACTAGCCATGTGCTACCTTGCCTAAACCAGAGGGAAATGCCTAGAAGAGATCCCTAGCATACATACCCACTTCTTGTCCTTTCTATCTTTTTCAGGTCCAAACCCAGAGAGTATTTATGAATGCATTCAGCTTTGCTACTATAAGAATTAAGGCTGGTTACAACAGCAGCTAAGCCCAAGTTACACAATCTGGCTAGATTTAAGAGCTGGATTCCCCCAGCAATCGCGAACAAGCCTGATGAATGCATGGAGTCAAAACATAATGCTTCTGTATCCTTGGCTTTGTAGACTGCATCGTGTGTACAGCAATTATAGCAAGGGCCACAGACTTTACAAAGGCAGAGCTACAAGAGTCTGATTATTTAGCATTACTGTATCAATGCACAACTCATTTGTTACCTTTTAGAAATTCCTATGCTCAGCCGGATTCGTTTTCCCCCCAGACCTGGTGCATTCTGGCAGTCTTGCAGTGCCCTCATCTGATCACCTTGCTCACCAAATCTGACAAAGGCATACCCTCTACAATTTTCAAAAGGGAGAAAACACATTCTAGTATGCATAACAGTTACAAAGCTAATGAATTCAGTTTTTCTGTCTTCTACAAAACCAGAAGATAGTAGCTACTATAGCTTCTATTACCTAAGCAACCTCTCTGGCATGTGCACGTGCACAGAAGATGCTTTCATCAAATTAAAAACTTGGGCCAGAAGCAAAAAGCTTTTATTTTAATAGCATTAGGATACAACTTGCCAAAAGCCAGCAAAACAATACATTTTAATTGCTATCTGTGTAAGTAATCGGATTCCATATTCCTGCATTCACAGCAGTTAATTTATCAGTTAGTATTAACCCACTCCTACCACTGTGCAGCACTAAAAGTTCTTTTTATACTTGCTTCTTCTTAAGTTTCTTGAATTAGTCTGTTACAGCCAGCATTATCTAAACAGCAAACTCACCCCTGCACTACTCACTGCCTGGCCAGCGTCAGTGGCGCTAGGCTTTATTTACTAATATTAATACATTCATTCTCCCAATCCCCTAAGATTTGCCAGGCCTTACAATTTCCTCCCCCATATGAAAAAAGGAATTGTTTTGTCTTCAGTACTGCAGATTAAGTGGCCATGCTGCTGTTTGTAGGCACAGCAGCAGCAGATCTTAGTGCACAGCTTCCCCTACTCCCACCATCTCATTTCTTTCACATAGATATGCATATAGCTAAAGTAAGAATTATCATGTTAACCACTTAAAACTAACCAGAGAGTTCTAGAAAAACAAGGATCTATGGTGTTAAGAAAAACAAAAGTTAACGCTAGAGACTAAGCTCTCTTCCTGTCCCTTAAGAAAATACAGAAACAGTTCCAACACAAGCTTTTACAGATTTCTTATAGAAGCAAACACCGGCAGATCACAGGCATTACCTGGAATATCCCAGGAGATCTGTTGCTATTTTGCAGTCAATACATGAGGGGTACCTCTTTAGGAAATAGTCATACAGCTGGAAATCATCCACTTCTGGAGTAAGCTCCCCAACAAAAATCGAATAATCTGGTCTTCAAGAAGATAAGAGAACAATTGTCAAGTTTGAAACTAAGGCAGCTAGTCAGAATGCTAAGGTGCTTAACATATAGGCAGGTAGTTATCACTAGACAAATAAGGAGATAAAATCTGAGAAGATTTTATCACAGAAGATTTTATGCAGAACTCTGCTGAGTAATGTACAGAACTTCGATGCCATCACTCCCACACAAAGGTCTCAATTTCTCTGAATCCATCTTACTTTCACAGAAAAAAAAACAAAAACAAAAACATATTTGAACCACAACCCACTGTATTAAAAGAAAAGGTAAGTCGATTTTAAAACGAATTATTTATTGTCTGTATTGACAGCGGGCAGGAAAGGAGCCACAAAAATACCAAGAAAAACTATTAAGTTACATCCACGATTCCGAAGAGCCGACTATTCTGCCACTATGACAGTGATTATGGGAGAAAAACTACAAAAATCCTTCATTATTCTACTGGCAATACATTTTCATAAGCAATACTTAGTGTATAGGCACCAGATGTGCCATTTCAGGACTTGAAAAGTAAGTGATGGCATTCACAGAACGGTAGGGGTCGGAAGGGACCTCGAGAGATGATCTAGTCCAACCCCCCTGCCACTGGGCACTATCAATTTAAACATCTAAGGTGTCAGAGCTTCTTTCAAAAGGTCTTTACCTGGTTGCATTAGTACTACTAGGAACAAACTCTATTCTTCCTGGTTTTATTTTGTTCTTTTTCTTCCGTTTCTTCTGTGGTGTTCTCCACCAGCTATAGGCCTGCAGACATTCTCTTTTTTTCGCCATCAAGTCCTGTCAGGAGAAAAAAAAAAATCACCTTTATAGTATTTAGCCTTATTTACATTCCTCCCTCCCACTCCCCATCACCACAGGTGATTTCCCCATATTCACCTTGCCCTTGAAAGAAGCCTGGGGTCCCATTTCTCCCTCCGCCTCCCATGAGGGAAAGCAGCCTCTGGGGAAAACGCCTGGCAAAAATAACAGAGCCAAAGGATTGTATGAACAGCCATATCCCCCTGACTTGTCAAGCTGGCTAAAGGACTGACAGCCTCCTCTTGGAATTCGGGAAAAAGCAGACAGCCCTTTGATGTTGGCCAATCCCAAACATTACTTAGCTTCAGGACTGGACTGTGTTCCACTCGAGCTCCAGGACTCAAAAGGAAAAAAAAAAAACAAAAAACCAAACCCTGCAGCAGCACAGCGAGTGATGAAGAGGCAGGGAAACCATCACTCTTCCCTGCGAGGGATCTCAGCTGTCCCTATCTGCCCTCACCTAGGAATTCCTCTTCTCTTGTGCGAGATGCCTCTCCTCACTACCCAGCTGTGAGTCACTCTCCCAAGCCAGGAACAAATGACGGGAGGCCGATTAATGGAGCGCAAGGAGAAAGCAGACCAGGAACAGGCACTAGTTTGGCTGAGGGACAACTCAAACCCAGACGCAAGGCCAGGAAGGAAGAGGCAGAAAAAGTGCCTCTTAAAAAAAAAAAAAACACAGGAAAAAACAAAACCCCAAAAGCCACAGTTTAAAAAGGAAGTGGGGCAACTATGCAAAAAGAGGAGGGAAACAACAGCCGTATTAACTCGGGTTGCTTCCCTCGTGCTTCAGGTTCTGAAGAACAAGAACTTCCAAAAATGAGAACGGTGTTTTGCAGCACTTTTACTTACGCAGGCTTTAATGCTCCTCCTCTAGAACACCTCTACATATTTCTTACATAGAGAGTGTTGTGCGCAAGGTCCTTCAGAAGAACTCACGCTCAGATAATCCAATCTGCAAAGCTTAATGTTATGCCCCCAACCTGCTTCAGTCGATATGATTAAGTGCCCAGAGGACAGCCACCAATTACCACGTTACCAGAAATCGTAGGACTAAAAGAACACCCAACTTGGAGCAAGCTAGCTATTTCAGCTTTACATTTACTAGGAATTCCAAGTATGGTTCTGGAATCCATTTAGGCACTGCAAGCCTGAATTTCCGATCACATGATCTTACCGGGCTTGCCATGGTTCAAGCTGTCTTGTGCCTTCCTCGAAAAATACGGCCGCACGTGTTCAGTTTATCACACTCCTTCAGCTGAAAGAGACATGGGGGAGGAACAAAAAGAATCTTTGATATGAATTACTTTGAGATGTTATAAATTCAGATGGTTTAAGTTTCCAAGTTCTGACTTTTCACTGCTAAAGCAATGAAGATAAAAAAAGATGTGGCCAGTGTGAATATAAATCACCTTCACTTTTTAGAATTGTAATAGACCACAAAGTTTTCTCACTGTCCAAAACTAGAAAATTACGAAGAGCTTCTTATGTCCGTACCTTTCTTTCTGACATACCTATACATAACACAGCAATTCAGAAGACCCACATTCTCAAACAGTTAAAACAAAGCAAAGATAAAGGTTTCAATGTTTTGTACAACCCCTCAGATTTTTTTTTTCCCCACTTTTAGTCAACTTAAAAGTTGATTTACTTGTACCACAAATTATTCAGCAAAAAACAAGCACGTGCTAAAGACCACAGGCAGTAAGAGTAGGACGAGGACACAGTATGAGTAGAAGTGATCTTTCTCTGCATCTTTTCGTAGGTATGTCTTAGCTTTTCCCTCCATATATACATTTCACTCACTATCAGAGTTAGCAAAAACAAATGACTTTTTACTGGTATCATTAAACCAGCAGATACACTTTCCTGAAGTGATATGTCCTTCTTTGATGATTCTGATATTCTTTGGTTTTCCTTAGACAGGCAACCGACATAAATCAGTGCAGAAACCAGTTTAATTTGCAAGATATTTTGCATCTACTTCCACACACACCTTGTTCATTTATCTAGGCTGATTTTTTTTTTTTTTTACATCCAGTGATGCTCCTTCTATGACATTACTTGACTACTGAACTTTTAAATTCCCATTTCCATGCAAGCATTTGTAATGTTTTACATATTGGCCAGTTAAATCCAAATTCATGAAATAAAACAAATACAGAGCGTCTGTAAAGCCTTAAAGGCTTGTTCACACCAGGAAACAGTTCAGAGAACTATTTCTGAAAATGGATTAGGCTAACCTGATACAGGATAGCCATACAGCACAATCGGAGCATCCATGCACAGCGTTATTCAAAATAACTATGCAGTTCATCCTCACACCCATTCTAGGGCCAAGAAAACAGTCAAGTATGAACAAGCCCTTAAACACAGCCATATACAAGTAAGGTTAGCATATGATCTCTTACTAAACTATTCATTATAAAGCATTATCAGCAGCAACTTCTTCCTGTTAAAGAAAGTCACTATTATTATTATTATTAATATTGACATACTGACGTTCCTCTAACTCAAGCACTATTTTTTAATGAAAGGAACTGTAAAATCCTCCATGCTCTAAACACTGAAATACTAACTCTGAAATTCACAGGTGCTAAATAATTTATTTAATAAAAACTTACCACTCTCTATTTGTGTGGAATTAACACAAGATGGCACGCACTACAAAGCGGTTTTATTGCAAAAGACTATCCGAAGGCAAGTGATGCAATGCCTCTTGATCACAGTTAGTACAGACTTCGGTGCAAAACTGTGTTTCTGTACTCTTTCTGCGTCCAATCTTGACTGTCACCTCTTGATCTTCTCACTAGAAAAGAAAAAATATTTAAAAAGCAGTTAAAACGCCATGTTTTAACATCATATTTTTGCACTTTAACTATATGTAGTCACAGCTAGTTTACAATTTAAGCAGCGGGGCAGCTTTAACCCTGAAATATACCCCCTAAATGGCAATAAACGTGGATTTTACCAGCCCATTTATTCCACGTCTTCATTACATTCACACTCGGGGGGGGGGGGGGGGGGGGGGGGAATAGACGAAGCTACCGCCTGCTCGAACGCCGTTCGCACCCAGGCTCGGCGAACACGCCTCCCCCTTTCCTCTCGAGCGAGTGACCCTGTCCGGGACGGCGGAAACCTCCGGGATGGCCTCCGCTGAGGCCGGCCGAGCCACCTCACGAGCCCAGGCCCGAACTGCGGCCACGCCGTGACGCATTTCCATAAAAGCCACTCGCGGCACGACGGGAAGGGCCCGGGGGCGGCCCCGGCACAGAACCGCGCCCCGCCCGGCCGCGGCCCTGCGCGGCGGCCACAGTGGCGCCGAGGCCGCGCTTCCCCCTTTTGCTTTTTTTTTTTAAAAAAAAAAACAAAAAAACGTGCTATGCCCTAAGAAAGGAGGCTCCCGACGACAGAATCGCCGCTAGATAAACAATAAATAAGCAGAAAATCCGCGGGGGCCTGAGGGTTGGGGGCGGAAGGAGGAGGAGGCTGGTTCCCCCGCCGCGCTCCGGCCCCAACGGCCGCCGGGCCTCCCCGCCCCGCAGGGCCCGGCAGGCGGCGGCTCTGAGGCCCCGCGGGAAAGAAGAGGGCCGCCCCCCCCACCCCCCCTCCCCGTTGTGCAGTAGATGGGTTCCCGTCCCCCTCCCCGCTCGGCGGCTCGGTCACCGCGATCCCCCCCCCCCCCGGCCCCTCCCCACCACCCCGATCCCGACACTAACGTCTCTCCTCCTCCCCGTCGCCATTACCAGCAGCGCGCGAGCCGCTTCCGCCCCGCCAGGACCACCCCCACCCCCCCTCCCCCTCCGCTCGCTCCGCTCAGGCTGCCCGCCGCGGTGCCTGACCCACCGAGCTCACACCCCCACCGCTCGCTCCCTCCCTCCCTCCACGCCCACACCCACCGCGCTGCCCCTTTCCCGGGCGCAGCCCTCGGCGCTCTCCCCGGAGAGCTGCGCTACCTTCGGCCAGCCGCGGCCTACCCCGGCGCAGGCGGCGCGGCGGGCAGGCGGCGCGCGGGCCGGGCGCGCCGATGGAGCTGGTGGCGGGCTGCTACGAGCAGGTTCTCTTCGGCTTCGCCGCCGCGCGACCCGCCCAGGTAACGGTAGCGGCAACGGCAGCGCGCGCGGCGGCCGTTAAGCTGCGCCCTGAGCGGCCCAGCCCCCTCCCCGAGGCGAACCGGCCCCGGTACTCACCGGCCCCGCTCTCCGCGGCCGCCGGAGCCAGGCGGCCTGTGGGCTTTTAAAGCGCCGCGGGGGGTGGGGGCGGGGCGGGCCGCTGCCGCCGCCGCCGCCTGAGGCTCGGCCCCTCGGCCCGGGCGGGAGCGCGCCGGCGAGCTCTGCGGGCCGCGTGCGGGGGGTGCCCGGGGATCGTCCCTCTGCCGCGGAGCTGAGAGCAAACGGGCGTCACGTTGTGACGGGGTGGGGGGTGGGGGGGGGGGGGGGCGGCGTGTGCGCCGCCTGGAACGTTGGAAAAAAGGAAGAATCCGCCTCTCCGCGCGGTCCCGCACGTTGATCTCTGCCCGGAGGCTTTTTTTCACGCCCGGTTTCGTCCCGGCCCGGCGCGGGTGACAGGAGGCGGTTTGCCCTCTTAAATCGGTCGGGCTGACCTCCTGACAGCGCATGAACTCGATCAGATCCCAGTATATTTAATGCGAAGTATAATTCCGCTGCGTTTTACACATCTGCCTTTTCGGGTTTCTCCTAAAAGATGCAGGACGATGAAGTTGAATCTCACCACGGGGAGCTTCAGAAAGATCTGTTTATTTTGTATTTCATTTACAGTCCTGGACGGTTGCCTCTGATTTTACACATCATGCCCACTCGGCCTCACTGTCGGCAGTGGCGGTGAATAACAGATACGTGGTTACTGGGAGCAGAGATGAGACAATCCAAATCTATGACATGAAGAAGAGGATAGAACATGGGGCACTGCTGCAGCACAATGGTAAGGGAGCTTTTCTTCATGAAAAGCATGATAGAAACTTAAAGCCAAGAAACTGGCCATAGCCCAAAGAAGAAATTTGAAAACTTTTTCCTAAGTTTTTAACAGCAATGGTGTTGCAGCTGTGATGGTCTGACGATATGAGCAAGGTAAGATTTTGAGCATAAAAATCCCCAAATAAATCTGTGTGTTAGACCACAAATATAGCTGCTGCTTCTAATTAATTTTAGTTTTAACTGTTCAAGAAGTCACGGTGCATAAATGGGTTGTGAGACATTTTTGTTCCACCAGGACAGTTTATCTAGACCGTGCCTACTCCCGACAACCATCCTTCCCAGCGTTCTTGTCCTGTCACACACATATGGCAACCACACAAAAGAGCAGGTCTGTGTGTGAGAGCAGGCTGCTGCTGCCAGAAGAGTTAGCCTGGTACATTTATTACTTTATGTGCCTCCTGAATTACAGCTGGGTAATACGTCAGTTAATGGCTGTCCAAATAAATGTGTTTGCATCACTTGTAACTCAGTCCTGATTGTCCTTTTTCTCCCGATAACCAAGAAGTACCTGGAGCTAGACTGAACACGGTACCGGCATTGGACTCATGATAAATCTGGTGCTTATGGGAAGCAGCATATGCAATAAATTCAGCCATGTGTCAAGAGCTCTTCAAAATTTAGGTATATCTTATCAAAATTCATGCTTTGACAGAGGAGCGTTTCTTATCACCAATAGAAGCTTTGTGTCACTTGGACCACAGTGGTCAAGTCAGGCGGTTTCAGGGAACACACCGAATGTTGTTCAGACATGTATGGCTGTAGAGGGGCTGATACAGTATCTCCATGACCGAACATAATGAGGGAATTTGGGAGTTCTGTAGAGGAACATGGGACATAATTCAGATTTTCCCGTGGGCAGGTTAGTAGCTGGCGCACTGTGATTCTAGAAGCTTCTCTGTTAATTCATACGTTCTCTCTGTGGTATGCACAACTTTTTCAGCAGCTCTCGTTTGTATTTCTAGGCACGATAACTTGTTTGCAGTTCTATGGTACTGCGCACCTACTGAGTGGGGCTGAAGATGGACTAATTTGTATCTGGAACACAAAGAGATGGGAATGCCTGAAATCCATTAAGGCACATAAGTGAGTTTTTTTAATCTGCCTGTTGCTGTACATTTTCATGTTTACTTCCCTTGTAAATATATATGTGGCTAATATATTGTTTTGTTTTTATCAGGGGTCACGTGACATCTCTGTCTATTCATCCTTCTGGGAAATTAGCTTTGTCAGTAGGAACAGATAAAACGTTAAGGTGAGTCGAAACTGATGGAGGAATGGCGAGAAGCATAATCCCCTAACTCCTAGTAAACTGCTGTAATTCTGTGTTGGGACTAGACTGCAACACTGATAAGGCATGTTTGGACATCAAACAGTTCAAAGCTCCACTGGTTCATCTTTTTAGGTTTGAGGCACCAGCAATATTTTAAAGTATTTTTAAAATAGTCTTTATTGTTCCTAGCTTCCTGTCGTGCTCTGACTCTTCATAGTCACTTGCAGATATATAACTACATTTTCATTTTGATGTTTAAACTTCTGAAAGCTGCCAGGTTTTCTTTAGTGTGAGAAAAGGTATTTTTCACTTGGAGTAGGTACATGTTGCTGCATATAAGTTTTAAACATATAAAATGTTATTTTAACGGCACAAATGGGTATTAGGCTCCTTTCGTGCTCTGCTTTGCAAATGGGGGATTACAAGATAAATACCGCAAATTCAGCCTGGTAGTATGCAAGCCATGTGTGAAGTCATCATTTTCTCTTGCATTAAGAAGACACTAAAATGCATCGAGATGCCTAAAAGCTTCCTTTGGATGCCTCATGGCAGCAAACAGGACTTCAGTTTCACTGTGCTGATTTTAACCAGGATGCACACGATGTCTGCTGTTGTCTTTCAGAACCTGGAACCTTGTAGAAGGACGATCAGCCTTTGTCAAAAACCTGAAGCAAAGTGAGTTTACCCATCTAAATCCACTAAAAAAGGGAAAATTGATTATTTTACTTTTCGCATAAAGAAAAGTAGGCTGAATTAATCACCAAGTCAGTTAATTGCAAGCAACTTCCACAATCTTTTTTACACATGCAGGCAACCATATGTAAGCTTATTCCATAACAATAATATTCATTTATCAAAAGGAAAACATAGTAGCACTAAAGTAAATTTTTTCCCTTGACATTTGATGTCAGGAGACTTCAATAAATGTCTTTTGCTTTGTTTTTCTTTGTACACTTCTGATAATCAGAAATAAACTTTTAAGAGCACAGTTTTACTTGTTTATTCTAGGTTTTTTGATTTCTTCCTGATTTTTTCTTAGGTTCAGGTAGGAAATGATGTCTAGCAGCTTCTAAAGGTCCTTAATTTTAGATTCTCATGCAATACAGAGTGCAAAAAGCCTGTGTACATGCTTATAAAAATGTATCAATGCGTACAGATGCCCATATAGTTAAATGGTCCCCTGATGGAGAGAGATACCTGACTGTGATAACAAATAAAGTGGATATCTACCAGCTGGACACAGCTTCAGTCAGTGGTACTATCACAACAGAGAAGAGGATTTCTTCACTTAGATTTATTACAGTAAGTACAAAAAAGGAAAGGTTCTGGAAAAGTAGCCGCTTCGAAACACATGAAATTGATCGCGTTTACATTTCTTTTTTCCCTTTCCAAGGATTCTATCCTTGCCATAGCTGGAGATGATGAACTTATAAGGTTCTACAGTTGTGACTCGCAAAAATGCCTGTGTGAATTTAAAGCTCACGAAAACAGGTATTCTTCGTTTGGTTACTCTTTAAATATTTATGGCAATGCTGAGTACTCAGTAAAGTCCAATGACTTGTAATGTTCAGCATATTTTACTGTTGTTTTGGGTTTAGTATAGAAGGTGAATTTATGTGCTGAATTCCGAATTTGGGATAGACTTCTTTGTGTGTACTGTGAGCACAAGTACTGTGCTGTCTGCACACATTACACGAACAACAGGGTACAGAAGGAGAAATATTACAGTTCTAAATTGATGAGGGTGTGTGTTTGTAAAATTAAACACACACACACGGAGGTGGAAACTTGTGTGTGTGGTCAATGCATTTCTGAAATTGGGCGCCAATATCTTCCTGCAAGACTATCTACAGAACGTTTAACCAGTCTTTACAGAACCTGACTGTAGAATACTGAAATAAAACAAACCAGCTGTACTCAGGCCAGACGGTGGGAGGGTAATCACATAGCCTCTGTTGTCAAATACCAAGTATTTATCCAAATCTTGCTTTTAATTCATGAAAACATAAAAACACTAGCTAAAATGTCATTGGTGTGGTTAACAGTCTGTGCTTAAAGGTGTTAAAGTGCTCTGAACTGAGTCCTAACAAGACAAAGGCGAGCGTTCCTGCTGTAAATGACAGCACTGAGAACAGATTATGGTTCCAAGTTCCTGCCTGGCATTTGTGGGTTGTCTGTTCAAACTGATTTTTAGTTCCTTCTGTTCTGAACTGCCACGCTAGAAAATAACAAAGCATTACGTTTTCTTCCCAGAATAAAAGATATCTACAGTTTTGAAAGAGAAGGACAACATGTTCTTGTTACTGCATCCAGTGATGGTTATATTAAAATGTGGGGTCTGGATCCTAATAAGGTAGCTTTTTAAAACAAACTATGAAATCTGATGGTATTATGGAGATCTCATCTCCTCTTTATGTAAAGTCATGCTTCGCTTTAGACCTACCTTTCCAAACTTCTGACTATCTTAGATAAGCAGTTACATATGTTCTCAGGACTACTGTGAATTTTTGTAATGTTGATGACTGTTGTTACTCTTTTAAAAACAAAAAAAAAAAAAAGGAAAAAATCAAACACATTAATGTGCCAGGTACTTTCATTTCCTTTTATTTTTTTAAACAATTCTGGGTGGCACATTTCAACAAAGAATCATGCCCTCTCTTTAAGGTTTTCCATGTTCATTGTTTCATCTGAGGTTTGTCTTTTAAAATCAGAATTGAATTTTTTTAATTTAATGCCTAGAATAAGGGACCTACTGTATTGCACTGTAAATATCTTGAATAGTTCAGATAAATATCTCGTAACATTTATAAACTTTATATACCACATCTGAATTTGACTGGTTTTAATTTCACCTCCTCTGTTATTTTTGTACTTCTAAGTGAAGTAATGAAAATCTCTCCTGCCTTCACCTCAAATTTCTGTTCCCATTCTACATAACTGACACAGCGATCAAGGAACTCTCTACCTTTCACTGTAACAGTGTCCTTATTTTGACCAAACAGTGTGATTTTCTTGCTGTGAAGGCAAAATTTCGTGTAACTTTGTGGGCTGCTCTGTCCAGCTCTGTGAGGTGGAATATCTTACTACAAGTAGTTTCTGAAGGGTCGATGTTGTTACGCTGTTTGTGTGCTTGACACTTGATCCTCCGCTATCTGTAACAGGGTATGGCTCAAGCATTCGCCAAGCTGACCGACACGAGT
Organism: Trogon surrucura; assembly: GCA_020746105.1. Classification (NCBI taxonomy): domain Eukaryota; kingdom Metazoa; phylum Chordata; class Aves; order Trogoniformes; family Trogonidae; genus Trogon; species Trogon surrucura. The sequence goes on along the minus strand of CM036619.1, from coordinate 100,208,103 downwards.
GCAGTTTATGCAATTCGCAACACTCTCTGAAGCGATTACTTTTACTCAGCAGTCTTGTCTTTGTGAGGGAAAATATATATCTTCTATGTTCTGCAATAACTTAATTCAATATTTTAGCCCTACCAGAAAATATCTGTTACTCCGGAGAAACCTTGGAAACTGTTAACAGTTCTTTTGTGTGCAGGAGTCTATGACTCATCTAGTTATTCCCCCATGTGCCTGAAATGCACTGATCTTCCTTATCAATGTATGCTCTTAAAGCCAGTGGGAGCTTTTGTGCAACCACCTGTCAGGAACCAGGCTGTGACAATGTGATCGTTAACTGATATACAGTTCTAAACGTTGTTAGGCACCAGAAATTAAGTGGCAGGTGGGTGGTAAGATACTTTCTCACCTCAAATACTTCAGTAAGTTGAAACAGAAATAAGACAATGTTTAATTTATCTTTTCCTATATTATTTTCAGATGAAAGAGCCACCGTCTTTACTGTGTGAAGTCAATACCAAAGCTAGGCTGACGTGTCTTGCAGTATGGATTGACTGTGCTTCAGAAGTGAAAGAAAATCCTGATACAGCTGAGGCACCATCTCAAGGTAACAGTCGTTACCGTGTTCATGTGGCTGTGAAATGGTTGTTAATGTTACTGTGGATTATATCAGGGGGGAGGTTTTTACAATACGCCCTGGAAAAAGTTTTGGTATCTTGTAGAATTGAGGACATGATGCTGGCAAGTGGTAACAGGTACTCTTACCAGTCTGGTAGTGTGTCAAGCCTGCATGTATGTTGGAGGACATACTCTTTTCACTGTGATTACATGGAAATTTTATTTCTCTTTACTGCAGTAACGTACTGAGGAAGCCGTTGTGAGGCTTTTGAGACAGATAAGAATAAACAGTTTGATAGAACTGTGTGTCTCATTTTCCTGTACAGAAAACTAGGTCTGAGGCCATTGTAGTTGGGCAAACTTGGCAAGTCTTGCTCAGTTTTGTGGGTTTTTTTGCTGCTGCTATTTTCCTGTATCATAATCTATTTACGTACTTGATCTTCAGGTATTTTCGTTTCACAGGCAAAACTGGCATAACTGGTACATTCCACTGGTTGGAACTAGATGGTCTTTAAGGTTCCTTCCAACCCAAACTGTTCTATAATTGTATGATTTATAAGCCCTTTTTAAAAATGACATACAAATAAATCTCTGTGCAATTTTAGACTACAAAGACTGGACATAAATATCAGTATGAATAATTTCTTGCTTTTTTTTTTTTTTGCAGGTGAAGAAGAAAAATCATTAGTAGTCAAGAGAAGCAAAGTTTGTGGGGCTGATACAAGTGATAAAACAGCAAAAAGAAAGAGAAAAATTATCATAAAGAAGCAAAAATTGGAAGCTCCACTGCAAAAGAAGAAAAAGAAACAAAATAGCTCAGCATGAAGGCAGCTACTTTCTCTCCTGAATAAAAAGTAAATGCTGATTTTTATGAGGCTGTAAACCTCTGACGGGACATATACCTTTGAAACAGTCCGTTGTTTAAAAGAGATGAATGTTTTTTTATCCTAATAAATGGATTGATCATTCTGGGAAGTGGCAAAAGAGATGGCGACTGTTCGTGAGTGAATGAGGCAAGAATAAATGCATAATGTTTATAGGTAATGTTTATATTTTTCTATTAACAATAGTATACACTTTTTAACTGCCTCTGAAAGAGCCAGCTAAAATGATAAAAATAGCTGCATCTGTCCCAGTTACATTTTTGTCTCACTGAAACGCATATTAAAAATACATTCACTTTTTCATTTTAGTGTTGCAAATGTTTCTGTTCATTGGACTCAAAATATGATATGCCTTTGCTGTGCGTTAGTTTTCCTACTGTAAGAAGGAACATGTTAAAATATGTTAAAATGTAATGATCACATTCCATTCATACATTCACAGAAAATTGTACTTTCTAGTTCCTGAGATGGACTTATACATAGAATTTTTAAGCAAAATGTTTGGGGTTTTTACTGTATCCATACTTCATGCATCTACTTTTGTTTTAAAAGCCTTTGCAGCAATGGCTCAAACAACTGAAATATTCTGTTCAGAATATGACACGTATTTTTAGGTGGGAGAGTTTATTTCAATAAGGTTTTAGCTTCTCTTCCTCCTTCCAATAGTATTTTTTCAAGTCCTTGATCTGAGCCGTAGCATTAAAACCAAAAATTATCTAATACTTGAAATGTTTGTCCTGCTGATAAAATGTCACCCATCTGTTTTGCACTTCAAGAAGTGAATTCCTGACCACCTCAGTGAGTGGTAACAGGATTTTATCCTAAGACTTATTATAAATATACGCTGGGAAAACCAAAGCTGAACTGGAAAGAACGAGGTCAAATAACTTTACTAAATATGCTCTTTATTTCTTTTAAGATAAGGCATTTTGATGTGTTCTCTACTACTAAAGTAGCCATTATTTCTCCTGTTTTCAAAGAGTAATTGCAATTTAGCTTTTTTTTCCGATTCACTTTAGTAATAACCTGTTCCTCCTTATTTGTGTAGCAACAGAAAAGGTAGAGAAAAGCAGGAAAAAAAAAAATAAAGATTGAGCCAAATCTGGAGAGAGGAATGCAGACTCTCTTAGGGATGTAGATTAGGATGTAACTCCAGCTCATCTCTGTGTGCTGACACTGAAACAGTGGGTATCACCGGTGTTGTTACAAGATTGTTCCATGTGGCAAGGGCAGTATTCTCGTGGAGGTGGGTGTATTTATCTCCTGTCACTGTCTCCATTATTTAGATAAATGATCACAAGCCCTTGTCTGAGTATTCAGTAAAGTTGATTGTATGAGCTCAGTTTAATTCGGTGTTAAAAGGATTTCAGATTGTACTTTACTCAGAACTTACACAGCTTTTTAATTCTAGTAATACCTTGAATGTGTGTGTATGCAAACACAAGCAAGTAATATAGGACTTAGATGATTTGTAGGCTTGGCAGTAAAGGCACCAGATCAGTTTTTTTAATTGAAAACTACAAGGCTCCTGTAGTACATATCGGACTTAAAAAATATAGTAAGAGAATTTCGCAACGTGTTTTGTCTATTTTAGGGTGCTTATCTTAGGCCTGTTCTTGACAGAACAGCTGTCACTACTAAAACAGTTTTTATTGTTTGAATTTTTAAACATATGAGATCATGCCTATGACCATCACAATTACACGAGCAAGCTCTCATCTTTGCTTCTCCCACAGTCCTCTCTCTCCACACATACCAGGAAAAGTCAAGTGTGCACATTATTTTAAGAATTAATAAGCAAAAATTCCACAGAATTTTTGTTCTAAAGTTTAAACTTACAAGTAGATATTAGACATTTGTAAAAATCCAGACTCCCTGTGTAGTTACAACAAATTATGTTCTCATAAGGCTTGGAACAATTTGGAGACACAGAAGACAAGTCCTAACAGCTTTAAAAGTGATACTCAGAAACTGTCCTGAGGGGAAAACTCATCTCTTCGCTACCATGAGTAAATGCTCAGCTCCCAACCAGTACTTGCAATTTGTTCTTGTTTCCTTGAGCACATCCTCCTTTTCAGCACGTTTTCCGTTCTGGTTTTCAGGCAACCATTTAGAATGGTAGAAGGGAGGCAGCAGAGCAGAGAGAGGGGAGAAGTCAGCAGTGAGAAAGCTCTTCCCCATGTTAGAAAGGGTGAGCGTGAGTGACACTGGTAGAGGAGTTTGAGGCCGGGGTGCAAGAAACAGCAGCTTAGTGAGCCCCAGGCGAGATCAGCAGCTCCGGCAGCTGTAGGTTTATTTCAGCTTTTCTGCTTTCCCTCCTGGGGAACCCCAGTGCTGGATTCCAAGGCAGAGCCCAGTGGAACTTGGACCTCCTAGCCGTTAAACAGCTCGAACAGAAAAGGGAACCCAGTATAGCTTAAATCGGTGTTGCTTGGGCACTGCCCGGGGAGATAGGAGAGCTCTGTTCCAACCGCTTAGGCCAACAAGGGAATTAAACTGCTCTCCACTTTCTGAACATTAGGCTGACTGCTAACGCTGGGAAAATTTGAAATGCAGTTAAGGAAAGGTGCACTTGGCAGAACGCACAGCTTTGTGGTGTTTTGTGCCTTTTGTCGTGAAGAACTGAAGCCCCTCAGCTCGGGCACGTGGCTGGAGGACGGCGCTTTCTTTTTACGTGGTTAAATGTCCAGGGGAGGTTAAGGGTAGCCCCGCAGCGAGTTGCGAAACCACCAAAAGCCTCCTCCCGTGCTGCATCACGTCTTTCGGAGGCTTGTGTTGGTTTTTTTTTTTCCCTCAGTGCAGCCGGAAAAGGGAAGCTCTGGGAGGCGCGTTGCTGGCTTGCCTCCTCTTCCGCAGGCTGCTCCGCCCCGGGCCGCGGTGGAGCGGGAGCAGAGCACAGGTCAGCGCGGTGTGCGGGACCTCCGCGTTCGTTCCCGGGGCTGCCCTTCCCCACAGATCGGACTCGGTTTAGGACTTTGCCTTTAGACAGATCTTGCTCGTGGAAAAGCCTCCCGCGGAAACAATGCCGTTCCTTATTTTCCCTAAAACGTCAGAGACATCCTCACCACAATTTCTCTTGCAGTTTTCAGCATGGCAGTGGACTGGCTGGGCTTTGGCTACGCCGCCCTGGTCGCATCAGGAGGGCTCATTGGTTATGCAAAAGCAGGTACAGTGCGCGAAGGTGCTGGTATCCCTCTCTCTTCCCCCCCCCCCCCCCCCCCCCCCCCCCCCAATAACTTTGGGTGACCTAAGAGACTTTTTACAAAAAGGTTTTTACAAAAGCCTCCTATCTCGAAGTTTGCGCAGATGTAAAGTTTATCAGTTGGTGCCATGTGCTGATAACGTGCTGTTGGGGTGCGGTGCTATTTGGGCTGAGCCGGTGCTTTGCACTGATAAGCCTGCATTCTGCTTTGGGGGGGATGCTCTGCTGTTTGGGCCAGCTAGAGCAACTTGCTTCAGAAAGGCTTTTCCCCTGCTGTTTTAAATAGAAGCATTTTATAAATGTTCTGTATCTTCAAATAACATAAATCGCTTTTTTTTTTTTTTTTTTTTTTTTAACCTTAGAGATTTGTTCTCGGTTTAGCATTTCACGGCAGCCATAGTGCAAGCTGCAGAGAGTTTTCAGAAGAATCCTATCTCCAAGTCGAGCTGAAAAATGTAGAACAGGCCTTGAACTTTTTCTTTTTCTGGGCTCTGCATCTACTGCTTCATTTCCTGACCTTGCCTAGACAGAATTCTTGGTTTATCCCTGCCACAATACTGTCTCTTTCAGCTTCAAAAAATCCCGCCCTGGTATTTGTAATAGGAAGGTGCATTGCTGAACCCAGTAAAAATGTTACCAGTGCGATCGACGGCATAGATGCTAATGCCTGTTCCAGTCTGGTTTGTATTGGCTTGATTGATCTTTTCTGCTGTGAGTGGAGTGTGGGGCAGGAGGAACAATACTGAGAGGTTAAGTAGAATCATTGAGGTATAGAATTGTATAGGTTAGAAAAGACCTTTAAGATCATAGAGTCCAACCCTTAACCACGCCAGGCCCACCACTAACCCATGGGTTTCCCAGAGCACCACATCTGTTAAATACCTCCACGAAAGGGGACTGCGTCACTGCCCTGGGCAGCCTGTTCTGGTGCTTGACAACGCTTTCAGTGAAGACATTTTTCCTAATGGCAAATCTAAACCTTCCCTGGTGCAATTTCAGCGCTTGGGACAAGAGACCAACTCCCAATCTCCTTTCAGTAGTTGTAGAGTTGTAGAGTTGTAGAGAGTGCTAAGGTCTCCCCTGAACTTCTTTTTCTCTAGGTTAAACAACCCCCGTTCCCTCAGGAAAAAATAAACCCAACCCTCTCTAATACTTTTCTTTGTTTGTTTAATGTTGGTGTTTTATGAAACAGGTAAGCCGATGAGCAACATTGTTTTTGAGCTGATAATAAGTGCATTATCTTTTACTTTTTATTCAGGTAGTGTCCCATCGCTAGCTGCTGGCCTGTTCTTTGGGAGTTTGGCTGGACTGGGTGCCTATCAGCTCTCACAGAATCCAAATAATGTGTGGATTTCTCTGAGTAAGTAGTTTAAAATCTTCATTGGAAGGGATTATATTTACCCTGAAATAACTAGATACTTAAAATGAGTACCTAAAAGTCTTTGCGGAAGAGTAAACTGATGGTGTGATGGTGATGGTGATCTAGTTTCAATGCAGTCTTTAAACTTGTGCTTTAGGGAGAAATCCTCGTTAGTGTCTGAACTCTACTGCTCTCCCTGGAACGTGAACTGTTAGCATTACTGAATTATTTTTTTAGGAATGTATTGAGATACCAATTAAAAACTACTTGTCATGTCTTGCTCAGTGATTTCTCACTACATTCCTGCATCCCTTTTGGAAGAAATGTCAAGTGCTTCGGGTGACAGTTCACATGTACATTTTTGTTCCTTTTCTACAACAGGAGAAGAAAATATCTGCTATTTATCAGTAAAGATTATCTATGACCATGAAAAACCCTACAGGTTGTGAAGAAAGATGTGTGCCAGGATAAAGTGAAAGGTGGTTTTAGAAAATAATCAAACAGCCTACCATTATTGCATCAAAATTAAAAAATGGGATAAGCCTTTTGAGTTTAAAAACTTGTATGTAGTATGGTGTAAATCTCCAAAATTAAATTTTTTTCTTTCTGTCATTTACCACGTAGAGCTCAGGGTTGCGATCAAGTTAGGACAGTTATCACCCATCACTTTTATCCTGTGTGTGCCTATAGTTCACATCAGTTGCAAAACAGCATCACGTAAACTTCTTTCATTCATTAATAAGGTAGAGTACCTTTCAACTGAAGTGGGCTGGGAAAATATCTATATAGAGAGAGAATTCTTACACCTCAGCTGACACATGACACTGGTTAAGGTGTTGTGTCTCAGACACTTGTGAGCACGTGTTTATGTAATCCTTTGGCCAGTATTTGTGTTAGCGGTATCCTTTCCGTTCCCGATCGGTAGAAGGCAATCAGCGTGTGACAGTCCTCTAGCACTAGCTGTTCTTCAGTCCCCAGCCTTCGCCGACTTGGTGGCTGCCACCGTGTATCTGTCTCGTAGTGGCATGTTGGGAAGGATCTTAGTGCAAGGGAAGTGCTGGTAAATTGATGTCTGCCCTCTGTGTATCTTCTTTGTGTCTGGGTCCTACTTTCAGCATTCAGCAGGAGGCTGGAGCATTTCAGGAAGAGGGATTCCTCCTGCAGACTGTCTGTACCCCGTTTATTATTGCTGAAAATGGCAGAGACCGTCATTGGCGTATTCTTATATATGACCAATACGTGGAATTACAAAGGTAGTGCATGCCTGGGGAAGAAGCAAGCAAACTTCAGTAATACATCTTCTTCCTTCTCAGCACCGGAGCTTCCCTTCTCTCTGACTCTGAGAAGGTAACTGTGGAGTGTCAGTACTCAGTCAGCACTGAAAGAGCTGCTGCTGGCTGTAAGCAGCAGAGACATCTTCAGTATTTGAAAGGCAGAAGTGAAAGGGGAAGAGGCAGCATTTTTCTGCACTTCAGCGTTGTCAGCAGTGCAGTCTGCCTCCACATCTACTGGATAGGTCAAAAGCTGTGCATGTTCCGGCCTAACCAACTGGAGTATACTGCCGGTACAGCGAGCTGAACAGGAGCGAGACAAAGGATTTTCCCTAGTGCAAGAGACCGACACGGTTCTATAATTTGGTAGCATATGACTGGCATCTTTTTTTCTCCTTCCTTTCATGCTTTAAAGTTTTTGGAGAAGGTGTATTCTACTGTGCGGCTACCGATTGGAGCTGAAAGTGTTTGAGTACTCGAGTATTTCAGTTCTTTCTTGTGTGTTAGGCTGTGGTCCCAGTCTTCTACATACCTGCTTACATGAGATTGCTAGATGTCAGTGACTGTGTTTAGGGTGGTGGTAGGGAGAAAGGATTGAAGATGAGCTGGGTCCTGCAGGACCAGCCATCACATCGAAGCAGTAGTGGAAGATAAGAGTCGTTGGAACAAGATGTTCATGCGTAGCCGTTACCACTGGGTAGCAGGTTCAGGCTGAGGATTTAACCAGTGTGTTTTCCATATAAATTTCTTGGAATTTCATCTGCCTTTGAGATTACGGTATTCCAGGGATTGCCCTTTCTATTTGTATTCTCGGAACATTACTACAAGTTAGATGGGAAAATAAATGCTCTCTCCCCTTTACAAGAAGTGGGGGAGTTACGTGCACGGGTCTCGTGATTTGCATGTACACGGTGGAGTGAGTTCCAGGCAGTGCAACACAGATTATTTCCAGTCTCCAAAGAGGCACACTTGCACAGAGAAATTTTAGGACTGTGTGCAGAAACGCATGGAGTGCACTGTCTGCTAAAACTTGATTTAGAATATTTATGCTTCGCATACCGAGGCATTCCAAAATTTACACAATTTATTGTCTCTTTTTGTCCATCACATGAAATAACTTTGTTTCGCTTTACACTTGATGCTACTGCTTCTTTCTGTTCTGTTTAGTTTTGAATTGTAGCATCTCTCTAACACAGATGCATCTCTGCTGACTGGACTGTATTTAAGTATTATGTATTTATGCATTAATCTCTCATTTAAGTTACATCCGGAACACTGACTGCTGTCATGGGAACAAGATTTTACAACTCTGGAAAATTCATGCCTGCAGGGATAATTGCTGGTGTCAGGTACAACACAATGTACTTTTTTTTTTTTTTAACCTCTTATGTGTGATTTCTTATTTGCTTAATTAAAGCATGATGGAGTGAATCGTATTTTGTGTATCTTTTTCTTTTTGTTCCCATGTACCAGTTACATGGGAACTATTTGAAAATGAATGAACAAATTATTGTTACTGTTTAATTCTGTATTTTTCCCCTTTACACAGCTTGCTAATGGTTGGAAGATTAGCACTGAAGATGGTGGAAAAGCCCCACGATAAGTAACTGTTCATTTTACAGTTTGATATCTGGATAAGGAAACCTGATAATGAAATTGCATGAATGCAGAAGTAAGAAGATGGAACAAATTTCTATATAAGACATTCCCCCCCCCCCCCCCCCCCCCCCTTTTTATTTTTAGAAGGAATGATGGGACAGATAGTTTACATGGATTTGTTTCAATTATCTGGTAGAGCTATTATTGTGTAGTAAGAAATTGGTCCTGGGATTGATTTTTCCAGGCAAAATTCATTGTATTTTAACACTTCCAGTTTTTGTATTCCAAAATACACTGCTGACATGTACGAAAGACAAGAGGACCTGTAATTAAGAAAGTATCCACAAAGAGGCACCGGGAGTAACTGGCTAAAAACAATAGTGTATCTCATACCTTTCATACTGAATATTACGCTATGATTTACCTGATGCATGCTGAGTTGATACACGATGTTTGTATAACACCAAGCAGATCTTGCCTTTTTATTGTGAAATGATGCTCAAATGTTGCTTTTCTACAAGTAAAATCTGTTACAAACCTTTATGTGTCATGTCTTTGTACCCTTTCCATGCATATGGAGGTAGGAGTTGGTTTTTTACTTCCTTGTTTTCTTCTCAGTGGAAGTCTTTGCAGTGAACTGTTAGTGTTCAAGTGCTTTCAATATTTAAAAAAGTGCTTTTTAAATGGATGGATAGAAGATTAAAACAGGGGCCTTCGTTAACACTGCGTTAAAACAGTTGTTGGAAAGGAACTTACTTTGTGGAGTAATTAAGCCGTATCTGTGCTAGGCTAAATCACTGCTGAATGTGATCTGACCAAAGGACTGTGTAAGTAGGACAAAAAAAGCTTGATATGAACACTAGGTAGTTCTGATCTTACAGGCTTACAGACTGATACATAGAACGTGTCAGCATTTTGTTTGTGTCAGTTAGGGAAGCGGCTAAGCCTCTTCAAATCTGTCTTTACTAGAAGACCTTGGAGTCAGGAGAGTTCCTGAGGCCCGAAGTGTGGAAGAGGCATCAGTGGCGTCTGGTGCCTTCACTGGCACTTGATCAGTTGACAACGTCATTCACAATCTTCATTGCTTCTCCTGCACTCAGGCTCCTGGCTCTGTCAGTGCAGGCACAGCTAGCATGGGCTTAGCACCGTGATGGAAGGGAGAGGCAAGAAATGCAGGAGAAGAAAATCCTTTATTAACTTACTCTTTAGTGATATATGATCCTTGATAAACTAGGATTCTTACGGTGTGTGTTTCATATTCTCAAGTGGTGTTGTGTAGTGGCTATTCTTTAGTTTGGGACCCTACACCATTGATTATATCAAAACTTGGTCAGCTGCATAGCATATGATTACGACAACGCAGATTTAAATTAACTTACATACTACGCGCTTCCTGTGCCGTATTGCTTAAAGGAATTTGTAACAATTCTCTCAAACCTCGTAAAGCAAATGCAAAACTACATCATTATTCCATTTCACTTGTTACTTCAAAGCTTGTATTTCCTGTTCTGAAAAGGCCAGAGTCATGTTTCCATTGCCATGAGCCAGTGGAAACCCATATGGTAGCAGACTGAAAGTTGTCGTAGTAGGAAGTAGTAATTACAGGCAGATCTATAGATGTTGGGCCAGTTGTGCTGTGTGTTACTAATCGTCCTAGCAAAATTCCAGGGTTGGGTTTTTTTAATGTATTTCATATCGTAACCTCACTTGTTTCCAGGCACTTAACCCTTAAATAACCTGATCTATACAGAATGGATCTGCAGGCAGCAACACTAGAAACATGCCTGAAATTCTAGTCTCAGCTAAATCAGTCTCTGCTGACCGTGCTGTCAGCAAAATCCAATAGAAGTTTTGCAATTACCTTTTAATATAGTTCCAATCCTTTTCTCCAGACAGCCTGTGCTTTTAGGCTGATTTTTAGACCGTCCAGCATGTTTTCTTTCCTGTTTTTATTGCATAGGGTTTTGGTGGGTTTTTTTTGTTTTCCACCAAGGGTGATCTCTATGTAAAATGAGATTATTACTTTTGCATTGAATTCCCTGGAGCCATGCCATGGCTTCAGTGAAACTTCATGCTGTGAGTCAGCTTCTGTATGGACATAATGTTTGGAAAGAGTGAAATACTTATTTTTAGGAGGGAATTTCCTGTTCACTTTGGTAGATAAATGATCTCTTGAATGTAGGAGCTTGCTCTAGGCTGTGCACGGGGAATGTATAAGCATCACCTGACTTTGTAATAGCTGTTGCTTGCCGTAAGTCTTGGAAAAAATCCAGAAACATCCTGAAGCTGAGAAAGGGAACCCAGGTTCCTCTCCAGCCCAGTTGGAAAACCCATGGGACAACCTAAATTTCACCTGTGCTGTGTGTTTGCTTGTGGCTAATCCTAGGTTCTTTCCCGTTCAGGATCTTACCTGTGCTGTCCCAAGTACTCGCACAGCGGGCTGGGAGTGCTGCAAAGCACACAGTTAGCAGAGATGTGAGCAAAGAATTTTTGGGGGCGTGTCAAAATTTTATCCATTTGAGTGCCTTGATTGTGCCTTAGTCTTTGCAGGTACAGCAGCGAGGCCTCTACTGCAGCAGTAACGTACTGAGGCTCAGTTGCAGCACTGGGTTGCAGGGAAGGAGGAGCAGTCTCTTTTTTACTCGCCTGTCAATAGATGTCGCACCCTAAGCTGTTGTTTCGATTAATGGGACATTTGCAGGTGGCAGGAGAGGCAGCATCTGGGTACGGGATAAATGCAACGCTACGGGCTTGGGGAAGGGTGGCTGGAAGGCTGTCTGGTGGAAAAGGACGTGGGCATTCTAATCGACAGGCGGCTGAATATGAGCCAGCAGGGTGCCCAGGTGGCCAAGAAGGCCAACGGCGCCCTGGCTTGTATTAGAAATTAGGTGACCAGCAGGAGTAGGGAGGTGACTGTCCCCCTGTGCTCAGCACTGGTGAGGCCACACCTTGAGTATTGTGTTCAGTTTGGGGCACCTCAGTATAAGAGGGATATCGAGGTGTTGGAGCGAGTGCAGAAGAGGGCGACAAAGCTGGTGAAGGGCCTGGAGAATAGACCTTACGAGGAGCGATTGAGGGAGCTGGGACTGTTCAGTTTAAGGAAGAGGAGGCTGAGGGGGGACCTCATCGTGCTCTACACTTACTTGAAAGGACATTGCAGAGAGGTTGGTGCTGATCTCTTCTCACAGGTCATTAGGGACAGAACCAGGGGGAATGGGTTCAAGTTGCAACAGGGCAAGTTTAGGCTGGACATTAGGAAGAAATTCTTCACAGAAGGAGTGGTCAGACCCTGGAACAGACTGCCCGGGGAGGGGGTTGAGTCGCCATCCCTGGATGTGTTTAAGTGTCGCTGAGATGTGGTGTTGGGTGAGGTGGTTTAGGGGTGAACTCGTAGTGTAGGGTTAATGGTTGGACTCGATGATCCCAAGGGGCTTTTCCAACCTGAAGTATTCTATGATTCTATGATGTGTCTGGGATCAATTTCCCTGCTGTTACCCGAAAGCATCCCATGGCAGGACAGCTATTAGATGCGCTTAAGTTCCTTCTCACTCCTCTGTTCCCCAGGAAACCTGCTCACAGCTCCCTCTGGGGATGGGCCAAGTGTTGCTCTATTAGCAAGGCAGCAACACAGCCAGCAGGACAGCAAAGCACACGCCAGGTGGAGAGAAAATAGATGAAAAGCAGCAGGACCAAAGTAAACGCTTTCAAATTCCGGACTGAAATTTCCCTCCACTGAGATTCCTGCTGGTCTGTGGGGTCATGACAAGACCTATAATATTCTGAGGTGATAATGAGCCTGGTCCATTTACCCAAGTTCTGCTTTCATAAGAAAAACGATGCCTAAACTGGGAAGTAGGGGAGATGTTTTGCGATGGGGATAGGAACCCAAGAATCAGCAATGGGCACAGAGGGACAACCCTGAAATCCTCTGGAAGCATCCTAATCTATAAAGCAGTGGTAAAAATGATCTCTCTGGCTCTCTGGGTAGTTACATATCCCTGGTGTTCAGCAGTGTGTTAGACCTCCACTCTGCATTTATCCCGTACCGAGATGCTGCCTCTCCTGGCATCTGCAGCATTTCCGTCTGCACAGGGGGCTGTTGACAGGTTTTCACATCTGTCTCATCCCTCCCAAACAATAAGGACACTGTTCAACTTTTTATACAAATGCATTTATTTAGATAATTGAGCAGACGGTTCCTTGGGCAGCACAGAGCGTCCCTGATCGCCTCAGGCCCAACTTCAGCAGCATCTTTCTCACAGCCAGGAGTCTGTTCAGCACCCGTGTGTGCCCAGCAACAGAGAGTACCATGAATGCACAGGAGTTTCATTCACAATTTTTAAAAGCGTTTTATTTGCTTTTATATGTTTTTGGTATTTATCAGTGGATGTAACACACACTTGTGTACCACATTTCCACACTATGAAGCAGGCGAACATTCCCGATAATCAATGGTAAAAGGCTGTAGGCTTTCTGAGACAGAGGTGGCAGCAGCCTGCAATTATTCCTGTTCCTCTTAGCAGTCAACCATCAGAGAATCAGCTTCTCTAGGGGATGATGTGTGGCATGGAGACAGAAAACAGCCACAGATTTTGTTAGATGTATTTGATTTATAGAATATATCCAGCAGGATCCCCTCCAGGATCAGGACTTCTCTCGGGACTACTCCTTGTGTGTGTGCTGTGTGGTGCCACCTAGAGACACACGTCTTGCTTTAGACAGAACAAAACATCTGCTGGAAGAGATTGTTAAAAGCATTCCCTGTCAACTATAAACAGGGTGTGGTACATGTTAAAAACAGCAAGAAAGAGAAGAGTTAATTATTTAAACAACTATGTCAATAAGACCTAATTAGTGCTAATCTCTGTTTCTGGTTTTTTTCTCTTTTCTTTTTTTTTGTTTCTTTCCCCAGCAGCAGTAAGTGTACACAGAAGAGGAGGTTTGGAGGAGGAAGGGTAAGAGAGGTCAGCCTACTTATTAATTGCATCTTGCTTAGCTGGGTCACTGCAGCTGACCTCATTCAAACCTTTAATTGACATCGTGGTTTGAAATCCACAAAGGCAACATCATGCAAGACGTGCTCGCTCAGAGTCATGCTGCCTTCATTAGCCTCTCATTCTTTGTCAGACGTGTCTTTCACACGCAGCTGAACATTTAAATTCAGCCGTGGAATTGCCCAGAGGTAGAGTGAATCTTGTGGCCTGCCTGGTGCCGGGGCTGCGATTCAACTTTTTCATCCAGAAGATGTGAGGATGGGGCATGCCCCCATTTTCATTGAGTCTGAGGGGAAATAGGATTGTGTGGCATCCTTGGGAGCAAGGGAAAAAATTAAAAAGGCAGATGATTAACTAAAAAAAAAATAAAAATAGGGAGAGTCAAACATCTGAAGTGCTGTGAAGACACTGAAGGATGAAGGTTTCTGAGGAGGTTGGCCTGAGGTGTGCAGGGCTAAGCGCTGCTGACCTGAGGTGTGCTGTGCCAACTGAGCCACCGAAGTTTCTGTCCTTTTGTCTTTAGTTTTGCTGCTTTTGAACAGAGAGATCTGACTGTGGTCAGCAGCGAACCTACTCGCAGACCTTGCCAAAAAACCTCTCAGAAATCCAAGTATTACCCTGCAGAGGACAACGTAAGGAGAAAGTATTTTTGGGCTTTCTCAGTTTCTCCTGAGGTTGCTCTGAAATTTATGGAAGTGGAGAAAACTGAAGCAATGAGCTTCCCTTTAGGTATCTCGGGGGGTAATACTGATTCAGACCTGGTTTAATCACTATGCCTGGGTAAACTAATAATCACTAATACAATTAAAATTGTTTATTAAAGGAGATGCGCTTGCGCAATCCTCTCTTTGAAGACAAGAGGGTCTGAGGCACCCTCCAGACAACCACCCTGAGTGGAGGGAGTGCAAATTGGAGCAGGCTGGGATCTTGAACTCTTGGAGTCAATATCCCCCTTCCTCTCCGTTCTTGGGATCACACAAGACTTTTTACAGGAGGCTTTGGCGAGGAACCAAAGGTGGGGGGACAGGGAGGGATAGAGGTGATCTGGGGAGGAACGATTATGGGAAAATAGAGGGATAAGAAGATAAAAGGGTCAGACCGTGGGTAAGCGGGGACTTACCTGCTCCTGACCAGCATGGTCCACCGTGCCTCCTCGTTAAACTGTTTTTCCTGGGTGAGGAACTCCCTAGCAGTGTGTACAGGGTGCTGGAAGGGCGAGTAGCCAGGGACCCAGTTATGGAAGTGGACGTAAGTCTGGGCTAGGTGTGCACATGTCCTCTGCGTTGGGGAGGTGGAGGCACTGGTGACCTGATGGGGCCCAGCAACTGGGGTCTTGGGGGGTTTGGACCCCTGGGTGTGTATCTGCACAGGAGGCAACCGAAGGTGAGAGGATCCAGTGCTGGTTGCTGGGCAGGCTGGATGTCTATGGGCAGCTACCAGAGGGATCCACATTGTGTTGATACTTTTTTATATATGTACCTCTGTAAATATGTATATATATATATACACATATCTTTCCCAGCAGACCTTTATCCTGATCAGGCTGAAAGGGGAACAGGATGAGGTTGTCAGTGCTGCATGCATTTGCACAAATGCTCAGTGTTTCTGCATTGCTGTGTATGGCTGGTGGTATATTATATATATGTATATATGTACATATATATATATGTGTGTGTGTGTGTACATTCATGGTATATATCTGTGCTTTTGTGTGTGCTTACTGGGAATATATTCTCAGGTTGGACCTGGGGGAGTGGAGCTGCGTTGTCATCACCTCTCTTGGGCTGCCAGATCCAACAAACAAGCCCTGGCTAAACCCTGCTGACCTTGCTGGAGGGTACCACGGGGCGTGGCGGCTCCTCACCTTTGGGTTTGGGCCAGAATGCCTGTGTCTCAGTCATGCAGCGGGCAGGCTCCAAAACGAAACCTATGTCCTTTGCTCACCCAGAGAAATGGGCGCAGAGGGAATATCCCTCCTGTTGCTCTGTGTGCTCAGATCCTTCATCTGTTTCCCTACTTGCTACTCCATGTCCTTGCAATGCATGTGAGCAGAATATGTATCTACGATCAGCATTTTCCTTTACGCTTCTGAAATACAAGAATTACTGATTGTATCGATAAGTAAAACTAATCTCCTTTTTGTCTGGAGTCAGTTTTATAAATGGCAAAGTGGTCTAGAAGTACGGCTTTGAATGGAAATCCTGATCCCTCGTTGTTCTTCATCTCAAAAGCCTTTCTCATATAAACCTACAACAAAATGCAGAAGTGCCAGCAACCTATCTCTGGCAACAACTGAAATTCAGGTGGCAAAATCAAATACAAATTCCTTCTTCAGAATCATGAGATGGAGCCACTGTAACATGCTATAAACCGAAACAAAAGGTAACATAGCGAAAAAAGTAGAAGTGGCTTTCGGTTATGCACTTAATGAAAATTGAATACCAATAAGCTTGCTTTTGATGGATTTGATCACATTTAAGATTTCCAGCTGAGTTGCTGTGTATACATTGCTGACCCCAAGTGTTAACCCGATGTAGCTGAAGTGGAATCTGTCTGGGGACAGAATGGGCTGAATTTGGAACTGGAAATTGTAACTCACCCCTCCCCATCCCTCCCTGCCCCCCACAACAAATCCAGTAGATTCAGCCCCTTGTAGGGAGGAGGTACAGCCGACAGCAGGCTGCTCTCAGCAGAACAATTAGCTAAAATTAATTAAATTAATACAGAGCAATTAGTGTTGCCACTTCCCTGAAGCCTGCTGTTGCGTGACCTGTCTGTGACTGGGATGTCCTCCCACTTCCCTTGGAAAAAAAGTGCCTGGGAGTTTCTCCATCATTCCCCGTAAGGAACAAAAAAAAATCCTAAAAATGTAAGGGAAGGAGGTAAAGGAGCGAGGGAGGAGCCTCACCCTGGCTGGCCACCTTAGCCCTGCGGTGAAGACCTGCCCTGAAAAAGGAACCAGCTAAACCCAACCAACTAGAGTCGTGAAATTTCGTGTGCAGGCTGAGCCTTCGCTTCTTAAACGGTTGCTGGGGCACTTGGAGGGAAGGAGAGTGAAGAGAAATGCTGGAGCTGCAGCTGCCTGTTTCTCAGAGGAAGACACTGATCCAAGAACGCAGTTTGTGCTTTTCCTAATGTGACTGTATTACATATACGAGTGTCTGCACTACACTTTAGGGAAATGTGTCTCTGGGGAGATTTAAGAAAGCATTTACTTAACAAATCATGTCTATCTCTCAAGTAAATCTCTGATCTAAGGCAAGGAACCATACATATTTAAATTTAAAAGTTGTTTTTCTGTGTATGGTTAACACAGATTTCTAATGTACATGGTGGTGTTTCTCCTGCTAGCTGCAACCTGCTTCACAGCTTGTAAGTGAAATTTCAGAGCTGTCTATTGAACTGTGACAGGGACAAAGGAAATTTTAGAGGACAAATGAAGGATGCTCTTGAAAACCGGGGCTGTTAATTGGTACTCTGCCCTGTATTGATCTCACTCTACTGCTTCTGAATTTGACTGAGGTTCTGCAACCCCAGCCCAGGCAGATTGCCATTAAAGAGCTTTTGTCTCCATTAACCCAGCAGTATTAAACACTCTGAAACGCCTTCCGTCTTCCCTTTTCCACCAGAGAAGCCTATCCACTTTCTGTCGTTGCATACCATGTCCTAAAATGCCAGGAATTTGTCCACCCAGCCGGTCTATTAAAAATTGTCCAGCATTCCCTGAAAAAAGAAACAAGCCAGCCATATGGCTTGCAAAGCATCGCTTGGTCTTTTTTGCACTTTTGTGTTTCATTCCGCGGAATTGCCGGTGGTGTTGTAGATTCAAGTTTCTCCACATTAACTGCAATTATATTTTTCAGTCTTTTCCTGCCAGCCGAGCTGCTGGCTTTCGGTCAGAAACTACATGTGTGCTAGAAAGCAGAAGCGGATCGCTGTCGGCTGCCTCCCATTTGTTTTGCCGTGGAGGAAAGGTTGAGGCGCACAACACGGGGCTTCTGCAACTGGGGAGAGAAAAGGTGTAAGATACTCAAGATATATGAAAGTAAGCAGTAAATAAGGGCCTAAACCCTTAGTAACCAAATCTAGAGACCCCTGTATATGGGACTTGAATGGAGCAGAAACTGTTTTTAATCTTGGACTTGCTGCTGAGCTGAGACCGTAGACTGCTGACCTTCCTGTGCCACCGTGTCCCTGCCTGTGAATTGGAGTTAAAAATGCCAGACTCCTTTGTAAAGGGACTCTTGGGACCTGCTGGTGTAAAGCAGTGGGTGTTACGTGAACAGAAAATTTGTCGTGACGTGGCACCTTATACAGTCAGCCTTAGGGGCACACAAAAAGTGATTTCTGCAGAGCAAAGAGGTGCTAATATCTGTGTAAAAGAAGCAGTCACAGGTAGGTAAAGATCAGCACAGCTCCCGCTAGCTTGGCCGAAAAGCGACATTGCTTTCGGAGTGTTGGAGCATGGCCTGCGACCAGATGAATTGTGGATTCGGGGATGTGCAGAGGGGCCCCCGCTCAATGGGGACGGCCAAGACTTTCTGTGGATGAAGGCAGAGCCCCGCTGAGGGCTGTCATGTTTCTCCCTAGGAGATTTTTGGGCACAAAGATGACCACGTGTACGACACAAAGCTTCCTTGGTAGCCCCCCAGGTTGCTGGAAAGCGTGTTGTGCGTGCGTGGACAGATGGTGTCTGTGTGCTGGGTACGTGCGGCGCTGCCAGCGAGCGTTGGACATTTGGCGCGGCCGCTCAGCAATGCCGTGCCCGTGCGTGGGAAAGGCTGCACTTACGCAGCACCCAAGCACGTGCCTGGCCAGCCTCTGCCCTCCAGGGAAACCCATTTCCAGACACAGCTCCCGTGCAGAATCACCATCTGCTCTGCCAGATGACCTGGCAAGACAGCCCTGGATAAACATAAAAACCTCCCTCAAATGCTGATTTGGCACAGTGTCCACACAACAGGAGACATCCCGGTACCTTATCAGTGTCCCAGCCTTGGCTTCTCTTCTCCTCCTGCTCTTAGTTGGTTGTTGGCACCCTCTGGGCTCACTTCTCTGCAACAGAAAGTCGGTTATGTAAGTACGAGCTGCAAAACACACTATTCTGGATTTCACGGCTGAGGGAAGAGCTAAACATGGCTAAAGCACTGCTGGGGGTTTAGGAGACTTCTGGCCTTTGTGAGCTTTTTTCACCTCAGTCAGGAGGGCTGAAAGGCCCACAGTTATCCCCAGGGTCACGCTACAGCCCTCGTGCCCCACTGGCAGACCCCTTCACGAAGGGGACGTGAATACTGGTCCCCTCTTTGCTTCTCAGGAGCTTCTGGTGTTGCAGAGCTGGGTTTTGCTTTCAGCAGGGAGGAGAGCAGTCACCAGGCACGAGGGCGTCTCCATCTCTTCCCTGCATGCAGGTGTCGAGGGGAGCTTGTTGCAGGTCAAAGGGAGAGAAATATTTCAGGGAGAGGAGGTTACCAAAAAAAAAAAGGTCCAGCTCACTGGCAGCAAACGTTGCTTTTTTTTCCCAGAGGAATTACAGGGAGTCCAGCTTTGTTTGGAAAGGAGGTTTGATAGGACTTGTGTGATGGACAGTGTGAAAAATTTCCATTGAGCAATTAAAAAAGGGCAGGGGACAGAGACGGGACATGGACAGACATGAAGTCTTTTAGTATTTTTCCATGACTGTTTGGGTAACTGAAAGACCTGCTTGTGAAACTCTGAAGCAACAGGACATTTCTGGAGAGAGACAAGATGCCCCAGTCACCTTATTTCTGACAAAGACTGCTCTGAGTTTTGCTCCTTGCAAACAAAAGGAGAGCAAATGCCAGACTGGTCACCCAAGTAAATCACCCGTTCGGTGCTTGTTTCATGCCGTCTCTTCTGGAGACCTCTTGTAAACAGATTTTTTTTCCCATTCCCTACTTTCCTTGTCTTGCTTGATGTTTCTTTTGACCACCTTCCTTTCCTAAGGCAGCAGATTCTGCTTCTCTCTTGTCTCTCCCCCTTCTCTTGCATCTCCCGTGAAGAGCACAGGAATTTACTCCACGTATTTGATCAGACATTCTTGTGCCGGGAATTTCTGTTTCGTCTCAGGCAAATCAGCAGGCTTGCATGATTAAAAGGGAAAGCCCGTACCTGGTATTTTTCTCTTCATCTACTGAGAACATTTTTCTATACCGGCACATTGGGTAAGGCAAAGCTCTCCCAACCTTGAAGAGGAACTGAATGTAAAAAAATCACCCATTTTAACCAGGCTTTCGGAAGACGGTTGAGAGAGCACTCAGCAGTCACGGGCACAGAAACCGGCAAGTTTTGCCGTGCAAGCTGCAATGTGATTACTGTGGCAGCTGTTTGACGGGAAATTAGGAGAGATGAAATTAGGCCATCTTAGGCTTTTAAAGCTCTTTAAAACTCAGTGGTACTCCTCCTTCGCCGGAGGTTTATGAACATGCAAGCAACTTCTGTGTTTAATCAAGAAAGCAAGCACGGCACAAAGGCTGAAAATATTTTCCAGGGGAAGCAGACTCAATCTTCACGTGACAACAGACCAGAAATCTTGGTTTCTGGAAATTTTGACCTCAGCATCTTGGTTTGCATAGTTCAAATCCTCAGTTGTGTATCTCGCTTTATCCGGTGCTGAGATCTGATTTAGAAGCACTCCAGAGCATCACACGCCGAACACGGCCTGCCTGGCACCTCTGGAAACCTCCTTCAGCTCAGAGCGATCTCTCAGTAGGTGGGACTGTCTGTCCAGAAGGAGTCTTGGTTCCCTCCAGCAGTGGGAAGCAGGCGATGTGTCGGAAGTATGTGGGAAAGAAGGCCCCGTGGTATGAATCATCTATTTCCTTGGTGGAAAAAAAAGGATGGTTTTAGTCAATGCATTACAAAACCCCAGAGAAACCTCTTCTCTGCAAATGAGGAGTGTAAGGTGGCTCTGCGACAAGTCTAATTCAAGAGGAGCAAACTTGGAGTCGGTCAGCGATGTTGAACACATCTTGGAAGGTTTTTGGTGTTAACGAAAGTTTCACTGGGATTTTCAGATTTAAAAACTCTGCTTTTCTACCAGACGTGGGAATACAAAATGAACACAGATAAAATAAGCACGGCCTGGTGGAGAGGCTATGGGCTGGGACTCAGAAATCTGGCTTCTGTTTTGGGGTATGCCGACTGTGACATGGGAAAATGCTCTGTGCTAGGTTTAGGAGAGCTTCATATTTTTGGCAGTCACAAAATGCAGTTTTATCCTTCCGTGCTCCCAACCTTTCTGTGCACTTAACTTTCCAGCCGTTGAGTCTCCAGGGTCAAAGCTTTTGAACCTCCAGTCTGGTAACTACTGAACGCTCTGTAACATAGCAGAAGGTGATCTGTGGAAGTGCCACAATTTAAAAACAAAATTAAATTATCACCGATGACAGCACGAACAGACAGAATGGGGAAAATACAAGGACTCAACATCCCTAATTGCATTTGGTTGCAAATAAAAGCTACTGTGGTGACTGCACAAAACAGCCTTTTGATTTGTTTCCCAGGATGTAAGATGCTCTGGATTGGAGCTGGAAATTTCTTTTTCCTGCCCACCAGTCCATGAATAAACCGAGACACCAGGGCTGAGATCTCTTAGGCTGCTAAAGCACTGGTTAACAATTATTAGTGAGCATTAGTTTTCTTTGTTTAATAATTCAGTTAACTTTAAATACAAAGACTGTTTTTATGCCTTCTTCTTTCACATCCAAATCATTTAATGTGACTTAATTTGATAATTAAAACCAATGCTGCTTTTTTTTGCATGGTATTACAGCCTATTTTCTATCCAAAGGCAATTCAACATAACTCCTAAGAGAAAAATTGAATTACCTAGTAAACCCCAAACGTAACTTGCCATTCGCTAATACAATAAAAGGTTTAAAGAAAAGCATTTCAGTTAAAAATCTCTGTTGTTCAAGTACTTTCCAAGGGCAGCCCAGTCCTTCTGCCAGGATGCTGCTGTGCATGCAGGTTACCGCATTCCCTCATTCCAGCTGTTGCCTCTGAATTATTCCAAGACTGTCTGGCATTGCTTTTGTGTTGTGGGTCAGCTGTTTTGGGTTTGGGGTTTGTTGGATTTTTTGGCAAAATAAACATGCTGAGCTCAGCACGCTGGCAGCCATCGATATTCAGATCAAATACCACTGCGTGATGCACTGCTGGGGGATAAAAAGAAATAAGAGATGACATCGGGGGCTGAGAAAACTTGTGAGCTACGGGTTAGCTCTACTGCAAGTCTGACGTGAGGGAAGGGACTCGTGGCAAGTTTACCTGTCTTGACTGAGCAGAGTAACTTCAGGATCGCAAAGCCTTGTGACTGCACTTACTTGGAGAGTTTGACCCAGAAAAGAGCAGGATTTGCATCCACGTGAGACTGCTTCGTACCTAGGCTTAGGGCGTTTGCTGTGAGAAAAGAGTTAATATTTCCTCCCCCTTGATTGTCCTGAAAATGAGTCACAATTTAATCCTGGGCTGTCTTCTATGCCGAATGAATGGCACCGTGGTTCTTTGCTCAGATATCTGAAAAGAGAAAAGCAGTGCAAAGATGGGAATGTCACATTCCAACACTCGAATCACAGAGCTTCTCCTTCCCTCCGCTGGGATCGGAAGCCTGCATGTTTGCAAGTAGAAATGAATGAAAGAGAATGCAAGCATCTCTCCTTCCAAGATGTGTGCGACTTCGTGGCGAGTGCTTCGTGCTTATTTTTGCCGTGCGTTTGAGCCTTGCCCCGTCACAACGTTTGCTGCATCGAAAACTATTTCTCTGTGGAATCAAATCTGGCTAGGCCTGAAGCCTGAGGGCAAATGCTTTGTAAAACCGTTTCGCAAATGTGATCAAGGCTTTCCACGGAAAATAATAAACGTTACGCATCTGACAGAGATATTAAACCGCAGGCTGCCAGCGACTGTGTTGCTCTACTCAGCAGCCTCCTTTGTCCTGTCTCATGTTAGAACAATAGGAGCACAGTCACACATTTTACAGTGTCCCACATACAGTATATGTGGGACACAGCCTGATGTGTACCGCGTTAGATTTGTGACTCCATAATGTCCTCAACAAAGCTGCCCTACTTTCTTTGTTGCCATGCTTTTCTAATATTAGAAGTGCTGAGTGCTATAGCGCAGCCTTATTAATATTAAAAAAAAGTAAAAATCTTCTCCTGTTACCAAACGATCCTCACTCATCCACTTCGGGTCGTTTGTCCTACGTTGAAAGGTGCTGTGTCCTTAGACATCAGAAATGTGCGGATGCAGCTGGAAAACCACCGTGTGTCTTACGGGTGAGACGTGTGGCGACGGGAAGGTCCCTGCTGCAGCCCTCATTCCGGTGAGAAGCTGTTAAGTCCTTTCAGGAGGGCTTATTTAATAAATTTGAGTTTCTGCACCGGTCCCTAAAATGCTAAGTGTCCTTGTTATTCCCAGTGATTAGTGCCTGAATCCTGATGATATATATAGTTATCAGAGCTGCTAAAATACTTCTGAAGACACGTTCTCCTCTCAAATAAAGTTCCTTTGAAAGATCATATTTTCAGTTCAAGAGGAAGATTAAGCCTTGCTTAAATACTAACAGGAATTCCTGGTGTGGAAATTATCTGTTTATCCTGAGCTGGGAGTCGGGCCCTAGCTGTTGTGATTTCAAAGAGCATCTCAAAAATGTAATCTCATTAAAACTGGTGCCCAGTTGCTCGCCTCAGTTTTCAGATTTCACAAAAGAGCCACTCTCTCCTCCTCAGTTCGACGGTGACGATTCAGGCCTGGTTACCAGAAATCGCTCCCTTTTACCCTGTGTCTTTGGGCACACCAGAGAAGGACCTGTTCTGAACGATGGCAGGCACGGGGCAAGGCAGAGGAGGAAGGGGAAGTGATGAAGCCTGATTTCAAGGAGGAAGTCTCCAGTTCGGAAAAAGCCAAAAAATACCTTTGGCTTGTAGGAGAGAGAGGGAATTAAAAAAAACATCTGGAAACCAAGTGTTTGAAGCACTTGACAGTGTGTTCTCCTCTCCCTGTGCAGACGGGGATGTGGGGGACCCCAGGCTGGGATGCTCCAACCAAGAGCGGTTCCTGCCTTCCTGAGGATGACAGTGCTCATCCTCCTCACTGCTGCCATTATCCAGGTTCACCACTCAGCTGAACTGCAGACAGAGCCTCCAGAAAGAACCAAAAATGATGGGTTTACTATTGCGGATAAAGAAGAATTTGCAAAGAGCCAGCAGGCAAGAAACTGGATGGGGCTGAATTTACCCTTTGCACAATTAAAAAAAACATTATCGATTTAATGAAGCACGGTCACGGAGCAGGTAATGCAAGCCAGACTTCAACACAATCACATCGATACAGTTGGCAAATCTAAAGCCTGAGATTTAACGGGGTTAAAGTCTTAAAGAGCATGATTTTAAGGGAGCAATAGCTGTGCAGAGGCACGCCAATGTCTGAAGCAAATTGCACTAACCCCACTTGTGCCTGCTAGGTACTGGTGTAGACCTAATTAATGTGGGGTTTTTTTCCTCTTTGTTTTTTATTTTTTTTTTCTCTCAATGCACACACAAAAAAGAAAGACTAGTTAGCTTGCACTTATTTGTTCAGGTTAAAAAAAAAAAAATCACACTACCAATCCAGAGCTCCAAACGCATGTGCCATAAATTCAAAATTGAAATGGAAACAAGTGAGGGAGGCTGCCCCAGGATCAGAGGATCGTACTTCGGGCTGGCAGAGACCTCAGTAGGTAACTGAGTGGCAGGAGAAAGAGAAAGGGGGCACTTCAGTGTGTCCAGGAAGCTAACAAATCTGGTTTTGGGCAGATCATAAAGGCACGAGTTTCTGCACTGGGTATTGTAAAAGAAGTATGTGGGTAAAGATCAGGAGCAGGACACACGCCTGTGCTAGAAGAGAGCGCTACATTCCCATATAAAAAGGGGGTTTCTACCAAACGGAGCCCTTGCAAAACCCAGGCTGCATGGGCAGGCTTAGAAGGCTGGGAATCACATATGCTTGCTCTCACACACTCCTACATGACTAATAAAGTGGCGACTCTCTGCTGTTTTCATCCCAAAGTAACGTATCAGTTGCCCTGCAAGCAATGTGCAATGGTTTATAGCTAAAATAATAACCACTTTGGCAGCGTATTACGGCTATTTGCACAGCGCTTAACAAGTGTGATATGACACAAACTACTGCTTAGGCTCAAAACCATTTTTCGGAATTAAGAATTTCGATATGACTCATTCATCTCTTTTTTTTTTTTTTTTTCCTACAGCAAAGTACCAATGTGAGAATCCCCTTTTCCATGGGTCTACTTGAATATTTCAACAGCCATGGATTTGCTAAGGTGGCTTAGTAAATTTTAGCTACTTCTGCCCAGTCCATTGCGTTGGTCCAGGCTCTCTGGACGAGCCCAGCCGGAGCAGCAAATGGCCGCAGCAGAGGTACTGAAAGTCAAATTTATTGTGGGTGGGAATCCTGCCTCCTGGGCAGATCCGATACCCACCGTTGTGCTCTAGGGGTATGCCTGGCTTGCTGAAGGCGCGTCAGGGATTTCATCAGCGGCTGCGTAGTGTGCAGCACAGCCCCCGGTTCAGTGCTCGCATGCGTGCTGTCGCCCGTGTTTCGGTCAGGAGGGAACGGCTGAGGTGAGCTTTAAGCACATATTACTGTCACAGGGCATGCTGCACCCACACAGCCCTGCACCAATGCCTTGATTTCGTTAAGGGATCCCGCGCCCATCTTTGCTGACAGGTTCTCTCACCTTTTTGAACTGTGATAGGAGCTCAGGAAAGCCCTCAAGCACCCCAAAAAATGCAGCGGAGAACAACGGAGATCATAGCGCTCGTTCTCTCTGAGCCTCCGTTTCCCCACCTGCCGAGTGGGAACACGTGCACTTGTCTTCCTTCACAGGATGTCCCTAGTGCCAAAGGGTGGAAATTGTACTTGTTTAGGTTCTCCTCCGTGCCTTAACGAAGAGAGCACCGATGCCTTCAGAACTGTGTCGTTAGTGACACAGTTTTGTGAAGCCTTGCTGGCTCCCTCACAGCCCAACCCCACTTGGCACACACATCTTCTAGAGAAAAGCTCTGGAAACTGAGAAGGAATAAACTCAAAAAATATACTGAGCAGGCTCAGAGACTCCAGACACGGCCACAATTCCCATTGGCCAGAACGAAGGAGGGCTAAATGCCTTACGAAACCTTTGCTAGCACACGTGTTCTACTCTTCCCTAGTTCTCTCCATTGCACTTTGGGCCATTTAATACTCCAAATGTTAGAGCAGTTCCTGCTTTTGGATTCTGGAGCAAGAACTTCTGTGGGTTGTCTCAGTGGAAATGCGTTCAAAGAGACACCAAAACGAAGCACACGGCTCTCCGCGAGGAACAAATTCCTGTCGGCCTGAGAAACTGCCAACTGCATGGCATTAGATGTAAAAAAAGGACTTGAGCAACTCAGCTCACACATCCTTTCTCGTGCTGAAGCTGTGGATGAGTCAGGACGGCTGAGTGGGAGAACCAGACAGGTCTGAATCACCACATTTTTATTCCCCCCCACCAGTTCTTTCCAAAGCACTATTATTTCCACACAAATAATTTCAAGCCTCAAAGCCATATGAGAAGCCCGGCAGTGCTGAGTGCAAACCTTGTGCCCCAGAAGGAGCCAGCAGGTTAGTGAAACTTCACAGCTGCTTCGTGTTTGAAGATGCTGATTTATGGAAAAGGCAATTAGCTTATTAATCTTAAAATCCTGGAACTTGAGAAGTGTTTGGAGAGATGGTAAGAGCTGTTTCAGGGTTTCGCTGAAGCTGTGTGTTATTCAGCTCTTGCCATTGTTGCTCAGGGTGAGGTATGAGAGGTTTGAGAAGCGGCAGCTGGAGAGTCGGTGGGAGAAATGTCAAAAAAAAGTCTGAAAAAGCCCAGATTTTCTTTGACGTACAGAGAAGTAAGAAAGAAGCAGTGTGGGATCCTGGTACTCTGTCAGGAGGACCTTCGTCTTTCTGTCGAGTTCAGCAGGCTCTAGATAGAAACCTCTGCAATACGTAGGAAGACACCTTCAGACATTCAGAAAATAAATTGAGGATTTTAATCTGCTAAGTGCTACCTGTGACTGGAAGACCACCAGCTTCCTGCATTTTACTTAAGCCAACAGATAGCAAGTATTTGCACATCATATGTGCTTGATTGTTCCTTTAATATCCCTTTTTATATTCTTTTAATATCCTTTTTTTTATCCTTTTATATCTACTACTTTCAACTTACTGGCTAGTTTTATAATAAAACTAAATATGAAGCTAAATAAAAGTTAAATGAAAATAATTAAGTAAAAAGGAAGAGGCGCAAGGATTTCTGACTTTTATAATCTCAGTGTTTACTTAAGAAAAAAACACAATATAGTGTGGCAGAAAGAACTTCATATGATAGATGAAATTCAACCGAGAAGACAGTTTCAAATCTGTGCAACTGACTGTGTCACAATTCAGGAGAAGAGCTATTAAACTGGGATTTCTCACACGAAGTCGCTAATGTGCCCATATATACATTGTATAGTATTATAGTATACAGTACATACACTGTATAGTGTTACGTTCATCCTGCAGTATAATGACCCAGAGCTGCAAAACTCAACTGAAATATGTAAAAGGAACAGAATTGTGACTGCAACTTTTATTTGTTTCCTGTTGGTTGCTTTCATTGACAAAATTTAGAAACAGAAAAAGGATGCACACGGCTTTTAGGGTGCATTTTTTTCTCGACGTGTGACTTCATGCTAGTAACTTATTTCAGGCTGAGAAAAGCCTCCAGAAAGAATGAAATCATTGCCTCTGCGGGAGAAATGTGTGTGTCTTCCTTGAAGGAAGCTTGAGCAACCTGAAGAACAAAATGCCGGCTCTCTTGACAAGCCTGGCAGGCTTAGAACCAGAGCGATCTCATATGCAGAATGCCAGAGGCTTTGTAGTTCAATAACACGGAGCCCGGGGAACATCGGTCCTCGTTAGACACGTCTTCAAAACGATGTGCTTTACCGGTACCTCTGCTTTTGCTCATGTTTCCAGTCACCTTCATCCCAGGGAGGGCGTGGGCTGCGTTGCTGAAGGGCCGGTTGTCCTTCGTGTTGAGTTGGCTTCCAGAGTGCTGAGAGCTAGGTGCCATTCCCTCAGCTTAACTCTGTAACGCTGTGCTGCCCTAACTGGAAAAAAATAAAACCAAAGAATTGAAAAGTAAAGCAAGGAAAAAAGATTCTCTAGGATAACAGTGGATTTACCATTCTGTAGTCCTTAATTGCCATTTTCTATGCCTTACTGAAAATTTCCCAAAACAATGACATTACATAGTTCTTCCTAAAGAGGCTTGTGGCTGCTGAAGTGACAGAGGATATATAATGACTAAATAGGTATAGCGCATCATATTTCTCTTTGGCCTTCACGTATCTACCCTGGTCCTGTAATCTGTCTCCTTTCTCGGAGCTTTTTGTGGTGTGCAGACAAACAAATAAGACAAGAAGGATATTTCAAATTGCTCATCCCGGGAGCACCTCGTCTAAACAGACTTGAATGGCTGGTGGAGAGCCCCAGCGCAATTTTTGTGTTTTAAAGAAAGGCAGTACCGCTGTGGTTATTTGACAGATGGATCTGGATCGCATGTCAGTTCTCAGAAGGCAAAGAGTCTCCTCTGCTTCAGGGCTAATAGAGCAAGGAAAGCAAAACATGTTCAATTTGCAGCCCACGTCCTTCTTGTGCTGGGGGCCCCAGAGCTGGGCACAGAACTGCGGGGGGCTCTCCCCAGAGCAGAGCAGAGGGACAGATTCACCTCTCCTGACCTGCTGGCCACGCTGCCCTTGATGCAGCCCAGGACAGGGCTCGCTTTTTGGGCTGCCAAGTCACATTGCCGGCTCACGGCTCACATCTCACCAGCCAGCACCCCCGAGTCCTTCTCCGAGGGGCTGCCCCCAATCCGCGCCCCCCACGTGCTTTTGCACATCGCACCTCGGGAGAACTCCCGCGGGAGGACACCGCTGCCCCTCTCCCCGGCGTCACACCCCCACGACCTTCCAACACCACGGCCCCTCCCGCCGGGGGCAGAGCCAGAGGGCGACTCCCCCGAACCGCGGAAGATCCCCCCCCCCCCCCCCCCGCCACCCCCCAAAGAGCCGGGGTACGCGGGTGGGAGGGGCTGGCGCGCCACCGCCCCTTCGCCGAGCCCCGCCCCTCCGGCATCGGGGCGTGGCCTGTGCGATGAGCGCCCAATGGGGAGGCGGGGGCGGGGCCGAGCGTTGGGCGGGAACACCGGGGAGGTGAGGGCGAAGCCCCGCCCCTCTCCCTCCCCCTTTGCGGCTGAGCGAGCGGGCGGGCGGCGGCGATGGCAGCGGAGCGGGGTTGAGGCGCGCCGGAGCCCGCTGGGATGGTGCGGGCATGGCGGGGCTGCTGGCGGCCGCGGAGCCGCTGCTGAAGCGGGGGGCGGCTGGTCCCGGCCCCGGGGGCAGCAGCAGCAGCAGCGAGCGGGGTCTGCCTCCTCCTCCCGCCCGCCCGGCGGCCGCCTCCCCCCTCGCCGGCGGGCGCTGAGGGAAAGGAGGGAGCGCCTCGCCTCGCCGCGCCGTGCCGTGCCGTGCCGTGCTGTGCCGTGCGGCGCCGCGCCGTGCCGCCTCTCCCCTCGCCTCTTCCGCCGCCATGCTGCCCGGCGTGGGGGTGTTCGGCACCGGCCTGACGGCTCGGGTGATCGTGCCGCTGCTGAAGGCGGAGGGTTTCTCGGTGAAGGCGCTGTGGGGCCGCACGCCGGAGGAGGCGGAGGAGCTGGCCAAGGAGATGAGCGTCCCCTTCTACACCAGCCGCATCGACGAGGTGCTGCTGCACCAGGACGTCGACTTGGTCTGCGTCAACTTGCCGCCGCCCCTCACCCGGCAGGTGGCCGTCAAGACCCTGGGTGAGTGGCGGGAGAGCGGGGGGGGGCCCGGCTCCGCGCTGGCCTTGGGGAGAATGGAGGGAGACCCCGCCGCGTTCGGCCTCTGCTTTGCTCCCCCTGCCCCGCCCGGGCTTTATATTTGGGGGGATCGGCTCGGTGCGACATCCCCCCGCCGCCCGGCACCCTGCGGCTGAGCCCGGGCAGGGCCCGGCCTGACTCCCGGCGGGGGAGGGAGCCGAGGTGTGGCGGTGGGAGGGAGAAAAATCACAATAAAAACGCTAAAAGAAACAAAAAAACCATGCCGCCTGCGTTTGGGTGAAGAGCTGAGCATCGCTCCCGCCTCGGGGGTGCCGGAGGGGGGGCAGGGGT
Organism: Trogon surrucura; assembly: GCA_020746105.1. Classification (NCBI taxonomy): domain Eukaryota; kingdom Metazoa; phylum Chordata; class Aves; order Trogoniformes; family Trogonidae; genus Trogon; species Trogon surrucura. The sequence continues at coordinate 100,177,926 of CM036619.1, read as the reverse complement.
TCTGCGCTCCCCGGGTCCCCAGACCGGAGAGGGAGGCAGGAAGCGGTGACAGCAAAGGAAACGTGGTTTGGTGTGGGTTTTTTTTTTTTACACCCGAGGATTTTAATTAAGGTCGCGTACAAAGAGGAGGAGGGACTGAAGAAGTCGCTGGGAAACGGGCCGCGTCAGGCTCTTCCCCCGTGTGAGCCCGGAGCCGGGGCTCGGCTCCTTCGGCTTCGTGGTCCCGGCTCCCGAAACGCTGCTGTCCCCCGGGACTGGAGGGGGAGCCCCTGCCGGGGTGAAGAAATCTTATTTCACCCCAGTTGTAGGTGGGAAGGGGTAAAGAGCGTGGGGTCGGTGCTGGTGGGTCAGGTGAAGCTGTCGCCTTCGGCCTCGTCGTGGAACCGCTCGGGTTGAAGCCCTGGGCGTGTGCGGCAGGTCCTGGTGTTTGGTCGCTGCTGACGGACCTGTTAGAATGAGTTACCGTTCAATGTCACGGCCAGCTCGTGTTTTCAACCTTCGAAATTAAGCAGTTAAGGGAATTAAGGCAGTACCTAAAAAACTGTAAGTGCGGCGTAGGCGTTTGTCTGGAAGCCTTGCTCGGTGTTGCTTTCTGTACTTGGAAGTTGGAGCGTTTGCTTGTCTTTATTATAACACGTTTCTGATTATTTTTTTTATCTCGAGACGTGCAGTGCTCGCACCGAAGTCCTGGCTCTCTCTCCAGAGAGATGCCCAGCCGTGTTTGTAATAGGGATACGTATCCTGCAAAACATCCGTGAAAGACGGTAGCAAAGCAACCAGGTTTCGTGTTTGACCTGCGCTCATTTGGCGACAGTTGTGTCTGTTTTCCTGTGACCTTCCTTTCCGCAGGTGTTTCTTGTGGAAATGCTCTTGGAGGTAGAGTCCTGGGAGGTGTCTGGCACAAGAACAAAATTTCGTTATCGTTAAGAAGTACAACTGGTGTGATTCTTCTGGAAGGATTAAAGTAGTACTGTGTTTTCTCCCTCTCTGAGTATCTGCAGCTAAAGAAGACAAAAAAAAAAAAAGAGATAGTCTGTTCCCAAGCGTATGCTGAATTTATGAATGATGCTGACAATTGATGTAGCTGAGATGTTAGGGATAACTTGCTGATGCAATCTGCTAGCAACAGAGTGGGGAAAAAAGAAGAAGAAGAAAAAAAAAAAGGTGTTTTCTCCTAATTCATTGGCATTGCACTGTTCTTGATTTCCTTTCACTTCTAGTTAATTGATTTCTTCCTGTTCCCCGACAGTTATTTGTATATTGCAGGAGTAGTAAAGTGTGTGAAGACGCATGGAATGGTCATTAAGTAGGGATTAAACATGTTCCATGGTGGTAATGTGCAACATGTGCTCATGTGGGATTTTTTTGTGTATTACAGAAATACCTCTTGACCTATAAATTATTTCAGAGTAATTCAGAGTTAATTTTTTACTGTTTAGTTGTTAGTTTGTTGTTTTTTGGTGATGTTTGTTTTGTTTTAGTGTTTTTTGTTTGTTTGTGGTTTGTTTGTCTGTGGGTTTAGTGTGTTAATTCAGACATTGGATCGATACCGATGAAAGTTCTTGCATGCTTCTAGAGATGTGAGCAGGGAGGGAGAGCAGCAGTTCCCAAACTGGTGAGAGAAATAATCATCAAGCTGGCAGCTCCTTCTCCTGGTCCTGCTTGTGCTTCATGGCTTGGGAACTGCTGTGCTCTGGAGTGATTATTTTGCTTTAATCACTGACTTCAGTTTTTAGGAGAGGAGTGCAATCAAATTCATCAAGTCAGCGTTTCAAAAGCCTCTAGTAATCAGGGCCAAGGTATAGATTGAGGAAAGCTGAAAAAAATGTTTGTTTCTATGATGAGAAAAGGATGTTGGTCTTACTCTTTTTTTTTTTTGACTTGATTTTTTTAGCTCCCCCCCTCTTGAGATTTCACACAAGAAAGGTTTTGCAGCAGGTAGTGATAAGACATGGGCAGATATACCAGAGGTTTTACTCATAAATGGGGGCTTCGGGAAGTCTACACATGATGCCCTGCATTGAAGCAGAAAAGGTCGAGAAGGATGTGGGTTACTTGTTAGTGCATTCAGGTCTGGCTTCCATATGGGAGGAAGCATATCTGGCTTGGGAAAAGGCAGCGACCAACTCTTCTTTTGTACTTGTATTTTACTTTAAATTTGTTGGGTTTTCATTTGGGGAGGTTTCATCATTAAAAAGTAAAAAGCGGTAAAAAGGGAAAAGCGGTGTTTCTGTCGCCAGTCTGGAGCAGCGTTCACCCTCTGAGTTTGCAGCTGGTTCCAGTCCACTCTGGCCTGTTTCTGGTGAGGACTCTGGAGGAGAATGTGGGGTGAAACAGGTGTCCCTGCAGCTGTGTTTAGCTCGGGCCATGCAGTGGGAAAAACCTCGGTTACTTTGTTTTTGCTAACATGTAGGTGTTCTGCTGCTTGAAACATGGTTTTGGCACCCTGGCTTGTCAAAACTGCTCTTAAAACACAAATGTGTGAACACACGCCCCAGCTGAGGAAGTCCCTGAGCTGTGGCTTCCTGGATGCTGTTGGGGGGGAGAGAAAATGAGAGGAAAAGTTAACGGAGCAAGTTTAAAGCTGCTCCAAGCCTCTGCCTCTCATCTCCGTTAGAAACGGGATCCTGAGCTGGGTCTCCCTCCAGCAGTTTTCTTAGGAGCTAGGCCAGCATTGGGCAAGTCTCTGTAAGAGACCAAGTTCAAGAGAGGATTGCAAACCAGGCTGGCTTGGACGCCGACCGAAAGCACAACTAAAACCTGTGGTGTTTTATGTGAAACAGGCTGACGGCCTCTGTTCGCTTCTGTGTGAAAGGACTCGAATGCCTTGTTTGCTCCTACAAACCTTTTTTCTTTCTTGCCTCCGGTCTATCCTGCTCACTTCAGAGCTCTTCTGTTTCTTGCTGTTTGTACTCATTCTCCTGTAGCATAACCCAAAAAACGGATGTCTTGACTGACTTGCTGTTTGATGGGCAAGAAAAATCCGTGGCTGAACGTTCAGGTGAGCATAGGAGGCAGTCCTGGTGTTGACTAAGGGTGTTGCGCCTTCTCGCTGAGCTGAGGAAGGTGGTGTGTTTGCCAGGTGATCTCCTTTTTCTCCTTTCCTCATGCATCGGTTTTATCCAAGCCTGACCAGGCATTGGAGGTGGGTTTGCGTACAGGGGCAAAAATACCTGACCAGGGTCTCGCTGAGAAGTCCTTGGTGCCATCTCATCTCAAAGGGTGAGATGCAGCCGTCTTTGTGTGCCTGGGTGCCTGGTCCTGTCAGAGCTCGAGTCAAGTCAACTCATCTAAAGAGAACTTGTTCCTGAGGTTCACATAAGTATTTCTGGGGAGCAAATGTTTTGCTTTTTGGGAAGAATCAAGTAGCAGATGTTTTTAAAACATGTCTCTGGAGGTGTTGCCCTGAATTTTGTTTACAGTGATTTTGCTGCTTGCTCTTGGAGACAGGAACACTGAGCTGTGTGCCGAATATTCGCTGCGCGTGTTTGCATCCCTGCCTACACAGCATTACTTTTGAAAATGTTTATACTGGAGCAGCGCGTGGTGCGGGACTATGCAGAGCGTGACTTTCCCAGCCCTCTAGAAATTGTTCCTCTTCGGGAGCACTTAGATCTGCTGACCGGCTTTTCTTCTATACTTGATTGTGGTCATGAGGGAGCATCCTTGTTCGGAGAGAAACAAAGAGTACAGCTCGGATCCTTACCTTCCCAGGAAGCACCGGCATCGTGCAGGCGTGTGGTACGGGCCCGCCGTCCCAAACGTGTTTGAGAGCTCCTTGTTAATGTTATCGCTGGATCTGCCCCTGAAGTGGGAGGAACATCAGCTGCAGCGAAGTAATTCACAGGTCTGATGCAATCTCTGATTAATTTCTATGTTCCTCTGCACCTATGCAAATCAGGCAGAGGTTGCAGGGTGGTAGCAGTGGATAGAACTTGGCCTGGATTGTGTAGAGTGGTTAGGATCCTTTGGGATGAGATGCTCTATTAAGGGAAAATACTATCATGATTATTTATTATTAATAGCAATGTAATATCCGTCCTGCAATATTGAGTTTAAATTTGACCTAACAGCAGTGACTCTGAGCAGAGCACGCTCTTGTGCTTGGAAGGCGGATGACTTTGCAGCCTATTAAATGTGAATTATGGTCATCTTATTGCAGAAGAAAAAGTCAGATGAAGTGCCGTCTGCCTTTAATCAGCAGAGCTAGCAAAGGCTGGGATGCTTTCCCGCCCCGCCCCCCCCCCCCCCCCATACTAGAAAGTCAGCCCAGAGAGCCTGCTGGCAATCAGCTCGGAGTCTTCTTCCTATCTGAGCGATGCCAGTACACCACAGAGAAGGGCACCCGGCTCTTTGTCGACCTTTTTCTCCCAGTACTGGAGGCCTTCAATTCCAGTGTTATTTCTGTAAAGCTTCTACAGAGACGACGTGGTGGGATTGGGCCTCCGAGACATTTAAGGTCATGGCAGTGTCCAGGTACTGTTTAAAAAAAGAAAGAAAAAAACCCCCAAACCAACAAAAAGCCCCACCTCAGCAATAAAACAGACAAAAAATATGCTTGTCTCCTTTCTGGCCTTTCCTTTCTCTGCCTTTAGGCAGAGCCCATAGTCAGGGCGGTGATACTTTGGTGAGAAATCTGGCTTGCTTTCAAATGTGTGAGGTTGCTTTTTATTTATTTATTTTTTAATCTTTGTGTAGGCAACTGTTTACGGCCTTTATCTATTTCACCACACTTTGAGCACTCTTCTTGCACTATTCTGGTCTTAGACTGGTGTTAGCAATGGTGGCAGCTACAACTCTCTTTCCCGGCTGTCTGTGCTGCTGGGATAAACTCAGCTGTTCAAAGACTAGTGCTCTTTCCAGGATGGGTCCTCCCAGGGCATCCTTACAGAATCATTCAAATTGGAAGAGTCCCACTGTCAACCCAACACCACCATGACCACTAAACCACGTCCCAGAGTGCCATCTCTATATGTTTTTTGAACACCTGCAGCAGTGGGGCTCCACGCCTGTCCTGGGCAGCCTGTTCCAAAGCCTCACCATTCTTTCAGTAAAGAAATTTTTCCTAAAATCCAATCTAAACCTTCCCTGGTGCAGCTTGAGCCCATTTGCTCTCCTCCTATCGCTAGTAACTCGGAAGAAGAGACCAACACCCACCTTGCTACAACCCCATGTCGGGCTGTCGTAGAGAGTGAGAAGGTTTCCCCTCCAGCCTCTTCTTCTCCAGACTGAACAATCCTAGTTCCCTCAGCTGTTCCTCTCCAGAATTGTTTTCCAGACCTCCTTGTCAGCGTTAGCAGTGTCAGCAATGACATTGTGCCTTGATTTACTGTGGAAAACGGCCAAAAGAAGTAAATAGTCCTCTTCAATGCAGCTTCTGGTAGAGCTGCTGAAAATTTGACTGATGTGGTTTTAACTAGGAAGGGGCTGGAAATAGTAAAATCATCTTGTGTGAGCAAAGCCGATGTTACTGCTAAAGGTGTGTCCAACCTTGTGGCTGTGCTAGTGAGGATCATGCTTCTGGGGTAAATTCTTGTATCCCTGTAACATGGGAATCGGCAGAAAATGGATTATTTTGCTACTGTTCTTCCTTGCGTAACTTTGTACCTTCATTCTGACAGGCAGTGGCCACCCGCAGCGGTGCCGAGCTGGCTGATCCCTCTTCAGCAGACCTCCCCTTGGGGACTTTTTTTTTTTGTCTTTTTTCTCCCTTTTGCTTATTTCCTTGGGACTCATGTTGCTGACCGCTGAGCGGTGGAGTAAAGGAAGGAACTGCATCCTGCTCCTGTTGTTTTGGGGATTGGAAGAATATTAAATAGTAGGGAAGTTACGGAAGAATGAGTAGATAAATGCAGAGAAGAGCAAATAAAATCCCTAGAATTTCAAGCCTCCCACAGGTGGCGGCCCTCCTGGTGCGAACCTGATGACATCTGCATTTGGTACAGGTTATTCCTGCTCCTGTGCAGGCATAAATTATTGGTTGCATATGTATTCAGGGTGTATAAGAGGTGTAAATGTGTCTGTATTACGGGCGTAGTCCAGCTCTAGGTGTACTGGTACTGCTCTGCTCTGTGTAAGGGTGGTCAGTGCATTAATTTAGATGGCTTATCATTGTGGACACTGGGAGGAATCCTGTGTGGCTGAGTTTCGAGACCCTTGAGCAAAAGTTCCCCAAAAGTCTGAAGAGTTTTTTTTGTGTGCTGCTTCAGGAGCTGGCTGTGCTAAAAATGTAGTGGTGCAGAGCAGCCGACACCGCACAAAACGCACGCACCCGGCAAGCGTGTGATTGTCCTGGAGCTGCCTCTCACAGCTGCCCTTCCACATGGTGAAACTGGCACCCGGGATCTTATTAACAGACAGATCTGACCCACAGAGTAACAGGAATTTTTGGGAATTGTGGAGGATGAGAGTTTACCCTTGTCCTCTTTTGAAAGGGGTGACGGCATCCTTTGGTTTAGGTCTGCCAGGACTAATGCTGGAAGTTATTTATCAAGCCTAACGCCTAAGTAGGAGCACAGAAAATGAGAACACGGTGTGAGGAACTTGGTTGGCAGCAATATAAGAAAAAACATAATGATTTAACGCAGGGAATAAAATTACCTTCATCATTTGCTACTGCGCTGGAGTTTAACCTCCGGATGAAAACAGGCACCTTCGGTTCCATCGCGGCAGCAGCTTTAGGGAAGCAGATGGAAGTGAAAAAAAGGTAGCGCCTTTGTTTTGCATGCTGATGTTTCCATGGCTTTTGTCAGCAATAAAGACCCTTGTTTTGGCACTTCCTCGCAGTGAATGTTTGGCAGCCTTCAGCTCTTCCATCTGGCCATTTTTTGCCAGGAAATGCCCAGAAGGGAGGTCGTGGTTGAAATAAATACTGTCTCTAGAGTACTGGGCTTCACGAGGCTGATGAGAAGCCTTACCATAGAGAGAGCTTTTCAAAATCCACGTGGAGTCAAGCAAGGAGGGAGAACTATAAAATAGTAGTTATCCTTGCTGTGCTGGGCTGATGTTGCTTAAAAGTGTGAAATGGAAGGCTATACCAGGCACCCGGAATTCTTTCTCTTGGTGCCTGTGTATATATGTGTGACATATAGTTCCATATATGTATAAAAATAAAAAAAAAAAAGCTCACAGCGTTAAGGTGAAAAATCTATAAATTAAAAATTCCTGGAAGTCCCTCCCCTTCCTTCACTTCCTCAGCCCATAAAAGACAATGCACTGTTACTGTTTCACACGGGATAGGGAAAGGGGAGAGAGAACAGTGCGGAGAACATCTGAAATGTTTGCAACTGAGCTCATGCGCCTTAAAATGAATTCTGAAAACGTGCCTGAGAGACGCGTGTAAAAGCTCAGAGTCTGACCCTGCTTGTTCCACCGTGTACCGGATCAAAGGAAATGATTGAAATTTGTGATGATGTGACTGAGAGCACGCTTGGCCACAGAGAAAAACTGGCCATGCCGTGGGGAGAGGAGCCTGCCCTTGCAGATCCACGTCCTCTTGGCAATGATGGTCTGGGAAATGATGGTGGGAGTCTTGGGACACAAACCGTTGCTTGCTTCAGTAGTCTCTCTGAAGATAAAATCCCCGATTCCTTACAGGGAATATTTCTTAGGTGCAATGATTCATCTAAGTAGGAATTTGCTTTTGCACCAGTTCATAAAAAAAAAGAAGCAAATCTGAAGATATAGCTGCATCTGTGCAATTCCGCAGCTCAATGCGGTTGCGCTTCGGTAACGCGTTACGGTAGCATGCCTGCGGGAATAAAAAATAAGATGGAAAGTATTTGGAGCAGAGGTGTTTGGAAACGTCAGCCATAGCCTACGAAAGTCTGTCCCTAAAGAAGCGTGACGGAGCTTGCGGAACTCTTTTGTGGCTTGCTGCTTGCCTTGGAGGAACTTGACAATCTACTGTCGTGCAAGGTGCGTCGTGGTTAAACAGTGTGAGATGCTCTGGTAAAGCCTTGTTCCTTGGGCAGAGCGCCGAGCAGCGCTCCCTAAGACTGGTTTGTGGATGCAGCGTCATCCAAATACACAAGAAGGTGTCTTGAATTTTATATCCTTGGTTAACCGGTGGGATTATAATAATTTATTTGTGTTGCTGAGGAATTCTGCTTAGAAATCCATGTCACTGGTTCACAGGGATCATGTACGTGAAATGCAATTCAGGCTATAATTTTTACTGGACTCTACTGTTTAACCAGTAGGTAAAAAATACTTTGACACGTTGTATGGCTAAAACGAGAAAGGTCTGTGTTCCCGAGCCGTCTCATTTCTGTCTCACAGATGCTGATGTGTTTGCTGGTGAGGTTTGGTGCTGGCTAGTAAGCTTATTTGTGCCGTTGATTACAGCGCTGTCTCGCAGCTCTTCATATAAATTTAATCGTGTTGGTACAGTGGTTGTCGGCGCTGGAAATTACAAATTGGTTCACGTAGGCCAAGGGCGATCCTTCACACGCGGCCTGATGTGCGCAGATGTTTCGGCAGCTGCTGAGACCACGCCCGCTGCCACCTGTGTGCAGAGAGACCTGACCCCTCACGTGTCAGTGGTTGTGCCACGCCCTTGGGGGTGTCTCAGACTCCTGGACTTTCTGAGCAAGAGGGGCATAATGAGGATTTCTGTCCCGAGCTTTTGTTCTCGGTAATACAGGTTGTGTGTTTTAATTTAAATTGCGTCTACCTGCCTTCCTGAAGCTGGTTTTGCCTTTCAGGATTCTCAAAGCTACGGGTTGGGATGCATGAGGGGATTTAAGAGACTCGTGAAGGAATTGCAAGGACTGTTGGAGGGACTCCTGGGAAGATTCGTGGCTGGGATCGGGTGATCCACGCTGCGTCGACTTTGAGGATTGTGTCTGGCACTGACTATTTTGTGGGTTATTAATGCCAGTAATCATCTTTTTCTAGCACTGGGGCTTCATTTAGCAGGTGCTACACACAAAAGAAAAATCAAATTAGGCCAGCTTGCTATGAGCAGCAATAGCTCAGCAGCTGGGAGACTTGCGTATTCATTTTTAATAAAGTATGGAGTTTCTCTTTAGCGTGTGTGCACACTGAGGAAACCTCCTGCTTTAGCGAAAGGGCGTACGTGTATGTGATGCTGGTTTTAAATACAACCTTGAGCATCAGCTAAAGCTGGTGTGAGCGAGTTCAGATTTGCAGCTGCTGTGTCAGGGGCCGTGTGGGACGTCTTTCCCTTCCTGGCTACATCCACGTTTTGCTGCGTTTCACCAGCGTTCCCTTTGCCTGGCGCTCGGAAGAAAACTGCGGGGTCACGCTCTAACCGCTGGATCGGGTTTTGGCAAATCAGTAAAGGTTCCCTTGGAAAGGCTTAAATGTCGTGCCGCCGGTGTGGTATTGACTGACTTTGCGAGCGCTTCGGTGTAAGGAACAAGGAGTGGGTCTGGAGACTTTTGCGCATTTCCTTTCCCTGAAGAGGGCGCAGCAAAGAATGAACAGCGCAGGAGATGCCTCTGGTGTAAGGTTAATTTAATAGCGTGGAAGTAGAAGGAAGCATTTTTTTGGGTTTGTTTGTTTTACTCCTAAAAAAATATGTATTTTTACCAAGGCACTGACAGGACATGGCTTTGGCTGTCTGTTTGAGGACTGTGTGTGTCCAGAGTCCTCCTAGCAGGTAGTACCCGTGCTGATGAGGTTTGCTGGTCGCGTGTGTCGGATGTTCGCGCGCCAACTCTGGGCTGGGATGGGGATGACGGATGTTTCTAGGTTTTTATAAATGTCTGGTCGAAGGGAGCCTAAATTCCATGTGGATTATGTGGTGCTTACAGCTGGGAACGCCGAGCGTAGGAACCAAGCGGATCATATGGATTATACTCTTGTGACTGTAATGAGTGTAAATATATGTATATATTCTTCATCTGTGCATCAGAAATCTCTAGAATAAGCTTCAGATGGACCTGTGCTGCAGCAATAGGCTTGTGAAGTTGCTACAACTGTTAATGCAAGAAAAACTGAGACTATCATGTTCAACTCCTGCCAGCAAATAAAAAAAAAAACCACATGAATTTGCAATTGAGAATTGTTCACAGAATATATAGCTCTAGTAATAAAGTTACATTTTTAGTCTAGTCTTTCCATCTTTTTGTCTCTATCTGTTCTTTTATTCCCAGGCTCACCTGGCGCTGTAAAGCCTGTTAGGGCCTGAAGCTAAAAGCAGGGGTAGTTTGCTCGCAGCAAGCGGTGGGTGGAGTTTGTTGGAAAATAGAAAATTAGCTTCAGACTAAGAGGGACTCTGTAGCTCCGATTGGGGTACAGTGTGCCGGGAGCCTCTGCTCTGACTTAACACGGCTGTACTGTCCCAGGCTCTGAACCTGAAATTACAGGACCAGGAGAGATGAATCGATGTGGACAGTAGTTAGGGTATTAATTAGAATATCATGAATGATGTGGGAAGAAATACGCTTTGTGTGCTTTATTTAAAGGAAGCTGGAGAATAATTCATTCAAAATGCCGTGAGTTGTCAACTTGGGTCTTGTTTCTTCTTTTTTTTTGAATGTTTAAGCAACTGTAAGTTGCCTTGTGGTGTGTAAGACGGAGGAAATTCAGGACCGTAACTTAAAACCAAGTATTTGTAGTCAAATGTTCCTTTTGGTAGGATTAAACTACTTTCAGCTGACCTGTTGGTTTTCAGACATGCAAGCCAGGAGAAAAGACCTGTGTGGAGCAACCTGAGATTTGCCTCTGAATTTCCTAGAAGAATTTAATTGTCTGTGTTTGTGCTGGTATCTCCCCGTGTGCTCGTGCGACTCAGACTTTTTCCCGCAAAAATACGTATGTGGTCAGTCTTCTTCATTCCTACTTGGGATTAAATGGCACAGAGCTGGAACAGGTGAAGAACACGGTAGGCAGCTGGGCATGGGCGTCTGTGTGTCTCCGGTTCCCAGTTTGACAGCTGTGACATCCTTTTTTCCTGTGCTTTTTCACATCTCTCACAAGAACTGACAAGGACAGGGACATGGTTTAGTAGTGGACCTGCCATTGTTGGGTTAACGGTTGGGCTTGATGGTCTTAAAGGTCTTTTCCAACCTAAATGCTTCTACGATTCTACGAAAACTCTCAATGTTGTTGACAGTTGCAGGTGTTGGAGCCCCAGGCGTGATCCTCAGTGAAATTCCGCGTGCCTAAAACCTTAAGACTTGGAAACCTTCCGATTTGCTGCCAGCAGGAAGTCACCCGCTTGAAGTTGTTTTCAGTCTAGAGGTTGTTTTGTCTGAAACTCCCAAAGAAACGGCTCTTCTGCTGAGCACAGTATTATGAGAAATGGAAAGCCAAACCCATGGTTGAAATCCTGGATTAAAGGTAGGAACAACTGCAGTTTCCCCTGGACACTTGCTGCAGGTTCCTTGAACGTAACAGCCATGTGTGAGCCGTGCCCAGCTCTGTGGGCGGAAAAGGCGCCGCGTGCTTTGGCATTTCTTGCCTTTCAGAAGGCAGGCTCAGAAAACTTCAGATAACAATTGCCTGGGAGAGGAGGAGGATGTGTTCCAGCACAACGATAAGAGGGGAGGGACTGCTCTACGGCGTGAGCCACCTCCCTCTTAGCAAAATACACAGAAAGTCGAAAAGCACCCATGGTGCTGACAAATTTGTCCCGAAGGAAACCGGCTGAATAAAGGCTGGCTCCCTCCTGCTTGCCAGGCTGCGGGCTGCTTCGCAGGAAGGACCGGGCAGGATTTGCCCCCGGGATGCACTGCGGGGGCTGCCGTGGTGGTGGTGGGGCCCCTGGGTGGTGAGATGCAGCTGGGTGGGCTGAGACAGGACCTGGAGTGAATTAATGAACCTTCCATGAAAGTGAGAGTGCTTTGGTGATGGAAAAGGGTTAAACAAAGAAGCGTGTTCCCTTTACTGCCTTTTCTTCGAGCTAGCTTGAGCTTTCCAGAGAAAGACGCTGTCAAGGCATTCTCCCTGTGGAGACGAACTTCATAGATCAAGAGTCTTGAGAGGAGAAATAAAACAACCTGTCTGGCACCACTGGCTCCACGTGGCCTTACCAAGCAATAATCTGGTCGGGCAGAAAATGCTTTGGGCACCAAATGCAGCAGCTTCCCGAGTACATCGCTGTAACGGTGAAGTATGGGAAGTTATCAGAGAGAAGTTAAGCACAGTTACATGGTTTTTTTTTGTTAGAGTGAATAGCTGCTTCAGCATCAGTAAGCCGTGAGATGTTTGAGAAGAGCCTTGTTGGTAACTTTTTTGCCACAGTAAGGTCTGTTTGAAGTGACCTGTGATGTGTCTTGTGTGTGACACAGCCTCACGTGCTTCAAGCATGTGTGTTGTCTTTGTCCCACGTTGGTTGCTGAAGCGCCCTGTGGTAGGCAGCCAGTGTCACCTACCCGAACTCAACTCGTGCGCAGAAAATGCCTATAATAAACCTGTTGTAAACAGCATCCCTGCAGCTGCCTCTGTTGCTGAGACACAGCCTGAGCTTTCTGCACGCATGGGATACCTGAGCACACTCCTGGCAGCCCCAGCCTGTGGCCTGTAAGCAGCAAATTGCATCCCGGCGCCTTCGGAGTGACCTGCGGCTCTGTCAGACCCCGGGGTGGAGAAGGATGGCAAACCAAGTAGCGCTTTTATCTGCTCAGTGTTGTTTCTTCTGGGTCAAGCAAGGCTTAAGATTATTCTTTGGCTACGTGCATGTCTGGAGGGAAGGAGAGGGGAGGAAGAAGGGTGTTCAGGCCCTTGCGGGTCCCTCTTGAAGCTCTAATTTGTTACCAGTCTCCAGGGTAGGAACGTGTGACAGAAATCCCCTGCTTGCTCTTTTTCCTGGGCAGTATTTCTGCTTGGCGGAATAAAGGGGGTGGCTTCAACTGAAAAACAGCAACAGAAGCACAGCTGTGAGGATGAGGGGTGCTTTTTCTTAAGAAGGGTTAAAGGTACAGCAGAGCAGCGTTACTCTCAGGTCTGTGAGATAACAGAGTCGGCAGATACCTGCCTTCCTCTTAGCTGGGCAATCAACCTGCAAGGGCGAAAAAATGCAATAAATCAATATTGCAGTCTTAACTTGATGTGTTTATATGGTTGCAAATGAGACAAATGACAGGCCAAGATGTAAGACAGCTCTTTTTCTCGTTCCCGCCCCCCCCCCCCCCCCCCAAAAAAAAAACAACTTGGTGGTCCTCGGATTAAAAATTGTTGAGAACATTTTGCTTTTAAGTTATAGCTGTTTGCTGTCCTTCTCTCACCCGGCTCAGAGCCCACACTGGCACGCTTCTGGGCACCAGGCTTGAAACGGAGAGCCAAAGGAGCTGTCACCGTGACTTGCTTGGCTTGGCCCAATGAACAGCTTGGCCTTTTCCTAACATGGCTATTCCTAGGGTTTGCATGACTTTGTGTAGCTGACCTATGTTTTTCTTCTCCTGCCTTCTCTTTGTGCAAGTTTTTCTCATGTGAAATGTTTTGGATTAGATGGGATTTACAAGGAGGAGCTGACATTACATCTCAAGGTTTGCTTCTGCTCTTGCATTAGCTTACTGACATCATATCCCCTGGGGTCAAACCTCTAGGCTGAGAGCCAGTATTAAAAAAGATATTTTTGCAGGGCGGAGGAATATTTTATCATTTCCCCCCTCTATGAGTTCACCCTCTCCCTCCTTGCGCTGCTCATTCGTTGTTTTAGGTTCCACCTCTGCAACATGGAACAAAAGGCTGTTTTAGCCCTTATTGTGATACTTTGTGCTTAACCATCTGCTTCGAAGGCGCTGATGCTACTACTTGCAGCTTGATCTCCTCCTGACTCACTTCTGAATTGCTGCTACATCCCTGTCGGCTGTTAAGCCGTATTTGAACCTCGCTGTGTCACAGCAGTGAATACGAGGAGTAAATTGACTCAAGTCAGTCAAGTAGTACCGGCGTGAAACTAGAGTGACCAGAAAATCACGTCTCCTGCCCTTCTGGATTATGTGTAGCAGGGAGGAGTAAGTAAGTGGGGAGAATTTTGCAAGCAGCTTTTTGATTTACCTAGCAAAGAGACTGGCCAAGCATACTGACAATAATCTCCGAGACCACAAGCTGGTTTGAAGAGGGTCCCTGGAGCTGTGTAAACAGACAGTGCGTTGTTCATGAGCTGGCTGGGCGTTTGCCCTCCTCCAGCGGGCTGGGGCATGAAGCAATGTGCTTCCTTGCTTCACCTGCTTGTCTGGGCCCCTGGGAAGGTTCCTCTCTCTGCAGAGAAGGCTGCTGATAGAGTGAGGCTGGTTTGAGCTCTGACTTCAGAGCGGTTATGGGAAGCCCCTGTGAATTCACTTCTGGCTTGTTAATGCTGCGTTTGCCAGGCAGTAGGCGATGGGGGTCAAAAGTCTGAGGCGCACAGAGGTATAAATTCTGTACCTGTGCACCAACCCTGTGGGCTTGAACGCATCTCGTCCTTGTGCCTCCATCTCCACAAAAATAAGATGAATCTTGATTAGAAGCTGTTGACTGTGGCCTCCTTCAGCGTGTTTCTGAATGGGAACCTTGCAGAAAACATACCTCACTCAGCAGGAATTCAGTAAATCCAGTAACAGGCTTGTGACGCAGGGTCTGCTGCGGGATGTTGCGGCACAGCTGACGGTAACCTGGCCCCAGAGCAGAGGGCTGGCCTCGCTCGTACCCATGGCTGCGACGTTCGTGTGGGACGTGTCAGGGGAAGAACTGGGTGTCGCGTGTAGTTTCTACTTCTTGTCAAGAGGTGCGAGCATCTTGTCACACAGGGAGTTGAGTAGACAGAGAAATGTGGGCTTGGAGCAGCTGAGGTGGCCACAGAAAAGATCCCGGGCCGTGGCCATCGCCGTTTCCCTCGTGCTGTGTTTTTCATCCCTGCAGGCTCCGCGTCTGATCTAGTAGCTGCCCAGAGATTCTCTCTGATTTTAATCCAGCAACCATGCTAAAATGTCGTTTTCTTCCTTTCCCGTCCTCTGCTGCTTGTTTCACCATCTAAGCACTGAGGCTACGACGGTTGTAATATTAAGGTACTGCGAGCAAAACCTACTAAAAATACAACGATCGCATGGAGAGCAGATTAATGCTGTCACTTGAATATGTTCTACCAAGTTTTATTTAGTGTTACACGTGCAGTGGTGGATGTTTGGCTGGCACAGATGGGCAAGAATGTTCTCAGTCCCAGGACTGCCCTTTTGTGTAATAATCACAGTTCATTACAAAGGAATTGGGGTGTTCGGAGAGAGAACTGGCATAATCATCACATACTGGAAGAACCAGTCACGCTACATCCTTGCAGTAAGCCGCTGTGGATTCATCATGAAAACAACTCTTCAGGTTTGGGCAAATTCGTTTCTTGTGTCATACGTTCGTAGCCATTTGAGACGCAGCAGTTGAGGTCACCTAGGCAGTCTCCTTCCCAGAGCAGTTTCCCCTACAGCTCTTTTTTTTTTTTTTGGATGATAAATCAAATATGAAGTATTTCCCTGGTGAGGATTCCACTGAGTTCCTCTGAAGGCTGTAGTTCAGGCTGGGGTCTCTGCTGGAAGAGGTACCTTTGTAGTTGGGCTGTGTTGTCCCTTCTTAATTCAGTTGTGTTATTTCCACACAACTCCCAACTTGTAGTATCTTAACGAGTTCCCTTCAGTCCTTTATGTACCGTTTTTGGGAACTGCATCTACGTCTGATAGACGCTTCTGCATTAGTGTGTCATCCCCATCTCTTGGTGTGATCACTGTGATTGCTTCACTTACTAATGGCTTGCATCATCTTTTGAACCACATTCAGATGCTCTTAAAATGGGTTGGGGGCTTTGACCACTGGGATAGAAAAGCTTGGAGTTTGATAATCCCCCAAATCAGTTTCCTACTTCAGTTGTATGCAAATGGTGTAGTAAAACCAGACAAGCTGTTTTTGTGATAGTGTGGCCACAGCCCATCTTCTGGTGTGTAGTTAAAGACGACCCGTCAGAGGATCGAAACCGTTTAAAGCCTGCAGAGACGTCGCCGGACGTGTCAGCGGTCACCGTTGTAGAGCTGGATGGATCAGAGAGAAGCAGGACAAGAAGTCTGTGACGTGTTTTCTCAGACCTTTGGGACTGTGTGTTAAGAAGGGCTCGTGTTTTCCCCTCGCACTGCTACGAGCGCTCTGCGGGATGTGACGAGCTCTCACGCTGCGCTGTCCGAAGGCAGTCTGCACCACGATGCTGGATCGGGCGTGCCCTTTGATCACAGCTGTGTCAGACAAGGTAGGCAGTAGCTGTGATTTTTTTTTTTTTTTTTTTTTTTTTTTTTTTTTTCAGTGAGTGGCTCAGTCTATTCCCATCAAACCTGCCAGCAGCTCTTGCCATTCAAGTGGGTGATGTTCTGTCAGCATTTGAGAGCTGGCAGGAAAGGGTGATGATCAGATGCAGCCAGTTAAAAACTAGCATACGCTTTTACAGGAACATTTGCTCTGCATCCTCAGCTGAAATTTCACAGCATCAAGGCAGAACAGTTTCGTGGCAGGGATAGTGGCCTTTTGGAAAGCTTGCTCAGATGTGACTGCGCTGAGAAGGCGTGTGAGCTCTGCGTGGAGAAACTCGAGGGTTTTGCTGTGTCAGGAAACCCAGGGTTGGACAGAGCCTTTTGAATGAAGAGGTCTTGTTCCTGAACTCGTTGAGGGTGTTACAGCAATACAGCCGGAGCGGACAGGATTATGTTAAATGTTACCCTGGCAGCGTTGGACTCCAGGGTTGTTAAAATACACGTAAGGTTGCAGCTGAGGTGCTCCCCCATGGCGGGAGAGGTTCCCTCAGAAGATGGGTGTTCTCCTGAGCTTTGTGGGGCTGTCTCTTCTGTCTCCGTAAGTGGGAGACCGATCTCAAAACTTAAGAAAAGTTAGGTTACCCTGTGTCAAATGCCCTCAGCTGGCAATTCCTCTGGTGGAAGGTGGCTGAAGGAGGACGGAAACAGAACGCCCCGTGCCTTCAGTTCGTCCCTTTAGGATTGGATACGCTGATGTGAGTGCCGCCAGGGGCGAGGGGGAAGTAAATTGGAGCTGCCGTTCTGTTCGGGAGCAGGATACAAGTCTCTGGGCACGTCAGTCTCGTGCTTCCACCGGCCTGAAATTTGCAGCGCAGTGGAATGCAATTGTTGTGTTACGGGGCCCAAATATCATATGTGGAGAAGGCGTGGCACGTCAAACCCATCTGGTTCCTACAGAAACTCATGCATAATTCACAGTCGTTATAAATATGTCAGCCTAACACCTCTCTGGTACCGATCAGCAAGGCTCTGTCTCTCTGTGATTAGTGAGACCCGGCAGCTTCTGAAACCAGACCCCCACTGGTATGTCAAATAGCGCCCAACTCTGGACGTTACCGGATAACAGCTGTTTTTGAATTCCCAAAACAGGCTTCGATTGCAAGAACTAATTTTCTTTGAAATTCCTCATTCGCTCCTTGGTTCAAATTTAAATCTCATCCTTGTTATGATGGGAAAACCCTGGGTTTTGGTGGGTTTTTTTAGCAAAGCAGCGTTATGTCTAGGCATGTACACCAGCACCAAGTTTTGTTATCCTTCCCTGGAACACACTACATGCCATTTCTTGATGTGGGTGGACTGAAGTTGGATTCAACACTGTCTTTGAGGGATTCAAGGTACTGAGGGGAGGAAAAACAGTTGTGTTTTCAAGTCAAGATCCCGCCTATATTCTCTCAAGAGCTGGTTTTACAAGTGACTTAAACTCAGCCATAAAGCTCTCTGCCACGTGGCCCATGTGAGTTGTTTTTCATCATGCAGATGGGCCAGTTGGCTGGAGCTGGGAGCCCTCCGGGGGAAATTTAATGGTTGTCTAAGAAGGGAGCTAGAGCAAGAGATCTTAACGTCTGGAAGCCCTCTGAGACCGCATCTCCTTAAACTCCTTTTCCTAAACTCTGGTTTCTTCTGCTGTCCTCAGGCTGCCGTTTATCCCACTTCAACAGCCGGTGGAAGCTGTGTGACTGCTTTCACACCCCGTTGTAGGGTTTTACGGTCCTTCTTTATTCTCTTGAATTCTTATAACGCTTTTCATTGGGGAAACAAAACAAAACCTATCTATAATAAGAACAAAAGCAAGTCTTCCTGCAAATACAACAGCACAAGAGCTGGCTGCTCTTTCCCACTGAGGCTATCTGAACCAAGCAGCCTTTCCCCTATCACCTTCAAAGCCCTTGATTTAAGGAAGGGGAGTGATTACTCAATTATTGAGGATAATGGCTATTTACTTTTGGAAACAATGGACTTAATGAACCGCACAAAAAATGACCTAATTTTCAGAAGTGCGTTTGCCCTTGCAGCAAAGGAGCTGGGTTTGGGATGGGCTTGGGTACGTGTTCTTCAGGAGGTGGTAAAAAGTGACCTTTTGTTCTGAGATGGAGCACCAATGAGATTAGTTTTTGTTTTTGTTTTTTAAACCTTGAGGACTGACGTGGCACCGAGCATGGAAATGTCAGGTTAGAAAACAATACTAGCATTTAAAGTAATGAGCACAGAATAAAAAAATATTTAAAACCTTGTAATCACGACAAGTTCTCAGGCTTGCCTGAGACAGCTTGCTGGGTTTCCCGGTGATGACTTTGAATATGCTCAATATGCATGTTTGCTCTGTCTGCAATAGAATTTTGCCTCTGTATCATCAATATATGGAAGAGATATTGCTGAGTGACCCACTCCAGGTGACCCCGCTCTGACAGGGGGTTGGACTAGGTGATCTCTAGAGGTCTCTTCCAACCCCGACCATTCTGTGATCTCCAGATGTGTATTTTTGTCAGACAGACAGATGTGCGTGCTCTCGGTGCCTTCTCTTGAGCCTCTACTAAACTACACAGACCCTAGCGGTGCAGAAACGTGAAACTCGTGATCCCTGCTCGAAGCTGAGATCTCTGTCAGCGCCAGTGCTGAGCTCAGCAGGGGTGCTCAGGTATTTGGGTCTCGGGCGCTTTGCTTGTCAGCAATTATTTCCATAAAATACTTGGTGAATTTACTGATGTTCATCTGCCTGAAACCGAGGTAGAGTATGAATCACATTTACGTTACCATGCTTCCTCCTGCTGTAAAAGTGCTTTAAAATGCTCACGTAGTCAGTATATAAACACTTCGTGTTGCTTTAGACTTAGGAGAATGGAGTGAAGGGGCCTCTAGGATGGTAAGAGTCAGGCTCATCATATTTCATATTTTTGAAGGGCGTTATTCTATTGGCATCCAATAATATGTTCCAGTTTATAGGGAATCTATTATTCGGCTAGCATTGCATGCTTAGCTCCATCAGCTGTCTGACTTTGGCAGAGCCTAGAGTTTTAGTTGGTTTTTTTTAGTTCAGTTTGAGATCATGTCAGCGTTTATTGCCCTTCTTACTGCTGCTTAGTTCAGGTGGAATGCCCAACCCAGGTCGTCTCTCTGCACCACGTCTGGTCTCTCTGACCTGCTCGTGACCCTTGACAAATAAATGCTTATTCTTTCCTGGTTAAACCCAAGATTTAGGTGATTAAGAAAAATACGTATCTTGATAGTTTCATTTCACACGTAGGCTCCTGAGGGCCTCATACTGAATCCAAGGAGCGATTCTAAACTAGAATACGACTAATCTGGTTGACGCAAAAACCTTTTATAAAAGCAGTAACTTTGTGATCTCTCTTTAGAGAATACAAATGTGCATGTATATACACAAAGCCCTTTAAGAAGTACACGCACTTTTGGAGTACGTTTTTAAACTGTTTTGCTGCAAATGCTTGCTTTTGTTGGCAGCGTGCAGTTCTGGTGGTTGAAGGTGATCTAAGGCCTATAGAAAGACTCAGCATCTTCTGTTTGACCAGCTGATGAAGCTGGGGGGAAAAGCCCAAGCTCTGAGGGACACAAACTTTTCTTTGTTTTTGGTTTTTTTTTTATTATTATTTTTTTTATTTTTTTTATTTTTGAGTGTTACGGGAGCTTTACCAGGTGAGAGAGCTGTGCTGAAACTTCAGCAGACTTTCTGTTCTTCAGTTTTATTTTGTGTTCTGGGCAGTGAACTGTGCTAAAGCTCTTTTCACTACGCCGGTGCACACCGGAAAAGCGTAACTGAGAGCTCATGCAGTTTTGAGCAGACGCTGCAGTAAAATTCCCTCCTGACCCTTCTTGCCACTCAGGCTTTTGCCAATGCTGCTAAGTCACCTAAAAGGCTGGATTAAAAATAACTCGCGCAGTCGGAGCTGGTTAATCCCTGCTTGGTTTGTACATCTGGACAAGCAAAAAAGTTCTCACTAATCCGTTATGCTTTTGACCTGAATGCCGTTGCCTCATTTTAGGACCTTCTTGTACTGTAGGTTTGGCCACATTTGATTGTGGTTCTGTCCTTTCAACATGTGCAGGAGACAGAGAAGATTTTGTCTAGACTTCAGGCAGGAGAGATGGCTCTTCCATCCCAAGCGTTCTGGACCATAGCAGCAGGGGGCCAGGCTCTCAATTACAGAAGGTGGGAGCACAACAGGATCAGGCACAAAACCAGGGTGAGAGTCACAGTTTTCTGCCCTGGCAGCTCAAAACCGTCCTCAGATCCAAAGATGTCAGCGTGCCCTGACCTAACGAGTAGCACGGGCATCGGCACACTTCAGAATGTGTTAAAACTGCTCACCTTTGAAAACTTAAGGTGGATTCAAGGTGGGAATTCCTGTGCAGGCTTTCTTCATTGTTCTCGCTCAGGGTGGTGATTCCATATGATGATACTAGATATGAGTTTATGACTCGACGGGCTAAACTCAGGCTTGAATTTTACTTCTTAAGCTATTATGAAACCTGGAATAGTTACACTAACAGAAACAGTACTGGTGGAGCTGTGTAGTTATAGGGAAGGGTTATACCAGTGTAGTTTCTTCCTGTAAGAAGAGTGGAGTAAGCTATGCTGGAATAAAGCATGATACAGATAAACCACTTTTCTCAAAACCAGGAAGTCTGTGAGTTCTTGGGAAGGGTCTTAAGAATGACCCTGGAGTCATCAATATGTAACAGATGGTGCGTGGCAGAATGTAGAGGAGACGAGGGCATAATATTTTTCATGAGCCAGATGTCAGTTCTGATAAAGGTGACACCGAGAAGTTGACAGAGAAAAAACCAGGAGGAGACGAGCAGTAATGGTAAGAAAGACAGGGTGAAGGAAGGCACAAAACCACTTGTTGGAAAATCTGATAGTTGGGTGATAGTGGAAGCTTCATGGCGTGATCAGAAGCAGGAATCGATGCCTCTGTAGCGGGTGAGGATTGATGGATAAGGTGAGGGTGAGTGATGTAAAGCCTTGAAACCAAAGATAAGCTTGATGTGGGAATGTGTGGAGAGAGCTGGGGAAGCCATCGGGGAGTGAGGTGACAGTGACAGGCTTGGAACCGGATCATTGCCGAAGCTGCCTGAGTGGGACAGAACAAGCCTCTTTTCATCGAGGCTGGAGGAAACGATGTTGGAGTCGCTGAGGTGTTCGGTGCCAGATGGCTGAGAAAGGAAGAACTGCGCAGGTGCCACGGAAGAAGTACTTGCGTGTTGCCCTGCCTGCCCTTCTGCGTTAACACAGGCTGAAGTAGGTGACGAATTTAAAAAGTGCCTTTTCTGTGGAACTGGGAACAAAAGATGCATTTTTCTATTTACCTTAACCCATTTCAAGTGAAACTGCAGAGAGGCGTGTTTCTGGTCTGGAAGCAACTCCTGCAGAGTTGAGGAGGTCAGGAGAAGCTCTGTCTCAGCAAAACCTTCAGCATAATCCACATTTATAGACCCAGAGGCAGCACGTATCCCAGATGACAGCTGGCGACACGGGGCTGAGCTGTGTTGGCCCCAGGACGAAAAGCAAGAGAAGATGAAATTTGATGGGAAGCAAAACATTGCCTTTGACCGCATCGTGCTTGAGCGGAAGGCTGGATGCTGTGGATGTGCTGTCCAACAGACTGGCCAAGAATTTGCCAAGTGCTGAAAGGGAGAGGCCTGGAAATAGCTGTACGTCTGTGTCATCAGTTCACACGCAGTTGAAACCGCTGATAAAATTAGCCGGGGATAAGGTGCAGAGGGGGAAGAAAAGTATTGTGTGTAACAGGACTGTAGGATGTGGAAGAGAGTGTTAAGGGTGTGAGTAAAGCACGAGAAACCAGGCTTCGACAGAGAGTCATAAAAACTAGGATGTTTGCATGTCCTGTGAGACAACTTGAACAGTTATATCGATGTAGGACTGTAAGCGGTGCTGGATGTATATGATGAGTACCTTTGCAATGTTTGTGTCGTGAGGAATAGAAGCAGTCAGTGGTTATATGAGCATTCTAATCTTGGCAAACAATTGAATTATAACTGTGTGTTACAGTAAAGAGGGCCTCGTGGTGATTAATTGCTCAGTGCCAGCACTGCTGCACAGCTGTGGAAGAGTGCAGTTTTATCTTAATTCTGTGGCAGATTTCAACAGTAATGAAGAGGGATTTGATATTGTAGATTTTTACTTCTTTTTTTCCTCCTCCTGAACTCAATATTTTAGGGAGGGGTTTCAGCAACCAAACTGTGGCTAATGGGGCACTTCTGGTTCAGGTGTCTTGCAACTAGCTAAAAGTTTTTGATGGCTGAAACTTGACAAGGGAGAGGAGTTAGGAGCAAGGGAAGCTGTTTGCTGGAGACTGAAACATATCTACCTTTTCCACACTGGAAAACCTGAACTTTTTTACCAATGGCAGACTTCTGCTGAGGAAATGCAATTTTAGTGTCAAAGTCACATTTTGTAGAATCTCAGTGCCCTGTGGCTCAGCCACGTGTAATCACAGAGGATTCCTCACTCGTATGGCAACGTGTGGATTTTTTGGTAGATGGTCCCTATTTTCCATTGGTCCTGAAGTTTAAACATTTTTTGGAAGGGTCTGTGGTGGTTTTTTTTGCTCTTTTGCCACACAGCATATCAAAGCGATTACATGATGATTTGCTCAAGGAACCTCTCGTCGGAGGTATTTGCTGCTGGACTTAGCCTGGCTTTGCGAGGGGGATCAAGGTGTGCTCATACCAAACGAGGAATGCTCGTGCCAGGTCACCTTACCGGTGTTTGTAACAGGCTTGGAGTAATTCGGTGTGATCGCTGGCACTCACAGGAGTGACATTGTGGTTCTTATTTTCTTTCCTCTTTCTAATAACCTTTGCCATGTTCTCCCTCAGCTTGCTGCGCCAAACGGGCTGGTTGTAGTCATAGGGCTTGTGGCTGTTTTTTTCTCAGAGTACAGAGGGTTGTGCTCTAGTTTTATTTTTATATTTTAAAGGTAACAAGAAAGGGAAGTGGTTGAATGCCATTCTCTGTACCGGAGACGTGTTCTTGTCCGAGCGCAAAGGTTTGCAGTCCATTTAAGGAAACATTCAGACTGAGTTCACCAAGTTTGCTCCTGGGAGCTTGTCCGGCAGGTGGATCTCCTCTGCCTTTGCAAACCGTACAGAAACTACTTCTGAACAACCGCTCATCACAGAAATTCCCGACTGGTCAAGAAGCAGGGGCCAGTTGGCTTCGGGAAAGCCGATGAAAGCAGAATAATTGCAACAAGCAGTAATTAGCAAAATCAGATTTCCCTCTCTGCTAACTGCCTTTGCACGTGTATTATTTGGCGGTCGTTGACTGTTTCCTAAGTGGTTCTGTCCCTGGTCTGCCATTAATTTTTAAATCCATTGGTAACAAACTGGCCGTTTCAGCCTCCGTTGCTCAGCCTTGCTTGGCAGCGCTACGGTAACTTGCTGTTTAGTCGAGCTTTTGTGAAGCTGTGGCAGCGATTCCCGCGGACTGCGGCACCACGTTACGTCCCGAGGTTCTCTGCGTCATGTTAAGATTCAGGAAACAACCATATAAATAGAGCTCTCCAAATAGTAGCTTTACATCATCATCATGTGTTTCCAGTCGGGGGGTAAATACTTCCTCATTCCAGCGGTGATATCACTTTTCCAGACCCTCTCTAGAACTAAATATAGTCATAGAAAGTGTCTCTGCGCATATAAACTGAAGCGATTGAGTCATTGAAGACCTTGGAGAATCGGAATCAGGAGGATACGCTGTATCGTACATCACTGACAGTAGCACAGAGTGGCTTCCTGGTAGTTATTTAAAAAAAAAAAAGAAAAGAAAAGAAAGAAAAAAAAGGTATTGTCTTGAAGTGAAAGGTGTAACTTTGGAGGTCAGTAGTTCCTTTACGTATGGGCTGGCCTTGCACAGATGATTCTGTTTTTTGATCCTTAGATTTACAAAATGCTGCCCATCCCGTGGACATCTGGGTACCCTCTACCTGGACAAAGGCAGCTTCGTGGCACTTCTGGCAACTTTTACAAGCCGAGCTCCACTGACAGCGGCGTTCTCTTTTGAAGGGAGTAGGAAGGAACAGGAGGCTTGATTGCAGTTAACACGTGTCGGCAGTGGCCACTCCTCAAAGCGCTGACTTCCACCCTTACAGTTCCCCATTCCTTACCGGGGAGCAGTAAGTGGTGTTAGAGAGTCAAAGAAGAGATGATCAACAAAAGTCAGTAGGAAGCGTTAGATCAAAAGAACTAATGAAGGGTCATGTCTCTGAGCAATTCTCCTCACACCTAACCCTTCCATGGGTAGAGCCGCTCATTCCCCACCTTAATTCTTTTGTTACTGAGCGTGCGGTACTGTTTGTCCAGCACCGTTCAATCTCGGAAGGCAAACAATAACCACTGTGCAGAGACCTCCCTTCTGACTGAGAGGAGGGTTCCCTTCCAATCTCTGGATGTAGAAATACAGAAGGAAAGTCACTCCTTAGGCCTGCAGTTTGCCAGATGGCCAGGGGAGCTGATAATCTGGAGAGATCAGAGCTCTGCAACGCGGACGGCGCTACTGCCAAAACCCAGCGAGGCTGGGAAGGGAATCTGGCACTTCGGGGAGAAGGAGAAGGTAAAAAAGAACTTCCAATTCTGGCACAAAACCATCAGACTAAACCAATCAACGTGCTCCTTTGCTCCTGGATGGCCAGAATGCTTTTCTACTCTTCTGCCTTTTCTTAGAAGTACCGGTGTTTGAGCCGTTAGAAAGAGGAAAAAAAAAAAAAGGTATGCTGAGAGAGCAGAGGGCATGTTTCCAAAGAGGAATACCAAGACCTCTCTTTGTATGTCTTCTGCAAATTTCTGTATAGTGCTCAACTCTGAGATTTTTCTTGAGAGAATAAATCTCTTGGAGGACAAAAAAAAAAAAAAAGAGCCCAAAAGAAATCTGAAGCTTCAAGAAGAAAATTTGGTGGGTAAAAATATGTCTCACAATCCACCTGTAAGCCTTGAAGAGAGCAGCTTTTCCTTCCATCACGCCTTGCAGGACCCGTGGGCAGCAGATCCCAGAAGAAAGCTGAAGCCCTGAGGGAGTTGTGCTTGGGAGGATATGGTCAGATATTCTGGATGTGCGGTTTTGCACCTCAGCTTGCAGGTGTAAGGACAAATATTTGTGGGAAGAACAACTGGCAGGTGACGATTAAGTCTTTCTAGCAAGAATCGAATGCGTCCTGCAGTTACAATTCACACTGGTGAGCTGCATTCAGTCTGAATCTTTCTCTTAATTCCTTTGGATCTGGCAAGGGTGTATTTTTTTGTAAAGCATTTTGATTTATGAGGGCATTTCTGATCTCTTGATTTTTTTTTTTATTCTGTTTTTCCCCATAGTCAGTGGGAAGTTATTCACCAATTTCTGAAAATGCTGGCTTTCCAGTGCTGGCAGGTGCCACTTGTCAAGCAGCACAAAGAAGCGCTGCCTGTGCTCGCTGAGCCAAGGGAGGGAGTTGTGCGCACGCCATCATTACGGGGAAGTTCATGGGTAGGTAAATGGTAGTTTTCCAAACCAGAACTTGCCATAGTAAAACGGATTTATTCTTCCCCCAGAACAAAAAGGCTGTTGTTACGGGGTGTAATGATTTGCTCTCTCTGAGATCCAGCAGGAAACAAATTGGGGAGGAAAAGAGCAAACCCAGCGGTGTCGTCACCTGCAGTTCCTGCTCCTTGCTTGCAGGAGCCTTGTCGGTGTTGGTGTGTTTTCTGGGTGTTGAAGTGAAAATGTCGCCCTCCTCAGCCTTCGGGTTCCCCCCTCACAGCAAGACCCGGTCCTTGCCCTGCCTGAGCAGAGCTGCCGCGTGTGAGGCGTGCGGGGAGGTCGGAGAGGCTTGTTGAGCTACGTGGGGCGGCACTTGCAGCTTTGGCGTTGTAGCGTGTGGCGTTCCCCCGGTACGTAGGTACCTTCTGTGTTCCCAGGACGTCGCTCGTGGAAGGAGACAGCACCTGGCACGAGCTCAGAGAGCACGAGTGTTTAGGGCTCCCATGGTTAGCCCCATTTCTTTCCATGCGTGTTTTGTTCTTTGGAAGCTTTTGTTGGGTTTGCGGGCTTGGCAGGAGGTAGAAGCGTACGATGTATTCCGCCCTGGGTTACGGTGTCTTTTGCAAAGCATTTTATCCCTGAGTGACGTTCATTCTCTTGCCTCCCCTGGCTGTAAGGAGCAGGGAGGTTTGCCACAGACCAGACCAGATTCAGGTCAGTGATCTAAACAAGTTTGTTATTTATTTTCCTGTGACAGCTGTAGGCACATTCCAAGGCCAAACCAACTGTATTTGAAGTGTGTAAATGTATCTATTCCTTTCTCTGAGAGCTTATGGCCTTTTTGGGCACAAAGACAGGCCAGGAGGAAATTGTAAGCTCAACACTATCCGTTAAATTCTAGCACAGAAACACGTATCCTGATGCTGGGAAGAAAGAAATAGCAGGAAACCTTCCAGCCATTTCTTGTGACATAGTTTTATCATTGGAACATTCTTGGGGCAGCGCCTTCGGAAGAGTCGGCGAAGCACAGCAGAACTAAATTACTTGTCACCTCGCATCCGTGCAGACAGTACGTGCTAAATCATCAGGAGGTATCTTCTGCCTGCTTTGCCAGCCAGAGCAGCCTCAGCGTGAGCCCTGCGTGCTTCCAGCAAGAGACTTCGGCGAGCAAAGCGCCAGAACAAAACAGCAAACAGAGCCCCTTTCTCCGTGCAGCTTTTGGGGGAAAAAATCTTTTGTTTCAACAAAAGAAACCGAGCCAGTTGTGCCTGGAAGGACGCGGGCTTCCTGCTGGGATGTAAATCACTTCTGATTTTTGTCTGGAAGATAGATTCTGGGAGTAGAAATGAGTGACTCGAGGAGCTGCGAGATGGGGAGAGTGATTCCTGGCAACCTCTTCTGTCCTGTGAGAGGGTGGTGTCTCGGCACCCAGCCAGTGCTCGGAAGGGAAGGAGAAGGGGCTCATCCTGCCACTGAAGGGGCACAATCTCCTTGGAATTGAGTCAAACTGGAGAGAAAGACTTGCCCTTGGCTGATGGTTTTGGGTTGCCAGCTATTGTACTTGCACCATGTTAGCACATGGGAGCCCAGCATGAACCCTGTAAACGTGGAGCAAGTAGCTCCTTCCTCAGCTGGCTCGCAATCTTCTCTGCCACATTTCTGTGCTGTGTTTAAGATGGCTTTCTTGCCAGTGTTGCTCTGTGAAAACCCTGCACGAGCTTTCTGGAGACAGGCTGATAATGCATGCAGTGGCTTCGGAGGTAGAAGCAGCAAATGGGAGGAAGAAAAAGAGAGGGGGAAAAATTAATATTTTTTTTCTCTTTTTTCTCCGTCCCCAAGTATAGCACAGAAGGTTCTGGCTGTCGATGGTGATGACAGCAGTGGGTCACTGCTTTGCCAGCCCTAACGTAGTCTGTGTAGGTAGGTATCCGTAAAGACAGAGTAGCTTCATTCAGCCCAGGGTAGCAGGTAATGGATATATACCTCGGGCACCTAAGTGGGTTTTGCACCCTTGTTGCTCCCTGTGGTAAAGTCTTCTATGACTTCTTCAGTTGGCAAGTTCAAAGCCTGCCTGAGGTCCAGTGAAGCTTCTGCGTGCTGGGTGGACACCCCGAGGGGATGGTGCCCGCACGGCTGCGGTGGTCATAGAGAGAACGTACAGCAGTAGTAAACAGGAGGGGCAGTGGAAAGTCTCTTGGTTGCTCTGCCTCGCTTACTAGGTAGGATAAAACTGATTTAAGAACAAGTGTGTTTTCTCAGTGGTTGGACTCGGTCTCAGAGGTCTTCTCCAACCTGAACAATTCTAAGGTTCTGCTTGTTGTAAAGAGACCTCTTGCGGATGTATTTTGGAAACCCTGATGTTTATCTGCCTAGAGCAAAGTAAAACAAGCTTTTAGACGTGAGCATGCATCCTGCCCCCTCTTTTCATTTTATTCTCTTGTATTAGCAGGCTAATCTTCTTGCTGACAATATGAAGCTACGGGAGACCTTGACTCCTTGGTGTAAATCAGGAGTAATCCCAAGGATAGTCACTGGTGTTTCACTAGTGGCCAAGATGCTCAAGGAGCCTAACGGGCTAATTACAAAAGCTGTTACATTTTCTAACTCGCTGTTGAAGGGAATGGCTTCATTCTTTACATCTTTGCCAGTGTGACACTAGGCACGGTGCAGCGCTGTGACCAAGGAGACAATAAATGAAAGGGACTTGACCTTGGTTTGAGTGCTGTAAGCACCAAACTTCTTGAAATGTCAATTGCTTTTATAAAAAAAGATAAAAATCTTACTGGCTTTGCAAGTGGGTTTGAGCTGGCTGAGGGGTATTTTAGCTATGTAGCGAGTTATAAACTTTCCTGACTCTTGTCCTGGTTTCAAGAATGTTCCCACACAACAGTGCAAGGCTGCTGGCTCCGTTTTAAGTAACCTTCTCTATTCCCAAAACTGATGAGGTGTTTCTTTATTCATTCTTACCGTAACACGTGAAAACGAGTACAAGCCAATAATCCATGGAGCTTTAAGATGCCTCGAACTGGGATGAATCAGAGTTTTCAAGTTTTGGAGGTCATGCTTTTCTCACTGGTGACTCAGAAGTCCGTCTTGTTCTTTGCCGGGGCTCGGGATCTTACTGGATTTGACAGTGAAGTTCATCATTGTGAACAGTCAGCTTCACATGAATGTTCATGTGACCAAATGACACACAGAGCTGCAGTTTTAAGGTCTATTTAGATAGAAAACAAGAAGTACTGAAAAAGGTGTCTTGGTTTTTGCCTGATATTTAAACTGAAGCTCGCTCGACTTGGTCTTTTGCAGTCAAGTGGACTGCCCTGTTTCTGTGCCTGTAACAGTATGCCAAAAGCTTAAATGCAGGTGAAAAGTAATTAAAATGAGCAGAGGCAAACTAAATTCTTCCTGCCACTGGTGTCAGTCATCACTAGGAGGCCACTAGATATAAAGTATCTCTTTTATAGAATGGAAAATATTAGGTTCATACAGTACACGTACACAGGCTTTGCACGTACATTGCGACAGAACGACAGCGGCGATGGAGTTGGCAATGGAACTGCTCCTCCACGTCTTCTGATGTCTGTTGAAGTCCCTCCTCGGTGTCCTTCTGCTCTCATTGTTTGGAGCGTGTGACCTCTGGGCCTGGCAGGCATGTTCATAATTAATGTTTCCAACGTCCTCCCGATGCCGCTTGCTGCGCCACCGAGAACACGTGTTCCTGGGAAAGCCGGGCTGTCGTGTGTGGCGCCGCTCCAGGGTAGCGCTGAGCTTTCGCCGGGGCTCCTGTGTTGTGAGCTGGTCTCTGGGCAGAGCAACGAAACGAAAACGAGCCTCGCTGGAGGAGTGGATGAGCTGGGAGTCTTTGTGTAAAAGTGGGTTTGAAGACCCCTGGAGCGGGGTAAAGGGAGAAAATATTTCATAGCCTTCTCTTTCAGTAGACTCCGTGAGTATTGTCTGCTACCTTTTTCTTGGGTGCCAGTTACTGGAGATACCCACAGCTGCAAGTGCGGTAACGGGGGAAATCAATCCCAAATTAAGCGTCCCAATCTTGCGGTCACTTAGCAATCGGGTATGAAAAGGTAAGAGAGATGCCCAAGTGGGT
The DNA here is from genome assembly GCA_020746105.1 of Trogon surrucura. Classification (NCBI taxonomy): domain Eukaryota; kingdom Metazoa; phylum Chordata; class Aves; order Trogoniformes; family Trogonidae; genus Trogon; species Trogon surrucura. Next base: position 100,148,099 of record CM036619.1, on the reverse strand, counting down.
CACACCAGTGTTCGTATCTGCCCTAGATTCTTCTCTGGCAGTGCCCGAAGGATGTGCTGGTCACGGAGGGCACAGGAATCGCAGGATTGTTTTGGTAAAAGACATTTAAGATCATCGAGTCCAGCCGGGAGCCTGGTCCGTGTCTGCAGTCTCCTCCCTCGCGCTCTCCTGCAGCCCCCCTCGTGTGTTGGGATCTTCAGGAGGAGCATCCGTGCCTGTTCCCAGCACTGTTTGGTTATGGACTCATTGTCTTTGGATTTGTCTAATCCCTTTTCGAACCTGCTGATGCTGTCTGCCTGTGACAAACGTTCCAGGTCATCGCTGTGGCAACAAAATTCCAGAGATTCACTACCCTCTCGGTAGAAACGTGCTGCCTTTTATTAATTTTAAATGATTTCCTGCTAGTTTCAGTGAATGCCTCCCATGTGTAATAATACTGAACGTCATGAAAATTTTCTACGAGTACATTTTCCGCAGTGTTCAAATATTTGCTGGGAGCAGAAACGGAAACGTGTTTGTAAAACACTGAGAGAACAGCAGAGAGGATGGGGCGAAAGAAACACGGCACCACCTCGCACTTTGCAAGCGAAACGGTTTAACACAAGTCCCAGCCCTGCCAGCGTTTCCAGCTGTGGCGTTGCCAAGAATAATCACAGGAATTTGTAGGGACTGTTGGTGGCAGCAAGCAGCATTGCTGCTTCTGAACCCAGGGTGCTTAGGTGCGTACAGAATACGTGCATGTATAGGTAAGGGATTTTTTTTTTTTTTTTCTTAAACCTTTGTTGTATTTTTGCCAATTCAAATGTCGTTTTCTTAAAAAGATGGAAGGAAGGTTGGCTTAACTGTGTGAAAAGGCTGCAGGAATTTGTGTAAAACATCGGTAGCTGGACTGAGATGACGTTTTATGTAGTTTAAGACTAGGATTGGATCTGAAGTTCTCTAAACTGGGTAAAGATTTCTAAATCTAATGATCTGTTTTGTTGCCGAGCTGTGCTGTTGTGCATCTGGAGGGTTAACCCTGAAGGGATGACTTCGCATATTAAGGACTCTTTTTTTTTTTTTTTTTTTTTTTTTTTTTTTTTTTTTTGACATTGCCTGCTGGAGCAGTGAGGGAGTATCCCATGTTCTTGCCGTGATCAGCTTCGTGTGAATTTTAACCCCGGTGTCCTCTGAATGTTGTTTGCATACTTTGAACCTGGTCAGTCGTGTCCTGGTTTTGGTAGACGGTTTCTCAAAAGCCTCAGAGACCACGGCTCTTGCCAGAGATCAGCTGTGAAGTTTTACCGTGTTGACCTGTGCTCTAAGCATATCCATGTTTTCTACTGGAAACTATAAATAATTGAGTACACCAGGTCTGATTTACTAATTGGCAAGGAGAAAACCCAGAGAAGCGTTACGTGTGAGAGGCATCGTGCTACTCGGCCGGCATCCCTGATCCTTTGTGCCTGGGGAGATGTGACAGTATCCATCAATTTGAATTTCAAAATTTTCCTATCAAGGTAACAGGAGAACTGAGTGACAGTCGATGCTTTGTCCCATAAACTTTGTCTTATGGATCTGGCTTCCGCTGCTTTTTAAAAAGAGCAGCACTTTTTCTGGGGAAAATATGATCTGCTTTGGCATGTCTCTCATTCGCTTTTCTGCCTTTTCCTGCCTTATGATGAATGATGATCCATCCGAAAAGCTGCAGTGGCTTTGTGGTGCAGCTGCACTCCATGTATAAGCAGCTTGGCTGCCTTCCCAAACCAGCACATCTCAGCCATGACTGTTGTAAAAGCTGCTACTGGGGATTCTAACCGTACTGATAGGCTTGTGTTTTGGACCAGATTCCTTATCTTTTTAAGTCAGGGCACATTTAAGAATAATCCTGGCCCCTGGCTACGTGGTACAGCCACACTGAAATTTCGTCTCTGGGGACATCGGCTGTCAGTTGTGAGTCACGGAGAAACAAGTTTGATGATATCTCCCCAGTCCTTGGTGAGACATTTACTCGTAGGACCATCTGCCCCTTTAATAGAGTTGTCATTTCAGCTTCGCTTCCCTTTCCACGGCAGCTGCCCGCTGATAACAAGTCGGATGCGGGGACGTCGCGGAGGAGAACGATGGAGCCTGGCTGTAGGGCTGCCCTTGCCTTCACCTCGCCCCGATTGATGGAACCCCTGGTGCTCTCTCTGCCTGATCCGTCCTTCGGATTTCTTCTCGAGCCATCTCCAGCCAAAGGGGACCGGTGTAGCCTCTCGGACCAGAGGCCTTTTGCACGCTCCCCCTCGCTTACGGCGAGCACCTCTCTGTGCCTGCCGAGGTGTGCTCCTAGCTTGGCTCGCCTAACTCGGATTAAAATGTTGGCAGAGATACGGGGAATTAACTTTTCTATCCTGCTACTGATTTCCTGCCTCCTTCAGAGTGGAGGCCTGTCTCAGTTAACTTCATACGGTCTCCATTGGGGCATCTGGTCTAGAATTTAGGTATCTAGTCTCATCTAACAGTGAAAATGCGCAGAGGTTTTCTAAGTAACTTAAGTTATGCCCTTGTGTAGGGCACAGGTGACCCGAGTGAAGTGGCAGTAGCTTCTTTTGAGTGGGAAATACAGAAGAGAGTGAGAACTTTTATCCTCTTCCCAACAGCTAGCTTGGTAACATACTGGCCTACAAAGGTGCACAAAGTGAGATCCCACGAGCTTTGTTTCCTTGTGAAATTAGTGTAGAAATTCAAAAAGGATTTGAATGAATATGACCAAATTGCACCGAAGCGGCGAGCAAAGGCTTTAGCCCAACTTGATGGAAGCTGCGCCCAGCCCAAATTCATGTTTGTGTGCCTCAGATTGCCCCTTGTTGTCACCACTTCTGGTCCTGCCGTGAAGTGACAGCGGAGAAGAGCAAACGAGGACAAGCAGTTCTTGCAGAGGGAAGTGAACAGAAGCAGCTGTGGGAGATTTTATGTGGAAATTTAAATTAATCCCCAGTGAGGCGACTGGAGCAGGGTCTTGCCCAAGGAAGGGGAAGCCAACCCCTCCTGTGATGCTGGGACTCCTGTTCTCCCCAGGGACATTCTGAGGGCGTTATGTGGTAGTGGTCTTCCTCGTGACAAACGAATAGCCACAGGCGAGACAGGGGCTACCTCTTCCCTGCTTTGCTCCTTTTTTCTCCTTTTTTTGGTCACACATCTGGGGAGCACGAATTGCAGCACATCTGGCTGTGCACAGGAGGGCCTCTGTATGAAGCAGATCGAGGGGTGAGCAGGACTCGGTCCTTGCAGAACTCTCTCCCATAACCACAGTTGATAAAAAATGTTTTGGATTTTTTTTTAAAGTGTATTTGGGGTATTTTGAGGTGGGAGCCACCAGCGTTGTTTGGTGTATTAAAGGTAGAGAAAGCAGTAATACTCTTTTCAGATACTATTTGAGCTGGAGGGAATAAACTGGTTTTATCTAGCAAGTAGAAAAGAAACCTGAACCGTGTTGTGTTTTCATACAGTTAGATGGGGAGAACTTTTTGGAAAGAAGAAAAAATAATCCTGCTTAAGCTGCAGAGTGTATTAAATTAAACTTACCCTTTCTTAATTTTCTATTTTCTGTGTGCTATTGTCACCTTTTCCCTGGCTTTGATCAGAAGTCAGCTGAAGCTGATGCTTTTGCCTACCCTCGTGTTTTCCCGGGCGGCTCGTTCAACTGGGGACCAGATGTGGATGAATGAAGAGAGGCTGCAGCCCCATATTTTGTCTGGATGCTTTCGTGGCTGGTCGTGCTTTGGAGGTTATTTGCATGGCAACGGGAGCTGCTTCAGTAACGCAGTGAACGCACGCGCTGGGAGTGTTTGCTTTCTGTAAACGAAGGGATGAATGAGTTAGAGGCTTTTCTGAAGTAGAAGCAGAAGAGCAAGAGATGAGCTGGAACTGGCATTGCTTCCCTTCAGCAGGATATTGTGACCAGGTGACCAAATTTGCATGTTTTCTCCATTCTCACTGTTTTAAATGAGCCAAACCAACAATGACAACAACAGAACCTCCGAACCACATGATCGGGGAACAAAATATTCTCTGTAGAATTAGGAGGGCCAGTTTTGTTGAGAACAAATAATACTTTTTTTTTTTGTTTGTTTTGGCCTCAGAGGATAGCCCAACTGGATGTGACTCAGAAGGGAACCATCCAAACTTCGGTGAAGCCCAGCTTCTTTTTGGTGTCGCGGAGCCAGCTGAAACCTGCTGCATTGTAAAAACAGTGGCATCAGTGCAGGCACGGGCTTTGTTCACACTTGAGTATTGTAGCGTTAAAAATAGGTTGGTTAAAGGGAAGCCACACCTATAGCATAGCGGTAAAGGCTTGCCCAAGCTAAAGAAGTTCCCATTGCTGTGACAGCATCCTGCAGAATTGGAGAGCTCCTCTGGTAAAAGTGCTGCAGCAGACAGGCTGTTCCAGCGCGTTGCCACGTTTTATGGCCTGTCAGGCCTCAAGGACAAATGCACGTTTAGAAAAAGCGTTTTTTAAACTATAAACGCATTTGCAGTGAACAAAAACCTTGCCTAAAAGGAGTCCAGATTTCTAGGCAGCACACAAAATCCGTGCGGTATTTTCTCAGCATGTGTAGGAAATCCCTAGAGATGGAGCAGCCTGTTGTCTGCTGATGCTCTGAGCTCCAGGAGATGCGAGAAGCTTGCTGCAGCCTCTGCGGAGGCACCCCCTGCCCCTGGCAGCAGGACAGTCTCTCTGTTCAGATCCACCACGTCGTGTCTCTTCCAAGGTAGCTGCGGGTAGCGCCGTGCAAAGGTGTGCTGGATGTATTTTCCTGTGGCATGGAATGTTTGGTGTTGGAAGGGACCTTTAGAGGTCATCTAGTGCAACCGTCTTGCAGTGAGCAGCAGGGGCGTCTTCAACTAGATCAGGTTGCTCAGAGCCCCATCCAGCCTGACCTTGAATGTCTCCAGGGATGGGGCTTCTACTGTACCTCACCTGCCAGGCTTAGCTCGCCAGAAACTGCCAAGAGTTGTGCTGGCATCTCCCTCCTGGTGCGCCGAGTCATGGTTGGCACTCTGCTCTTTTAGTTAGGTAGGATAAATATTAACCCTTGGATGGAAACAGAAGGATAAAAGGTTCATTGCAGCCACAGTCAAGTATGTGAAGGCAGGAGAACAAGAGCCTAGAGGTTTTGCTACATGGAAAATCTCTGAGACATCTCTACCTTTAGGCGGTTTGACCGACACGCCTGCCACTGAGGTTGGATCTTTCACTTCCAGCCAAACGGCCATCACTTTTAACGCAGAAAATTGAGATGTTCCAACAGTCTGCTAAGTGCAAATACAGCTTTTTTTTTTAAAAAAAAAAAAAAAAGAAAAGCAGAAATGATGGTAAGATTGGATGGAAAAGCTTGAAAGGATGGAGTAACTGCTGCAGGTGCAGAAAGGCCAGTAGGCAAGAGAGAAGGTTAGATGTCATGGCTGCTTTTGCCGCCGTCAGAATATCTGTGCCAGGAGAAATCCTCAAACTTCTTGACTCCTCTTGCCTCTGTCTTTGCACTGGGAGGATGGTACCTGCTTGGCTTCGTGCAGCGCTTTGAGATCCATCCGTGAGCGAGCTGTGGGCCGTAGCTGACCCAGCGCTGCTTTCAGTAATGCCGTGGTTCCCTCTTGCTTGTCCTTGCTCCTGCAAAGGCATCATCTGTCTCCCAATTTCTTCTGTGCAGCTCCAGACTCCCAGTTCACGTCGAAATGCACGGTGACCTGCATGGCAATGAGTCCTGGTGCAAGACGCGGGACACGATATTTTATATATAGAGCTGCAGCGATGTTGCTTCTGATGTGGCTGGTTGTACTGGAGTGAAGATGACCTGTAGAAATACTTTTTATCAGTACCACAGCTTGGGGGTGGGGATGGTGTGTTTTTTAAGGCATCCTTATGAAATAATAATGAACTGTGTGTAGGTGGCCTGAAAAAATATGTAGAATCCCCAGCTAGCTCTCTGTCTGTCCTTACCGAAGTGTATTTTGGGTTATTAAAACCCTGGGTTATATTAAATGATTTTAAAGATACAAGCTTGTTATTATGGAGTCACTTGAGATTATTGTACGATGTGACTGCAGAGCCATGCAAATTGGAGTCGTTTCTGTTTGACATATGCACTGTGATTAATGAAAGCTTTTTTCCCAAATTTATATTTTTTTGTCTGCTCTAGTTAATTCACAATCTCCTTTTAACACTGGCATTTCTAATTGTTTGCCAAGAGCAAATTCTTGCTAACAAGAATCCAGTTTTCGTTAGCCTGCAGCTTTCCTTTTGATTTCGTGATGAGGCACTGTTAATCAGAGGGACCCAGTGCTGGCCCTCCAGTATCCAGCAGAGCAGAAAACCACGGCAGTCAAAGAAATGTGATTAATTAGCCTAAGCTTCCTTCTAGCATCGCCACCCTGGGCCTCTGGAGTTGCCTGTGGTTGAGTGGAGAGGTGCTCTGTGAGAAGAGCAATCAGAATTAGCATCTCCGTAGGACTTACAGGGAACACCCTCTGTGCCCACCGTGAGATTGTGAGATTGCTCCTTGTGAGTTCTTGCTCGATCTTCTGGAGGTGCTACAGGTAGGAAATAGCACGTACTGGGCGAAACCAGTGTTAACGGGTTGGTAAAAATCTGTCTAGGGCTGTCCCACATAGGAACCTGAGCCAAAGACGTGATTGAAAAATGCAGTAGTTGCTGGATTCTGTCGTTCTGGAATAAAGCGATTCTTATTCGCTTGAAAGTGCCTTGTCCTTTCTGCCTTTCTTTTCCTTGGAGATCGGCGTGTTAGGTAGCTTCTGAAAGGAAACGTAAGTGCAAGGGCTGTCGAAGAATTGCTGACCTACTTTACAGGTGTTTTATTCTTCATTGAATCAGAACGTAACAGCGAGAGCATAGCTGGATAAAAATGAAATTTCTTCTACCCGCTGCGGCACAGGTCAAGCACAGCAGAGCTCTTGCCTTTAAGTTTCTACCCCTGGAATATTACTTCAAGTTCACTTGGGGCTTCAGAGGGATGAGGTCTGAGCGTAGCCTTGCAGCAAGCACAGAGCAACGACCTGGGCTGCACTTCTCCTGTCGCAGAAGGTCTGTCTGAAGGTGGTACCACGAGGAGAGCTGTCCACATTGACTTTCGTCTTTCTGGGTCCGGCATATACAAGGTAAACCAAACCCTCTTGCAAATAGGGGCTTGTTTTCTCTTGTGTGCTTGTGGAGCATCCAGCACAAGAGGGTCTATTACAAATGCATCAAAACTAGAAACCCTTTTGGGGGCACTAGGCTGCGGGTGGACTGCAGACAGGGCAATCTGGCATCCAGGCAGGTCGCACCCGGTGAGTTACTGCTCTCTGCGTCAGCTGCCACTGAGTCCCTGGCTTTCATGTAAACTTTGCAGCCTGGGGATTAATTAATCAAGCTCCCATCTTTCTCACAGAGCCAGGGAAGCACGGTGTCAGCATCTCGCGTAGTTACAATTTGCTGATTCACTTTGATCCATTCTCACTGCTGCTTTTCAGAAAAGGTTTGTTGCTCCTCTTTAGGCAACTCTTGGCTCTCGCTGACAGAGATAAAATACTACCCGAGAAAGTAAACCAATTCTTAGGCTCCTGCCTGGCGTGGATGGGGCTTTATAATTTATTTAGAAGTTTCTCAAAGAAGCTGTGAGTTAAGAAGTAGCGTTGGACGAGAAGTTCAGAGAAGTGCAGTTAATTTAAACCTCGGCTTGCTCGTCTTCTCTTCACTTTGTTTCGTTGACCAGGCTGCTCAGAAAGCCAGACCAACGGCCAGTGTGACTGCTTTAATTAATGGGATTCCAGCTGTGGTAAATTTTGACCTGAAGCTCACTGAGGCCTGATGCCAACTCCCTGGAAAACTCTATTATCAAAATTCTTAGCGACTTCAAAATGGGAGTGGGGCTGGACTGAAGGAACCAGACCCGGTAATGCTGAGGCTAGAGCTATGCTACTAACTATTGACTTGGAGAGGTGGGGTCTCTTGTGAGAACATGGGGGTTTTGAATTTTGTTAGGATCAGCATTTTAATTAAACTGGCTTGTTTTTCTTATGTGGGGCAAGCGAATTTGTTTCCTTCACATGTGTGCTCTGCAGTTCTAATCCTTGCTTGTTCATGGCAAGACTGAAAAACCACTGCTGGGCTGAGCAGAGGACTTGGACCCTGAAGCGGAAATGAGAAGCCATGGAGAATCGAGCCATGGTCTCATCCGTACGTAGTCTTAGGCAAGGCAGCCAGAAAAATACCATGAGCAATTTCTGGGGTGTCTCATAAAAGCAATCGCTCAGGGAGCAGAGGGGGGACCTGCTGACACAGCGAGTATGAAACCACCTGGACAACGTTCTCCTCCACCAGATACGTTGGTGCAACCTGGTGTTCATCCGTCCTTTCACCACATCGCTCCGGAAAACCTGGTTCTGCTGCTAGGCACGGCCTTACGCGCTCTGATAGGGCTTGCCCAGTAATTATAAACTGTCATTTCCCTCTCCTGCATCTGTAAATATACAGATCTATTTCAAATCTGAGAGAGAAGACATGATTTATGGTGTGAGCTTCTACATGCAGGTGCACACAGGGACACGTAGAGTGTGCTGAATGGCAGGAATGACACGGCTCACCTCCGCCTGCCTCGTATTCAGGTGTGCAGAAAGGGCTCTCTTTCACCTTCCTTTCTCTACATCTGCTTATATACTAAAGTCAAAATTTTGTGTGTGGGGGTGCGGTTTTCAAATGGCCCCCGGTTACCTCGGCACATCTCATTAATGTTTACAAATATATCAAGGGTGAGTGTCACGAGGGTGGAGCCAGGCTCTTCTGGGTGACACCCACTGATAGGACAAGGGGGAATGGGCTGAAACTGGAACATAAGAGGTTCCGCTTAAACTCGAGAAGAAACTTCTCGGTGAGGGTGACGGAGCCCTGGCACAGGCTGCCCAGGGAGGGTGTGGAGTCTCCTTCTCTGGAGACATTCAAGACCCACCTGGACACGTTCCTGTGTAGCATTATCGAGGCGTTCCTGCTCTGGCAGGGGGATTGGACTTGATGATCTTTCGAGGTCCCTTCCAATCCCTAACATTCTATGATTCTATGATCTCAGTCCACAGCTGGATGCTTTGGTCTGTGGTCAGTGTGGCATTTGGGAAGGTGAGGAATCTTTTTTGGAATTTCTTTTAACTGCTTGCATCAGGAAATCAGGTCAAGTGTGCGATCCGTTCATCCAGCTCTGCAGGGCTGACACGCGTTTTCTTTGGAGCGGAGATCCTTCAGACTTTGCTGGGCGGGAAAAGGAGTAGAAACACTCCAGCTGAAAGTCCTGCAGAGAGGTAAGGTTAGGAAAAATGTCCAGGTTAAGTAGGTGCTTCATATCATCGTCACGTAGGAAGGATTGTACCAGAGGCTGCGGTAATCTCACGTGAACAGGTCATATCGCTGAATGTTTACTGGAGGAAAACGCTGCCAAACAACTAAGTGTGGGGAGAGCACGAGGTTTGCTGCTCTGCACGGCGATGCCGTGTGAGATACAGATAGGGATCTGGCACTGCACCTTGTAAGCTGTTTTTTTAGACCTGGATTTCCTGTCGCTCTCCCTCTCACTTGGCTGGCCAAGTGTGATTTTTCAACATTCATAAAGCTTCGCGAATCCTGTACAAATCTGCCAAAATAGTGGCTGCGTTAATTACTTACCGGCATTAGTCTGATGTTTATCTCGTGTCAGTTTTTTATTTAGTGCCCGATTACAACTTGCTAGTTTTAATGGGCGTAGAAAGGGTAGGCAAGAGAAACATAAAGAAAATTAACTCTAATTATCAGCCATAAATTTATCTGACTCAATAAGCGTAAACAATTCTGTGATGGAAAGACAAGCTGAAAGGAAATTGAACTGCCTGATTTCCTAATCCTCCCAAAGCCTTTACAGCAGCTGGGCATTTAGTTGTTGTCAACTAACACAAAAAGAAACATATTTAAAGGAGATGATAGTGCCTCAGGAGAATAGAGATTGACCATAGGCTGTGATTGCTCTGTAATTTCATTACTGTGGGGAAAAAAAAGAAAGGTATTATAATATCACCAGGCTGGTGGCATGCATTTTGCTCTAGAAGTTGAACAGAGGGAGCAAGAATAATTGAAACCAATAAAGGAGCAAATACAGAGGTTTTCTCTGAGATTTTTATTTAGTCCTCAAACAATTAAAATCCCATTGAAATTAATGAGTGGTTGCTTGAATAAGGTCCAAGTAGAATGTTTTTTCTCAGTTTATCCGAGTACATAGTGGAAATTTTTTTGGGTTTTTTTGGTCTTGCGCAGGGGAGTACTGAGCGGGGATGTGACCCTACAGTTTCAATGGAGATTTGAAGATACAAAAATCAGACAGAAATCTGGGAAAGCCAGGCATGGTTTATCCCATATACTTTTTCCCAAGCATATATGAGAGTGTGGAAAGCATCCAAGTCGGGCTCAGGGAGTGGAAGTCTGAGCGTGTTTCAGATGCCTGAACAGATAATCTCAAACTGGGACCCCTGAAGCCTTTCCTTGCAATGTGCAGGTAATTGATTTGTCAGGGTGAGTTTGCACCTTCTCTGGATTTCCCAGCAGTTAAAGATCTTTAAATAGTTTAAAAAAGTAAATAACAAGCGCCTAATTTTCTTCAGTCTCCGGTGTTGCTGTTTGCCTACAGAGAAGAGATCAGAATGACCGGCCAGGTGGGCTATAAACCAAACAACGAACGCTAGCCTGGGGAAGGAAAGGGCTGGAGAATTTTGCAGTGTCCCGGCGTACGTAGCAGCACAGGACTTGGCTGCTTTCCTTGTTCTCAAGCGCATTCAGTGATGCAGATGCTTTATACTCCCAAACCAAAGGGCAGGACGGAGCCAAACGAGCGGAGTAAGCAATCAAAAATTCAGATGGACGTATTAGAAAAGGTACCTTCAGGTCAGCACATTGCCAAAATCATACAGATATATATGGTCTTTGCGGAAGACGTCATATGTCTTAGAAGCGTAGAATATCTCAAGTAGGAAAGGTCCTGCAAGGACCATCACGCCCACTTCTCTGCTCCTCACGGGACCACCTGTGATTTAACGAAGCAACCCTGAGGCCAAAGGCAGGTGCCGAAGGACTGCATCTGTTTTGAAGGGCCGTGAGTGCTGCCGCAGCAGCATTTATACCGACAGCACCAGCAACGTGCACAGACGTGGCCCCAGTCCGTAACCCCAACGCCTACCTCTGTGCAGATGAGTTCGCACCGATAGGTGATGGAAATTGATACAATTGTTTACAGGCTTCTCTCCTTCAGATGAACCACCCTGGTTCTGCCTAGATGGCACTTATTTACCTGCAAGCATCCTTATAATCATCTTTTTGATTAATAATCTTTCAGCCAGGGGGTTTTCCCAGCTTAGGCACCCCACCTCAGCAGCTATCTGCAAAGAACCCAGCTTCTCTTTTTTTCTTTTTTTTTTCTTTTTAAATTTCAAGACAGATCCGTTCCCTGTTCTTCTGTTTCGTTGAGTGCTTTTACAGACTATAAATTGTAACAGCGTGCGTGTGCTTTTACTTTGTGATATTCTGATGCAGAGGAAGAGGTAGCTGCAGGGCTTGTAAAATCGGCGTAAATCATTGATTTACTGTGGCCAAATGAGCTGTCACTTTTACACTCTGTGTATTTATTTACAGAGTAATACTGAACTGGATGGGTCCAGCTCCATGCAAAAAAGGATCCTGACTGGGAGGTTGTCATAAAGGTAGTTCTGAAACAGCAAAAATAACACTTTTTCACAAAAATCTGCTTTTACCTCTGCAGGTCTTCCCTGCAGTCAGCAGTTTGGCGCAGTTACACATCAGATCACTTAGATTTTCTTTGAGCTTTCTTGGGGAGCGATGAATTTGGAAGGGGAAGAGAACTTCTTCATTACTAACCCCTCGTTTTGTTCAGCCTCCGCGTGTTTTTGCAAATTCAGAAGGAATAGAAGGGAAGGATTCAAAAAAAGCTGTGAGTCTTTAGTACTGAGGGGAAGAAACTTTTAATTAAGTTGCTACTTTTTTGCTTGTTGACTTAGGTACTCTTATAAGAGTAGCCCTCTATCTTACTTACACTGTATTTCAGCGTATTTCTTCAGTGTTACCATGCTGGCAAAATGTGGGGGAGATCCTCCTCCTCGGTGTGTTAGCTGATCCTATTGTGTATTTGCCAACCGTGCCGAACTCCGTTAGGATGGGAGCAGCGATCTGATTGCAACTAATAGTACGTGTACTCCTAGTACGGCACGTGGCATTGCAACATGTCGTACAAGCTGTGAACAGAACGGAGTGCCAGAGATGATGTCCCCTCTGATTCTGCACAGGATGCAAAGGCAACAATGGCAGCTGTAATGGTCAAAATCCGAGAAGAAAAAAAATGCTGATGTTTGGTTTTCGGAGCTGTATTAATGATAAGGTGCATTGTCGCCTTTTGGAATGTAACTTTGTATTATCTTCTTAAAAAAAAATTCAATAAAACTGTGTTTAAAGAAAATACTATAATCTGATATAAATGTTTAAAACCGTTCATTTGAAATAACCTGGCCAGCACACTCTTCCACTGCTCGTGTATTTGCTGAAGCTCTCAGACTATTCCTTTCACTCCTCTTTGGCTTTGAAACTGTATTTTTTTTTGCTGACTAATTTAGCTTCATGCACCAAAACCTTCTGTTGCCCTTTCTCTCACCCCCCCTCCTGACCAAGAGCGATACGTAGTGACTGCTAACTAATGATCCCTCCTGGTGCCAGAGGGAGTTTTGATTATATGCCCAGACTCCACATAAGAGCCCTTTTTGATTTCCTGTGAGTAAGAGGAGGAGGAGGAGGAGGAGGAGGAGGTCTCATGTCCTGAGAGGAGAAGGAGGAGGCGTAGGGGTTTAGTGTCCTGGGGCTCACTCCAGTTAAACGATGGACACTCTTTTTAAAATTTTAATAATTTTTTTGGGAACAATCAGAGCAGGCGAGGGGAGAAAAAGCTGACGTTGCAGGTTTCCAAACTGATGAAGCCTGTGCCCGTCAGAGCCACTCCCTGCGTTGTGGGCCCAAGAGTTTGGTTTGGTTTTAGGGTGCAGCACAGGGACAAAGAAACTTGGGCTCCTGGTAGCCAAGGAGCCAGGCCCTTCCATGAAATGAAGAGCTGCAAACAGCCTGCACCTCAAAATCTTTCTCTGGCTCCTTAAAATCCTCCCCCAGATTTACCTGGAAAAAAGAAATAATTCAGTACGACTCGCTGGGACTCTGTCCACTCGCCACTCGCTTCTGGGCTGTTTGGCTTTCAAAATCATCTCCCCATCGCGAGGGCTTCCTTCTTCTAAAACCATGGCTGAGGTTTGCAGATAAATCATATGACTTCCCGACAGAAATAATTACTGTGTGGTGCATGACAAGCCACTAGATCACAGTTACAATTCGGCTTCCCGGGTGCTGGAGAAGCCTTCGCTCCAACGGATGGTGGCACCGGCGACACAGGCCATTTTTTGGACACAAAGATTGCACGGGCAGTTTTTTGGTATTTGCTCATCTGCTTCTCCAGAGAAGATCAATATTCTTAAAGAACCTTCTTAAAATAAATGCAGGCTGGTACCTGAGGTTTGACTTGAGGGGATACGTGCGCCCTGGGAGATGGAGAATAGTGCCGGTGAACTCTTCAGGCCTTCGTTGTCCGTGTGAGACACTGAGAAGTGAGAAGAAGCGGCTTTGTAATGTGGACTGGCTCTGGAAACTTTGCTTCTTTTTAAAGGTGAGCCAAGCAGTTGTCAAAAAGAACTTTCAACCTTAGGCAAGTGAACCCAGAAGTCAAATTCTCTTGAGTCATTTTGCTCAAATTCATGGCCTTTCACGTTTTTAAGGACTGCTCCAACGAGTTGTACCGAAGTTGAGTAGAGAGGTTGAGGGGAAGGTCGTGCAGAGCCCTCAGGAAAGGACGTGCGCTTAAATTATTTTTCGTCTTCATTTTACTTAAACAGCCGCAAAGTCAGTGCTCAGAAGTGACTTGAGTGAGAACTGTAGGCCAGATTTCACCTCCATCCCTGGAAAGGTGATGGAACATCTTATGCTTGACACTGTCTCTAGGCATATCAAGGATAAGAAGGTTATTAGGGGCAGTCAGCATGGCTTTGCCAAGGGGAAGTCATGTTTGACCAACCTGATAGCCTTTTATGCAGACATAACCAGGTGGATGGATGGTGGCCATGCAGTGGACGTGGTCTACCTGGACATCAGCAAGGCCTTTGACACCGTCTCCCACAGCATCCTCATAGGTAAACTGAGGAAGTGTGGTCTGGATGACCAAGTAGTGAGGTGGGTCGAGAACTGGTTGAAGGGAAGAAGCCAGAGGGTTGTGGTCAATGGGGCCGAGTCTGGCTGGATGCCTGTGTCTAGTGGGGTCCCTCAGGGGTCAGTGCTTGGGCCGGTGCTGTTTAATATATTCATCAATGATCTGGATGAGGGATTAGAGAATGTTGTCAGCAAGTTTGCTGATGATACGAAGTTGGGGGGAGTGGTTGACACACCAGAAGGCTGTGCAGCCATTCAGAGAGACCTGGACAGGCTGGAGGGCTGGGCGGGGAGAAATCTTATGAAGTTTAATAAGGGCAAGTGTAGAGTTTTGCACTTGGGAAAAAATAACCCCATGTGCCAATATAGGTTGGGGACTGCCCTGCTGGAGAGCAGTGCAGGGGAAAGGGACCTGGGGGTTCTAGTGGACAGCAGGATGACCATGAGCCAGCACTGTGCCCTCGTGGCCAAGAAGGCCAATGGCATCCTGGGGTGTATTAGAAGGGGAGTAGCAAGTAGGTCAAGAGAGGTCCTCCTGCCCCTCTACTCTGCCCTGGTGAGGCCGCATCTGGAATATTGTGTCCAGTTCTGGGCCCCTCAGTTCAAGAAGGACAGGGAGCTGCTTGAGAGAGTCCAGCGTAGAGCCACAAAGATGGTGAAGGGAGTGGAGCATCTCCCTTATGAGGAAAGGCTGAGGGAGCTGGATCTCTTTAGCTTGGAGAAGAGGAGGCTGAGGGGTGACCTCATCAATGTTTATAAATATGTCAAGGGGGAATGTCAGGAGGATGGAGCCAGGCTCTTTTCAGCGGCGTCCACTGACAGGACAAGGGGCAATGGGTGGAAGCTGGAACACAGGAGGTTCCAGAAAAATATGAGGAAAAACTTTTTCACTGTGAGGGTGACTGAGCACTGGAACAGGCTGCCTAGGGAGGTTGTGGAATCTCCATCTCTTGAGACATTCAAAACCCGCCTGGACGCGTTCCTGTGCGCCCTAGTGTAGGTGATCCTGCTCTGGCAGGGGGGTTGGACTAGATGATCTTTGAGGTCCCTTCCAACCTTTAACATTCTGTGATTCTGTGATTCTGTGATTCTGTGATTCTGTGATTCTTGATGATTGGGGAAGGGGTGCTCGGCGTCCTTTCGTACAATGACATGTGTTTGCCTCTATTCCTTATCACCACGAACAAATATATTGCGCTCTCTTGCAGAAACAAGCCGACGGCACTGCTGTTGTGTAATGAATGAGGTTTTTGCTGTCTGCTGTGGCGTGATTTACAAAGATGTGCAGAGTGGCTGGAAGGGAAGGTGCCTTTTTTCCTCCTCCTTTTGGAGAAGGGCGCAGAGGGAGGAGAGCAGAAAATGCCAGTGTTTTGATCCGCCTGTTTCTTATTCTAGTTGAGTAAACACACCAGAGTGTTTCTTTAAATTAAATTAATCAAATCTTTGATGTTCTCTCCGTGCTTCAAGAAAGCTGATGTGGCTGCTTGCAGATTTGCAGCTACAGAGAAGACAAAGATCCGCAGCGTGCATGGACTCAAGAGCGGAGCAGCGTCACGCTGGAAGAACCTGCGCGAGCTTTAATAGAGTATAAAAGCTTCCTGGGCACCAAGCAAAAATCTCTTTAAATCCCTGACAGGGATGAGAGCACAGTGTGCGTTATCGGCGTATGCACAGAGAGGGGAAGGCTCTCGCAACATTTGCATTTTGGATTTGCCGTAATTAAAATGTTGAAGTGGTGGGAAGAGTAAATAGAAGAGTTCACCTTCTCTCTGTCTCTGTACAAATATTTAGGGTTCTTCCCTTTTCTCTGCCTGACTTAACCCAGATCTGAATGACAATTTTCCTTGAATGTAAGGGGTGTGAAAATCCATGGGCTTCTCTTTCCTATTTATGATCATCTTTTGGGACTCAGATCATGACAGTCCCGTGTTCTCCACCCGACACGGAGAAGGACTGACCCTCGCTGTGCGCGTCGCTGAACACGCGGCCAAAAAAGATTGTCCCTGGGCTGCAGTTCCTCCTGAAATCACACCCTTTTCCTCATGAGCACGTGGGTAGAGCCGCGTTATCCAGAGGGATGGGTGCCTGCATGGAGCGCAGATGAAGTGCGGCACCCGCGAGTCAGAGCGACACGAGCTCAGCTGGAGCAGAAAGCGCTGCTCGTGGATCGGTGATGATGACATAGCGTGTATGGGTTCTCTGGGGGAAAAAATGACTTTTTCAGGAAGGCTTGACTGCAGACAAGTTTTGTCTGACTTCAGATTTCCTTTATTTTCACAACCGATGTGCCAGGCTGCAATTTCTCCACAAAGAGCCTGTGTACCTCAAGGAGGGCTGTTAAATTAGTGATCCGTGTCCCGTGGCACAGCCAGAGCTGCCAGCTAGAGGAATATACGGCAGGTGAATGAGTATTTTCTCCAACATCAAAGGGATGCAGAAAAATAAATAATAATATTCAGGAGCAGGAGAAAAAATGCTCCAAGGCTGAAAATGTCAGCTCAGTCTGTAACGATGAGGGAGAAGAGCAAAAAGGGAAGACCACGGCCACTGAATGGAGGGTTCCTGTCTAATGTAAGAGGAAAATGGGTTTTCTTCTACCTTTCTGATAAAGTGGAAGGTAAATAGGAGCAAGTCACAGGAAGATCTTTCCCTTCCTGGCTGATAACTCGATGTGACTGCCACTTCAGTGGTGACAGTTCTCCCGCTGGTTTCAGCTCCTCAAATAGCAGCAGACAAAGATTGGGAATAGGCAGTGTGGATAAGCTGGTTACTGAGTGTTTGGACTATGACCCCCTTCTGCTTCCAGTCAGGCTGATAAATATTCATGTAAGTGGGCTCAGACAGATCCCTGCCATCTGCCTGTAGTTATACAGCTTCATCCGAGCAGCTCCAAAACATGTACAATTTTATCCTCATGACAGCTCTTGAAAGAAAAAGGGATTTCTCACCTATCTGAAGGGAAGCGGAATCAAAACACAAAAGGGATTTAGCGGGTAACCAGATTTATTGAGCTGGGCTCGAGCAGACAGGATCCAAATTCAGCTCTTTTACGTGCCAGGCCCAGCTATAGCCCGAGGCTCTCGAGGCAGAGATCACATTTAGTGTTCTAACGTGTTGTAGAGCTCGCCTAATAGTGCCCATTCAGCATGAAAAAGCCTTCTGTATGCAGCCCAAAAGGAAACACTGTGTGTATGTATGGGTACAGAATGAAAGTATATGACGGGAAGAAATCAATAATAAACCCATTATTTGGCGTCTCAGTCTGCATTGATTTCAGTTGCGCACCTCCTTGGCCAGACAAAACAGGACCATGGTGCAAGCCCCGGTGAACTGTGTGCCCAGTTGGGCGAGGGAGCAGATTGTCACAACTACGACTGACCTGGTTTAGAGCAATCCTGGCTCTCCCTTGGCACCGTGGATGTGCTGTTGACATTTTCAGCAGAGCTGCCTCAGAAAAAAAAAAAAAAGAGCTCCAATGTCAGTGTTTTAGGAGTGAGAAGCAATTTCTGGATTTTAAATGAAGCCACAAGCCCGGTACGTCTCCGTCTCTCCAGCCTGAATGGGAAAGATGAAGGGACAAGGCCATCTAGAAGACAAGTCCAGACTTTTCAGTGTCCTTTCAGTTACTGTGTAGGTGTGGGTGTGCTGCTTTTAGGCTTCAGGGAGTTGAATCTGAAGCTCCGAGTCAGCTCTTGGAAGCCCACGCACAGGCAGGTCATCACAGAAGAGACATCTGTGAGATGGCTGAGTGGGAGCGGAAGGTGGCAAATGTGGAGTCCACCTTACCTTAGCTTACTCTCTTATCTGTCCAGGCCCTGGCCTCTGTGCTGTTTTTAGACATGAGTGCATTTTAAAATAGACAGGGTTACATTTTCACTGTGGTGCTCAAGAAACTCTCGCATGCGTTTTGGAAACACACCAGAGGGGATCTTTGTGTGCCTTTAATGCTATATTGAAATGCTTTCTTCTTTCAAGACTCTTTCTCCTTGGCTTAGTCTTTAGGAGTAGCCTCAAGGCTTTCAGCTTACCCAATCAATATATTTTTGTTGATGACTTTATTCTTTTCACATTGTTTTTCAGGCATTGGAAAAAATGTCATCTGCGACCGAACGGCGACTCCCCTAGATGCCTTTAGGATGATGACCGCGGCTCATTATTACCCGAAGCTGATGAGCATCATGGGGAACGTTTTGCGCTTCCTGCCCGCGTTCGTGAAGATGAAGCAGCTGATCCAGGAGGGTTATGTCGGCGAGCTGCTGGTCTGTGAGGTGCAGGTTCACAGCGGAAGCCTCCTGGGCAAGAAGTACAACTGGAGCTGCGATGACCTGATGGGAGGTGGGGGCTTGCACTCGGTCGGCACCTACATCATCGACCTCCTGACCTTCCTCACCAGCCAGAAAGCCGTCAAAGTGCACGGGTTGCTCAAGACCTTCGTGAAGCAGACGGACCACATCAAGGGGATACGGCAGATCACCAGCGACGACTTCTGTACGTTTCAGATGGTCCTGGAAGGCGGCGTGTGCTGCACGGTGACGCTCAACTTCAACGTCCCGGGGGAGTTCAAGCAAGACATTATCGTGGTGGGTTCGGCAGGACGTCTCATTGTCATAGGCACTGATCTCTACGGGCAGAGCAACAGCTCTCCTCAGCGGGAGCTCCTGCTGAAGGACTCCACGCCGGTCAGTAACTCCTTACTTCCAGAGAAGGCCTTCAGTGACATCCCATCCCCTTACCTCCGGGGCACCATCAAGATGGTTCAGGCTGTCCGGCAGGCGTTCGAGGACCAGGACGACAGGAGGACCTGGGATGGGCGGCCCCTTACGATGGCCGCCACTTTTGACGACTGTCTGTACGCCCTGTGCGTGGTGGACACCATTAAAAAGTCAAACCAGTTGGGGGAGTGGCAGAACATTTCGATCATGACCGAGGAGCCAGAACTGAGCCCGGCGTACTTAATCAGCGAAGCCATGCGGAAGAGCAGGATGTCTCTGTACTGCTAGCTCCTCTCAGCTCCTAGGAGAGAACGGGAACCGGGCAGCCCACGAAGGAGTTGGTGATTCAGCCCCCGCGAAGGGCTTGGGCATCTTCGAAACAACTGAGGATGCAGGAGAAGGAAATACAGTGTCTGATCAACTGAATCCGTGGGGGCTGAATGCCAAAGCGGTCGGGTCTTTAGAAATGCCCGAAACCAGATAGGAGACTTATGAGCTGACGTAACGTAACTGTTTTAATAACAGTGTTAGCCGGTCGATCGGAAGGATAAATCATGGACTCCTCCCCTGCTTGCAGGTGCTTTAGATTATCCAATTGTGTTTACTGTGAAAGGTTGGGAAGATCCTTTTCGATTTTCTTTACCTACCAGAGGGCTGTGAAGGTACTGTCATGTTGTTCAATTTTCTGTAGTGTCTGACATGAATGGTTCCTGCCATGCCAGCTGACACCGCCGTGCTCTAGTCCCACACCTCTAACCGACACGCGCGGTGATAGGACTTGATGCGAAAGCGTTGCGTGATACCGAAAACCTCAGCAGCTCACTTTTCGCATAGCTTGTTAGGAGTTTCTCTCTGTCAGTTTAGCTAGGTTTTTTTTTTGTTTGGTTGGGTGGGTTTTTTTTTTTGTTTTGTTTTCTTTTAAAGCACAGTTAAGTAGGAAAAAGTGTGGCTTTTAAAATAAAGCAGCCTTCAACTACAGTGCATATGCCCCAGGGTTGGAGGAGGAAGGGTCTTCTGGGAGCTCCCGGTAAGCTTCAGTGTTAACTGCGTGGATTTGCTGATTAAAATGGGTTGTGCAAAACCTTTGGGGATGGCAAATGGCTTGACACAGTAGTGATCGTGGGTCTTACTACGCTGCTGGACTCAGGCTGGTCTTACGAAGGTTTACACACAATTTCCTGCATCTGGGCTTGACTTTTGAGTGAACCCATTGTGCATTAGGTGGAAAAACAGTAGAAATCCAACCTGAAACCCTATGATGCTTAAACAGGCGGGCTTCTTTAAGCCTTTGTGACCTGGAGGTAATTAATTTCGTATAGCTCAATGCAGAAGCTTTCACCTCCACCAAGTGGTGAGAGTGAGTGGAAAACAAAAGGGATGAGAAAATTTCCCATCCATTTCCAGGGGAAAAGAAATTATTTAAGACTCCCACCGCTTCCCCTCCTTAGGGTGGGCAGCTACTGGTACTGTAGTAATCATTGCCTGTCGTCAGTGCAGGGGTGGGCAAACTCTTTTCGGTATGTTTGTCCTGTTCTTATTTTTAATGTTTTCGATTGCAGTCTTGAAATAATATGTTCTTCCGAGAATATGATCTCGAAAGAATATAGTGGGAGGCGCATGAATTGTCCCAGTAAACAGGGATAGTGCTTTTCTGCATAAAGCTGCTCCAGTGCTTGTGTGTTTACAGCACTAGGTCCTCAGATAGGAAGAAAGTAGAACACAAGCATATAGCACTAAATTATATGAAACTTGAGAAAAACCTTTTCAGGGTGTTGTGTTAATTTTGACTCGGGGAAAGAAGAGAACATTTGGTTGAGCAGTAAATTCAGATCGAAACTATGCCCCTCTTTGTCAAGGCTGTCGCGTTAGCGTTGCCGTTTTAGGTTAGAAAGAGAACTGTCAGAAGAGTTTAGATTTTTTTAAAAAGCACTTGCAGTTTGGCTGGTTTTAGGAGCACTAAGGGCTTCTCCAGATGCCTGCATCTGATTGCTGTATGCTCCTGCCTGTCCTGTGCCCAGTTGTAGAGCTTCCTGGTTTTGAACAGGAGGGCACCCTTTTAGTGTGGCTCGTCTCACCTGACCTTAGCCAGCTGGAGGTTGGGTGTCCTTCTTCGGAAATTCCTGTTCTCCTCCTTTGCAGAGCATCCTGGCTTCTGAGTTTTCAGGTGGATAAAAGTCGAGAAATTTGACTTCTGCCCCAAATTTATTAAGGCGTGCTTGATTCTTGAAGAGTGTTTGCGTGACCTTCATGAAATATTCCTGAAGTGTAATAGGGTGGCTGATGAAGGAATAATGTAATCCTGCAAAACCACACCCGAATGGAGAATTGTTTCTGTCGTGTTGTTCTAGCAACTGTCTCTGGGGCTGATCGCTTCTGCTGAGACCTCGGGCAAGCTTTCGTCATTCCTTCTTGGAAGCAGCCCTTGACGAGTTCAGATGTTTGTCCTAAAGATGGATTTGTCTGAGGATTCCTGAGGTAGCATCTGTACCAACAGGGATTTTGCGTTATAATTGTGGTGATATGTACCACGCTGTCCAGTTCCTGCACTGAAAAATACACAAAGAAATAAGGAAGAGAGGATTTGATCAAGAAATCATTTCTCTCTCTGTCCTGAAAATTGGAATTAGCCCCCAGGGGATCAAGAGAGTTTTCATACTGTAAGGCAAAAGCCATTTATTGAATATAGGGTCTTGCCCAAGTCACGAATGCAAGCCCGGTGGATAATTAACTGTGTCTAGTTAAACATCATCCCAAACTGGAACTAAACAGGGACCAAAATGTTTGTGAGTCTTGCTTCTTAGTGGTTTGGCCATCGCACTGTTCAGGTCTTTGCACGATGTTTTGGTTCACAACCGTTGGCAGGTTTTCCCATCTGCATTTCTTTTTCTTCTTTGTTCCCCGGGTTTTGCGATGGAAGAAGATTCTCTGGAATCCTCTTCCCTGCCCCTGCAGCGAACGGCGCCCAGGCGAGACACGGTGTGCAGAGGCAGTGCTGCTGGGCTCAACCTTTACGTCCCCGATCCAAAGGTTTTGGTGAGAGGCGTCACCCGTCCTCTGTGCAGGCCTGCTGCTGCGGGTGGTGCTGCTTAGCAGAACGAAAACCCGGCGCTTCGGTTCTGCAGCTGGCTCGCAGATGGGTCGAATCCTGTGCAGCTCGTTGTGCGACCCTGGCACCGGCCCCCGTGAGGCGGGTGGAGTGAGCAGGGGCAGGGCAGGAGCTCCTCTTCTGACAGCAACAGATCTCACGCTAGATTTAGGTGAAGCTGTTCCCTAGCCGGGGTGCCAGTGGTAACCACAGCCGTTTGGGATCGTGTGACGGTTTTTCCGTTCTCTAAGAGGCGAAGGTGCCGTAGTGTCAAGTGTAAAGATACTGAAATTTCCACCTGGCTTAGAGGAGGAAGGAATCGGTTTATTTGTGGGATGTGTATTACTATTCCGATAAACTGTTGCTCTGCAGCCTGGGATTTTTCTTGGCAGCATCAAGCCCTCTGCTCTTTTGGTACAGTCGGAAGTACATTGAATTGCCCTCAGTAGCCTCTGGAGTTCACGCTGGGTTTGAGAATTTGGGCAGCAGATAGCAGAGATGTACTCGATTGAACTCCAAAGCGGTACCACGCCAGGAAACATGTCTTTGGAATTGCACTTTTAATGCTGTGCCACGAGGTTTGAGATGAGCGCTGCTAGGATTGGCACAGGCCTGACAGCCAAACCGTGGCTGTTGCTGGAATTCACAGTAGCCCCCAAATGAGCTGGTAAGAAATGTTTGGGGAGAATACACTGGTCATGATTTGGGTGAGGGCCTTGTGAGGGTGACAGGCACCTCTGTGTTGGGGAGCCCCGAGGAGGGACCCCACGCTCGGGCAAGCAGCACCCGTCCCGTGCTCCAGCTCGATCCGTCGCACACCCTCAGCACCGAACTCGGTGGAGTCAGAACAACTCCGCGAGAGCTCGGGGGTTCTCACATCTGGTATCGTGCGTGTGTTAAATTAGTAGTGCTTTAGGTGTGTTGTTAGAAAATGGCAAGTAGAGATGAAACGTCCTTTGCTCACACAGCCAATGAGGCAGAGGAATCGGGGCATGCAGAGATGAGTTGAGGCTCAGGGTGCCAAGCTCATCCTTTGGCCGAAAGCACCAGCAGCTCCTGCGCAGCCCGCGTGGGGCAATCAGAGGCGCTCTCCACTTTGTACGTAGTGTTCCCTTCTTTTCGGGTAGTGTTCCCTTCTTTTCGGGTAGCTTTCGAATCAGTGGCTGTACAAGCAAACAGCTGTCCTGGAAGTTCCGCCATTCAAAACGAGGCTTTTCTGCCACGTGCGGTCACAGCGCGAGGACAATTCATTTTCTCTGTTACCTTGTTTATTTCTGTGCCCATACGAACGGGGAAAAGACCTAGACAATTTAAATCAACTCATTTCTCTACCAAAAAAAACCGCCCGAACAGCCACCAGGTTGTATTTAATGGGTAAAGCTAAACATAGTTTCTTGAGGGTGTCTTTGCAGAGATTCAGAAATTACCGATGACAGAATTTCTTGTCGCTGGGCATTTTTATATTCACTTTTATCTGTGGCCTTCAATATCAAGTAGCACAAATTACAGAGTCTCTTCACTGTAAAGTTCTGTGTTTTAAAAGTACCCGGCAGTTTTTTTGGCTTCGTGCAGATCCTCGACACTGGTGTGATGTGCCGGTGGCCCGGAGATGTGCCCTCGAGTACGTATGGAACTCAACACTGGACTGTTCGACCTCGGCTGTGCTCTCCAGGCACCGGGACTAGCTGTGAGATGGCAGGATTATTCAGGACAGCGGTTTCTTACTGTTGTTGTCGAAGTCGTTACTTGTGGGGAGCAAAGTTTGCAAATTGTAGAGATGAATTATGACTGAATAATAGTTGGCAGTCTCATCTGCTTTAAAGTTTCCTCTCTCTTGAGCTGCGGGATGAAGTCTGGCCAATGAAAATAATTTCCCCCTAACAATAACTGCCCGCTTCCATTTGCTCATGAGAAGAAGAAATTGTAAGTAGCTGGGACTACACATAATGCTGCATTCATGAGCTGATGTCACAACCTCATGACTTGCTGAAGCCAGAGCCCAAGCAAGTAATGATTTTTTTGAAGCTGCCAAATCAAAGCTTTGGGGTTGGGGAGCTTAGGGCAAACTGAAATGCCTTTTATGCGGCATTTTCGGTTAAATCAATAAACCGCAGGGCTATGGGCAATCCAAAACTGAGCACGAAACATGTTTCTGGAAGGTTCTTTATGGCTTCTTTTTCTTCTGGGATTAAGTTCCATTTTTAAAGAATGCTGTTTTGAAATGAAAAGTGTAAAAAACATCTGTATTTTTTTATGCTTTGGCACGTGTGAAATTAACTGTTTGGGCTTGCGTGTGGGTTTTGTGGTTGGGCTTTTGGTTTTTTGAGTTCGTACTTTAAAAACTCCCATCCATTCGGCTCAGAGAACGTCCGCGAGTGACGTTCAGTGAATTCTGCTGCCTCGGGCAGGGTTGGCTCTGACCCTGCAGCCTCGCAGCGGCGTGCGGCCGCTCCGTTCCCAGCATCTCAGCTTGGCCACCTGGGTTCTTGTGGCAGCAGGAAAACTGGTTCCTTACGTGCAGTTGGCTACAGATGGTCAAGATACTTTTTTGCAGCAGTGCCAGCCGTTGTCTTTGAAAGCACTTAACTCTATTAACTTGTTTACCGTGGTTATTTATGACCTCCCAGCCATGTGCTGTCCATTACTTCCGTTTTTTGTTTGGTTTTTGTCTCTGCCAGCCATCAGACTCGCTTCCCTTCCCTCCCTGTTTCTCATTCCATTCCAAGCCACGAGGCGAGCCCGCCTCGTTTCCCACCGAGCTCGTGCTCGGTCCGCGTCACGTGGCGTGCAGGGTGGCTAACCTACGGGTCGGAGGAACTTTCCACGCGGGTTCGTTAGAGGATACGCGAACGCCCAAATTCCCAGCCGGGGCAGAAATCAAAGCTCCCTGCTACGCGGCGCTTCACAAGTGACGCTCGCTGCTTCTCTCGGCGCTGTTTTTCTTTTATTTGATTTTGAAAAATGAGAATATGTTCAGTTTGTTGCTGTGTCAATATTAAGTATATATTTATTGGGTTTCGGACGTACCTACGTATATATAAATGCTATATATATATATATATAATGTCAACGCATGGACATGTGTACAGTAGATATTTTAAAGAGCTATTTATCAAGAAAAGTAAGTGTTATAAGTAAACAGAGTTTATATTTTATATATTATGTAGATAGCAAAAAAAAAAGTGGTTAAATTATAGTAGGACTTTTGGGGGTGGGGTTGGAAAAAACGGGCAAGGACTGGTTCTAGCGTTTTAAATAGCCAAACGACTTTGTACGGAAGCTGCCTGCTGTGCCTCCCGGCCGCAATATCTGTTTGTTTCTTCTTCTTCTGGAAGATGACGTGCATTGTTACTTTTACATTGCTTGGGGAATGTAGTTAGTTTATTCTCAGCCAACCGGTATGTGCTGCTTGAAAACATGGTTTCCTGCTGTTCTGCATATTTGCATTGATGGAATAAAAGGCTCTTAATTGGCAAATAAAGACGTAAAAGGATGTAATCTCAGCCGTCTTGTTGTTTTTGTCTGCACTTTGGAGGGGAGTAATAACCACCACCTTGGCCTTGTTTCTGGCCCGCCTGGTAAGTTTTACACATCGGAGTACACAGACTTTGTACTCGGGTTGGGAGGGAGTACTCGCTTGAGTACGAAGCATGAGGTAATAGGAAGCGGTGGGAAATTCTAGGCTCTGAGGAAAGATTTATTGCCTCTGCGATTGATTTGTAAAAAGAGTAGAGCCTTTCTTGTGTTGTTTTTTCTACTTTACAGCAGAGTGCACGGAAAGATGTTGGATTCGACTCATGGCAGTGCTCACTCGTTTCGCCCGCACTATGGAATCAGCGAACCTGAGGCACGAAGCTGTGAAGGGCTGCGGAATCATCATCGCTTACCATGCACGTGCCCCTCAGATCACACGGTCTTGCGAACTGTGTATTTTTCATATGTATAAGAATTTACAGAGTGGGTGTAGTATTTACTTCATTCCAGAAATGCAGTGTATTAGCAATTTACTACAGCTGTCACACTTTAAAGATGTACTGATGCTTATGTACATATAAAATACATTTCAATCAGTTCAACACACATTCTTTTCTTAGGCTGAAGAGGAGAAAAGCACGAGGAAAGGAAGAATCGGTGCGCAGCTCTTCGGGAATTATGTTTTAATGTTCACCTTGCTCTTGTGACCAAACGTAGTGTGACCTTGCTCAGGTTTCCAGATGACTGTCTCCAACGAATGACTTAGGCACTGGAATTAAATAGAGCTGAATTTTACGGTGTATCCTTTCCTGTTGACTTCATAGTAACACAAAGCCTGCTTCCATTTCAAAGATTAAAACTTCGAAATCTCAGGAAAAGAGCAACTACGGGAGCGATTATTGTGAAAGAATGTCAGAGATACAGCAGGGTTATTAGTACACTGTTTCCAGCCCACAATATGTAACCGTCTAGGTAAAGTGCAAATGCAAGAGCAAGTACAAATATTTCACAGTAACGAGGCTATGTGAATGCTGGGGTAAACATTTTCAAACGTTGGTCAGCATAGCGAGACACTTAACTGTAGATTTATGAACCCAAGTAAGAGTTCTGCTTTTAAAACAAACTGCAAAAATGTGGGTGAGGGGAAAAAACCTCGTGCCACTTTCTGTAGTTTTTGAAGAGCGAAGGCTTCCACGGCTTCCCAGGCTCGTTCTGCTGTTTTCTGGAGCCCGGTCGATGAGCAGCTACATAGTAACAACAATGAGGGGGCTCGTTGCCACAAATATTAATCAGAAGAATGCTAAATGTGTTTTATTGTTCTCTTCGGGAATGAAGAGTTTGCTGGGGCAGAGGGTTATTAAAAATAAGCGCCGCTGCGCCAAGAAGAAGACGCACTTAATGCCTTTGTTGCTGATTCCGGTTGGGTGGTGCCAAGGGAAAACTCACACGTTGGAGCGGACGTACGTAACGCGTGGAACAGCGGGACTTTTTGTCCCAGGTAATCCTGCGGAGCCACTCGTATGGGGCGAGGGGGCACAGCTCTTCCTCGAGCCAGCCGCTCACTCCTGCCTTCTCCAGGTACGGGCACTGGGGCGCAGGTGTGCAGCCACCTGGTTAACGTGATCAGGGATTAAGCTGGAAACTTAACAATGTGGGTTTTTTACTAGGTTAGTTCCATGATCTGAGTCATTTTTGACAGCGATTTATGCCAGATTACACTAATAGTAGAACATAAATAGAAACCAGGTCTGCTGACTGCCAGAATTGTGCATTTTTCATCAGATCAAAGAGCTGGTAGAGTAACTGCAGAATAATAAAGAGGACCAAAAAAAAGGGAATGGGTGGAGGAAGACAATTTGAAGTTCTCGCCCTGGTTTCGCAGGGATGGATTCATGGCCCAGCCATGGTGTGCAGGCTGGCAGCTGTTTCGGGTCAGGCAGGAGCTTAAGCTGGGAGAGCACAAGCCTCAAGTTGGCTCCAGCTGTGTCCCATCCCATAATAGTCGCCCTCATTATAAAGGGAGGAGTTAGGCCAGGCTGAGGGCTTCTCCTCCATCCTGGTGGAGCTTGATTACTGTTCTGCTCCTGAGGACTGCTCTCCTATTCCTTGTGACTGGGCTGAGTATAACGTTGTGTATTTTATGTCGGCGTTGATATGAGTTTTTGCTGTTTCGTTTAATCTGTTCTCGTTCCAACCCGTGAGTCTCCTCTCCTTTTCCCAGTGGACTTTCCCTGCTGGGGAGGGGTCGCTGGGTGACAGACTGACTGCTGTAGCTCAGCCAAGGCTATGGGCTGAATACTGACAGTTGTGGAAAGATGGGTGTGGAGGCAAATGTTGCTTAAGAAAGTGGAGCCCCCTCCTCCAGACAGGGAAGCTGTGCTAGCTGTTGTATCTTCTGGAAGTATCTGTGATGAAAAGAAGCCTTGCGCTACTAACGGTGACAGGCTCTCCAGCTCAAGAAAGGAGGTAATCACGAAGGAAGCACAAGTCAGAAGCAGGATAAAAAACAGATTTGCAAAAAAAAAGAATGTTACGGGTATCATAAAACAGGCGTGTTAAAAAACGAGTCTGTCCCAACACAAAGAAATTCAAGAAAACCTGTGCTAATTTCTTTCAGCTCAGCATTTTTGTTCTGTTAGAACCTTTCTATGCCTTTTGCTTGCGGTTCTGTGACAGCAGAAACAACTTTCGGGGGGATGCCCTGTCCTTTCAGTCGCAGACCTTGCTAGCTGGGAGTAATGCTGTTGTTTAGGCCTACAGCATAATTGTCATGATTTTTTAATTTGCTCTTAGCTTTTAACTTCTTTTTTTTTTAAAAAAAAAAAAAAAAAAAGGCAGCTTTTGGTAGGATTTTCCTCCTTTTATGGACTAAGTGGCCTGAACTATTTGGGTTTGAAAAAGGATTTTAAAACTGTAGTGCTGGAAGATGTGAAATGACATGCTGTTGTTTTAAGATGCGTAGTGATATTTGTGTTCTGATCAGGATCTCACTGGCTTTACAAAGGAGATACAGCCATTACCTTCACCTTGTCTTTTGGTAAACTAGAGACAGTGACCAACCACGCTGTTCAAGGCCATGCGGAGCAAGTCCATGACAGCCAGAGCAAAATCCTACTGCTTTAATTTCTAGTTCCCTTTAAATAGTTCTTAAACCTAATGAAACTTTCATTTATTACAATTCATGTCATTAGTCATATAAAATTAATGCCTAATAGGCTGCTGCAGTTTGAATGCCAAATAAGCTCGTGCTGTCTGCGCAGTCTATTCAAATTCATCAGTTTAGGAAATTGCTTGCAACGCCAAAGCCAATATACCAACAGCTTTAAGCGAACGCCTTTTGCGTAATTCCATCTGCGAAATTATTTTTTTTCTACACCTTTGCAGTCTTCTGTATAACAACAACCACAACCAGAAAGCTGAACATTGACAGCACCTTTAAGGACTACAGAAATGCAGACCTCGAAAGCTGACCTGGAAAATCATGATCAGGAGAGAGGTGAGATATTACTTTGTGCTATCACAAAATAAACATCAGTCCACCATGCCAGTTTCAACAGCTTGTCTTAACGTATTAAAACAGGCCTCCAAACCATGGCTGATGTAATTTCGAGTCATTAATTAGTTGCTGCTTAATCCTTTAAATGAATGAGCTAGCAAAGCCCTCTGAGCCCCACTGAGACCAAAAGCTGCTTGTGTGCAAGGCTCCCTCCCCTTTGTGGGCAGCTCTTTCTGACAGAAGGTGATTAAGTGACAAACTATTTTTTTGGAAGTACAAGTGCACAGGCTGCCCAGGGAAACTGTGGCAACCCCTCCCTGGAAGGGTTCAGGGCCGGGTCTGACGGGCCATTAAGCAACCTGGGCTGGTGGGAGGGGCACCTGCCCGAGGCAGGGCGTTGGGATGGGATGAGCTCTAAGGTCCCTTCCGACCCAGACCAGCCTGGGATGCTGTCACATACCAAATCTCTTGATGAGGATTCTTTAGATGTATTGCTTAATTTTCCCACTGTCCCTGAACTGACCAATCTTTGTCTCATTTTCACTTCTCAAAGAGTAATAAAACTGAGATAAGATTATTTGGGACTATTTATTATTTATTGTGTAGTGCCCCAAATGGGCCGTGTTCACCGACAGCACGAAGCAAATTTTGGGTGCTATTTAAAAACTCGCAACTGTTTTTGGGAAAGAAACATCAAACATTCTTAACACAGCTACAGTTCAGGTTGGTAGAAGATCAATTAGGGCTGGCATAGTTGATATCTGAGGTGAAGCAACAAATCAAAGTTGTGACTAGAATACAGAGAATGTTATCCTAAAAAAATCTTAAATAATCTTAAAATAAATCCTCTTTATGTTTGGAGCAAGGAACTGTGCTTTGTTGTTTTCTTCTTGCAGTTTCTGTCTATCGCTACGGACGAAGGCGTGCCACTTCTGAGGCACTCTCGCTCTTCAGCAGGATGGGAACACAGAAGCGGGACACATCTGAACCCAGGCTTCCAAGTTCAGCTGCTCCTTGCGCTGCTTTCAGCCCCCTGAGCCTTCCCCGTGCTGTCACCTGGGGATGTGTCCTCCTGACTACAGAGAGAGCGTCTGCTCTGCTCGGGGACAGACCTGCCCGCTGGGCTGCCTTGCTACAGCAAAAGGCTGACTTCCTTATCGCTGCCAAACAGTTTTATGATCTTTCTATTACCCTAGGGCGTTATTGTTTCCCCATTTCACTTCAACAAAGGATTAATTTCTGAACATTTAGAGCTCCAACATTTGTATTCTTCTCTCAGGTAGAATGTAAACAGCAGAGCGATGCTGTTTCGGCCAGGGAAGGGGGTGAAGCTTTTCCAGATCCGCTGATGTTCACAATGAAAAGGTTATGTAAAGGTACAAGTAATTTGTCCTTCCCATTAGCGCAGCCCTGCTCACCATCTGGAACTACTCATGCTTCTGAAGGAACTGGAGTTGGTATCTCAGAAAAGCTGAAATGACCAAATTTGTAACTCCTTTCCTGAACATCAGTCGTTTCCGACGGTGATAGGAACAAGGGGCGGCGTGTCAGCGTGCTGTAAGCAGACACTCGTTTTGATACGCTGCAAAGATACTCTCAGGCAAGTGTCTTTAAAAGCAAGTGTATCTTCAGTTGGTTTGGAGCCAATGAAACTCACCTGAAAACTACACTTCTTTTTTGTACATTACAACGTGTTATAATGCCATGCAGATACAGAGCTCTGTGGTGCATAAAACCAGCTTTGCATTGCTTTCCATTTTCAATGTCTTTTGATAAATGAATATACCAAGGTGTGCTCCTGATAGTAGTCCATAATTTCACTGACAGATCATACAGGAGAGACCAAAACCCTAAAGGCTTTGAAGGGTTGTAATATTCAGCAGCACATCACTCCAATTAAATTATCCTGGATTTAAAAGCTCTTCAAGAAAAACCACAGACACAATGCGATTTGTCTTTTGCAATAAAACCCCCCTAGTGTTTGGCTTCCTTCTCATCTGTCTGTGTGTGTCAGTGAGTGATTCACTTGTGCAATGTAAACATATTGCTACAAAATGTAAACGCAGTAATGCTCAAAGTCACAGATAAAATCGGGAGATCCGCAGTACGCTCGCAGGGTCCTGATTAGTTTGGCTCTGCTACCTCACGTAATCCCAAGACAATTCCAAATCAGTTTCCCTTTTACCTTTTATGTGTACTAGCTTTTCTGACGTTATTGCAGTGTAAAAGATTTAATGTTTAGGTTTTCATGCTTCAGACAGGTGCCCAGGAAAGTATTGATGATGTAGTAATCAATTTTATTATAAGCAGTCCTCCACTTTGGTGATTTACACCTGTGACTGTTGGTGAGGAAATTCCGCTTTCACAGCAACAAAGAGGTGCCACGTGTATGAATGAGGATACTTTGTCTTCCTAGAGAAAGGAAAATAAAGGCGTTACTTGGTTTATGAAAATGTGTCTTCAATATTTAAGTAATGACTCACTTGTGTGCTTTACAACACTGATTTAGAGCACATAGAGTCACACAGCTATTTTGGATGTAGATGGGCAGTTAGAAGAAATGAGGCTGTTCAAGTAAGAAAAGCCAACTCTGGCTTTCTTCCTCAAACAATTAGGTTATCCATCTCTGTTTCACTATGTGTGTGTCACCACGTAATAATCATTGTAGTCGTTAGCGGTTCATGCTCAGCCTATGCTTTTGATTTCATTTGCAGCTTGAAAAGCCTCAAATTCTTTAACTCATTTCTCACCAACCTAAATATAATGCTGGTAGTCATATTTGCAGCTGATTTTGGATGGGATCCGGCTATAACCTGTTATCTGTATACTAGGAACTGCTTACAGACACCATTAAGAAAATCTGTGTGTATATGTAAGGTGTAACTTCCTGTATGTGGCGTTTGAAACTTGACTGGGGGAGCACATTAATTTTGTTGTTTTTCAGGGCAGGTTTTGTTTCCATGATGTTTTTATGCAGCAAACCTTTCAGACCCTGATTTTTGATTAGGAACTTTTGGCAAAGCCACAAATGTTACCATTTATATAATACAAACCCATAGTGCAGTGTTTGACAGCTCAACTGCTTAAAATATTTCTGTTCCTACCGTATAATAAATTAGCGCTGAAATAAATTGTGCTAGCTTCAGTGTCTTTTAAAGCACCACAATAGCTATGCAATACATCTTAACAAGGCTAAAAATTAATAATTAAAAATTCTAGAGATCGAATTGAGTTTGAGTAGCGGTTTTCTGAACCTGGCTGTACTGGCTGGCTCCCACCATCCCTCCTGCAGAGAAGTGCCATCTATCGATAAAAGATGCTGGTGAGGCCGCACCTTGAGTATTGTGTTCGGTTTGGGGCACTTCAGTACAGGAGAGATCTCGAGGTGTTGGAGCGAGTGCAGAAGAGGGTGACAAAGCTGGTGAAGGGCTTGGAGAATAGACCTTATGAGGAGCGATTGAGGGAGCTGGGACTGTTCAGTTTGATGAAGAGGGGGCTGAGAGGGGACCTCATCATGCTCTACAGTTACTTGAAACGATGTTGTAGAGAGGTTGGTGCTGGTCTCTTCTCACAGGTCGTTAGGGACAGAACCAGGGGGAATGGGTTCAAGTTGCAACAGGGCAAGTTTAGGCTGGACATTAGGAAGAAATTCTTCACAGAAAGAGTGGTCAGACCCTGGCACAGACTGCCGAGGGAGGGGGTTGAGTCGCCATCCCTGGATGTGTTTAAGTGTCGCTGAGATGTGGTGTTGGGTGAGGTGGTTTAGGGGTGAACTCGTAGTGTAGGGTTAATGGTTGGACTCGATGATCCCAAGGGGCTTTTCCACCCTGAACTGTTCTGCGATTCTATGTATCGAAGGAGCTAAAAACGACTCCAAAAACAGCCCCAGGCTGCCACCTGCTGCTGTGCAGAATCACTTCAGGGAACGTGCTGGGGGCCTTGCGCTGACTCGACACAAGCTCTGCCGGGTCACGGCTCTTTTCAGCAACGTCCAGTGACAGGACACGAGTCAATAAGTACAAGCTGGAACACAGGAGGCTCCACAGAAAACTTCTTCCCCGTGCGGGTGCCGGAGCCCTGGCCCAGGCTGCCCAGAGAGGGTGTGGAGTCTCCTGCTCTGGACCCTTTCCAACCCGCCTGGACGCGTTCCTGTGTGGCTGCCCCGGGTGACCCTGCTCTGGCAGGGGGTGGCACTGGGTGATCTCTAGAGGTCCCTTCCAGCCCCTGACACGATTCTGTGACTCTGTGAAGTGCGCTCGGCCACAATCGGCCTGCGGCCTCCTGGGCGTTCCCAAAGCGCTGGGCACGGGCAGAACCATGGGCTGCTCTATGTGCTCGAAAACAGGAGGGGCTCTAGAGCCTGGAAACCTACTCCGCCCTTGCGCCGCGGCCGTTCCCTTGGCAGGGCCGAGGGGTTTAACGCTCGCGCAGCGCGGCCATTAAAC
This sequence comes from Trogon surrucura, assembly GCA_020746105.1. NCBI lineage: Eukaryota > Metazoa > Chordata > Aves > Trogoniformes > Trogonidae > Trogon > Trogon surrucura. Next base: position 100,114,606 of record CM036619.1, on the reverse strand, counting down.
GCCTCGGCCCTGCCAAGGGAACGGCCGCGATCATTACCGTGCCCCGCCCCGCCGGGCCGGGAGGGAGGGGACGGGCCCTGCGCATGCGTAGGCCCCGCAGAGCCGCCATCCGCCTGCCGGAGGTGCCGGTGTGGTAGGGAGGGGAAGTGGTGGTGGGGTCCGATGCCTTTTTCTGAGCCTCTGCCCTTCTTCGAGGCCCGGGCGGTGCCTCCCTGGGGGAGAGGGCGTCCGTCAAGGCGCGGTTTGATTTCGGGGACTGGAGGCGGGGCGGGGGGGGGGGGGTTGTAAGTGGTGGTGTAGGGCTGTAGGTTGGACTTGATGACCTTAAGGTCCGTTCCAGCCTTGATGTTTCCATGAATTGTATGAATCATCTCTTTTTCCAGGTGTGTGTCAGGATGGGAACACCGGCTGCGTGCCCGACGTGACAATACAGGTCTTAAGCTCGGAGGGAGGAACCTCCTGTTTTCCTCCTGTGAGTAAGTAAAACGTGCTGCCGGTGTAGTGCTGGTTTAAAATGATCACAGCAGCGTTCATTTCTGTTGTTTTTCAAATGTTTTGTGTGGTTTATGTTCTGTGACTCTGCTCTCAGCTTGCCGTGAGTGGTACGGGCCAGTTGTTTTGTGAATAGCGCGTGTTAAACCAAAAAAAGATTTTAAATGTAGTTGAGTGTCCAGTTCTGGGCCCCTCGGCTCCAGAGGGACAGGGAACTGCTGGAGAGAGCCCAGCACAGCCCCAGGGATGATGGAGGGAGTGGAACATCTCCCTGGTGAGGAAAGGCTGAAGGAGCTGGAGAAGAGGAGGCTGAGGGGTGACTTCATTCATGGTTATAAACATGTCAAGGGGGAGTGTCAGGAGGACGGAGCCAGGCTCTGCTCAGGGATGGCCAGTGAAAGGACAAGGGGCAATGGGTGCAAGCTGGAACATAGAAGGTTCATAAAAATATGAGGAAAAACTTTTTCACTGTGAGGGTGACAGAGCACTGGCACAGGCTGCCCAGGGAGGGTGTGGAATCTCCCTCTTTGGAGACATTCAAACCCCGCCTGGACGCGTTCCTGTGCGCTCTGCTGTAGGTGACCCTGCTCTGGCGGGGGGGCTGGACTAGATGATCTTTGAGGTCCCTTCCCAACCTCCGACATTCTGTGATTCTGTGAGTGCCTGTAGCATAGTGAGTCTGCTTTGAGACACGGCCACAGTGTAAGTACCAAACACTGATCAGTGGCTCCTTGAACGGGCAATGCGTGAACATCACCGTCCTTTTCGTAAGGATAGTACACGAATGGATCAGATTTCACAAGTAATATAAATACTCTTTCTCTGGTTTTGGGATAGTACTTGGCCTGTCTCGGAAAGTGTTAATTCAGTCCTTTGCTGGTTTTTACTTTTCTGTCTGGTGTTGGCCCTGATCCCACAAATGGACTTAATTGGCCCAGTGGATGTACAAATTTAAGTATGTTCATTCTTTGCAAAATTGTGGCCTGGGTTTGTATGTGCGAGTGCTCTTCTCCCCGTGTGTATTTGGTTCAGTGCAGAAAAGAATTTTAACTAGAAAAGCTTTTCAGTGTGTTGTTCAGCCATTGCTCTGCACTCAAAACAAATTCTTTTTCTTCAAATTTAGCTGCTGTCATGGCATAAAAGTTAAGATTATTTCTATTCTTTTGTATTACAAGACAGAACTCTCTCGTGTTTGCAGGCCTGCAGAGGAGAGAAAATTGATATTTATGAAGTTGAACTGAACTGAAACATCAGTTACCTGTGTTACAAAACACAGAGTACTCACTGCAGTTTACTGGCCTTTCCAGCTTAGGGGTGAGACATCTGTTGCTTTTTAATACTGGAATAACAACCTCAAGACCGTGGCTGTTAGGGCACCTGGTAACAACGTGAATATTTAATTCAGATCTCCAGCTTAAGAACAAACCTGCCTACCCAGCCTTATTCTTTCCTGTGCTACTGAGGCCAGCATTGGCTTGTCCTTGCTTCTGGCTGCTGTGTCTGATGAGTGTGAAACCTGGTGATTTTACTTATCTGTGTAACAGCTCTACTTGGCTTGGGTTTCTGTAGCCAAAATTTTGTCAGACTCTCAATGGTAATTTTTGTATTGGTTTTGAAATATGCAGTGTCACATAAAAGACTTAAGTGTGTCTCCAGCTCTTTTTTGGAAACTTTTTGAAAAGCACTATAAGTTATTACAGGAACAAAATATATTAATTTTAAATCCCTGAGTTTCTTTTGAAAATTGGATTTCTTTAGATCTTGTTTAGATTCAGTTATTTTTATGATTGTCTTGTGTTAGCATAAAAAAAGTTGGAAAATGGTCATGTTCTGCGGGATTTGTTACTGTTGTAGGCAGTCAACTTTTGTCAGTGTGCACAAGTACTTTAAGGCTATAGGAACATGTCCTGTAAGTTTTAAGGGGAATTACTGTTTCTCCAACAGGAATTGATCATGGCTGACGACTCGCAGAGAAACTTTCGCTCAGTGTATTATGAAAAAGTGGGGTTTCGTGGAGTTGAAGAGAAGAAATCACTGGAAATTCTGTTGAAAGATGACCGGTTGGGCAAGTTCATTTCACCGTTTGCCTCTTTGGTTATTTGGGGCTGGAGAGGGAATAATACAAAACGTCTAGCTGCTGTAGTTGGTGCTCATTTGAGTTTTACATCTTCTACTGCTCATCTTTCAGTTATTACTAGCAGTCCTTTGAGCTTTCAAAGATTTTAGAAACAAGCAAGCAGCTAAATCTTGAACAGTTCTTTCTGTTTTTTTCTCTCATATTTTCTCAGTGCCCAAGAAACTAAAAGCTTTGTAACAAAAGCGTTTTAAATCTGAAAATATATCATCTCGTGCTGTTAATTTCACCTAACCTCAAACCAAGACTTTGTTATTGCTATTGATCACTGGGGATTCCCCGTGTAAATGTTGTCCCTTCATTGCTTTGACATCGCAACGTGATTTACAGAGCGTCTATAAAAATGATGCAGTTTCTTCCTGGTGTAACCTGGAGTAGTTTTATTGTAAACTAAGCCAATGTATATATTTTTCAAAATTGTTACAGTTCAGAGACATATTCTATTCTCAGTCGAAGTAGTAAAAGAATTTATTGATAATGTATGGTGAAAGTGGGGCTTTTGATCTGCAGATAAGGATTTGTCGTACTCGGATCAGAGACTCAGACTTTTTTATGATTATATTTAAATTTACCTTATTTTTTTTTCTGTTTATTGCTCTACAGATATTGAGAAGCTTAGCACATTTAGTCAAAGGTTTCCTCTCCCGTCCATGTACCGTATACTGGTGTGGAAGGTGCTTTTAGGTATGAAATAGAACATCTGTGATTCTCTGTAGAAATGAGTGTGTAGGAAGGTGTATTTTGTTTTTTTTCTTTGGAGAGTTAATAACATGGATTATTCTGTACCCCCTTGCCTACTGATACGTATTTAGCCTATTTTTTTCCTCTCTGTTAGGATGTCTTAGGCTGTGCCATGGTCTTGAACGATGTTCAAGTACATGTCTTCTGTTTCCCTTCTTGGTCTCTATGTTCCACTACCGTGTCTGGAGCTTGAAATAATGTATTAGAAAGCTCTAGCTGAATTTTAAACAACCTTTTATTTTTTTTTTTCTTCTTTTTTCCCTTCTAATTTTCTACACGTTAAAGATAGTGGCTTCATACTCCTGATTGTTTGGATTTGTAAGGCTTGTTTTCTGGGAGAGATAGTAGCTGGACAGTGTGCAGAAGGTGTAAGATCTAATTATAAAACTTGAAGTTCCTGCCCTTGATCACTGAACTAACTGAGTAGCCCTACTCGACAAAGGCCCCTGCCGTTTCTAACCTGAAGTGATGTATTTCAGGTGTGCACACCGTGGTTCTCTGTGCTCCTTGGGTGAACAGAGGTACAGGCACTTTCTTGATGCTGTGTCTCAGCGTTAGCACTCCTTAGGAAAGGTGGGATTCAGAAGGGCAATACAAATTCTCTCTCTCTCAATGACTGAGACAACAGCCCAGTCCGTTTCTGGTGCGATGTGTTAAATTTCCTCTAAATAATGTTAAATAGCTTAACAAAAGGGATTCTGTCCTGCCAACAAAATTATCTCAGACATACACCGAGGCTCGATGCTGTCCCAGGTCACACGGTGTATCAGCGATGTCTCTGAAATGCGCACAGGCTTGCAGTTGGGAAAAGGAAGATAATTTTCTGTCTGATGTGCTTGTTACTAGAAGTCTCTGTAAATGAGAGATAAAAAAGTAACAAAGTAAAAAAACAAACAAAAAAATGTTACCTTGCAAAGTCTTTGGGTGGTATTCTTAAATTTTAATCTGTAACCAATTCAACTTGTGTGATCAATACTGCTTCTGAATGGTGTTTTAGAGAGGATTAATCTGTGATACAGTGAGTAAAGAGCTTTCCAGCAGTAAATTAAATACTACTGGAACATGCAATATCTTTGCATTAGCTAATTGAATTTATATATTCTCGAGTCATCTTAGAGAAAACAGACAGCTAATGCGTTTAATAAATCATTCTGCATCCACTTTGTTTTCGAAATAAACGGAAGCTGTGCACAAATGTGCAGCTAGTGTTGTATTCAACACTGCAACTAGGTGTAACCAAGTAATGAGTAAGATTCACAAATTAAAAATCAAGAGTTGGAGAGGGAGAATAAACCAAATAAATTATTTTTCATCTGTCCCAACAGTGACATTTCGTATCGGCATGCTGAACTAGTGTTCATTTGCTGAAAATCTTGCAGAAGAGCTCGAGAAGCAGTACTCTGAGGGCACGTTTTGCCAATGCTCCGTTGACATGTGAAATTCGGGTTTATAAATATAATGCTAAAACGTGTTGTTGGTCCACTGACTTGCAATTTTGTAGAATTTTCTCCCTATGTTCTTTGACTAAGTTTGTAAACCAACTGCAGTGCCGGGTTTTACATTTCTGTAGGCTGAAGTTGTAGTAGAAATTGAATTTAGGGAGATCTCTTGGACAGTGAGTTTCGCGGTGGCTAGTTTTTTTTTTCCTGTTCTATTTTGTTTCTTTTTAATTTTATTTCAGGAATTATTCCTCCTCACCATGAATCTCATGCTTTGGTGATGAAGTACCGGAAGGAGCAGTACTGGGATGTACACCGTGCTCTTCGTGTGATTCGTTTTGTTAATGATTCTACCCCACAGGTAGATGTTTTCCTCCGCATACATCAACTGGAATCAGGAAAATTGCCTCGAAACTTGGCTTTTCCATTGGTCAGTTGTCATTTTAACAGTCTTTTAAACACGGTGTTTTATTTAGCTTCAAACTGTAAACCTGTGAGAGACCGAGCTGCAAGTAGCCCCACGAATGCTTGTAGATAGACAAAAGTGAATGGGAAATGGAAGTACCAGTATAAAGTAAGTGATGTTAGTCAAAGTGCTTTCTTTTTTTAATTCCCATAAGTGCTTATGTAAGATCTTATGCCTTAGGATCTCTTTTGTATATTTTGCCTGTGAGGCTTCCAAATGTTTTCTCCTAGTATGCTTCGGTTTCTTTGTGGCACTGAACTGAAAATGACATAATCTCATCAGAGCTCAGAGATTGTTAAATGTCTTGGAACAAGGATAAATCAGAGCCAGTACAAGCAGCGATTTGTTGCAAATTGCATTGTGTATTTAAAGTAGTTGGTTTTAAATCTAGACTTTAATGTCCTGACCTCCTTTTCCTGTTAGTCTGAACTGATGTAGGAAGGTGTTTGTCTCAAACGAAATGGTTTTGTGTATGTTGAAGGTGGGCGTGCAGCTCGTGGCTATGTGATTTTTTTCGGTAAAATCTATGATAAAGGCGTCTGAGGGGCCTGCTTAGCCCTCAGCAAGGAGTAGGATGGAAAATTGTGCTGCCGTACGATACGCAAAGATGGAACGTAGATGTGGGATTGTTGCTGCCTCTGTAGGATGTAGTAGTATCTCATTGGGGGAACTTGGAAGCGGAGTTGTTCCAAACTGCTCTTGTATGTTTCCGGTTTTAAAAGCAAGACAAGTCCCATTTGTTCTGCGTTAGGAGGTATCTGTCACCGTCATGCAGCTGCTGCCTCGTGTTTTATTTATGAATGTCAGAACAGCTCTTTGTCTGTATTGATTCCAGTTTGTTTTCCCAGCTAGCAGGGAAAAGGAACGTAAGACTGATGCAAATCAGATAGTCCAGTACTACTGTGGAGTTCACGTGTTTGCCTTTGCCTGCCAGGAACCTGAGGATGAAGTGTTTCTTGCTATTGCTAAAGCGATGGAGGAGATGGTGGAGGACCCGATAGAATGCTACTGGCTTGTCAGCTGCTTTGTCAATCAGCTCAACAGCAAGCACAAAGATTCGTTACAACAACTGGTGAGGAAAAAGAACTTTTCTCTTTTTAGTTTTTTTTTTTTTCTGTATGTGTGTGTGAGGAGAGGCAGCCATGAAGCACATTCCTATATGGAGACAACAGGAGTCTCAGAGGTGACACCCTTGGGGATTCTGTTCCGCCGACTGTTCTGAGAACGCGGGAGGAATGCTTCCTGTGTTGTGATTTGGCTGCCTGTAGGACACTTTGTCTTTATGGTAGACATAAGGTAAAAAAATTGCTTTTGTTTGCTATATGGTAGTTTTCAGTTAAATCTTATTTTCTTTTTAGATTAGCTAAAGCTTACGTTGTACCAAGTTGAATTACATTTCTCACAAATTGGTCACTCAGGAATTTTCTTTGTTCTAAGTCATTGAAAACGTCACAAAGTTAGGAACATCTTGATGGATGACTGCTGCTTTTTAGGCTGTGTCTCTGACATCCATATGCTGCTCATTGACTGCTAGACAAAGCACATTTGTTTTGTAAATGGAGCAGGCTAGTACGTCTTCAGAAAACCAGTATGTTGCAAATCAAGTTACGATAAAAATTGAATAGAGTTCTTTTGGCACTGATCATTTAAAGGCTCTCGTAGCATGTTAATTTTGAATTTCTTACTGGTTTATAAAATTAAAATTTGATTGTAAATAAAATGCATACTTGTAAAAGTCACAAAAGCTTCTGTAACTTTAGGTAGCCTTAACAGATAAAAAACTTGTAATTGACAGTACCCACTGAGATAATCAAGAGTACCTGTGAACAAGCAATCACTAAATGAAAATCCGTTGCAGAAAATTGTGGGTGTCCTTTGCTTGTTGTTCTTTTGGAACTAGGAAATACTGTGTAAAAACCTGCCTCCTGCTGCTGGAGTGATACAGTCGATTACACCAATTTCTGTAATTCCTGTCAAAGGGCAGAGGAGATTTTTGAAGAAAGTGTGTGCTCTTACTACAAAGAGACTGCCAAGTGTCTCCCTCCCTCGTTTTTGTTTTTGGTTCGGTTTGGGTTTTTTAATACGAACATTGTACCAAGACTCGAGATGTTGGAATATGGACCAAGGAAGTGCTTTCTCCCTTTGACAGCTGAAGTCATTAGCTGTTTACCTAATCATGACAAAAAGCATAAAAGTATTCCTCAATTTCCGAAAATGCGTAGTGTTGCATTAGAGTGTAAACAAAACAGGAATTATCCACATTTGTGCTTTTAAATACTTTGGATTTTTAAAGAAATCAGTGTCCAGCTTTTAATATGTTGCACAGGGATTTACTTTCAGAGTTCATCTTTTGGATTTTGCTGCATTATGCGTAGATTTATCTTTTTTCTTTTTTTTTACATCTGCTAAGGCCATTAGGTTTGAGGTGAATTAAACTTAATTTTACTTGGGAAGATAGCAGTAATTTGTGCATGTTTCATCTCTGCATTGCCTTAAACTCCCAAACACCTCATTGGATTAGGAAATTCTGCCTATTTTGGAAGTTCTACTGGTGGTCAGCTGTTAAAGGAGCCTGAAGTTATTTGTTTGGTTAAGTTTTTAGTTAGCTTATTGCAAAAGTGAGAAACACTTGTATTTTGGAACACAGTGCATTATATAAAGCAACGCAAGTTTTGTTATTTTAACGTGTTATTTTCTGCTGATTGAATTTTTAAGATATTTCTTGTCTCAGAGGTGTGTTAACTGTGAAGGATACTCTGATGTGAGTTATCTAAAATTTTCCCTTTCTTTTCTCAGCCCAAAATTCTGGAGCAGTATTTGAATATCGAAGATAACAGACTCCTGATGCATCTGAAAGCGTGTGCTGCGATGAGCAAACTCCCTTACGATCTCTGGTTTAAAAAGTGTTTTGCAGGCTGTTTACCTGAGTCCAGTCTCCAGAGGCAAGTTCTCTTTTTTTTCTTTTTTTTTTAACTTTCTGGTTGTAATTACGTAATAATTTTAGTTTTCTGTCATCACTAGCAGGCAAAGAGCTTTCCTTCCTTTATCTGTAAATTATGGAGTTGCCTACATTGTTGACTTGTAGAGGATAAAATTGGATTTGAGTCCAATTGCTACTGACACAAGATAGTACCTGCGTGATGATTTCTCACGTTGAAATTGAGAAGGAAAGCAGTTAAATATAGTGGCTGATTCTGTTAGACACTTAATGCCTCCTGGAATTTAAAAACTTCAGGTTCCTTCTTAGTGATAGATAGCTGAATGGCAGTCAGTTGTCAGGCTTTCTAATCAAAGTCCTTGCCTAGTGAGTGGTTATATTATCATTAGATGAGAAGAATTTGGGGAGCATATACTGATTTTAGCTGGGGTAGAGTTAAACTTCTTTGTAGTAGTTCATACTGAGTGGTGTTTGGGTTTGTGCTGTAAACAGTGATGATGGCACAGGGATGTTTTAGTTACTGCTGGGCAGGGCTTGCACAGAATCAAGGCTTTTTCTGTTCCTCAGGCACCCTGCTAGCAAGTAGGATGGGGGTGCACGAGAAGTTGGGAGGGGACACATCTGGGACGCCCAGTGACCAAAGGGATATTCCAGACCGTAGGATGTTAAGCTGAACAATAAAGCTGGGGTGGAGCCACGCCTTGGTTTTCATACTCGCTGTTGCCCTATTTGCTGGATTTCTGCCACGCCTGTTCAGTAAGCCCCCACGTGCGGAGCGGTCAAATGGTGCTGTGTGAGCCCTGAACTGGAGAACCCTGCCGCAGAAGCTTGGTGGCCCCTTCCCGACTTCAGCTCTACAGGCAAAAAGGCACTTTGGCTGCCAGTTTGTTCCAGTACCGTCACGCCACGTGAGCCAGCTACAGCAGAAGCAGCGTGGCTTTGCAGGCGCACTGGCAAGCCAGGCATTTTTATGCCCTAACATTGCCAATCCCGTATCATGGCCCTGACTAACGTTGTTGGAATTCTGCGCTGAAGACTTGGCTGTAGTCGCTGATGTGTTCGGTCGTGAGCCTCTGGTCGCTTGTTTGTGGCAAAGCATTTGGTGGTTCTCCTGAAACCATGTGCCTGCCCTTCAGACTGGCACTGCCTCATGTGCTAATACCCGGCTTCTCTACTGTGTCCCGCACAAGTGACACCTAGTCATACCACAGTAATTTGTTAGCAGGGATGGCAGAACTGTGAACAGTGCCCTAGATTTGCCATGGAATGTGCACGTGGGCTGCTCCTGTAGAGAAACTTCAGTCGATTTGCCTGTCTGAGTAACTGAGCTCTGGACACAGACGGGCACACGGTCGTGACACGACGTCAGGATGAGGTTTGCGTGAGCCTCCTCGTGTCCCTCTGTGCCCAGCTCCCGGTGGGAGGACACCTGGAGGCACAGAGAGAGGAGCAAGCACTGCTTCTCTTTAAACACCTCTGGCTTGGATAACCGCAGGACCAGAACCAGGGAATCAGGTTGCGTGTGTTTCCCCTGTGGCCCAGGGGAAAAAAGCTGTGAGAATAATGATCACAATATTTCAGAAAAAGACAGAGCGGTGCTGCTCTGATGCTTTGAGTGCCGAGGAAGCCGTGCCTTCGCGCACACGCACACACCGAGTGAGTTGTGTCCTGGCGACGGCAGAAGAGCGGTGAAAAGTCAGCGGTTTCGTTTGTGCGGTTCTTGGCACGATCTTTACACTTGTAGCTTCCCGCTTCTCTTTATTTTTCCTTGTGGTTGTTAATATTATTTCACTGTTCACGAAACACCTACGGGAGTGCTCCTGTGGTTGATTGAATACTGTTCTGTCTCACAGAGGATGATGATCATGAAAACCAATTCCTTTAGTGTGTGCTTTCTTTTTTAGTATTCCTGAGTAGGGCTATAGGCACAGCTGTGTGACATTTCTTTTAGAATTTTCCCATCTCTAGAAGTACGAAAAATGGGTAAAAACTTGCAATCTCTGACAGTGTATTTCATCTGAAGTGTTCGCTGTTATTTGAAAGACTTAATAGTTTCTCCTTGTGGCTGATTTAAACATCACGGATTACATCTTGCTGAGGTATTTGTATCTCGTACAGCAATGACTTGGAGTATTTAGCTTCTTGAGATGTAGTGGTTCAGTATTACATCCTTTTGAATTTTCAGCTGCGTAACTGTTCAAAGAGTGTCTTTATTAGGCGTGCTGTTAAAGTCCATTTCCTTTTTTGCACTAGAAAAAATTCTCACCTTTGCCATATGCTGTAGCGTGGTTGTAACAATCCAGGCTATTAAAACAAGATTTGCTTTTGTGTATTTGAGCTTGTGAACACTTCCATTTCTACACAAGAACACACCATATTGACACATTACTGCGCACCATTGCTCTCCTCTGTACAGATTTAGAAGTTGGTAAAACATCTTTTATTTACCCTGATCCAAACAATTAAATACGTTGCTATTGTTCAGGAAAATAATCTGTGATCATGTGAACACTGTTCTAGCAGATAAAGAAGCAGACAAGCACTGCAATTATGTTTAGTGATTACTTTTCATTTTTTTTTGTAGAGTTTGGGACAAAGTTATTAGTGGATCTTGCAAGATTCTTGTTTTTGTTGCTCTGGAGATACTATTAACCTTTAAAATGAAGATAGTAGCACTCAATACTGCAGAAAGGATCACACAGTTTTTGGAAAAAGTACGTACTCTGTCGTGTTTTGTGTTATTTTTTCATGGTGCGTAAGAGTGTGTTTCAGCCTTAGTCTGTTGGAAGCTACTACAAGGTGCCGCTACATTGCGATTCCCGTTCGGTTCTCACGTGTTGCCTGACCTGGTCGAGAGGCGGCGTCCCTGCCCGCGACAGGGAGGTTGGATTCAATGATCTCTAAGGTCCCTTCCAGCCCAGGCCGTTCTAGGATTCTATGATTACTTGCGGAGTGTAGTGTAGCAGTACCAAGGTGAAGAGAGACTGTGCAGGGATGAGAATAGTAGTTTCTTTCTCTCAAGAGGTAAAGCTATCATAGAATGAAATGATTTTTAGGCTTTGGGTAATGCATTCTCTGTATTTGTACAGATTTGGGAATATTCCATGCAATACTGAAGGGTTTTTCCTGTGAAGGTGAGCACAGATGGGTTAATTTTTCTGGAAGCTCCTTAGAGGGTTGGTTTCTGGCAGCTTTTTTGCCCCTTTCCTGAGTGTGACCCTTTAGACTCGGGGTACGTTTTCTGTTCATTTGAGGATGAAGTCATGAACCTGACCCTGAGCTTTCCTTCTACAAACAGTAGTGAACTTCACAGCAGGGCTGTAGGATCCTGGTGTAACCTCAGTTAGTTATAATTAACAGCACACGTAGGACTGAGGGATGGTGGAGTGGTAGGGTGAAGAGGTGGGATTCTAGTTTTGTTTTCTGTTTTTATAAAGAGTTAAAATGTAAAGCAGAAATTTTAAAATCCGTATTTTATAAAAAGCAGTCCAAAGAAGGTACTGTGACAAGGCCTCTTGTCTTGATCTTTTGTAGATCCCTCAAGATAACACTGACGCTATTGTCAGCAAAGCTGTTGATCTGTGGCGCACGCACTGCGGGACTCCAGCACACTCTGTCTGAGAACTCTCGTCGCTTATGACAGCTTGGGGGAGAAAAAAAGACATTTGAAAGGACATTTTACCACTCTTCCCCCATCCTAGTATGATGTTCCTCATTACTTCTGTGTAAAGATGCTGTTATAGCAGCTAACAGCACAGCGATCAGTGTGTAAATATTTGTCAATAAATACCGATGGAATGAAGATTCCTGGTGGTGGTGTGATCATGTCCAGGGTGTTTCTTGGCCGGCCTGCTCTAGTACTCTGATCATACGATGTGCTCTCTGGCTTTGGGGGCAGTAAATCTAACTCTTGAAGCAAGGTAAATAAACTTACTTGTAATTTAAAAATGTTTTTGTATGTCAGCTTCTACTTGATATAGCTAGTTAGTATCTGGAGATGTTTTTAAGGAGAATTTACTAAATGTTAGTCTGCTGGAAATATTTGGTGAACAAGCATGCCTTTGCTAGAAATGTAAATGTACTGTATTAATACTGTAGATTTTCCTGTAAACCTTATGGAAGAGGCATCACAAGTTTGGGGCAGAGTACATCCCAATGACCAAGGGTGATGTGCTTTTCTGCAGTGTCTTAAAATACTTTCTTTTTATCTATTGGCTAACTCTCTAGGGTTGTATCTCCTTCTTTGTTCTTCATGGAAGATGCTGTAGAAAGGTGAGTCTGTCCTATCCTAAAATGTAACTGGTTTTTTTCAAACGCTGTAGTGTTTGTTTCCTTGCTTTTATACCTGTTACTGGCTACGTCACCAATGCCAGAACCTGGTGTAAGGATGGTTATTGATACAAGGCTGGAATACGAGAATATTAGAATTGGAAGCACTGAGAAAAGTGGTTTTTTTTTTCCTCCTGACAGTTTGCTTACAGACCATAAATGGCAACACTTTGCCTTTGGTGAGCAGGGGAAGGGACTCTTGTTGAAAAGAAGTCAGCAAGCGAGTCTTACCGGTTAGTTGAGTGAACTTCTGAGACTATTTACTGGATGAAATTAGTTAAAATACATAAATTAATACTGAAGTTCTTACATTGTGTTGCTGTGACTTAAAGCTATATTTTAAGGTGGTATAGCTCACAAAACTGTCAGCGTACTAAAACCACCTTGCCTTCACATCACTATATCAATCTGACATGTGTCACCAACAATAAATTCTCCTCTAAATATCCAAGTGAGAGAAAATACGGATTTACTGAGCTTTGCATTTTCTTATAAATAAAATTTCGTCTCCAGTAGATGGCATTATTTAATCTTCTACCATCCCTCCTGTCAGCCCTGTTGTTACAGAGGTGGAGGTTAAAACTGTTACTTTTTGTGCATGCCTTTTTATTTTCCTGCCTTTATGTCATCCCCTGGAGCAGCTGTTTTAGCAAGCGCCCTTTTCAGCAGCTGGTAGTACTTTGCGCACAAAATCCTGTCGAGTGCACATTTAATGCTTTGTGTTTTTTCATGCTGAATTTCTGTTTTTCCTTCCAGATTCCTCTATGCAAAGTAATCAGATTTGACATTGGCTGGATAATTCATTTCATTGAGGAGATGATGTCTGAGGGCTCAAAGAGGCAGAATGGCTGAAAAGGAACTTCAGCTCACAGGTACTATTGTAAATCCATCTTCTTAGGCTATCGTATATTAAAATCAAATAGTAAGAAGTGCTTACATCCATAGCTTCCTTTCATTTTAAGTTAGGTGCAAGATGTGTGAGGTACTCTTACCTGTAAGCTGACTTAGGCATTACCCTTCTTCTATGCATGACAAAAATAAGGCATATGAAAGTGCTGGTTTCCCAGGACACATAAGTCAATGGCAGAGCTGGAACTTCATCACGATTGAAGCTCCTAAGATTGCTTACCAGTATTTAATATAAACTGTTGCCAAAACAAATTTCTGGTGGGTACAAACAATGCACATTCTCTTCATAATCTCTTTTTATTTTATTTTTTATTACAAATTAATCCCTGGTAAAGCCAGTTTGTGAAATACATTGCTGTGGTGGAACAGCGTGTGTAGGTACAGAAACACCCCTGCCTATTAAACACAAGGATAGGATCAGTGTTTAATTTAGTCACATGTACTTATATATATGTGTTTGTTAGGCGTTAGGGCTGGGCCAGCCACTGAGCACTGACAGATGTGCTCTAAGCCCTCTCCCTCCCTAAAGGGGAAGGAAAAGGGAATGAGGCAGAGACACTTATGGAAGACTAAACCATCTTTAATAAAACAATAATAATACTAACAAGGGAAAATAATGAAATATATGTATATGTGTACATACACACACAAATATATAAAAACCTAGTATTGAAACCAACTTCCCCCCTCAATAACAAGCCCCACTGGTGCTCAGAGCCGGTGGCACTGGGGTAGCCCCAGGCTCAGCGGCAGAGGGAAGCTGGGCCCAGGAGCTGGATTTGGGAACTCGGGATTGGGATCGAAGGCAGAAGATCATATGAAACCCTCCCTTCCACTTCAGGAAGTGCCGCCTCCTAGAAGAAATGAAACTGAAACGTAAAATCCCTGAACAGATTTGGTTTTGTTGAGCTCAAACCAGGACAGTTTGCAATGCAATAGTTCATAGAAATTAGAATGTAGAGAGGAAGTATGAAAAAGATGGAAGCGGACGCAGGTGACCAAGGAGGAATACAGAGATGCTGTCTCGGAGTGCAGGGATCATAGAATCCTAGAATGGCCTAGGCTGGAAGGGACCTCAGAGATCATCTAATCCAACCTCCCTGGCACGGGCAGGGACGCCTCTCAGCTAGATCAGGCTACTCGAGGCTCTGTCCAACCTGGCCTTGAACACCTCCAGGGAGGGGGCAGCCACAGCCTCTCTGGGCAATTTGCTCCAAAGTTTTACCACCCTCCTACTGAAGAATTTCTTTCTAAGGTCTAGTCTAAATCTATTCTCCTTCAACTTAAACCCATTTCCGCTTGTCCTGTCAGTGGATGCTCTTGTGAAACGTCCCTCCCCAGCCTTCCTGTAGGTTCCTTTCAGGCATTGGAAGGTAGCTACTAGGTCCCCCCAAAGTCTTCTCTTTTCAAGACTGAACAATCCCAGCTCCCGCAGCCTGTCCTCGTAGCAAAGGTGCTCCAGCCCCTGGATCATCTTTGTGGCCTCTGAACACGCTTCAACAGCTCCATGTCCCTCTTACGGTGGGGACCCCAGAACTGGATGCAGGATTTGAGGTGGGGTCTCACCAGAGCAGAGTAAAGGGGGAGAATCCCCTCTCTTGCCCTGCTGGCTACGCTTCTCTTGATACATCCCAGGATGCGGTTGGCCTTCTGGGCTGCGGGAGCGCCCTGCCGGCTCAGGGTGAGCTTCTCGACTATCAACACCCCCAAGTCCTTCTCTTCAGGGCTACTCTCCACCCGCTCTGTGCCCAGTTTGTATCTGTGCCTGGGATTGGCCCGAGCCAGGTGAAGGACCTTGCATTTTGACTTGCTGAAGCTCCTGCAGTTTGCACTGGCCCATTTCTCAAGCCTGTCGAGGTCCCCCTGGATGGCATCTCTGCCCTCAAGTGAGGCCACAGCACCACACTAGGTGAATGTTGATGCTTTTGCCAAGGGGCCTCTGAGAATGAACAATGTAGCGTGTGGGTTGTATTTGGAAGGTACTTTAAATAAACGGAAAAGGAGAGATTTATTACTGCAATAATTAAGCAGAAAGAGTTAAGCAAGAGTTTATTAAATGGCAGAGATTTCATGATGGGCTGTTGTTCTGCTGTCAAAATACTTACTTGGGAATGGTAACAGATTCATTGAACAAGTTCAAACAGCTGCAGTCCCCATCAGTATGAAAATATCCGGCTGTGGCCAATCAAGAGATTGTTGTCCCTGACTTTAGATGTCCACATAAGAGAAGGGGACGATCTCCTCACGTGAAGCATCGGGGTTAGCTAAGCAAGAAACCTGTATCTGGCTGTAAAAATGTGTGTTTGAGACTGTAAAGAGTGTATTTGCTGTTTGATGAAGTGGCTATGCCAAGTATTAAACCAAAGGTCTGCAAGCTACAGCCTAGTGTTAGGCTTCTTCAGTCTTCTGCTGATCTTCTGCAAGTGGTTGACACTGGTCTCCCTTGGTTCCTAATTTCACCCTGTACCTAAACTAGGGATTTGGGACCACGTATCCAATAGCCCCATGCCAAGACAGAGCAGAAGCAGGAGGTGCTGCACCTGTGTGAGAGTATTAGTGCTTGTAATACTATATGTCCAGTGCCTTCCTTTGAGTAACAGGTGGGTCAAGACCAGCTTGTATCAATTTCTTTCCAGCTTCTCTTCTGTAATTGTCAGGAAATTTCCTTTTTCAGGTTCAGTTTCACAAACAATTTAATAAGGCCGCGATTGAATTGCTCGGCTCAACCCATTATGGGAAAACAAAGGCTGAGAGCAGAAGAACATATGAGCATCCACAATTTGGGAGGGATGTGACGGAGGGTCAGAACATTTTTTGCTAGACCACAGTGAAAGAGCCCTGCGAAAAGCAAACTTGGTTAGTTTTGGGTGCTTCTATCTACAGCAGTGAACGTTCTGTGAAAGCTCCCCTGTGCCTGCAGTGCCCGCTTTTGAATAAACAGTGCGGGGAGTGATAAGCGTGTCCCAAAAGCCTGATCTAAGGTGTAGGTGTGAGCTTTAGCTTTAAAGCTAAGGTTCACACCTAAACCTTAAGTCGAGCTTGCTTTTCAGTACTTGCACGTCCCTATTAGGTGCTGACTGTGTTGCTTTCTTGTTTGCAGGTTCTTGACATGGTTTTTGCAGCAGCACCCTCTGTAAGGCTGTCACCTACCTGTGCTGGTCTCTGCGTCTTCTGGTACCCCGGCTGTGACTCGCTCTTTACAGTAAGTATGAGATGAAGTAAAAATACGGGAAGAATATTTTTCATTACTGTAGCAAGGAGGTATTTTGATACAAAGCAAAAGTCCTGTAGGCACGCCCTGTCTCCTACATATGTGTGCTTACTAGAATAACACAAACTGCGGTGAAGCAGTGTACTGGCCCTGCAACACACACAGTATCCCAGCGCCCTTTACAGGTGTTTAAGGGTTTCTCAGTTTCAGCAGTCTGCTAGGCTGTGTTCATGCTGGATGTTTGCTAGCGCCTATGCTGACTATATGTCTCTTTTTCAATGAGGGTAATTTTTTTTCAAATAACTTTTAATTCCTGCTGGAGGTTTCTCTCTAGTTTCTCATTTTTTAATTAAGATGATACTTCTTTTTAGTGGTTTGATTTGTGTTCTGATAGAAAATTACAGCTGCTTTTACATCATTTCCCCCTTCTCTCTCAGTTCCAGTAGAGTTTGCCTAAAAATATCCAAAAATATTTGTCTTGAACTGCCTGGAACAGTTGATAAATGTTATGCATAAGCACTGTTAAATATTCCTCCTCTCCAAGATTTGCGTCTGGTTGTGTCTTAGTGGCAGGATTCCTTAAATGGGCTGTGGAGAAAAGAGCTTCTTCATGCAGCTCGAGACAGAAATTAAAAAGCCTAAAAAATAACTTGTTAAAATAAAATGAATGGAAAGTCTGAATTAAAAGAAATAAACCACTATTATACTAGGAACAAGTAAAATTATTGTTTGCTCCCTACACAGGGGAATCTTTTTCCAGGTGCTGTAAAAATTTGTAGTAGCTGTCTGACTGAATGAATTTAGGAATCCTTTCAGCTATATAAGAGAAATGCGATAACTGACTTACGCCAGACAAAAGGACGTCGGTACAGAGAATGTGGCTCTTGGTTTTTAGGAGCAAGGGGAATCATGAGGGCATCCAGTAGTCAAAGCTGCTCTCCTTTCTGTACCTTGGTACTCTAGGAAAGGCAATCTGTTAGGGAGCAGTTGGGAAACTGAAGCTGAAGGGCAAATGAACGGCTGGTGAGAGGGAATATCCTGTGGAAAAAGTTGCTGGGTGATGTTAGGGCAGTGAAAGGAAGCAAAGGAGCAGTTGGTGATTTAGAGGGGGAGTGTGAAAGATGCTACGGGGTCAGCTCTGGCAGTGAGAAGCAAGGTGTGTCAAACTGATTATCTGAAAAGAAATTGGCATGGTTTATTTTCCTGAATAATTAGGATTAATAGAAAAGTCTTCTGCTTTCTTTGGAAAACATTCTGCAAAGCACATCGTGTTAGGAAAAGAATTAAGGATCTGCAATAACAGAAATGGGAAGTCTAATAATCAGCTAATTAAACCTACACAATAGAATCAGCCCTCGTAAATAAGGTCGCTGTCTTCTGGTTGGCACTGAACGAAATCAAACTTTTTGCAAAACATGTTTTGAGTGAAGGTTAATTCACTTCCGTGTAGTGTCTGCTTATTTTCTTAGAAAAAAATATAATAAAACTAAGCACCGGTGCATTGTTCTTGTAAGCTGAAAAGGGAGGTGTGAAATTTTAACTGGAATTTTTATAGAGTGCCAGTGATCACTGGGGGAGCAGGTCTCCGGCTGCTATGTGTAATCGGAGCTTCATTACTCAGCTGCATTTTGTAGGTGGCTTTAGAAGAAACCACAGGTTGCCCCTGGGCATCCTAGATGTCTGGTCATATTGTTCCACAAGTTGTATACGAGGAGCAAAATTTCAGTCCCGTGTTGAGGCTGCGTGGGAGGGAAGCGTTGCTCTCGTTTGTGATTTCAGTGGCTCGCCCTCCTTTTTATTCTCAAACCCCAAAGCATCCTTATGGCGACCTCGCTATTACTTGCCTGGAGGTTAATCGGAAGTGTAAATGTGTGGTTTTTTATAGACTTTGTCGAATGTGGTCAGGTTTCTGTACTTGCAGGACGGTCAGCTCTGTTGCTGTAAAGCGAGTGGGGAGAAGGGCGATGCGTGTGGCTTTCTGTGCCCTGTCAGGCCCAGGAGCCCCCGGTGCGGGACCATTTCGTTCTTAAATTCATCGGTTTAGGGTAGGCTGTGCCACACTGGGTTCCCAGGATAGATGTCGTTTTTCACCCTTGAAAAATAACAAAACGGGCATGCTCCCAGGAAGGGCAGTGGCTGGGCTGGGTAGGAAGGAAGAATCGTATAGGAAATAATTATGTAGGAGGTTTTTGAGTGGGAGGAAACAGAAACAGAGAGTCGGGTCCGTAACAGACTTGTGATGAATACGTATCCCAGCTATAAGCAGGAGCTGCATGTAAAGCTGATCTATTTTCTGTTAAAACAGGGTGTGGGCATGGCATGGAGGAAAGGAGACCTGGGACTCTTGCACAGCCCAGGTACGCGCAAGGACCGTCTGTCCTCTAATAATGGAAACAACAGGATGTCCAGAGCTCTCAGGCTGTGCAGTGCTCGGATGTGCCTGTTGGACACCTGTGGAAGCGAATGACTGACATGACAACTTTACTTCTGCATTGCTTCTGTGTTTCTTCAGAAGCACAGATGGGGAAAGAGGGAAATTAATGGCAACCTTTGGGGAGTTTTGGTTTTGTTTCTTATTTTTTCAGGAGACAGTTCTGTGGGCAAGTTGCACTTGTTAAGTAGCTTTTTCTCCGATCGGGTTGATACTTTCTGTCTTCTTAATCAGAAGCTGGTGGAGGGCTTGAGGATAATTTTTGGTCCTTGCAAGATGAGAATGACTAGTAAGTTGTTGATCTTTATTTCTTTGATATAAAATGTGACTCTCTAAACAGTGCCTAGGGAGGTCTGTGAGAAGTTGTGTAATTGGAGTTGGAAACAGAGGACTACGTAGACAGCAATATGGGTGCTCTTTTTCAAACTCTTCTTTCCACTTTTATGCTCTGTGGTGTTTTTTTGTGTTTGTTTTTTTGTTGTTGTTGTCAATGTTTACTTGTTCCGATTCAGCTAATCATCTCCAACTTTAGGCCTTGGCGTGAAAGCCGTCATCCCGCTGCCCACGTGCCGTGTGCGAGATGTGCTGTGGTACTCTGCCAGGAAGAAGTGACCTTTGATGCTATCAAAGAATTTTTATGAAGTGACACCACAAAAAGCTGTGGTGTTTGCACTACTCTCAGCTGGAATATCTGGAAGCAAATGAACTCTTGGGTGCTTCAGATCTGAAAGAGAAGCAGCAAACCTCAGGGCTGAAAGCAGGGTGAGGTGTAGGGAGCTTCATGTCATTCGCTGAAGTGCAGCGTAGTTGCTTTCTGAATTCTGGAGCAAATACTCGCCCCAGTTATTTCGTGATCTGTTTCTTTACACAGACTGGTCACTGACCGGTGACAAACAGGAGGGCTAAGTATCTTGGACCGTTTATGAGGAGCAATGAAGTGACTGCTTATCTATCAAAAGTAGCTAAATGCTTAAATGAAAAGGGCAAGAGAGCGAATTTAAAGAGATGGCTTTAATCTTCCTAGCTGGTGGCCAACGCTCCATTTGGACAGGTAGTTCTTTGTAATACACTATGGAAATAGCCGTATACCACCTCCTTGTAGTGACAATTACTTTTATTTTCAGTATGTATATTTCATTTTTTAACCTGTTAAAGGTTAAAGATTCTTCCAGTGACTTTGTGCTGTCACTCGCTTAGGGCTTTTGAGACAGACTAACCCTAAACTGCCACGTTTCAAAAAACAGCCAGAAGTGACAAAAACTTGCCAAATCTTTCCTTTTCCTTGAAAGCACTGATGTCTGAGGGAGCGCTGCTTTGTAAGGACTCTGCAACCTTTGTTTTTGACTCCTCTGGAATGTGACACATTGTTATCGCGCTTGCCTAAGAAGGCTTTGGTTGCCGGTTTGTCATATACTCCAGGCTCAGGAGCTATTTCCCTGGGGACCGCACCGCATTCTTGATTTGTGCGGCGTCTCGTGGCCAGCCAGCACTATTCAATTCCTGTCCTCTTGGCATCCTGTCTTAGAAAATAACCTTCTGTTCTCCTTCGGTATCTCCAAGTCGCTGTTGAAAAAGCGCCTCCTGTTCAGGAAGACCCACAGGGGTGTCTGGCAAGAGAAAACAGCGCTCGAGTCTCGGAAGTTTCAGTGATGCATGTACACATACACACACAGAGACAGTCCTCGCAGGAAAAGCAGGAGATGTTTGTGTTCCTGGCTTTGAAATGATAAAGAATACAGAAAAATTCCAAGTATGTACAGTATGAAACAGGTGCGGGGGAGCCCAGCGACGGACAAAGGGCGATGTAGAAGCAGCTTGGCTTCCAAACCGCAGGCTGAAATCGCGCTTCGCAAAGTGAGCGTTTATAATGTGTTCCCAACATAGAGCTGGGCAGATGCCAGGGGGTTTTCTGTGTGCCTTTTTATTGCATTTTTTGAAGACTTCAGTTCTGAGAGGAAGAAAATAAGTAATCCCTGTTTAGGAGTTCATTGCCAAACCATCTTGCGGTTTTTGAACGGTGGTATTGTAGACATTATGAAACTTGTAGGCTCGACAGGATCCCTGTAGAACAACATTTTTAATTCAATATGTGCTTAACCAGTTACCTTATTTGAGGACACGAGTAAGGCTGTTGCATTTTTGGGAACATGTGCACGCTATCTCCTCTGCACAGAGGAATTATCCTCTAAACCTCGCACTTTGCCAGTAGGAAAAACTTATCTCCTGAACCATCTAGGAAAAAATGTCAATTGCAATTTATTTTTTTAATTCATAATGGCACAGAAAAACATTTCTTGTATCTTATGCTCGTTAAACTGTCATTCCAAGCTTTAGCTGTGCATTCCCAATTGAGAAAACTTAACCATAAGCTCCTGATTTATTTTGTAGCAGTCCCGTGCAAACCTTACAGCTTCCGATTTAGCAAGATGGGTAAATGCATATTCAGCTTCATGGGCAAAAGGTGGGCACCTTCTTAAATTCCTTGCTGATACGTGTCTACCCTGTGCAGTCTGATCAGTCTGACATTTTTAAGAACACGGTCTGGCTGTGTTTTTTTCTTCCCCCCTAAGATTTTTCTGAACTGGCTAAAAACCCAGCTAAGGAACAGTGCCTTAGGAAACCTTGGCTCACTACCCGAGCATTTTTCACTTATGTTTCAGTTTCAAAAATAGCTCTTGTTGTTAAGGCTCGTCTCAAGACAATAACAAAGTAATGATAAAAAACACTTCACCTCGCTCAGGAATTGGGTAGAAGTTCGTACCCCTGATCTTTCTTCCAAACGTGGCCTTTCCCCATCAGAGCTCTGAAGGCAATTTCATGGTGTCAGTGGCTAAAAGCCAGTCTCATCACTGGAGCACCACGCAGAATTATTTTCCCTTGGCATTTTAACACCAGAAAAATCCCAGGCTGTAACGTTTGTTCTCTTCAGGTGTTTGTCTTCAGCACTGACAAAGCCGATACCAAGAGCCAGAGGTTTTGGGATAGGAAAGACCTTAAAACTACAAATTTTGCCCCAGATTTCAGACTTTGATGTAGCGTGTCTGGTAGTTTTTTTTACGGTCTGACATGGTTGTGTGCTCCCAGGCTGAATTTTTTTTTTTTTTTTTTTTAATGTTGATCATTCGATTTGGTCTAACCACCTGGGTTTCTGTTGATTATACGATAAGCTCTCGAGGTGGGAATGCTGAGCCTGATTGCAGTCAACTGTCACCGCTTTTAGTACTTAGTAATGTTTGTTCTGACAAGTCCTCAGAACTTGCTATCGAAACAAAGCAGTTGTGTTTTCTCCTTATTAAAAATAAAGCAATAAAAATGTCAGTAATTCTTTTTCCCTCTCAGGAAATGTTTGATGGATGTAGTTTGAAGTTTGCTGTTTCATTTTGGTTTTTTTTATAAATCTCTTATGTCATTTTTATGAGTCTGTTGAATAGAAGACTGTAAACAAAAAACTTGCATATAATGTTGCTGAAAACCTTTGCTAACAATTTTTTGTTTTTTTTAAAAAAATCTTTATTATTTGAAAACTAAGCAAAAACGCATTTCTTTTTCCCAAAAGCTTTTTTTTTTTTTTTTTGCAGTTAAAAACTTTCCAGCAGACAGCATAGAAATATTTATAATGCTGCTTGAAAATGTCTTTCTGATTCAAGCAGTGTTAACAAGAGGAGTTAGTCAGCCCTGATTATTACTACAGTCATTGATTTCTGGAGGGCAGGTATACTCAGTGAAGAAGATACCTGAAACATGCTGCAATTTCTTCCCCAAACAGACTTTTGCTTACCTATTAGTGATACAGTTTTTAAAAAAAAAATATTATAAAATGCTGCTGACTTAAACTGTTAATCTGAATTTTAAAAATATTTGAAGCCTGGGAGGTTCATTGCTAACTAGGATAGAAAGCCTAGCTGAAATCTGTCGCCTGGATTACACAGGGAGACTGCTACTGATTATTTAAAAAAAAAAAAAAAAAGAAACAGAAAGGAAGTAAAAAAAAAAAAAAGACAAACAAGAAAATGCCCAACTGGATTAATACGGGCTCTGTGTACAACATCTTTTCATTCCTGACCACTTAGACGATGTTTCTTTGCTGGAGCAATTGCGTGCTCATTTCCCCGGGGGCCCCTGCCCTCGTGGAAGTGTTAGGACACATTCCTCCAGATGTTTTTTGGGCAAGTCCAGCTGAGCTCATTGGTAATTACAGATAGAAAAGACCCTGTGGATCGCCAGATCTTTCCCCCTGCCAATGCAATTCTGTTTTTTCAGGAGATGTGTTTCGAGTCGATTGGAAAAGCTCTTCACCAGGGAGACTGTTCCACATCCGACAGACCATAAAAATAGCCTTTTTTTTCTGGTGTTTTCTCATCTTTTCCTTTGCTGCAGTTGTTTCTTCATCTACTAGGTACCTGAGAATCCCTGTGACAATTCAATCTGGAGCTTGTCCATCCTTGCCTTAGTTCTTCATGCTGTGGGTTAGCTCGCTCTCCGAGTGGACTTTTGGTTCAGAGCTCAGCACGTGATGGGGACTTTCTTAGTTTTTGTTACTCTGTTGTTGAACCGCTTTCTTCCTTGGGAACATTTAAGATCTCCTGGGCTTAAAGTCAAATTTGCTACGTGTTAAAAACAGCAACTCGGACAAAGTCAGACTTGCAAATCAAGATTTTGGTTTGAAGGAAGTTTGGTTCGGGGGGCAGATGTAGCCTGTGACTCCTGCTTCTTGTTCGTGATGCTGTCACAGCTGAACTGCAAGTGCTGCTTGACAGCACTGCCTCGGACCGCGGTTAAGAGACTGATTCTGAGCTCGCTTTGTTTGCGTTTACATCATTGTAATTCCACGTGGTGAAGCAGTAACCGTTGAAGGCGACAGCAGTTTTTACCTGTTTTCCCTGGGGTTCACTGGTTGCCTGTTGATTTACCAAGAGAGGTTTTACGTGCCCTGCATTCTTCACTTAGGTGATGGGAAATTCACTTAGGATAATGGGAAATCTTCACATTCTGCCGTCTTTTAGATAAATATCCTTGTATTTTCAAAAAGGGGAAAAAGATTGAGATATCATTGTTTTGAAAAGCTGGATCAAGAGGAGGCTGCTTTCTAGCTGCAAGTGGTGTTTAAGATATAAACAAAAATAATTGAGAGATTTATTCATAGCAGCCTCTGCTTTAACGGGAGGTTGGGCTGGATTATCTCCTTCTGTTCCTTCCAGCCGCGGTTCACGTGCGATCCTGCGAATGATCTAGATAGGTTACTTGAGAAAACTTCGGTAAAAAATGATTGGTAGAAAGTCATTGCTTTTCTCTTGCATAGCTGCATTTTCCCAAAGAGCCGCAGGAGTTTAGAATCACTTTCACGGTTTCGTCGCTCTGCTTTAAAGTCAGACTGTTGCTCTCTCAGAGCAAGCAAGCATGTTTCCTAAAACATATCCATGAAGAAAGAAAACCCAAACAAAACACACCACACAACCGATCTGGTGTCTTTGAGGGGTGTAAAATACTTTTACATGGTGTAAATGAGAGCTCCCTTGCTGCTGCAGGTGGGGCTGCTGCCCGTCCTGCCGCTGGAGCCTCACCACTGGAAGAGCACCGTGTGTGTGTGCAACCCACAGGAGGGGCGCAAGGGAAGAAACCAAAGCCATAAAACACTGAGTAAAAAGTAAGTCTGCGTCACTGGCTCCCATGTTAACGTATTTTTGTATCTGTTATACAGAATTCTGAGTCCTGTCCCTACAGCACTGTGGTTTTTTAAGCGCTTAAAATTTCTAACAGCCAATGCTGGTTTAGGTTCATTGAGCTCTTTCACACAAAGAGAAAGAAAACAGTTGAAGAGCTGACTCAAAGGCTGTGAAGTAACATTGTACTTTTTATTAAGAATAAATGGTATTTTATATTTTAAAATATTTTTTTCTTTTCTGTACTGCTAAATTCAAGGTACAAGTTACCATATGGTTTTGATACCTACTGATCCAAACTGATATTTCTGCTTATTTGCGTTTAAGGAGGAAAAGTCTTCATCGTTATGGGTGAGTAGTCACAGCAAACTTGCATTGAATCAAAGATAATTGGTGTAGTGCTTAAAAATACATTACCTGGGAAGGCAGAACAGGTGCTTGAGGAGAGGGACTCTAACAACCAGTCTGCTTCCAAAGTAAATTAGTTCTTGCACAGGTTTTTTGAGGTATCCTGAACAGGTTGTCCCCTTTATTTTTTGAAAAAGATGAAAATTTGTCCATTTGCTTTATCAAATCTGACCTCTTATCAGAGAATTGCCTACATCCTTAAAGTATTTTTTTGTCAGGAAAGGGGGAAATTTCAGAAATAGATGTCTCCAAGGACTTCGCTTCCTTTGTTCTGGAACCTAGGAAAGTCTGGTTTCGCCACCATGTATAAAACGGGTTTAATTCTTGAGAAAAGGATATATCTTCCCGTTTAATGAAACCGAATGTGCTTTTTCTGTGGCTGCATTTATGAAAAACAAGGTAACCGCTCTGTTACAGGCGTGAAGTTTTTTGTTTACAGTAGACCTGCGTGACCCACGCCTAAACCTTGTGTTAAACAGGGTTTGATGGAGGAATCGCTGTTGATTTGAGGATAGCTGGCATCTGGTTTTTTTCACAATTAGAGCACAAAAGGCAGGAAAAGAGTCTTTGTTTTTGCTTCTGAGAAAAAGATACAACTTAATGGATCGCTGGGCAGGATACAGAGAGAACTCGGGTTGAAGTACTCTTAATGTCAGGGGTTAAAACCGCAGCATTTAAAGACAGTGAAAAGCAGAGTGGGCTGGCAAGCTACACTTACCAGAAAGCTGAATCTCTAAGAGGCATAATTAAACTGAACTGAGCAAGGCTTAAACAGATGGGACTATCCATGTAAGAGTTTCCAGGTATTGGATTAAACCAATTATTAAGCCATTTCAAGCTAACCTATTGCAGATTTTGAATAGCAGCATTCATTGCGGTGATCCAAACATAACTACTTCGTGCTCATTCCTAAGAACTAATAAATGACAGGCTGAATTTAAAAATAAAACGGACTCACTCAATGACACAGGCCAAGATGAGTGAAATGTAAATAAGAAAAGAGCCATGTGAAGTGATCTGTTAGGTAATAATCACTTTATGTAGATCATCAGGCATAATCTTTTTTACTTAGTAGAAGATGAACGTTCTGTTGAATTTCACCGGCCAAAACTGTGATACAGTTTACAAGTGACTATTGCCGGTAAAACCAAGGACAGAATTTATTTCACAACTTCTACGTGCACTTCTCTTTCAGAATACCCGCTTGCATGCGTGCGGGGCGAAGCTGTTTGTTTCTCTAGAGCCTGGGTGAGAGTGAAGGGGGAAGAATGTCCAAATTCCTTTTTATCTCTCATGATTGTCTTGGCGCAGGAAGAACTCTGAATCAATTACGGTGTTTGAATCCACTGGCTGAGAGCAGCCTGGCTTGAGGCTCAAATCAAGGCACCACAGCTGCTCACAACAAAGCAACAGTTACTGCTCCACGCTGACAAGCCTGGGAGAAGGGAGGGCAGGAGAGGAAGGTGAGCGCAAGTAGGAATAAAATGAATTGGGAGCCATAATGGCAACACGTGCTTCACATGATTCCTTGATAACCTGGGGTTTTAGCTTGGTACAGCCACGTGAACTTTGTGCCCAAAGCTTTGCTGAAACAATAGATACAGCTGTGTAACCTTTACTAATTAAAACCATAATAGTAGCATGTGACTGTATGGGAACGCGTGGCTGAGTGGACGGCCGGAGTTAAAGCCCAGTGGAAGCGGTTTTTTGCATGCGTTGATCCAAAGCCTGGTACAGACGAAGGAAAGGAACTGAAGGTCTTTGTGCCAGGAGCCAGAAGTCCAGCCTAGATGCATTTTTACGTGCACTCATCCAGAAACGGCAGATTGCCTGGGTCTTGTCTTCCTGAGATTCAGTTTCCTTGCTTGCAAAATGGTGATGGAGTATTTATCTTGTTTGAGGCTTAATTAGTATTTTGGAGATATTTTGGTTTTCTTAGATGAAAGAGCCACAGTACAGAGTTAGTACTCTGTACTAACAGCAGCTCTGGACTTAAACTGACATGATCCCACTAACTTCAGACACAGCTATGCTGACACCCAGCTGAGATTCCTACTCAGAGTACCTGGAGATCTGTTCAGAGGAAAGATTATTTAATATCCTCTTAGGAGGAAGGTCAGTCCGCTGAAGCAGCGTTTCTGGTTGTTATGCTCTGATGTTCAGTCTTGCTTGAAGGTGCGAGGAAGCCGTGGCTCTGGGATACCGAGACCTCTATTATTATATAGCAAACTGTGGACCCTTTCTTGAACAACTCTTTGGTATCTATGGTTAAGAATGTTTTATAAAGTTCCTGTGTCTGCCTCAGAGCAGAAGTTTGGAACAGGAGGATGAAGAGGAACAGCGCTTCTGGGAGGTGCTGGGAGGAAGGAGAGAAACTTTGAGAGGGAACGTGGCTTTTTGTAGAGATTGGTGATTGGTGTCTGCCGGGGAGTCAAGTCTGGGATGGAGGAGGAGGGGAGGAAAGGAGAAAAAAATGAGGTAGAACAGCTCCCTGTTAACTCCGTCTGTTTAAGATGGGCATGGGAAGTTTGAATGACAGGAGAAAAGAGGAGTGGTCCTAATGTTTCCAACCCCTCCAGGAGACAAAGAGATGCCTTGCCCTGGAGTAGAAATTGAGAACCAGTTCGAGGCAAAACTTGGGTTCAAATTGAAGTGCTCTCGTCAATATTTGGCTTTTGGAAATGCTTTCATAAATGGGCAGAGGGATAGATTGGGCGGTGGAGGCTGAGGTGGTGGCAGTGACCTGTCCTGGGACTTGCTGTGGAGGAAATTGTGGAGTTGCTCTTGTAGGAAGGCTGAGGGAATAGAATGGAAAAGAACAAAGTGGGGCAGCTGGAAGCAGGTTGTAATACTGATTGGTGATCGTTCTGCAAAGCTTTGTCATTCGTTTTAACATCCAGTAAAGCGAAGGAAATTTGAGCAGGGCAAGGATGCATCCTTGGGATGGCTGTACCCATCAAATCGCAAGGCAAAGACCACTCAGATGTATTCCTGTGGTGTGGAACTGGAGCATCACCCGATATATCAGAGGCCGAGTGGCAGTGAACTGTTGTGAAGATCATCCTATGGATTGAAAATATTAAATAAATAAAAAAAGACAAAAATGGATCAGCTCTCCGGTGAAGAGAGTTTCTCCCAGGCAGAAACCAAGGTCAGTGCTTGTGTGTGCAGAAACAAAAACTCTCTGCAAGCGTGCTGAGGCGTTACAGCAGCTGCGCTGGAGGGAAGTACGATACAGGAAAGTGCAGCCTCCATCCTCTCCTCAGCGTGGAATTCTGGGGCTGCAGGGATAGCAATGGCAGGGAGAGAGGTCCCTGGGCTGCCCAGCCTCGGAAAGCCCTGCCTGCTCCCCACACCACAGAGAAGCGAAAGCTTGCTGCAGGTGAAGCTAAATGGAGGAGCCCTGTGTTTAGTTACAGAATTATTCTATGACTGTACCGCTTGCCCAACCCAAAACCCCCTCTTCAGCTTTTTGGGAGCTTTAGGTGTTTCTCTGGATGGTATGTGAGCAAGCGGCGAATTCCCCCTTGCCCCTTGCTGCTTTCCCACGGGAAAACCCTCCCGCAGGAACCAGAGCATGAGTGTGCTTTGCATTGCGAGCCTGGGTCTCGGATCTTTTCAGTCTGCCTGAAGGAAGTCCTGCTTTACCGATTGCTCCTCAAAGCATATAAGGCATATAACAAGATGTGGCGCGCAGGTTTTGTGAGCTCGTTACTGCAGTTTGACGCAGTGGCTTATTTTTTCAATTCCTTCAGCTACTGTTTTGTTTTTTTTTTTTAATTTCCTACTTCGGTGGAACTCCCTGACGGTTCAGGTAGAGTGTGCAAATGGACCAAACCCAGGGCATGAGACCCCATCTGGTGTCTGCTATAGCAAAGCAGGGGCTGTAGCCTGGGAAGATGTTTCTCTGTCTGGTTCTGACCCTGAGATGATGAAGGGGGGACTGGAGGACTCGTCCAAGTTAGAAAGAGTGTAAGCACATTTTGTC
The DNA here is from genome assembly GCA_020746105.1 of Trogon surrucura. NCBI lineage: Eukaryota > Metazoa > Chordata > Aves > Trogoniformes > Trogonidae > Trogon > Trogon surrucura. Next base: position 100,085,460 of record CM036619.1, on the reverse strand, counting down.
ACTTCTAACATGCCGCACAGTGCTCTGATTGCCCCATAGCAGCGATACAGGAAAATTCCAACGTAGCAATTTGGTAAAAAAGTCTCTCTCATTGGGGAATAGGTGACAGCACTCACATGCACAGACAGAGAAGTTAGGAGTGCTTGGTGAGTGCTCTGATAGCTGGGGAACTCCAGACTCCAGTAGTTAAGCAGAACAAACCAGAAATTCCTAACAGGCACCACCACTGCTGGGAGGAAATGTTTTTCTTTTTGTCAGTGTAATGACTAGATCAACCTCATTTCCATCGCAAGTGTTTCACTGGGGTTTTTTTGTGTTGTGCTTTGTGGTTTTTTTTTTGCGTAAGCTCAGCTGATGAGAGCACTCAGGGAGTGACATCCCGCTTCCTGCAGGCCACTTCCCTCAGCTCGAGAAGCAGCTCGAGCTGTGGGGACTCAGGTGGTTGGACCCGGACCCACGTCCTCCTTACTCGGGACGTGGAGATGCCAGCTCCCTTGAGAAAGCGCTGCAGCCACACGTCCAGTGGAACATACTTTTGTGGTGAGCGTATAGGGATGCCTCTAGGGACAAAGGCTGCATCCGAATGGCGCAGGCTTCGCCCACTCAATATTCTTTACATTGGTGGTGTTTTTCTGCCTTACAAGGGATGGTCATATGGAAAGAGCACAACTGAGTCTCTCCCACAGTCCAGGCTTGCTAACAGCTTGGGGTTTGTTGGTTTGTGGTTTGTTTTTTTTTCTTTTCCCCCAGTATTTCTCTGCTTTTCTTACATGACCTAATGCTGCAGATCATTTATCAAATAGCCAGTAATGACTGAGCAGAGGCCCATTATAGCAGGCGTTTGTAACAGCGATAAATATGCTGTGGTTAGTAAGTATGTTGCAGTTGGATAGCATTACATAGAAATTGTTTGGGTTGTTTTAAAAGGTTTTACTCTGAAATAGTTAAGGTGCCTTTTCCTGGCCTGATGTTCTTTTTTTTAATACACCTTTGATTCAGGACTTAGGTTCTAACACAAACTCAGAGCTAGAACTGAGACTTAAGGTGACTGAGGAGACTGGTGACCAGAAGCAGAAATGTGAAGGAAAGCTCGCAAGTCAAGCTTTCACACAGTGTACAATGTCTGTGTGTATTTGTCCTTTCTTTCACAGCTTTACTTATCGAGAAGATAAATGTATTGCTTATGGAACATGATCTGTCTTTATTTTTTTTGTCAGGAAACGCGCAACAATATGAAGTTTCACTGGTTGACCAAGATGCCGCTGCCGTGTCCTGGACTACTGAGAGCAGAAAACCTGAGCTGATCCTTCACTGGTATTATTTGAACTATATGTAGGAAATAAATTCAGTTGTTAAGGAGACACTTGAAATAACTCTACTTTTTATTTTTATTTCCCCTGTATGCTTTTCCGCAAAGATTTGGTGCAGAGTGTGCCCTTAAGCCACAGGCTAGGTGTGTTTAGCTGTGTGACTGTGGTGTCTCATTTCCAGATATTTCATCTTTAACTTTTTTCCCCAACCATTTCATGCCCCCTTACAGTCATTCAAACTGATGTCTGCGTCTTGAGAGCCAACACTGGCAAAATTGTAGTAAAAGCTGAAGAAAGGAACGGGGGAGAGGCTAAAAGAGAAAACTGTATCGGCGTTCTGTACCCTTTTCCCTCTTTGCAATACATTTTCCTTCTAAAATCAGAGCTCTAGAAAAGCATCATGTAAGGTGCAATCGTGCAACCACCCTGCTCAAGAATAATATGCAAGTTTTAGTGGTAGGAGCACGTGGACAGAGTACTCAAAATATTTTGTTTCCACTTGTGCAACAACATAAAACCAGCCGCTTAAACACTTCACTGTTTTTTAATGTAAACTTCACTGTCTTTTAATGTAAACTTTTCCTCGTAATAGTTTTTTCTCTCCCATCCCTTACCACGTTCTTATTCCTTCTCCACCCACTTTCTCTATGCTTTTCTTCTCCTTTTGGGTTTACTTGTGCTGTACACCATCCATAAAGTCGTCTCTGGAACGTGTAAGTTCTTTCACAAAGACAAGAGCAGGAAGGCAGTTGCACATCGTGTTATTTTTGGCTGGGTCCTACAGGAGCTATGGCTATTGTCTGGCAGCTTGCAACAAGGAGGCTGCTTTAGCGATGTCATAATTTAGAGCCTGGGGGGTTTATCCTCAAAAGCTCGTGATCCCTCTTAAGGAATGTGTGATTCAAGGTCAAAACTATTTGGCAACATCTGTTAAAAAAATTAATAATAAGTAATCCCCCAATCTGAGACTGTGGGTAGAAGTCCCGTTCTCTATTAGCAGTTCTTTCCCCTTGCACGTGATGTGTTGACCAAAATGACCAACTTTCTGCTCCGGCTGCCGGTGGTTTTTGCCTGCAGAAGGCCGTGTGGGCGGGCTGGGAGGTGCTGGGAGCCTTCGGGCTGGGGCTCGGTCGGGCTCCCGGCTGCCCGAGTGAGGCGATGCCCCTGCCCAAAGCCTGCGCCGGTGCCGGAGGAGCAGGCGCTGGTCCGTCTGTGCAGATTCGGGTGGCGTGTCTTGCAGCGAGAGATTCGCTAGCGGTGGTACCTCCCAAGCGACCCCCAGGGGCAGTTGCCTGCCTGAGCCACAAGGTGGCGCTGGGCCTCCGCGGAACCCCCCAGCAGTTCCTCCAGCCTCCCCCTCAGCAATCCCCCCATCCCCTTCTTCTGCGATCCCCTCAGCAATCCCCCCATCCCCTTCTTCTGCGATCCCCTCAGCAATCCCACCCTCCACAATTCCCCCCATCCCTTTCTTGCCCATCCTCTGGAAATTCAAGAAATTGTGGTGCTCGAAGGGAGCAGAGGTGCTGAATTTTGGTGCAGTTTCCTGGGGCGTGAGAACCTGGAGGTAACGATAACCCCCTCCAGCTTTAAAGTGCGGGGCTTTTTCCAAAATTGGCCTTCTCTCTGTCAGCCTCTAGGAGCTCCTTTTCTTATGGACGTGTGTCACAGTTGCAGAAGGCGTTGGGCTGGCAGGGACCTTTAAAGGCCATCTAGTCCAACGCCCTGCAGTGAGCAGGGACACCTTTAACCAGACCAGCTTGCTCAGAGCCCCGTCCAGCCTGACCTTGGATGTCTCCAGGGATGGAGCCTCCACCACCTCTCTGGGCAACCTGTTCCTTTGTTTCACCACCCGCATTGTAAAGAACTTTCTTCTAACATCTAATCTAAATCTGCCTTCCTCTTCAGCTGGGGCTGGCCAAACCCCGGGAACGACACGTCACAGCGGGGCGAGGACGTGTGCTGCCCACTCGGCCACATCTGCCGTGGGATCGGTCACCTCCCAGCAGGTGACTTTGGGGACAATCACCTTTCTCTACAGCACTTGGTTTGTAAACTGGAGGCCTGAGCTCTTTGTGGACGGACCGTTTTGCCTGTGTCGGAGCGTGGGGATTCTTTACCGCAGCTTTTGGTTCTGATGTGGAAGAAAAAGCAGCAGAAGGGAAAAAATCCGGTGTTTCCAAACACGGGCAGAAGCGGCAGCGTGTTGGAGCAGGCGAACTTGGAGAAGGCTAAGTGACAAACGTGCTTTTTACCTGCCAGCTGGCAGTGGCAGCGTTGCGAGGTAGTTGCATGCCACAAACTTGAATGAACATCTCAAAACAAAAAGCAGGTGTGTTGGTGTGTGTAGGTTACCTTTTCTTTTCCTTACAAACATTGTCCTTGCTGGTGGCGAAATCAGATTTTTCTCACGTACTTGGAAAAAGTAGTTCTGTTTGTCTTGGTTGTAGAAAATAAATGTTATTTTCTTACTGTGCTGCTGTCTGGGTAGTGAGGGAAATCACCCTCTCAAGGTGAAAGGAGTTTGAAGGTTTGCTTAAATGTTTTGGGAGCGTTTGATAGAAGGTGACATTTGAAACACCAAGCACTGTTATTAAATGTTATAGCTCAGCACTATTACTGGGACATGCTCTAGAGATTTTACTCAAACCCATGTTTTTAAGCACGGATGCTTGGAAGTTAAACTAAGTATACTGACATCAAACACCCGAAACATTTGATTTGCTTTTCAGAAACATTGAACTCCTTGCAGGGTAGAGTTTTTAGAAAGGCAAAAGTTTCAGTTTGGAGCTTTTCACCACTTGTCATGAGGTCTGGACTGTTGTAATTATATTTTGTCTTTTTCCCTGCTGCTTTTTCCAAATGATAAATTCAATCACAAATGGTTCTTAGCTGTAAGCAGTAGCTTTAGTTCAGGAGCAGAACTTGATATTGAGGTTATTCGCATGAATCCAGTAACTTCTTTCTCGGAGGTAACCAGATAATCAGTAAGGTTAAATGCTAACAAAGATTATTATGAACCCATCTATGAATGCAACATTTTTTTCCCAATATTTACTGAATAACTTGCCTGGGAAATAGGTCTTAGTGTGGCTCTCATGGTTCATTCTAAGCCTTCTCTTACCAGTACCCCTGAGACTCTCTGGTTAGTTCTGTGGCACAAAATATTTAATTATGAGCTCTGCCAAGTGAAGGTAAGGTCTCAAATTGGATTTCGGCCTCCCTGAGCAACTATTTTAGACACTTTGGTAGAATGCATATTTTCTGCATGCCAGATCCTGGCTCTGTAGCCATCAAAGTAAATCTTCAGTAGTTCCACTGCAGGCTTGGAACAAACCTAAGTTATGTTATTGAGGTCGGATTGTGATCCGGAAGCTCTGGCAGAGACCCAAACCTAGAAATTTGTGTGGGAAATTGGGGAGGGAATGAATTAGCACTTGCCTGTGCTTTTTGTGGGAATAAAAGGTGTGAGCGAAAATGAAACTCCTAATTGCGGTGGATATTGCTTTCCGGCTTTTTCTGCTGGAAATGTTTTCTCTCTGTGTGGGTCCTCATTTCTGATGGTGCTCGGTCTCCAATAACAACCGATTTCTCTTTTAATTCCCCTGACTCCCTGTCCCCCTCACTCTCTACAAAGAAAAACGTCTTAATCTTGTAAAAAGGAAGTGCAGGACTAGGTTCTAGTTTAAGGATGGTTTTTTTTGCTCTGATGAACTTGAACCTTCGTTTTTTCTCCCTGCCAGGCAGAAGTGGCAGCTCTAAATAGCATTAGGTAATTGTGGTTGTCATACTGCACATTGCACCGTGGAAAAAAATGAATTGCTGTTTTTTTTTGCCCAAGGGTTTAAGCTGTCGTCCCTTGGTCTGACTTGGAGCGTGTCGGTTTCTTCCTGACTGAGGCTTTGGACCGTCGAGCAGCGTGAGAGGATTCCTGTGCAGCTGCACCGGGTGAGTGGGCGAGCATCTCATTCAGTAATAACATCTAATTTACACAGCCATGAAAACCTACGGCTATAAATAAGCAGATCTGACTGCGTACTTACTCAAAATAAAACGAGGGGGAGAAACAGACTGGAAAATCTGGTGTAAATATTGCAAAGGCCAGATACTTACTTGGGAGTCCTTCAGTTCTCCTCAAAGCCCTGTGGTCCAGCAGCAGTCACCACACCGGATCGCAAAGGGAATCCCGGCAGGAGCAGGAGCTGAGGACGAGACCTGCTGTCCAGGTCCTCTGGTTGGGTGTGCAAAAATGACCCCTCGGTGTCAGGGCCCTTGGCTTTGAGAGAGAGAAATACCCAGAAAACCTGTGCAGGGAGTCTCCTGAACTTCTTCCTCATCCTGAATCCCTTTATGTTTTTTCTTCTGTCTGCGCCTCTGACATATTTCCTGCGAACAGCATCTTTCAGCTGAATTTTTGGCATGTTTTCCTTTAGCTTCAGCAGAAAAGGAGGGAGGGAGGACTGTCTGTGTGTGTAATTGCTTACATTCCCCTTGCAAAGTTAGCTGGAGCGAGTTACCTAGATAAGCTCGGAATTATTGAACGCATGCGTGTCTTTCATTGAGTTAACTTAGTTTACAGTCTAGCCCTAGTGTGTAAACTTCCCAGACTAGAATTTTGTCAGGTGCTTAACACATGAGAAGAACAATCTCATGTGTGCACATTTTATTGTATTTTTTTGTTGCTCACAGGCAGCTTAACAATGTGTTTCATTTTCACTAAGCTCCAGCAGCATTCAAAAGATGAAAATAACACCCCGGTGAACACAGTAGCTCTAAGCTAAGGGGTTTGGCAAGGGAGATGGAGTTAGACATTTAAACAGTACGACTAGTTGCAAATCCTCATTTAAAAGTGAGGCTGATAACGGAGATTTTTCTTCTTCGCATTGACCGTTAAGGACACTTACGCTGCTGTTGGGTTTGCCTGTTTATTGGAGTTTGCAAAGCAGATCTCCAGTGGTTTAGATGTTAACAAGATGCTGAGGCTAATAACAGAAATCAACTACATTGAGCAAGATTAGTAAACATGTGAATGGGGTGTAATTATATGGCAGGCAGCTTTATGTTAAACAGTGCTTTAAATTAACATGCTTTCTGTCAAAGCAATCATACAGTCAGTGTAATTAGGTTACTTTCGCTGCAAGTTTTGCTGAAACCAAGAAAAAGGAAGAAAGTGTTGCTTTTGGACTTCCTGTAAAAATGGAAGGGAGATATTATGCATATTAATATTCCAGAATGTTTCTTGTTAGAAGGACTTGGCTTCATGGTGAGCTTTCTGAGCAGACATTCCTAATTACAGTCCTTGTTAGCCCAATTTGTTATCTAGCTAGCTTGGAAGTCAGAGCACTGTTAAAATTACCCCTCCTCTTAATTTTTTCCAGCCTTGATGAAGGGCAATCCAAACAAGAGCTGGCTTGCATTCCCAGGTCTTCTACGGAACGGTGCCAAGCTCATGAGGGCGTTCATTTACCAGTGACGAGTTTTAACCGTGGGCACATCCTCACGTACGTTGTGCAAGAGATGAGAAATCTGTGTAAACAGATGAAGATCATTTTCTTATTCATAGCGGTTGCGGAGTTATCATGTAAGAGGCAAACATTTCGTCTTTTCCCCCAGTTTTCCATATGTCTGGTGACACAATGGCTTCGCCAGAAGCTGCAATTCATTGGAGAAGGGATTTATCACAGCTGCATTTATTTTCCTTTACTTCATGGCTTCAGCATTCACGGAGAAATTGTTTGGCTTGAAGAGGAGGATTCACTTGCCTTTCCGCCTGTAGTCCAGTACTGCTATTGAATCTCCTGTTTGGAGGCAGAGCAGAACAAATTATTGGGGGGAAAAAAGAGGCACAAGAGAGAAATAGTCTCCCAGACCAAGCACGCCATTGGGAGGAGGATGTGAACCTGGCCCCAGCCTCCTGACATCCCGGAGGATGCGAACCCCGGTCTGGGAGTGGCAGTAAACTAGGAGTGCGCGGCCTGGGCCAGCTGCTGATGCCCAAGTGCTGCAGAAGCCGGATGAGCTGCCGAGGCACGATTTGAAATCCACTGCGGGTCACGCCCCTTGAGAACGGCAGTGCTTTGCCAGCGGGGAAAAAGTGTCTGCCACCAAACAAAATGTAGCTTGGCGTAAGAAGATGGGAAAAGCCCTAGAAAGAAAGCTTGGCTGGGCAGGCAGCAGCTGATGAATGCCTACGGCTGAGATCTCTGGAGCATCCTCTCATGGCTGGCCAGGACAGCCCAGGACCTACCGGGCACTCGCAGCTTTCTGAAGAGACCAGATGTGCTGCTGTGGGGCAACAAGTGTGGCAATAGCCAAATATATCTAGACACGTTATCTAATGCACTGTCTCAACCTCTCTTCTTCCCTGTTGATAATCATTTACTCACAGGGAACCCTTTTAAAAATTTTTTTTAAAGGTACTTTTCTTGTCTGTACACCTCAGGCTCTGAAACACTAGTTGTTGTATTTTATTTATCTCCAGCTTGCGCAAAATTTGACAACTGACCTGATACGGAACAAAATCCTGGCACTTCTTCCTTCCCAAATGATCCTGTAAGTATTTTATACTGACCAAATAAATATAAAAATAAAAAATCAATGTTAGCCTACTAGGCCAGGGGCAGCATATTAACAAGCACCTGCTAATGTCTGGCCTCCAGTGGTGAAATGGTAAAGCCCTGGGTTGTTGCCAGAGCTTCCGACTGGATCTGCCTCCAGTGGAACATCAGATAAACTTGTCATCAAGAGCAGGGCGTGTGGCAGATGGTGCAGGTTTCCTTTAAATAGCCTGATTCCTTGGGGGGGAGTGACAGATCTGAAGGATATAAATATGCCGTCACAGGTTCATGGCACAGCTAGGATAAATGGATGAGGTGAAAGTAAATATTCGTATTTAGATTGCAAACCCTAGGCTGCAAATCCTCTGAAATTTGAGTTCCGTTCGTCACCAGTGGAATTATAGATATAAACACTGTTTGTTCACCGAAACAGATAGAGATACCTTGGCCTCTAATTCTTTGTTTTAGAAGGCAGGATAGAGCAAATTAAGTTCTCTTCAGGAAAGGAGGCGCAGTTTAAAAATATGTCCTGAAGACTGTAATAGCAGAAGCTGGAACCTGTGCCTGGATTGATACCTGCAGAACCCTGAGTATTTTAACCTTCATACAAAAACTTGTGTTCATAAGCTCGTACCAGCACGTTGGGAGAATGACTTCATGCCCCACACAGTTGCCCTTTGCATCCCTTTATTTGCCACTCGGGTTTCTGTGATCTCAACAGCTGCTCAGAGAAGGGAGAGTGTCAAGAGTTCAGTCGCATTACAGCATCGCTTTGTATCGCACGGATTTGTGTGCCGTCACATAGGCTGGGTTTCCCAATAGCTGGCTACAGGGTGTTAAGGGAGCTTGGTTTCACCAGGGTGTAAATGCAAAAATAAAAGCCAGGGGAAGCAGTCAGTACCTGAAGCGTGTTACATGTTCCTAAGAAATGCATTTAATGCAAAAGTACTCCAAAAAGAAGACGAAAAATACGTTTGAGAGAAGATTGCTGCCTAACTTTAGCTCAGCCTTAGGGGAATGTGTTTCAGCAATTTCTATGCAAGATACTCGAGAGCTTGTAGAAAACCTGGAGGAGCAACTCCGTCCATTCCCTGGGCACGAGGAAGTTACTCCACCGTAAGTTTCCTCTTTTTCCTGAGGGCAGCAGCTCTTATTCTTGTTGTACTGCGTTATCCTTTGCATTAGTGTATCTTTAATCCTGGCTTTGCTCTCCACGGTGTTCCTCAGCCAGCTGCTGACCAAAGTTTTCCCTCTGGGAGGACAGCAGGCACCTATGTGTGGGTCTGTTGGAGCTGCCACTCGCTCTGACAGCCAGCCTCCCTTGCTGCCCTGGTCCTCTCCCAGAGGACAGTTCCACCACCTGGGGATAGGAGTTCCTTTGGACTTGGCAGGGACCCTGATGTGGCTGTAAAATCTTGCAAGAGCTTTGCTTTAAATTGCAGGTGGAGCTGATAGCTCTTGCTGGCTATAACTCCCATCCACCTGCATTTCCAAGTGCTTGAAAAGAAGCAGCTGATAAATGTTGTTTGTGGTTTGTGTGGGGGTTTTTTTCAGGTGGGTTAGATGGAAGACAAAAGAATCTGCTTTATCTTCAAATGCTGGTGCCAGTGAAGAGACCTCACCAGAAATAGTGCTCTGGTTGATGCAGAGAACTGAGTTTCTCCCAAGAATCTGGTTGTCTCACTGGGGGCAATACCCAAGGGAAAATGGTTTTGCTTTATTTTTGAGAGTTCTAGCTTGGCTGCTCGAAGTAACATGAGATTGGCTGCCTGTGTGATGTCTTCCACCCATCAGGAATGTGAGAAGCTATGGTTCATCTTTGGTACTCGGAGCCTGCAGCCAAGTCCTTGACTGAGGTAAATTTATGGCAGTAAAAGAATCAGCCCATTGTTTCCAATTATCCTCTTTGGAGTTTCTGTATTGCTCAACATTGTCTAGTACTCTAGAAACTCTGGGATTTAAAACAGTACCAGTAATGACTTTTTTGTTGTTGTTATTTTCTGTGCCTCTCAGGCTGTGCAGCTGGGTTGCCGTAGTTACCACCAATCCGACTGTGCGAGGGGAGGGAGAGGCACATGAGAGATAATACATTTTTTAAACCTCCAATACTGTGTGAAATGGTTTGTCTATAAATAATAAAACAAATGTAGGGTCTGGAATCTTTTGGTTGTTCTGAAAAGGAAAACCACGGTGATGTTATTTGACAGCCTGGATTTTCCAGCTCCCGGAAATGACACTGCATCTCTGTGGTCCAGCACAGGACATAGGTTAAAAATTCCTTGCTTGTAGCTGGAAGCTGCCATTTGTAGATTTTGGAATAAGTTGGAGCTGAATATGCCTTTAAGGGTGAAAAACAGTAAATGTTTTTCTAGCTGGTTTTAGGAAAAGTGATGTTGTCCTAAAGCCATAAAGGAACATGGGAAAGAGCCCATATGAAGCATGGTGTGCTGGGGGACAAGCTCCATTTCCAGCCTGCGGACTGCCCCGGGATGTGAAGTCCAGAAGCAAACGAGGCTTGCCACTCGTGTGGAGCTAATTTGTTAACCACTTCTTGCCCCTTCGATTAAACACAACTTATCTGGGCACAAACCCAGCAAGCTTTCTTCCTTCAAGCTGGGAAAGAAAGAAGGAAAGAAAGAAGATGAAGCTGCCTCAGAGCCTTTGCCTTTGGGGTGCAGCAGCCCAGGCAGGGGGTTCTGCCTTGGCAGATGCCACCAGCATCAGGTCTGATTGCGCGGTGGCTACGGGTCTTGTTGGAGAAGGTGTTTCCAGATATCTCTATAAGAACCTGGTGGGAAATTGCATCATTCTGTAACTCAAACTGTGCCTTTGGGGGACAGGAAACAAAGAGGGCTGAAGTGCCCTTCCATGTACCCTTTTTGGGGGGGGGGGGGGGGGGATGGAGGAGGTGGGCAGGGTGGAGGGCACAGAGGGGTGACGAGGTGTGTCCTCAACTACCACTGATTGTTTTGCTTTGCTTGTGTTTTGTTTTTTTGTGTTTTGTATTTTTTTTTCTTGCAGCATTGTTTTAACTGCATCGTCTCCCCTACTGTGATGAGAAGGCAAGACAGGAAAGGGCAGGATGAAAAAAACAGCACGTGGAGCCGTTTTTGCTGTGAGAACAAAGGTACGTTGGAATCGCGTCTCCGTTTAGTTTGCAGGTCTTTTCACTTTGGCAGTGCTGAACCAAAGATTTCTCTCAGTCAGGAACATATTAAGACTCTGGCATGCTGTAACTTGGAATAGCTCCCCTCTGGCTGCGTCTCGGTGCTTGTTGGGACCTTGTTATCAATACCAGCTTAAGGAAGTCCTGCCCTCCTTTGGGTGGATGCAGCTGGGAAATGGATCAGGGAAAGCGATCTGAGCTGAGAACAGCCCCAGCTTGCAGGAAGCAGGTGTGTGTGGTGGAGCAGGACAAGTGAGGGGCTGTGGGCAGGAGCGTATCAAGAAGTTATTTCTGCTAAAGCCCCTCTTGTTATCAGACTGCAGCCTCGGGTGCTGTGGAGTTCCCAGCTGAGGACACCCACGTAGTTGTTAAGGACTTGATTTTGTGGCTTCTTTGAAAAATATCAAGTATGCGTGGAGAGGCAGGCGCACCACACGCAGGAGACTTCCCTGTGTTTGCGTGAGCACGCCAGATATTGACGGAGGATGTTGTGTGTGTGCTGTGTTTATAGATATTCTCGGAGGTTACATTCATGCCGTCACAACCGGGGATGCTTTTCAGCCTTCCCGTGTGCACGGAAAAGCAAGCTGAGCGCTTGCCTATGTTTCCTTAGAAATCTCTTAAATTAACATCTCTTAAGTAAGTCTGTTTGGCCATCTGTTCAAACTGTGTCCCATTCTTGCAGTTAATTTGGTCTCTGCTTGCCACGACCTTTCGTCCAATCAGTTAACACCTTGGAAATCAAATTATCTGAATTCTGATTACCTCCAGTTTACGCGTCAGGCATCCTCTAGGCTTGAAATTACTAGTAAGTGCTCAGTGATGAAAAACTGCGATACCTAGATGTACCAGAAGTAGAGACCTACACTGTCTTGTAGTGACGGCGTGGTCTTTGATTAGTAACAGTTATTATTTATGTGATGCCTCTCAAGCCAGTGCTCATGCAGAAAGGCTGCGGATCTGTTTTCATTTACCAGCAATCCACTCCTCGTATCGTGTTTATGCGAGAGCAGAATTCAGCCAAAATTTCCAAACATGGACATGTAGAGCAAATGTCTTATTTGCAAAGGTATCAAGCAGCAAAGTTGGTTATTCAGCACATTTTGAAAGTCAGTCTGCTCCTTTTAGGTAGCTGAGTAGGGCTGGTGAGAGACTAGCTGCAGACACTCTGCTTTGGCTTGACAGGGATGTGAGACTTCACAAAATGGATCAGGCATCAAATGTTCCCTGAGAACAGAGGGAGGTTGTCTTATTTATTTTCGGAGGTGCTTTTGCAGCATTTTTTTTCTTTCATCAGAAAGCCACTTTAAGAAATTGCAAGTGTTTGCGCATTTGTCCTAAATGAAATACACAGGTTTTCCTGACAGAAACATTTTCACCCTCAGAAAGTTAATCATGAATGAGAGAGAGCAAACCAGAGGAGAAAACAGTACTAATAATACTACTACTGATAATATCCCCTGCTAAACCCTGAAAGCTTCTTTGTCAGTTTTCTTTCTTCCACCTGTTGAATGTGTCCTCCTCCTTTTTTTTTCTTTCCACCAACTGCCCATTCATCCAAAGGAGCTTTTGTTTTCTTTAAATTGCTACTGATTATACACGTACCAGAGTAGAAGGGAGATGCTCTCAGCACTTTGTAAAACTTCCTAAAGTGCTCACGGAGCTGCCGCAATGCTTGGGTATGCTGATGTCTTCCCATAAATTGTGGGTAGTCAGTGCGAATCCCTGGTCTGACAAACACCGCGTGATGCAGGTGTGGGAATTTTAGCCAGATACACGTGGCTTCTCTGGACCCTTGTTTGAGAAGGAATTCAAAATCCAGTGACTACACTGGTGAGAGGTGCTTCTTGAGCCACTCTGGAGAAACCTGACCCAGCTTTTTGTCTGGTAGGGGTTGGGATTTGTGCTGTTAGTAACTGGTGAGGAGCTGCCATCTCTATGAGATACCGGGATGCCACCCCGCAGCGTGCAGGGGCCCCCTTCCTCTCCTTGCTTGCAATCACAGGAATTCATTTCAGATAATTTTTTTGCTGTTGTTCATATGGATAGAAGTGACAAACAAAACTCAGACTGACCCCAGATCATACGGTTGAGGAACTCTCCGAAGTTGTAGAAAGAGACGATGACGGCAAGGCTACCGGCGAAGAAGGCTGCTAGTCCAGCCGGGCTGAACAGGGCGAAGAGAGGGTACACCCACTCCCCCGTGACGGAATAAATCCACAGCACCCTAGGCAAGGACAGAAATGACCTTTGGTTAGGACCTTTCAGTGAGAAGAACCGCTTCACAATTTCTGTCTCCAAGTTACCAAAATGATCTCGATACAGAGCAAGTGGGCTCGGCTGCTGATACATCTCGGGGCTCTTTGCTGTGAAGCACGCTTGAGCCGCTGCTCAATTGCGGTGGCCTGCGGCGCGGGTGGAAAGGCACACGGTGTTCTGCTGTCACCCTGGGGGCGTTGGCAGTAAAATACCCACAGAATGCTCACAAATAGGGATGTGAGCCTGGCTATCCAACGTGAAGCTTACTCAAATCAACGCAGTTTAGTTATGGCAGCTTTTCAGGCCCTGGCCAGGTCTCAGGGTCTGTGCCGTTTCTCTCTGTCTCTCGTGCCGCTGTTGACTTTTTCTCTTAGTCTAAGAGGAGGAGGAGAGGGGGAGCGGGTAGATGGGAAATAGATGTAGCAGCTTTGCTCCTTTATGCCAGAAGCATTTGCCAAGCACTGTTTGGAAAAAGAGAAGAGGGAAGAGGATGAATGCACTTGCTTTGTAGGGCTGCTTTTCTTCTGCTTAGGCCCTCTCTTATGGCTTTTATTTTATTGTCTCTCTCAAGAAACATCTTGTAGTGGCTGTCACTGCACTGATATTTTCATTGTTTGTGGCTCCTGAGAGTAGCGGGTAGCGTGCCTGAACTTACGAATGTGATAGTGCTCTTTATATATTAAATAGAGGGAAAAGTACATTTTAATGGATAAAATTATATCTGTTTGTATTGAATAGGTAAAGAAAGTGAGAAATAGGGCAGGTCTCTAGCGATTGTTATGAGTATGTACCGTTCTAAGGCTGGGCAGCACTTCCCTAAAAAGAACCTTTGGGTCCGAAAAGATTGAATTGCTGATTAAAAAACCCAAAACGTGTATGCTGTAGTTTCTCCCACTAGTGCTAATGTGGGAATGCAGTCCCACTCTCTCACGGCACCCAGCCTGCCACCTTACACTGAGCATCGCGCCTCCAAGAGAAGTGACAAACAGGCTGAAACTGTGTCACGAAGCTGAGGGATGGGAGAATGTTAAGGGGGGAAAAAAAAGTCTGAAGAGATGATTTCTCCTTTCTCTAGTTAGAGAAGGAAGGGGCAGGGTGTGAAAAAGGTGGATTTTTACCCTGCCTGTAAAGAGAGCTCCACGAATCCCCGCCTAAGGGAGCTGGGGGGGGGGGGGGGGGGAGTGGAACTGTCTGGGCTGAACATGGAAATGTTAGGCATAGAGAGACTCGTTTTCATGATTTAAAATTCTTTCATCAAACAAGCTCTGAAGCAACAAAGTAGCTTAAAAAAGAAAAAATTTTAAAAAAAATGAAAGCCTGCGCAACAGACCATAGAGAGCAGAGATACTGAAGCCCAGGAGCCGACTGGAGCCCGCGCAGACGTCAGCGTGTCCTGTTCTCTGCACGGCCCTGCTGGTTCCCTCACGTCTCGGACAGTAAAACGGAGAGCGACAGCCACCGTTACTTTGTGTAGTGAGGAACCAGATGATCGGGATGCGATTTGGCCAGCTGGCTGCCTTATGTGAAGCACTCCAAGCTGTATTTTCAAGCCCAAACAAATGGCTGTGCCGCAGCACTGAAGCGCTTTCAGCTTTCTGACTTGGTGGGAGCTGGGTGTCGCCAGATTCTTCTTATCTCAGGGTGTGCCTCCAGACTCTGGAAATTACTCATTTTGGTCACAGCACGGTTGACAGGTTTTGGGTTTTTGTTTGTTTGTTTTTCCCTTACATTTCATAAACTTCATACATTTCACAAAATACACCCCACAACCTGCGCGTACGTACTGCTCGTTTCTGATGGCTGATCACCTGTTCAGCATACGTGCAGGATTCTGAGGCTTCTTGTTCTGAAGATTTCCTTTTACCACATTCCAGCTTTTACCAAGATTTTTACCTGAGATAGCAGTGAGTGAGCCAGAAGCAGACAATGCCCACTGTTATGAGGAAGGCTGAGGTAACAGCCCTAAGTATAACCGAAGTTGTAGCTGGGGGGATTTATCCCATCCCCTCGTTACCCATCCGTTAATGGGACCACTGCATTCACTGAAGGGGGGGGAAAAATTGTCTCTAGGGGATTGCTAAATGGGAAGATCCAGAAATGATAAAAACCCCATGTTGGTCACATGATCTTTCTAATACTGTGGTTAATTCAAAATTAAAAGGTTGTGAGCTGAAAACGAGCATGCAGCGAAGGAAAAATATTTTGATTCTTAACAGAGGTGGAATATGAGCATATTCACAGAATCACAGAATGTTAAAGGTTGGAAGGGACCTTAAAGATCATCTAGTCCAACCCCCCTGCCAGAGCAGGATCACCTACACTAGGGCGCACAGGAACGCGTCCAGGCGGGTTTTGAATGTCTCCAGAGAAGGAGACTCCACAACCTCCCTGGGCAGCCTGTTCCAGTGCTCGGTCACCCTCACAGTAAAAAAGTTTTTCCTCATATTTTTCTGGAACCTCCTGTGTTCCAGCTTCCACCCATTGCCCCTTGTCTTGTCAGTGGACGCCGCTGAAAAGAGCCTGGCTCCATCCTCCTGACATTCCCCCTTGACATATTTATAAACATGAATGAGGTCACCCCTCAGCCTCCTCTTCTCCAAGCTAAAGAGACCCAGCTCCCTCAGCCTTTCCTGACCAGGGAGATGTTCCACTCCCTTCACCATCTTTGTGGCTCTACGCTGGACTCTCTCAAGCAGCTCCCTGTCCTTCTTGAACTGCGGGGCCCAGAACTGGACACAATATTCCAGATGTGGCCTCACCAGGGCAGAGCAGAGGGGCAGGAGGACCTCTCTTGACCTACTTGCTACTCCCCTTCTAACACACCCCAGGATGCCATTGGCCTTCTTGGCCACGAGGCCACAGTGCTGGCTCATGGTCATCCTGCTGTCCACTAGAACCCCCAGGTCCCTTTCCCCTGCACTGCTCTCCAGCAGGGCAGTCCCCATCAGTCTCTAGATTTAATTTGGGTTTGGCTTTGGGGTTTCTTTTGTATTTTAGTTTTGTATACAAAGTGCAATCTGTAATGGTTTATGTCTTCTCCTGTGGGGTGAAATTGCTAGGCTGAGAGGGGCTCTAGGGGAAAGCATGGCACACATGACTGGTAGTTGCCTGGAGAACCGTCTGGTCTCAGAGAAAGTGCAAACCAAACGCTATCAAAAAACAAGCAAAAGCTGGTTTTAAGCAACTGGATGAACCAAAACATAGAAGAGGAATTTAGGAAGCTGTGGTTGTAATCCTCTTAGGCTCTGGGCTGGATTAGGATAAATGGCTCCAAACTTGGTTACATAATGTAGCGGTGAAGTCTGGCATGGCCACTCCCATGGGTTTCAAGCCACAGCAGTGTTTCATCCGTGCAGTTTATTTTCTATTCCAGCTTTTCATTCAGTGGGCTGAAAGTAGTCTCTAGCTGAGAACGAGAACTGGTGGGTGGGAGTGGGAAGGATGGGTTGTCTCATAGTCCCGTTGACTCCTCAGAAATCTTTGCTGGAGTCATCTCCCTACTGACCGGTTGTTCTGTATCCTCCACCCTAGGGCCCGGGTGTTTCCCGAGCGCTAGAAAGTGATATCGCAGCACACCCTGAGCCTGTATGGACTCCCTCCATGACACGCACACAGAAGGTGGGTGGATGACTATGGGCTGGTGGGGAGGTTGATTAGATGTAGTTCATTCTCTCGGGATCACCTTCCGAGAGGTTGGAGATAACTGTGGTACATTGCTGGAAATGTAGGTGGTGTGCACCAGTGGAGTGGGAGGTGGTGGTGGTGGGGCAGATGCCTCCTGTCAGTTTGCGCTTGGCTCTGAGGATCATTTCCTAGCTCCTGTTTCTAAACTGAGCCACATGTCTCTGGCAAATAAACACCAAATTGAGTTTTGCTCCTCTTCTGATCCCGTGCCCCCCTCAGACCTTTGAGATGTGGTGTTTTTGCAGTGAGCAAGGCAGTGAGCAGAGGGAACTTTTGCTATAACTTGCAGAAATAAAAGCTCCAGCTCAGCAGAAATAACTGCAAGTATCCCATAGCTTAGGGCTACTTAATTGCTTTTCTGTAAGAGGCCTTAAAAGAGCGGGAGATACTACGTATGGTCTCGGGACCTGTACTGTGTTTGAAGAACCCTGCTCTGCCTACGTGATTGAATGAGTTGGCCTTGGACACTTCCAGGGACGGGCATCCACAGCTTCCCTGGGCAGCCTGTGCCAGGGTCTCGCTGCTCTCACAGTGAAGAATTTCTTCCTAATGCCTAATCTATATTTACCCTCTTTCCCCGAAGTTTGCGTGGGCCTCAGCTGATGTTTAAACGACTTCTCTACAGAACAGACTGCTGCCTCTCACGTGCCTGGCAGCAAGGTTCCAAGTACAGCGTTTGGCCTTGTTTTCCAAAGCAGACCACCTGAGGAAAATGTTTTAAAGGATGTTAATTCTTACCAACTGATATACAGAAAAGCGACAAATCCTAGGAGGATCAATCCCTTCTTCTTTGCTGGGTAGCGGTGTGGCATGGCGAGGATCTCCAGGACGGCAAATGGCAATACAGCCGTGTGCTGAGGAGAAAAGAGAGTCCGTCACTGACCGGTCGCAGGGCCTCGCCTTCGGTCGCTGCTGATGGCGAAGCTCGAGAGCCTGCCTATGAGCAAAGGATTATCTAACGATGCTGAATGGAATTGCATACAAATGTGCATGCTTACTTTTTCTTCTTTACAGTAAGGAAGTACCCCTGCAGTAACGAGCAAGGAGATTTCCTTGATAGCATTGCTGCACGAAGTGTGCTAATGAGATCTTCCCGTGGAATGACCTATGTTACATTATAATCGGTGAGCTTTCCTTTTCTGTTTTATAACACAATGCGTTTTTTGGTAATTGCCATTAGCGTACAACATCAAAAGTCTCCTCCTTAAACTCATTAAGCAATTACTGAATTGCCTTCATGTTCTCTTCCAAGTCATTACTGTACTTTATGCGTGGTCATTTATTCCAGCGCAATTGCGGGGTGCCGTGCTTTCCTTTGTAAACTGAAAAATGTTACGGGGTGATCAACACCCAGAGGACTTCAGTCAGCGTGCGATTCAAGATGAAGGACGTTAACCAGCCAGTGTGGGGTTCTTGAGATGCCAGTGCCTCACCTTGTTGGCTGACTTGTGACAACTTCAGAAAATAATTTGTTGAAGTGAAATTTCCCCACTATGAGTTTTGCGATGTTCCCCGTGCAAGCAAGTGATAGTTTTAAATTGCAAAACCTAGGGCAGAAGGCCTAAACAATGAAGTTAAAACAGTCAATGAGGTACAACAGGAGAAAACCGTAGTGACAAATGTAGCTGGCTAGTTGGATAAATTCCTATTAATTAAGAAGATAGTTTCATGGGTAGATGGGAGGAGGGAGGGCAGCATAGATAGACTTTTAAACAATAAACCCCCAACATCAAACTAATGATTTTTTTTTTTTTGTTTTGCCCAGAGGCACAACCTGCTGGGTGTATGGTGGGAAGTTTCCTCTTGTCCCAAGGAAGTGGTTCTGGCACTTTCGATGTACGTGTTTGTCAGAAGTGGTGCTGAGCATCTGACACGGTACCGTGATGTCCGAGTTTTATAGCTGTGTATTTATAGCGTAAGTTGCCATAAACACACATGAAAATCTTTAAATGAACGTTCAGCCAGCATGAAAATATTCTTTACCTGTTTGTTAAGAGGCAGACACCCTTTTTCGCCCCCCCACTGCTGCCAAGTGACAGCTCGCAGGAAGCTGCTCCTCCTCCCTCAGTGCCCCCCTCACCCAGGAGCTGCGGTTCGTACCTGGCTGTCCTACTACCAGAACAACCTGTCTCAGGTATACTTCTTCAGAGAAAAGAGATGGAAAAGCTTTATTTGATGTTCCAGTTCCTCTCACTCACTGGCACTGAGATTTTCCTATGTTCTACTTCTCAAAGATATTCTTCAGCAATACAAGCCACTCGGTTCATAGCGGAGGTCTCGTCGTCTCAGTACGAGTGATTCCTGGCTTCATTGAACCAGAAAAATGTCTTTAGTGCACAGAGTTTTCATATATAATCCCTGTCAATGTCTTTTAGTCAGAAATCTATGCGTTAAGCCGCTTTTAGAGTGATTAAAACCAAGTTTATTTTCCATAGGTTCTCAATGGTTTGTCTTTGAATGAAACCAAAACACCAATGCAGGACAACAATGGTGGAAAAGTCACACTTTGTCCTCGCTTTTAGGCTTTAGCCTTTCACAGCGGACTTGTCCATTATCCGAAGTGGATATTATCTGGTTTTCATCTGACATCCAGTGAGCTACAAAATTCCTTTGGGATATATGAAATGTCCTTGCTGGTCTTTTAATTAATTTAAACACTTTTAACAACTCTAAGCTGGTTGTTCCAGCTGTGTTATTGCTGTCCTAAGAGGGATTTAGCAGGAGTGACCTGGTGAAATAATCCTTTGTCAAAGTGAACAGTTTTTTAGGTGGCGGTTATTTTATGTACTTACTTCTTTCGTTTGGGTTTTTTTGTTCTCAGAGTGAATGATAAATAAGTACAAGTCAGCAGCGTGATGCCACTTTAATAGATAAAAGCGTGTGGTGTTCTGGGAAGGTATTAACAGGAATATTGTGTGTAAGAAGGACCCGGGAAGTAGCTACGTTGCTCCACGTGCTGAGGTTTTGGCTGGCACCCTGGCTCTGCTTTAGGGCACCCCATTTTGACAGATGCAGGTAATTTTTTGCACAACCCAGGTAAGGACAGCGCAAAAAGCAGGAAATTATGGACAGGAAATCCGTCCAAAGACAGGTATAGAAATCAGGACAGAGAGGAAAGGAAAATGAGAGAGGTTTCAGAGCTTTAACAGGCTGGTACAGTGATGGTTGTGATGAGCCAGATGCCCACATCCATCACGGGTAGGAGCAAGGGTGATTAGCTCGGTTTTCCTGAGGAGAGGTGTGGCTTTATACTGGGAAATACACAGCAAGGGCAAGCCAGGAAATGACCGTCTCGGGGAGCTGGGCAAGCCCTTTGCAGGAGAAGGTAGACAAGAAGTTGGGTGGGATTCTGCCAAGCACCCTCTGGCCATCTCAGACCCGGCCTCAGTTTCCCTCTGAACCAGCTGCCGAGGGCTGTGCAGACTCCAGAGCTGGGGCAAGCGCGATTGTGGAAGGTGGTTGGGAGCTCTTCTTTTTATTTTGTGTTGGTTTAGGAAATGCCGATTTGCTTAACTAGTTACTTTTCTTTTTTTTTTTTTTTTTTGGGGTCCCTCGACTTGTGGAGGAGTTGGAGAAAATACTCAGTGGCCCATAAATCAAAAGAAGTTTGGATATCCCTGGCAAAACTGGAAACACTGGCTGCTTTTGGAAATAGCCGAGAGTTTAGTGGAAGGGATAGGTGCAAATTTCTGCTCTGATTTGCAGGGGCTTAAAGCTGAGCTTCACACTGCCCGGAAGAGCGTTCCCATCGCCAAGAGCAGCGAAAGAGTTCAGGAGTGGAGCTGTCTGCCTCTTGTTTTGTGAACAGTTTGTTAAAGGGCTTGGCTCTATTCTATTCTGATTCAGAAAAAAAAAAGGTACTGTGCCATAGGAAAGCCTCTTTCCTCTCAAGTCCAGTGATGACACTGGCACATTAATTAGTGAAGTGTGTGCTGTGTCTTCTGTACAGATAATTATATCCTTAAAACGTATTTAGCTATGTATTAATCCATTTGTATTAAGAGCTTATTAGCTTATACCTAGTTAGAGAGAATCCCTGTCTATATTAACTGGACATGCATTTCGTAGGGCCATTTAAACTTGCCATGCAAATGCCTTCTTGAGACAGTTTTCTGCAACAGTTCTCAACTACTTCATGCACTCCCAGGATGAAAATCTTCTGGTTCAGCATTTTTCCTCTGTGGATGTAAAGCTCATTTTTAAATTATTTTTATTTTTTCCCTGCCCTTTGCCTACTACATGCACTTGGCTTCCTTCGTGATTCCCCTCTTCCAGCTGACAGATGTTGACTTTGGCAGTGGCGTTAGCGATAGGCTGTATATCACGGTTAATCGTAGCTGCCGAAGGGCTTTAAAGACTTCTGTCCTTCTCAATAATAATAATAATAAAAAGAAGTATTTTCTCATCCGAGCTATTTTTGCCGTAGGTCTCTAGTGCACGGTCATTAAATACACTTTCAACTCTATTTAACTGTGCTTCATACAGTTTGTCTGAAGACTCTGGTATTTGTGTTGGGGCCAAATTCAAGTACGCAGTTTTGCCTCTTGCCTTGAAGAAAACCTAATAATTAAGCTCCGATTGACACAGATCAAAATATTGGCAAAAATTGCTGGAACCAGTGACTCATTTTTTATTTCAATTAACAGTTTCTCAGTTTCACATATAAACAGTGAAACTGCCAAAAATAATTATCACAGAGGGAGAAAAAAACCCCCGTATTTCACTCCAAGGTAAGGAGAACAGTCTGAAACAATAGCTGTGTGTGCTGATCAGGCTGTCAGTGAACCGAGCTGCGTCGGAGAGCTGTTTTCTTGGCAGGAGTCCCGCGCGCACTTCTTTTCATGTCCTTCGAAATATTAATGTATTTACTTGTGTGATAACCTCTGCTTGTTGAGGAAAGCTTGCAGCTGACAGTTTTTGTAAGGACATGGGTCTTTTAGATGGCTTTTTAAAAAACTTTTTTGTGCAGTGAAAAGATAAAAATTATGGGGCTCTCAAAATTATCAGAGATGCTTTGTTAATGAATCATGCTTGTAATCTGAATTCTGTTTGCAAACATTTGATATAAAAATCCTCTGTGGCTCTTTTTTGGCGCTTACTATGATCTTTAACTTGGGTTTGGTTTCTTTGCTTTTTTTCCTGACAGATTCAGGTGAATCTGAACTAGTTGTAAAATTACAGAATTGCTTTTTTTGTTCGTAAACTCTGACGTATGAATACAGCAGGGGGAGAAAAGTTCCTTGAACTTTATCTGAAATATTGGCACGTTGACTCATCTCCTGCGGGGAAGACTGAGATTGTAACATCCTCCTCCTTCTTTATTTTTTGTTTCCTACCCTATGTTGTGTGTTTCCCAGGACACATTTCAGGTTGGCGGGTGAGTTTCAGCTGAGATTAACAGTCCTCCCTGCGTATCGTTTCCATTGCTTGGTGAGACTCTGTGGAACTTTTCCTGCCCGTGTCTGTTGGTTTGAGTAATCTCTGTGTTTCTCCAGTGTCACATCCCCGTTTTGCGGTTGAGATTCTAAGTAGAAGCCAGTTTCCTAGGGCTGGGGCGATGGGGTTGGGTAGGGTTTGAGCTCAGCTGCAGGCTCCAGCCTAGGCTGAGGTTTTTTAAGCCCGCGAATAATCTCCCCAGAGCTGCTGAGCTCACTTGGACGCCCAGCGCGTGTGTCGCGGTTTGACTCAGTTTGACCCCGTTTGACTCCAGAGGGAAGGAAGCGCTGCCTCGATTGAATGGCTCTGGTCATTTCTAATTCTTCTGCATTTACATACCCTCCGTGTCTGCTTTCCATTAGCGCCTGAGACTTTAGTGGAGGAATTTTATTTTTTTTTTTCCCCCCCAAACGGTTACCACCGGCCAAGCTAAACTCCGCTGGGCACAGCTGGACCCCATCGAGCGCTTTTGAAAATCTGCCTGTGTTTCCCTTGCAGACAAAATCCCTGCAGAGCTTTGTGTGCCGACAACCGCTCGTGGCAGATACTCCTGCTCGTATCTTCTCTGTCGGTATGTTACTACAAAGAAAAAAATGAAAACCCACTTTGGTGCTGTCTTACGAAGCTCGTGAAGCCGGTGCTCAGCAGTTGGCCCTTGAGGTGTTTACTCAGTTGTTCAGCTCTTTGTTGGGAAATGCCGTCTTGTCTATGGAAATTTCCTTGGGTTGGATGCTTTCATAAATAATTACAGCCCCTGTTATCTGAGCATAATAAAACTAAATGGCTTCCTGTCACCAAAACCTCTATTTAGTTTTATACTCCTCATAATTTTCTGAATCTCTATGTGCTCTCTCCTTCCTTGGCTTCATTTTGGAACAAATTCCCCCATTTGATTGATTTTGCGACTACATTCATTCATATGGCTCCTTTAAATTTCTCTTTTGTAGTCTGTCCTTACACATTTTGTTCTCCCTCACTTTTTCTCCATCTCTTTTTCTGAGATGTGTAGGTAGTTGTGAAAAACGAATGAAACGTCGGACCCGTTGGGTGATCGAAGGTAGAGAGACAACGTGTCCTGCGTGCGCACACGCGTTTTTGGAAGGAAAGTCCTGGCCCGATATCCCCTCCTTGCTCAGTAGCAAATGTTTGATCTCTGTGTCAACGCCAGAATTTTAATTGTGTTTCTCCCCAACACGAGATACGTCACCTGAAACCTGCGTGGCGCTGCAGCTGGGAGGTGACACGAGGCTGATGTGGCACACCCTTCGCTGCGGGATATTTGTCTCTGGCCATTCCTTCGCAGGCTGGGTGACAGAGACGGCACCTGCACACACTGGGGTAGAGGCAGCCGGGGAGGATTCCCTGCCATAACATTTGTCTGCTTTCTCCCTGAGGAAATGGGCTTATGTCAACAAAAATGGAAACTTCAAAAAAAAATTAAAAAATATATGCACGGTGCTGGGAAACGCTAAGCGTCCTTTGGTTTTTAAATGGGCGGGACGATTAATTTCGTGTGCCTTATCCCTCACACACGCGTTCTTCTGATCTGCCAAGAGCTGAATGTAATTGGAAGCCTGTGAATGTCCGGAGTTGCCAGACAGCTTAAAATTGAGATACTGTGAAATGCAAACAACTGGAAATGCTTCGCTCTTGTGCAAGTATGTGAGAGTTATTAAGTGTTAAATACCACTTGCAAGGGGAATTGTTTAAGATGGTCCAAGGTGATCCTGAGGCGGTTCTTGTGTGTGCAGCCGGAGCAGGAGTTCCAGCTCGAGCGGCCTGGATGAGCAGGTTCTACTCCACAGACTGATTTGCACCCCCTTGGCTGGTTTGTGTTGCAGCAGCTTCCTAGAATTGCCGTGGGGAGATACGTAACCCTCCACACAGATGCCCTCACATGGGAGTGAGGGTACTTTGTGTGCATATGACTGATCTTCTTTTCCTGATGAAAGTGAACAGGACAAGGGAATGGCCTCAAGTTGTGCCAGAGGAGGTTTAGATTGGCCATTAGGAAAAAATTTTTCACTGAAGAGCGGCACAGGCTGCCCAGGGCAGGGGTGGAGTGCCCATCCCCGGGGTGGGGGGGGATTTAAATGCCCTGCAGATGTGGTGCTCAGGGACACGGGTTAGTGGTGGGCCTGGCGCTGCTGGGCTGACGGTTGGACTCGATGATCTCAAAGGTCTTTTCCAACCCAACCGATTCCGTGAAATCATACTGATCAAAAACAGCGTTTCTGTTGATGTAGTTGTGTCCACATGAGGTAAGGTACTGGTTTAGCTAGGTGGGCAGAACACGAACAGCTTGTGGGTACTTAAAAGCTCTAAGATGAGAGGGGGCATGGCGAGCCGTGCCGGTATTCTTACGGTCAGGGCATCGGTGGCTTGGTTCAGTGAAAAAAAAATTACTTGTATGCACCCAGGTTCTTCTTTCACCCAATTGCATTTTCTTTTTAAATTCAGATGCTGCTTAGCTACATGGGGCCAAGCTGCAAAGGAGCTTGAGAAGCTCAGGGCATGCAAGATCTGTTGTCATCTTTGCTGAGAGTCTGCCAGGTAAGTCATTGTGCCTCCACGTGCCATCTCTCCTTTTTTATTCTTAGTTTTTTAGCTTACTTTAAGACTTCAGAATGTGCCTGGTTCGTAAGTGTGTGGCAGTAAGGTGCCTAGGACGCTGAACTGCTGATTTATGTCAGGTGAGAGGGTAATATGGGTAGAGAATAAATTAGGAAAAGAGATGGCTAGGCTAAACTTAGCTGCAGCCTGAAAATAGAGAACATTGTGCCTTTTTACAAGAAAATTTATATTTTGCAAGAACTGTGCCTTACAGGCCGACTAAATAAACTTCCTTTCCAAAAAGGCAGTTGTACCGTTGCCGCTTCCGGGAACACATCGACGTCGAGGTCCATCTCTTATTATAGACTGAAATGGTTTTTGAGCGATCTCTTCTGACCCACCGTTGCCCCTTTTTGTTTAGCGTTCAGTTCCATCAGCCCCTTCAAAATGTAGCGTTTCCCTACACTGCCGTGAAGTTGAACAATACGTGCATATGGTTTAACCCGAGCTGTCTCCAGCAGTTAGCCGCCTTCTGGAGAGTATCCAGGTGTTGCTTGAAAAGACGTGACTGGGAAAGAAATAAACAATTTCAGTTGATTAATTGGCCAGTGTATCTTTTGTCTCGGCCATCTTCCACTTCAGAAAACTTGTTCAAATGAAATAGTTGTGCTTGAGACATAAGTAGGGCTGGGTTTGGTTTTTTTTGTTTGTTTTGGGTTTTTTTTGATCCATGAAGATCCAAGCTTTGTATAAAGATGGAAAAGCATGATTATCCCAGGCAAACAAAGTAGAAACTGAGGCGCAGCCCTTGGTTTAAACTTAGTAGAAAAGCAAAGAGAGAAACCCAGGTGGTCTGGAGAATTCTGGCTGCCATCAAATATCAGCAAGATTCTTTTCTGCGTTAGCCATCCTTTCTGCAAAACAGAAAATGTTTCTGCTCTGAGTGCAAAAACTTGCCTAAAATGTAATGCTCTCTGTACGACTCCAGGCTACCAGGTGGGCAAGGACACCTTCCCACTGTAAGAGCTGTAGATGTGAGAAAAATAAATGGCTAGTTCGTTTTTGCAAGGAAGGTGCCACAGCATCACCGCGAACTCAAGGAGCTTGGTGTTCCTGAAGTGTTTTTGCATGCTTATTTTTTAGGTTCACTCTTCAGTTACGTAACAACATATGCTTCCCCTGCTTACAGTGTTAAAATAGACGGAGGTTAAAAAAAAGTTAAAAAGGATTCCTTCCACTGCAGAAGAAGTGGCACTGGTGTCTACTACTGATACAGTGATGTCTTTTTCCCCCAAAGCCAGCTAGATGCTGCCTCAGTCTGCCTGAGATTCCTGTAATCTCAGAGCCACCAAGTAAAACAGCACGGGGGAAATGAACCCTGAGGAGTGTCTGCCTGGCAGCCGGGACTCCGCGATTATCTTTAAAGTGCCGGTAGCTCCCTGGGTCTTCCCGAGTGTTCCCGGGAGGTATTTTAGGTTGGAAGAAAGAACAGCAATGCCCGGCTAAGCCTGAAGGCACCTGTTGGATGGGGTCCTAGAGCAGGGGGGTTGTGCTGACGATTGCGTAGCGGGGATCAGTCTGTGCTGGTGGTGGATGTTTTGTGCTCGGTAGTGACTCGAAGGGAAGTTTCCCACCCAGGAACTGTCAAGCACAAGATGTCTGCCGCGTATTAAGAGCTTTAGACATAAAATACTAGGTTGTGACAGAGGTTTGCTTTATGTGAAGTTTCTCTCTCATCAAAATAATTTTGAGGAGGAATCATTTTCCTTTTCCTAACACCTGTTTTTGACATTTCTGAAATGGAAAAGCTTTTTGTTGTTGTCAGAATGACTCTGTTATGAAATGTAAGAAAGAAGTCTTGACGAATACTTTTGAGAGGTTCCTGCAAAGAGTTCTTGTGCATGAAATAGAAATGTATGTTCTAGCACCTCTCAACCTTCCCGTGTCGTAGATGAACGCGGGAATGGAAAGGGCAAATCCTCAGCTGGGCGCTGGGATCAAGACAAGCAGCGAAGCTGGGCCCTGGGATTAAGACAACTTCTCAGCCCCACCCTGTGCCCTCCCCTTCCCCAGCCCCTCTGCTGCGGGGCAGATGTGGAACTTCAACGTGTGGCTGAGACCAAACTGCAGACTTGAATCCAGCCAGGGGCTGAAGACACAAGGAATCTTCCTTTTTGGTGGACGATGGTTTTCCAAGAGAGCGTGGTGCCGTGTACGATCCCGGTGGGGCGATCAGCAGGCGATGAGGTTGGAAGTGCGCGACGGCTGCAGTTTGTCGCTCGCTGTCAGCGGTGCGGGCGTGCCTGTGTGTGGTTGGGTTCCAGGCACGTGTGTCTGAATCCTCCTGGCTAAGTCAAGGGGCTGCTCAAGACCTTCAGCAAATCCTGACGCCTCCCGCGTTCGCCTTCGATGCACGTCAGGAGCTGCTGCAGCGATTTGCAAAGTGTTGGTGCTTAAGAAATGAAGTCTGGAGGGGAATGAGTCTTCTGTGTGATTATTTCATCCTTTCTGGCTCCTCTGATTCAGTCTAGCGCCGAACCTCTCCCTTCTCTCCCCCTTCCCACCAGCCCCACGAGGCCTCCCTGACCTTACAATCCGCCCACGGTTTCCATGTTACTGTCAGCCTCTTTACACTTGACTGATGAGAAATATGCGATTATTCAACACATCATAAAAACAGCCAGAGCAAATGAAGGAGAAATCTGGAAGGTATTTATAGAAAATCTGTAAACAATCATTGCAATTCAGCTATTCGAAGCTGTGCACACATTAGCTTATTAGCTGTAGAGCTGTCAGATGTTTGGTTCTTTCACCTTTTTTAAAAAAGTTCAGTGCTGCTTTGTTATAGTCCCAGCCATTTTGTATTTCATAGACTTATTTTCTCGATGACTTATTTTTTCAGTTACAATAACTGAGATTATTATTATTTCCCCCCCCCCCCCCCCCTTATGACTACACATCATTCCATTGACTTCAGAGCCTTGACAAGCACTGATCTGCTGCGCTAAAAGGCTTCCTGAGGTGACTTCTGTTTGCTAGTTATCAGAGAAGTAGGAAGGAGGAGGTGAGAAAGAAGAAGCTGCGAAACTCTTCTGGAAAGCGACCCCAGGCGCCGGTGGGACAAGCGTTTGCAAAGTCCGTCCTCTCTGCGAGAGGCAGCGGTGTCTCTTACTCACCATCGCGTGGTTCAGCCAGAGCGGGATGACTCTGTCAAGGCTTTTGGGGTAAACCAGCTCTCGGTTGTAGGTGTACAGTGCCCAGAAGGAGATTGACACGAACTGGAACCGAAACACAGAGTGGAAGGCGTTTCAGAAGGAAAGGCGAGCGTGAGCGGTAGGGTTTGGCCTAGTGCTTTCTGTTCTGAGAAGGCAAAACATCTCCTGCGTGAAGAATGGTGATGGTGCCAGATAAACTCACGTATCTCACATGTTGCAACATAAAGAAAGGAATTTCCTCTGAGGTGATACTGCAAGAAAAAAACTCCTTTATAAACTGCCAACACTGTTTTGGTTTTTGGTTTTTTTTTTTTTCTCCTGCAGAATACTAGCTTAGCTTCAAAGTTTTGTTTCATTTTGTTTTTTTTTTACTTTTTTCTTCCCTTTGCAGATGGGATCTTTTGATGGTCCAGAACGTCTCCTCGAGGGATTGACTGTCAGGACACAGCATTTCTTCTATTCGGTAACAAAGTAAAAGCAGATCTTGGTGTGAGACACTTTGTCTCACAAACTTACCCTTATCTTCAAAATTCATAAGCCTAATGCCCAAACTGCAGGTGCAAGCTGCACTGCGGGCACCCGTGGTTTTTTCCTAATGGGGGAGAATTTACAGTGGAGAACTTAACTGGAGGGAAGGAACCCCAGGTATCCTTTACTGATACCCGAAAGCCAATTTGCACTTTTTTGGCCCAGCTTGGGGTTGGAAATTGGGGCTGTGAGATGCTGGAAGAACGAGACCGCCCCATGCATCTGTGCTGCGAGCCCATGACGACAGCTGTGCAGGGGAGATAAACTAGCCAGTCTCTCTGGCTCCCACCCCTTCTCAGTGAGCCAGCAGGCTGAGCTGCTTGGGGACCAGATTTAAGCGATGCTTCTCAGCCCTTCGAGGCTCAGAGGTGGCTGCAGGCTCGGCTCGCGGAGAGCGGTACCTACGTGTGTAAGTAGCCCATCGGCTCCCGGCCCGTCCACAGCGGCAGATAAACAACGTGGTCTGTGAGGGAGCCGGTGATCCGTGGTGGATCTGGTGTTGGCTGCGACTATAATTATCGTCCTGGGAATCTGTTTCTCTCTGGCGCTTATTTAAAGCTGCGCTGGAGTCAGAGAAGGAGATGGCAGATTTTGCTTCCTCTTCCGTACCCTCTCATGTCCTGGCCTGTGTTGCCCTTTAGAGAAGTGCCCTAAGTCGATAAATCCACAGCTATTTGGACTGTGAGATTAACGGAGAGGTTACACCTCACACACCCTTTGGGGTCAATCTGTGTTTGCTCGGGGACAGCAACCCTAAAGTTTGTGCGAGAGGCTTTGTGTTCCGCCACGACAGGCTCAGCACTGTTTCTTCTCTACATTCCCAATCCATTTTCAAATGGTAAAAGAAAGCCCGTGGTTCTTATTTGTTTTATGCATGTGCGTGTTATGCTTTACACCCCTAATCATTTACGCAAATGTTATTTTTGTGTGCAGAGGTTACTTACTGTGGACACTGGGAAAGCCAGGACACCGAAAAGCAGGTCTCTGCTGGAAATTACGCACTTAGCACATCGCAGTTTCTTAATTAGTCTCAACACATCAGCCAGGAAGGACACCCCATAGAAGACAGCCTGCAAAACCTAAAGTAATTACACCTAATGAGGGAAACTCATCCAGCTTTAATTAGCACGTTCCTCAATGAACTCTGGTCTTGCTCTTCAGGGAGCTGTTTTGTTCGTGAGCTGCAAGCCCGCGTGAGGGAAATAGCTGTTGGCTAAACCTTTTTTACTAACTGCAACTGATTAAATAAAGTTGTTGGGGAGATAACTTCAGCAGTACCTCGTTTGATAGACTAAACAGTGATGCGTGATGCCATTCAGGTGGGAGAGCTGGAAGGACATGTGGAAAGCCAGCTCCTTCACACTTCCTACGTTAATTGTTATGTGCGAAGTATCTGAGCAGGAGAGAACAAAATATGCCAGCAACTGTTTCCGGTAAGGGAATTGCCGGCTTCTCCCACCATCTCACCAATGCAGGACCTTCTTTCCAGGGACTCGTGGTGCAGCTGGTCTCTGCATCAAGTAGCTCAAAAATTCCCTAACGTGAGAATTAGGTGTTGAAGTTATCAAAACCAGAACCTCTTTTGCTGAACTCAGAGGAATTCAGGAAAGGATTTCAAGTGCTTAGAAACAGAGATTCGAGCTTTGCTAGCTAAAACTGAACAAGCTAAACCGTTTAGAACTAATGAATTTTGGAGCTGGGTTGTGGGTGTTACGTTTTGGTTATTGTTTTCTTTCTTTAAAGCATTTGCAGGTAACGAGAGGAGAGGGTGCTAGGAGAGTTTGGTAAAGAATTGGGTATGTGCAGGGCATCACAGAACAAGATTCCTCAAATTGTGTATGAAATTGTCACAATACGGTGGTTTAAGCCAGTATTGCTTTTCTGATTACTTTGTTTTCTCTCCTAATGCTACACAGTGGATCAGGCAGAACCAGGTTTGTCAGATGCCCAAAGGCAAAGCCTTGCCAAAAAAATACTTCTCCCTCTACCTTGCATTCAGCACTGAGTCTGGTTCAGTTCTCTTAACTCACAGGGCATGCTCTTCTTTTTGAGGCTAAATTGTCGCAGAGTGATGCAACGTGGGAAGTTGCAGCCCACTGCAAATGCTGGACCAGCTAACAGTGCTGAGATGGGAAGAGGCTGTGTTACAGCTTTCGGGATGAGATCTGTTTTGCCATGATCTTAGTCTGAATCAGATATTTATTTAGAGCAAAGTGTCTGAAGTCGTGTGGCTGGTTGCTTCATCGGTTTCTGAAGGAGACGAGCAGGGTGGTGCTGTGGGAGGGGACAGAATCAGTGCAATGCTTTTCCATCAGAAATTCCTTTATTGTCAAAATATCTGAGGGAAGGCGAAGGGGTGGGGGGATGATTTCACCGTGCCCATTGTCAAACGAGGGTTTCTGCAAGCTTCAGAGGGGGCAGGGAGGTGCTGAATTGGAGGTCCCGGTCCAGCTGCAAAGCCCTGGGTTTCCTCTCAAGAGCGTGGAGTGGACAGCCACACTTTTACATAAAAAATACCCCCAAACCCCAAGCAGCTGCATCAGGCCCCACACATGGTTTTGTTCAATTCTGAGGCACCCAAACCAGCTCTTTTAAATGTGGTTTGCTCTCTCTCCCTTTGCCCATCGTCACAATTAGCCTCTGTAACTGCAGGCGCAGTTCCCGTCGGTGGGGATTCAGCCCTCCAAGTTGTGGGTCTAGCTCAGAGAAGTCCGTACCGGGGTGCAGCCTACTTAGGCCCAAGCAGATGTTAAACCCCCCCACGCCTGACCCAGACCTTGCTCTCCCCAGGACACCAAAACCCAAGTCCTTGAAGAGCTAAGAAAAGCCTGGTAATAAACGGAAGCTCTTGTTACACCCTGTAGAGGCAGCAGTAACTTTCTGTAAAAAGCATGAAAAATGAACATGAGGGTGGTGACAGTCTGGTGACACATGGTGACTAATTGCCAATAAAGCAATTAGGGAGAGGCCTGGTTCCCAGAGGATGGGGCTATTATTATCTCGTTTGTGGTCAGCCTTACATCAATCATGGGACAGGGATAGGCTGCTTCTTCCCTCCCTTCCAAATTAACTAAAACAAATATTTCTGAAAAGAAACAGTCCCACGACAGCCACATTCTCAGTCTGGTAAATATTCTGTTGTATGCAGGGGAGGGCAACATTATCTTCCTCAGGGAAAATGCTGATCTGAATGTGGGACCCGACCCGTATCTCTGGCTGAGCACGATGAAGAACAGCTCCTGAAGGAGTTTTGAACTCCGTCTCAGGAGCTTGGCTTTGCGCTGCTCATAGCTCTACCCTTGCCCGTCACTGTAGACTTCAAGGAATTTCAGTCAGTTTGTGATCATCCTGTATTTCCAGGAGCAATGAAAGAGTATACAAATAGTTTTCAAGCCGGAAAACTGAACCTGGCTTGAACCATCCCTAGTGACGCTTGGTCTGACAGGGTGCCCCGCCAGTAGACATGAGTCAGAGCTCCAAAACCGCGCTCCTGCAAGCTTAGTCCTGTGAGAAAGGTGCATCCAACTATCACAGCCCTTTACTAACAGGAAGGTGTTAACACTGAAAAGGAGGAAATTGACAGGCAAATGTCAGCTTGTTCTAGATGTCCTGTGAATTTCCCAGCAGCAGTACTGGTGCTCTCGGCTCCAGTGCAGCCTCTTACGGAATGTAACTCCGCTGGCTGTAAATAAAGAGGATCCCCTCAAGTATTCCCACACGAGCAGAAGGAGGACTGGAAGCGTTCAGAAAGCTAACGATTAACCCGAAGAGGAGGATATGGATATGATGATCCCTGTTGGACAGAGGCTGCTTTCCTCCCTGGACCCTGCAGAGCTCCGTGGCTCTAGGTGCTGTCAAAATGCTTAATTTGCCCAGATCGATTTTCCAAACCCAGCGTCACAGTGACAAAGGCAAACCTTAATTTTTGTCTGCTGCAGTGATCAAAGGGGTGTTTCTGTTTAACCAGCCCAACGTGATTTATTTTTGCGTATAAGATCCAGCCGTGTGTGTATATTAAAATCTCCAACTAGCACAAATAAATCGGGCTCCGAGCTCTGCCCGTAAGGAAGGATAAATACAATATTCTGAGTAGGCTATTAGCCATAACAATCAACATTTAGTGTAGACACACATCCATTCATGTGATAGCGACCTGGAAAATATGTATACTAAATTCCGGCTCTATTTTGAAAGAAATAAAGAACAGCTTTCAGGAGAACTGAGAAGTATTTCAATTATGAGAGACAAGCATGTAAGGAATAAAATGGGGCAAGAATGCAATTAATAGCTTTTAAAGGTGCAGCGTGCTCATTATGCAATTATTTACTAATAGATTTACAGCAGTGAGCGGATTTTTGTGAGCTCGGATATTTCAGGCAATGAATGATTCAGCTTGTACTGGTGTGTCACACAAAAATGAACACAAAACTGTTTTTATCTGTCATTTCTGCTTGTTCAAAAATCGGTCAATGAACTCCGTTGATACAAACCCCACTTATCTTCCTTTTTCTTCCTCCCCCTACAAAAATATTTCCTTTTTGAATCTTGATTGCTATGATCGTTAACTAGATAAACAAATCTGAGGCAGCGTCAGAGCCACAGCTCTCTTGGGAGAGCCACATGACAAGCGAGGAATTGAATGAGGTACCAAATGAGGGTCATGTCTCGAAGAAATTCTTCCAGCACCCCTCCAGCAGAGCTAGGAGTCCGGCTGCTTTTCCATCCCTGGAAAACATCATGTTTCCCAGAATTTCCATTTTGGATCAGAGAAACCCCCTCTCCCCGCCCCGCATCTCTGTAGAAGAAGGACTGCCGGCCATGACGGAGTGATTCTGCACACCCTGCCCCATTGCCACATTTTCTGCCTGAGAGACAGTCGATGTCTTCAGCCCAAACCACCTCCCCGCTGGCTGACGGCTGCGCTTCAGCTTTGGGACCGGACCAATAAGCGGTTAAAAGATGGGAGACGAAGGACTGGAGAAGTGGAACAAGGGCTCCAACTCCTGGAGATTTAATGAGACCTGAGCTGTTCAGCAGATCCATAAATGAGCTGGGTTAGGGAGCACACACTGAGGTAGTAAAGCTTTGTAAATTTTTTTTTGTTTGTTTTCCCATTAAAGCAAAGCCCGACTGCTAAATTACCAAAGAATCTCAGGATACTGAGTGCCTGAGAGATCAAATAGCGGATGAAACTTAGTGTTGGTAAATGCATTGTAATGCATTTCAGAAAAAAAGCCACTTCAATTACATATTTTTCACCAGTGGGTTCTAAATTGACTATTGCCATCCAGGAAAGAAAGATGGGACTCGCTGTGGGTAGCTCTCTCAAATTGCCAGCTCATTGCTCACCAGTAATCAGGAAAGACAGAGAGTTAAGAATGGTTAAAAAGAAATAAACAACAGACAAGGAAACACTTTTAGAGCCACTGTATAAATCTGTGCTGTGCTCACAGCTCGACCACTGCAGCCTGCCCTGCTTAGCGCTTCGTGAAGCTAGAAAAACTACTGCAAAGGGTGGCAAGGATGCTTTAGTGAAAGAAGCAGTCCTTTGTGAAGAAAGATGAAAAAGGCTCAGACTTCCAGCTCGCAGAACAGAATAACCAAGGGGAAAATCTGGTAGAGGTGTCCAGTGAGTAACAAATTAAAAAAAAAAAAAAGTGAACAGGGGCAGGCCATTAAATTGTAACACAGAAGTAAACGGGCTTCTGCAGCAGGTTTGCACAACAAAATGAGCTGCTCCTTCCCGCCAGGCGCGCTTGCCTTGCGGCACTCGTTGCTGCAGGATAGAGAAAGCACCAGCAATATAAGCGGGTATGTTTTTCCCTTAGATGGGTGAAGGGAAGGCTTTGAACGGGTATTAGCCATGCTAGCCTGGATTTATTTTCTGGCTGGGTAAGTCAGTGTGCCGGTGTGAAGGTAGAGCCACGGAACTCTCACTTTACACTGGTACATGCTCTTGTTTTGTCCAGCCTTTCCCTGATCATCCACCACTGGTCCCTAAGGGAAGCTGGATGATAACTTCAGTGAGTATTTCCGCATCCCAAAATACTGGGAGATGTGTTACTTGCTTTCTCCTCTTGATCTCATGCGTTAGAGCTGCAGCATAGCCTGGGTGATAGCTCTCATTCTACTGGTGCCAGGGGATGGGGGTGGAGATGCTGCTTTGCTCGAGGGCATGGTCAATACTTTACATGGCCAACTTTCCCCAAAAAACAACGGAGAGGAGATGGGCACGCGGCACCTTGCCTGGGACTTGGCCGGTGGTGTTTTAATCTACTGACGTATGTCCCAGCAGGATGAACTTAATAACTTGTAAGGGTGTTGAATCCTGACTGTCTGATCTGGACCCAAATTTCCCAACCTCTTGAGGGTGTCCAGAGGCCCCACTTGGAGCTGAGGAGCCTTTAGGCTTCTGTTGAACTCCACCGTGGGGTGTCTCCTTTTGAAGAGTAGAGAAAATTGTACCCTGGGCCAGACCTCCCGCTGGTGCTTGACTCTGATGGTCACACAGAATGGATGAAAGGCTAGAGAGGTCCCCTGCGGTCATCCTTCAGATTAGAGAGTGTCACTGAATTCTGTCCCTTGTAGGAACCCTCTGCTCATGCCCAGTCTTTCCACCCCATTGCCACGCGTCACTGATGAACTGCTTGGGCTGTGAACCAGCCTTCTCCTCCAGGGTATCTCATGAGCTTCCATTTTGCCTTCTATCTTGTGAAATTTTAGCTTAGTAAGAGAACCAGACCATGTTACACTTTAGTTTTTTCTGTGTACTTTTAGGGTAAGCAAGCAGCTTGATAGCACTGTTGAAACAGGTGTAGTAATGTCCCGAGCACCTCTCTCTGCAGGCTGGAATTTCTTTTCCCTCATGCTCTCAACTGTTTGTCGGACTAGGCATGTACCCTGAATGGCTAAATTAGCACTGTGATACGCTTGGGTTTACCTTTTCTTGTAATTTACAGGATGTGAAAGCCTATTAAAAAAATGGAAGTCACACTCCAAGCAGCATCGTATTGAATTAAGGGTTAGATAACACACATCAAACTTGCATGTGTCCTGACCGGACATACCCTACCTTTCCATCCCTCTCCTCGCTGGTAGCTTGTCTCTTTTAGGAGGAGGCAGCCTCAGAAAGCTTTCTGAAAGCCAAGCAGCACGCCAGCCAATATTCTTTCTGCAGAAAACCCGTGAATACACTTCACAGCACAAGCGTGGGTCCCCCTTAGCTTCCTTTGGGGTATAAACCGTTAAAAGGAAGCAGTTTAACAGCAGCAAACATACCAGCTGCATATGTCTTGAGGCACAGATGGCAGACAAACAAATAGACATATTGGTATCACTGTACAACACGATTTGCTTACCAGATTGAGGACTGTCAAATATTTCCACTGCCCGCCGTAAAGGAACACTTCAGATGGCCGCTCTTCTGTTTTCACGTGCGTGATTGAGTAGGCAACGAAAAAATACCAGACAAAAGCAAGGCAGTGGTACGCTGCGAGGGTAGAGATTTCCATGCTTTAGCTGAGAGCGAGTGGTAATCGGTCCAAAAGCAGCTTTTCTCTTTAAGGTCCTCCGTTGCTGTGCATGGGAAACGGCAGGGCAGGAGGGTTTCTTCGGAGGAGACTCGGGACACGTTGTCGCTTTGCTCTCCCCGGAAGGAATAATCACCAGGCTGTGAACTTTGCTTCTATTTGTTTCCCTTCTCGCTGTCCGGGTAGGCTGAGCTGGGGAGGGAGGGAGAGAAGAATAGGCTTATTCCCCAGATTTAAATGCCTTGCTCAAGATTAGTGAAGATTAGCAAAGATTAGTTGCAAGGTTACGTAAATTTTGGGTTTTTTTTCCTTTGCAAAAGTTGGGGGGGGAGAGCTTTGCCGCTGATTTTGTGTAACTTGCTTTGGGTAGCAAGTGGAAACAAGCGGCAATTTCCTCCCGCGTAGCTGTCGGTGTGTGCACGTTCCCAGCTCAGCGACTGTTCCTCCTTTGTGCCAAAAGGAAGAAAAGTGGGAAACGTAACAGTGTGTGAAAGAAGAAACCAAGCTGATGTGTTTACAGGCTATGGAGGTGGCAAGGAAGCTGAGAGGATTCGTAGGCAAAGGTCCTCGGGGTTGAAAAATCACGGGGAATGCCGACATTTCCTGGTGGCACGTCGCAACCGTGCGTGGCAGGTCGGCCAAACCCCGAGTCCCCTTGAACTCGGGATGGAGGCACTCAGGCATGGAGACACGGCGAGAAGGCTTAGGGTGACAAACCCTGATCTCTGAGCCGAGCGTCTCTCCTCCCCACCATTCACCTACCACCTCCCGCACCCGGACCTTTCGCACGCAGGATGGGGTGAGGGGCAGCTCTTCTCACCTCTCAGAGGCTGTTCCCGTGAGCAGGGCTGGGCTTCAGCCAAGCATTAAGGGATCTCTGGGGTTTGGGGTTTTTGTTTGGTTGTTTGGTTGGGTTTTTTTGCCTAGAATCATAGAATCATAGGATGGTTAGGGTTGGAAGGGACCTTAAAGATCATCTAGTTCCAACCCCCCTGCCATGGGCAGGGACATCCCCCACTAGATCAGGATGCCCAGAGCCCCATCCAGCCTGGCCTTAAAAACTCCCAGGGATGGGGCTGCCACCCCCTCTCTGGGCAACCTGTGCCAGGGTCTCACCATCCTCATGGGGAAGAACTTCTTCCCAACATCCAATCTGAACCGACCCATCTCCGGCTTCAATCCACTCCCTCTAGTCCTGTCACTACCCGACATCCTAAAAAGCCCCTCCCCAGCTTTCTTGTAGCCCCCTTGAGATACTGGAAAGGCCACAATACGGTCTCCTCGGAGCCTTCTTTTCTGCAGACTGAACAGCCCCAACTCTCTCAGTCTGTCTGCGCAGGAGAGGGGCTCCAGCCCTCTGAGCATCCTCGTGGCCCTTCTCTGGACACGCTCCAGCCTACAAGCAGTATTGAGCAATCTTCTGTAGTTTAGGATGGGTTTTGTGGTTTTTTTCCTGTCCTGATAGTGGACATAAAGCTCCGTGTGGGGTGGTTTGCTATGAACGCAGACAGGGGCGTGCCAGCCGCTGGGAAACAGCCCTTGCACTAAACCTCTTCAATACCCTCCTGCGTTCCATTGACTTCTCCCTTGATTCAGATGACCTGCATCCAGCTATCACAATCTCAATGAAATATTTCTGGAAAAATAAAAATGTAGATCCTTTTGTGGCTGTTGGAGCTTGGAGGAGAAAAGAAACACTTGCCAGGAAAAAAACAAAAGAAAAAAAAAAGAAAAAATAAGCGGAAAAAAAGAAGGGAAGAAAGATGGGAATATGTTTTTTTTGGACTCTGGCAGGTCTTCTACTAGGAAATCCAGCAGAAAGGATTTTTCAATTGCCTTTACAGGCTTTCTGAGGAGGGGCAGTGCTATCCTGAGCTGCTTCCTCTGCTTCTCCTGGTTAAGACTCATCATGGTGACAAGAGGTAGGAGCAGAACAGGACCATGGCTTGGAAGGGCCTGTTTTATGAGGGATTTGCATATCAAAGGCACTCAGCAGGAGCACTTAACAAGTTATCTTCACACCAATCTTTCTGAGACTTTGCTACAGCGCAGCTTTAAAAATGGGAAGGCATGTGCTTCTGCTCAGTAGGTGCCGGAATGCATGCAAATGCATGCAAATGTATGCAAACAGGCAAGGTACGGGTTGTTTTTTTGTTTCTCTTCTGGAGGATCTTGGCCAGTAGGGCTGGGGAGGTGTCGAGTATGGTGACAGTTTTCTGATGTGGACACCTGTCCCACAGACTGAGACCATCTGCTTTGTTTCCCGATGCGCAAGAGGCAAGACGCAGATCCTTCAGCCTAGATAAAGGAGGAAGTTTGGGGATAGAAAAATTTCAAAGAAAGGAGGAGTGCAGGGGAGGATCCTAAGTCCAACACCTCACAGTTCGTGGAGTCTTTATCATTTCACTGCAGCAAGCAAATGCAATGGAAAGGCTGTATCTTATGCCTTCTCTCCATGGGCATGAATATCTAGCGAAGGTTCAACGGACTAGGAAATCCAGCCCGCAGCTTTTTGCAGGGGGTGGAGAGGAGGAATTAAAAAAAGAAGCGCGTCAGGGCGCAGGCAGATGTGCTGCCGGAGATCTAGCGGGCTGCTTTAGGGAAACACCGTTTTCCATCTGCTCGGCACCACAGCCCAGCTCACATGTGCTGCTGCCCTGGAGCTGAGCCACGTTCACACACACTGCCAGCGCCCCGGCTCTGCTTTGGGGGCTCATCTGACTCCAGCAGCCACAGCTGACTCTGTCAGGAACCAAACTGTGAGCTCCCACTTAGTCCATTAACATGGTTCAGCTGAAGAGCAGTAACAAGTGACCAGAGCTGCAAATCACCTTGTACGTGTGCCCTCTGCCCCTGCCCTCTTCTGGGGAAGGGGTTTAGGCCAGCTTGCTTGCCTTTGCACCAAAATAGGCTCAACTAGTGTTATCAGCATGATTCAGGTGCAGAGGTGACAGCAAACAGTATAAACTGGTAATATCTTGGACTGACACATCTGTTTGCAGCGTGATGGTGTGTCTTTTTGATGGTCATGGCATTTTCTGGCTACCAGGCGGTGCCCATAAATCCATCACTTCCCCACTGTGTTTAGTTGCCACCTCAGCCTCTCACTAGTGAGGCAGCTGGTAGAAACAAATATTCCTGCTTCCTCGTGGGCTGACAGTTCATTTAGAGACCACGTAGGTGCCTTTCAAACATTCTTTGACATTTTTGCCCTGGCAGGGTCTGCTCTCTGTCAGGGCAGCACCCAGTGATGGCAGAAGAAGTGAGAGCAGGGCAGGAAATCGCTGGCAGGTGGCAGCGGTAAAGGCCAGGTGGGAGGAAAGGGTTTAAAGCCAGGCAGAGGCTGAGGAGTGGTTTGGGGGATCTAAACTGTGTCTTTGTGCCTAGTTTTGTGCTCTCTTCTGTAGCTATACTCGGAGAACAAGGGACTCATGTGCAACTGGGACTTGCCTCCGTCAGAGGGGTTTTGTAGCATGAAGAAAATGCGAGGAGATGGATAAGTAAGTACGTTTTTCTTCTTGTTTCCTGACATGTTTCTACCCTTGGTGCAGTTCTATTGTTTCATGTGTAGATTTCTTCTTATTTATTTTAATTTATTGCTTTTGTAAGCTGGCTTGTGCTAAGAGGAGCATATCCTGAAAGCGGGGCCAGGGACTGTTCTTACACAGCATCCTCAGTGCATCATGTGAGTTTGTCCAGAGCTAAAAGGCTCTCTGTCTCTGCTACTTTCTCGTTTAGTTTTGGGTAACGCGGGGGTCTGTGTGGGAGAAGTGTTTTCTGGTACGCATTAGCCAACAAAGCGTTTTAGCATGTAGTGTGAGGCTGCCTGAGCTCTGTCCTTGGGGACACTTGTAATAATGATTTGTTCTGTGCCGTTCCTGACGTACAAAACACAATTGGCAAAATGGCAAGCCTGGTGTAGTCTGCTCCGGGCATCCTCGAATCCTGAGGCAAACTCCCCAAAAACCATGCGGTTACTGTAATTCACAAGATCTGGTTCTCTCTGTTTTTATCTGTCCTGGGCTTTAGTAGTTTCGAGGGGTCTGAGTTTTCCAACTCTTCTTCGCAGCTGCGGGAGCGAGAAGTGTAAAAATGTTGTCACTGTAATGAAAGCCGAGGGCCCTGCCCAGAGACACAGCGGTGATAGAGACAACTAATGAAGGCAGATGAAAATACCCTGAGATATTTCACTGCAAATCTGAGCATGGCCATTGCTGCAGCATCTGTCTGCCCCCCGTGGCACACAAGAAAGTTAGAGAGCTTATGCCTCCTCCTTCATGGGCCTCTGCCCTTTATCTTGTGTGAGTTTATTTCATATTTTTAATATATATTTTTAAGGCGAAGTGGCTTATTTCCTCTTGCTGTATTTGTTCTGTGCTGCTTTTAAAAAGTTGATCTAAAATGCCAAAACCTGGAGGAATTTTTCTGTCCCAAAGTCGTGACCACTGTGCAAGTGGGAGCTGGGTTGAATTGTTGGAAGTACTCACCTGACTTTCAGAATTTCTCCCTCCCATTGAGTTCCCTCGACTTTTAAACTAGGACTGACCCCCCCATCAAGATGCTCCCCAACACCAGTGCGTTTGTGCAGGGGTCAGCCTGCTTCCCTACGCTTCCTCTCGGCTCTCACGTGTGCACACCTCTCCCTGTATTCTTCATTTGCACAGACCCTCCTGCCTGGGTGGCTTTCTTTCCCCCACCTCCCCAACAGCCTGTGCTAAAGCGTGTATCAGCCGTGCTAGCCTACCTGATGCAGAGCCCCCGCCTGCAGTCTGTGGGTGCCGCAGCAGTGCTACAGGTGATGGACGTGGCATTAGGAGAACTTTGTCTTCTCCTCAGCCCTGAAGGTGCCAGGAGATGCTATGGGGAGCCCTGTGCTTCCTGCAGCTGCCGTGGTTCTTACCTTTGCGTTGCCAGCCAGGGCCTCTTTACTTGATGTAGCATGTCGTGATGCCATGGGCCGGGTTGATTTTTGGGGGCTTCTTGCTGAGCGTTTTGCCATAGCTGTTTACCCATCAAAAGTTATCCTATGTAGAAATGATCTTAGGTGAGAGGAGGAAAAAAAGAAAAAAGAGCCACAACCGAAATAGCAAAATCTGCAACATTTTTGTATTTTTTTCATCCTTCTTGACAAAATCCACCTTAACTTTCCCTCTGCCACTGTCAGTTCCATTACATGATGCACACTGCCACGTTTCCTTTCCTTGCAGCTATTTTCAGTGCTGGGGAAAAGTGCCTCCAGCTTTTGCAACACTTCATTTGGTTATTGGTCAGATAATCAGATA
This sequence comes from Trogon surrucura, assembly GCA_020746105.1. Classification (NCBI taxonomy): domain Eukaryota; kingdom Metazoa; phylum Chordata; class Aves; order Trogoniformes; family Trogonidae; genus Trogon; species Trogon surrucura. Next base: position 100,043,944 of record CM036619.1, on the reverse strand, counting down.
TTCATGAGGAATTTGAGTCTGGAACAAAGCCATTTGCTACAAAAACTCTTGTGCTGCCCTCTGAAAACTTGTGTTTCGTGACTGCTAAATGCGTTTGAAGGATCTGAACTTCCTCGGCCATGTGCTTCAGCTGCTCTGTGGAAGCACAGGTGGTTTGTATACCTTGATGGTTCTGGGCTCAGCTGGTGGGGGAGGCAGCGTTTGCTGTCAGCTTCCCCTCTCGAAGGCCCAGAGGTTTGGGCTCTTTTGGCATTCTTGCTTCCTAAAAGTGTGGGTGGGAAAGAAATCTGCCTTTGTCAAATCCAAGGCGCTGGTTATCAGCTAATTCTGCCGTTTGCTGTTCAGACGGCTGAACAACTGCTTGTGCTTGGCAGCGATCTTGAGTTCACCTACAGCTTGCAGGACAGAGCTGCCCGCTTGTTTTCATGGGGAACTTTCTGCTGTTGTTTAATTATAGTGCTCGTTGTTGGTCTGTTTCTGGATACTAGCAGTGTCAGCCTTGTGCAAGCTGAGCTGTAGTCTTGCTGGGATTGCCGAGCCTGAAGCTCTTCTTGCAGTCAAATGTCCCCAGGGCTGAGAAGCGTTGTCTTCCAGCTGTCCCAGCTCAGCACCGAGAGGAGTGCTGGTGCCACCTAATGAGGTGCCAGTGCCACCTCTCGGCACCCCGGGGCTGCCAAGGGGAAATATCAGCCTCTGTGTCATTAGCGGCAGCTTCGTGTTGTCGAACTCGTCTTTGATCCCTTCCTCCTCTGCAAAACGGCGCAGTGGGTGGTAAATTAATCCCTGGAGTTCAGCCCAGCATGTATGCAGAAAGCACATTGGAGGGAAAAAGTAGGTGATCCCGCGCCGATATTGAGAGCCTGGAGCTTGCCCGTGCCGTTGGGTTGAGCTTGGTGCTGTTCCGCTGACAGTGGTGGCACAAGCTCTCTTCTGCACAGAGGCAGCAAAGCACAATCAGTGTTTCTTTCCTTGTGCCCGGTGATAGGGTCAGGCAATAAGCAGGAATCTTGCTGCTGCTGCTCTTCTAATTAAACGTGGAGTCACTGTGGAATTAAACCAACCTGGTTCAGTCTGCCATGGCTGCGATGAAGGGGGATGGTGTCAGCTAGGTGGGCTTCACGTTGGGAAACCAGACAGTATGTTATTATGAAACCAGGAGCAAAACAGGAGAATCCAGGCTGCCTGTAGTAATGAGTGAAAACTGAGGAATAACTGAGTAGTAAATGTGGTTAAAAGCCCACACCAGTATAGGAAGGACAGAGGCTGCCACAGTGATTGTTTGCAGTTTCACTTTGTTTTGGTTTGGCCTGGCCAGATTTCAGCGGCGGGGGGGGGGAGCTGCAGGGTGGCTTCTGTAAGAAGCTGCTAGAAGCTCCCCAAGATTGATAGAGCCAATGCCAGCCGGCTACAAAGAGGGACCCGCCGCTGGCCAAGGCTGAACCTATCAGTAAAGTGATAGCAGAGGAACGCCTCTGTGAAAAACATATTTAAGAACGGGAAAAAGAACTGCGCCATAACAGCTGGCACAGAGATGGAGGAGTGAGAATCTGTGCAGACACCAAGGTCAGTGAAGAAGGAGCGGGGGGAGGATGAGCTCCAGGCGCCGGAGCAGAAGGAGTCCCCCGGGTCCGTGGTGAAGACCATGGTGAAGCGGGTTGTCCCCCTGCAGCCCATGGGCGAGGTGCAGATGTCCACCGTGAGGATCACCGCGTAGATGTCCACCGAGGACTCCACGCTGTGTGGGTGGATGCCTGAAAGGGGACTGTAGCCCGTGGGAAGCCCACATCAGAGCAAGTTGCTGCCGGAACCTGTAGCCTGTGGAAGAGGGAATGCCCACTCTGGAGCAGGTTGGCCGGTGGGACTTTTGGGACGTTGTGGGTGGCTCACGCTGGAGCAGTTTCCGCCGAAGGACTGCACCTCAGACTCACGAGGGGTGGGCTGCCCCTCGTGAGGTGTCTCCCGTTGGGCAGTTTGTGATGAATTGCCCTTCGTGGGACGACTCACGCGGAGAAGAGAGCGTGAAGCTTGTCTCCCGTGAAAGGGACCCCACAGTGGCCCTAGGGAAGAGTGAAGAGTCCTCCCCCAGAGTGAAGAAGCGGTGAAACCAACGTCGGATGAACTGACCGCAGCCCCCATTCCCTGTCCCCCTGCGCCGCTCGGGGGGAGGAGGTGGAGAAGCCAGGATTGATGTTGGGCCCGGGAAGAAGGGAGGGATGGGGGGAAGGTGTTCTGTTTAGGATTTGTTTGGTCTTTCTTACTTCTCACTACTCCTCTCCGATTAGTTCTTTTAATAAATGTACCTAATTTCCCCAAAACTGAGTCTGTTTTGCCCGGGACAGTAAATGAGGGTGATCTCCCTGTCCTTATCTCAAACCCTGAGCCCTTGGAGATATTTTCTCCCCCTGTTCAGTAGTGAAGGGGGGAGTGAGTGAGCGGCTGTGTGGGTACCTGGCGGCCGGCCAGGGTCAACCCACGACACACTTTTTTCTTGCTCTCACCACTTTTTGCCCTCTCTATCACCCCTCTCTCCATTGGGATGTAAATTTTCAAGCTCAAAAGTTAACCTTATTTCAGGACACTTAAAGGGGAAAGAAGTTTTGCTTTGTATGTGACTGTGAAAACAGAAGAAAAATATGCTTTTACTGTAGAAAAGGTTGTAAGTTTTGTAATCTGCTAGCCAGCTCGGTTTTGGAGCTGAAACAAGCTGATGCTATGTCAGAAGAACAGCTTTGCTGAGAGTCCCAGAGACTGGCTCAAACCACTGAGTGCTGAAAATGTCTAGTTCATCCTAACTTATAGCTAGGATGCAGCATGTGACTGCAGAGTATGCTGAGCATGCTTTGAACCGGCTTTTTTTTTGCTTTTTTGCCTTAAAAAAAAAAAATTGAATTGAACTGTGAAGTATGCAGTTTAGGAAAGCGAAGTATCATGTCTGAATGTTGCTGACTGTACAGCACAGCAAAGGTCTGTGCTGGGTGGTGTTGAGCCTCTGTGGTTCTTTGCAGATACTCAGTAACAACATTGAGCGGAACATCTTTGTTTTCCACAACAGCTCCTCTAGTTCAGCAAGCACGTGTTCCTCTCCAAGACCAATCTATGTACCCTGGCAGCTATTTTTGTGTAAAGCTGTAGCTCGGCTATAAAAGCGTAGCAGTTTGGCTGTGTGCATTTCAGAGAGCCTCGTCCAAGGCAGAGTAGCTGCTCTCAAAGCCGTGCGGTGGGATAACGATTTGCAGACTGTCCAAAGCTGCGTTTCTTCAGGCTTCTCCGTCAGTGAAGCGATAAAGATTCTGTGAGCCGCCTGGGTTGCATCTGTACAGTGTGGGAGGTAGAAGCAGTGGTGCTCCAATGCTCCCCAAGCTGTCCAGATGAGGCTTGCTGTTGAACTTCTCTCTTGCCACATGCCTGAGTCACATTCCAGTGGATCCACACACGTGTGGACCAGACAGAACATGACCGGTGGAAGCAGCAAGAGCTGGTTCATGCAGAACACACAGTTTCCATCTGCGCAGCAAAAGTCAATTAGGAGAGGTCTTGCAAAGGATCAGAAGGGTTCCTGCCCAGGGCAGCTTGCAGGTTTAGGGCCTGAAGCTGACAGAGATATCTACCAGTGCAGCTCAGCGTTGATTTGCTGGAAGCAAGTTGCAGAGGAGATCTTCTTAAGGAGAGTGGAATTCATGTGTGAAATCTTGAGCAGATCTCACTTGCACCAGAGATGACTCCTGCCTTCATGAGACAGGAGCTTGTTGCCCAAGAACAGAAAAGTCAGGGCATTGGGATAGACTATTGAAAATGTTATCTGTTGAGAGTAATAATAACAACCCAACTTAAGCTGTATGGCATTAAAATCTCAAATACTTTTCTTCCACAAAACTAGTTTGTGTGGCTCCCCAGTGACTCCACAGAATTCATGGCCGTGCCAGACTTGCAGAAGCCACTGCAGTGCAGACTCCAGCCTGCAGAAGAGGGAAGATAACAGATTTCACCAACAAACCTCGTCTGGTGGGGAGAAGCAGACAAGGTCAGAGAACAAAAGCTCTCCTTTAGGTCTGCGACAGGAGCCTTGCACATCAATGTAAAGGGACTTTGAATACATGGCCAGCAGTAAATGGGATATCTTGTTTCCTCTTTGGTCTTTTGCTCTAGGCATATAGTGAAAATATGAAATAATGCCAGAAACGCCATGTGGAAACATGTAGGAGATTCCAGATTTAAGTGAGCTTTTTGAACTGACTTGGTAATGCAGCAGTCTGGGTGCTTTTAAATGGTGAGTTTGAGGATTGCTGTTGCAAATCTGTGTGATGCGTACAGACTCTTAAAAATTTATCTGATGTGTGTTTCTGCAGTGGAGAAAAAAGCCCTTCGTTCTGTATAATTGGTCTCGCTGAGCACACCTTCTCTTCCAGTGAGCCTCAATGGTTAGTTTTGCATTTAGGCCATGGAAAGAAATTTGTCAGGTGAAAAAAAGGTGAATTGTGAAGTCAAGGAATGAAAATATCATGAGAACTACAGGAAGAAAGTAGGAGGGCAAGAGAGAAAGTGGTTTGAAGGAATTGAAGGAGGAAGCTCAAAGTCTCCACCAAGCTGAAGCATGGCTTTTTTTTTTTTTTCCCCAAACTGTTTTGCTTTTCAAATGTGGGAGATCACCTGCACAGGTAGGTAGCTATGTCAGGAGGAGCAGTTCAGGTTGGCCTCGCTACCTTTGGAAATTGATTCCTTGAAAGAGAATGTACTGCTGAGGCTGTTGCTTTAGAACCAAAAAATAGCCTGGTGATGCAGGGAGGGAGATTCTGTCTTCTAGATTCCCTCTATTTATATTTCTTGTAATGTGTGTGTATATACACAGTGATTGTGAGGACCTGCTGAATGGCCTTCTGGGGGTTGTATATTTCTGTCAGAACAGGGCTATGATGGAAGGAGGATTTTTTCTCTGGTTGGAACTCTGTATGAGACCATGATGTTAACCACTCTTCAGTCCAAAATCACATTTAACTTGTAGGTTGCTTATTCTGTGATCAAGCAGGGTGAACTCAAAGCTTAAGTCCTGTATATTCCCAGTGTGCTGCTTAGTATCTGTAGCTGTAACTGGTAACTCTTAGGCATTAATGAATATGACAAACATGCATCTCTTAGCATCATCCTCAAACCCATGGCCTTAGGTGGCTTCAATAATCAGTTTAAACAGAGATGAAGGCAGCTGCCCCTGAGGACAATCGGTCTGTGTCACCTGCTCCTCACCCTGCTCCTTTTTATCATAGAATCATAGAACAGTTCAGGTTGGAAAAGACCCTTGGGATCATCGAGTCCAACCATCAACCCTACACTACAAGTTCACCCCTAAACCATCTCACCCAACACCACATCTCAGCGACACTTAAACACATCCAGGGATGGCGACTAAACCCCCTCCCTAGGCAATCTATTCCAGTCTCTCCACCTGGGCTGCTGTGGGCTCCTCAGCCAGCCAAGCCCAGTTGCTTCTGCCCGTTTTGTCCCCTTCCCTAGGGATGCTTTGGGCTGCATCACAGCTGTGGCCCCAGGGGATGCCAGGCTGGACTGACTCAGGCTGGTTACACAGAAGCGGTGTGATACCTTGCCCTTTCTCATTGTGGGCTCTTTCATCAGAACGTTGTAGGAGATGATTAGCAGACCTTCTCCTTCCTCTCCTCCTGTTTGCTGTCCACCCAGTCAGGTTTTTGCCACAGGAGGGAGAAACTTCCAATGCTGGCTGTCTCCTGTGAAGGAATAAAGGCATAGACCAACAACTCTAAATTCCAGTGAAACACTGGAGGGCAGGAGCCTGGGCTCCTTAGGGCTGCTCTATGGTATAAGAGACTGCCATGCACGTCACTAAACTGTCCTGTTGCTTCCCAACCTCACCCAGAAATCAGGTGATCCCATCAGCTGCCTGTGTGGATGCCTGGCTCTGCATTAAGGTGTTAATTCCTCCTCCCTGATGTGCTGTGGTTTTGTCCCAGGGGCCTCCTGAGAAGCTTCCAAGATGCGACTGCCTGGCACCTGCTCAGGTCTGTGTGTCCTTCGTGGCAAAACTAACTTGTGTCCCTTCTTGCTGTCACTCAACTGTTGAGGTGAAATATAGGCTAATAGTAATCAGACTCTTCTTCTCTCTTAACAGAAATAACTTTTTTTTTTCTTCCCCCCCCCACTTACCTTAGGGGAGGAGGCTTTGTTCTCTTCATGAAATCCTATCTCTGCTTCTGGTGGAATCTTCCATCAGGGGCAAACCTGGTTTATTTTCTGTAGTGGGGGGGAAGCAGAAAAAAAAAAAGCATGCTTTTTCACATTTGTCTTGTTTGTTTTGGTAAGCTTTGTTTCAAAGTCACCTGAAGCTCACTGCCCCGGCATGTTTATTTTGGAGAGAACACGTTTCCTATTAAGCCAAAGTGGCAATTGTATGCAATATGCATTTTTTTTAAAGCAGATAAGTTACCCACAAGTCCCAGATGATGGTACGTCTCACAAAGAACATGGTGGATTGGTCCAAGCTTGCCTTCCAAAGTGAGAAGTTGTTGTTGGAGGGCGAACAAAATGCAAATGTTTGTTCAGGGGAAGGAAATGACCGTGTGACTTTGTGTTCATGTGCCTCTTGTTACTGTAGATTCGAGCCCTTGTTGAGTACTTGGTATAGACTTTCCTCTGAGGCTTGAATATATTTATTTTGCCCACCACAGGAGAGTTGAGGTGATGTGACCCATGTGTGGTGGGGCCAGAGCCTCTCCTGCAGCCTATATCCCAGCTATCCTGTGGGTGATGCCACCCAGTCCTGAGGTCCCCACCACGGGTACTGCTGATGTGCCACCCCACCTCTTGGGGCTCTTCTGGGATGGGTGAATTTGGGATGCTTCAAAGGATGAAATGCATGAAGAGAGGAGCTGTGCTTGGGCTTCTCCTGCTGGTTGTGTGTTAGTTTTTGTTGGTTTTTTTCTTTTCTTGTAAGTTTTGAGAGTCTACATCTTCCTGGAGTCTCTCCAAGCTCTCATTTCTTGGGAGTTGCCACTTTTATTCTGGGAGTGAGTGTTGTTGTTTTAATCCTACTTCTTGTCCCTCCCAACGTCCTCAGGTTTTTCGGGCTCTGTCGCATCCCTCCCCACCACCTTCTCTTTATCCGTTTATGGACAAACCACAGAACAGCTTGCCTTGGTTAAGAGAAATTTGGCTAGACAGGGTTGGGCAAAGCTCCTGACTTGTCACATGAAGGGCAGGGAGGAGGAAATGTGGCCGCAGCTGAGTGTATTTTGGCAGCAGCCCCCTCCTGCCCTGCCCTTTGCCTGGGCCCTGCTGCAGGCTCCAGCTGTGCCGAGGACGCCGGCAGCGTCGAGAGGCTGGTCCTCACGAGGAAAGAAGAGCCTGGAAATCCCCAGTGTGAAAGAGCAAACGTGTTATTTCAACCTGGGAAATGCAAGCTCTGTGGGTTGTGGGTTGGTTTTGTTTTGTTTTCTGTTCTTTTTTCCCCCTTTCTCTATTTTTTTTTTAGTTTAGAGTGAAAAAGAATCTCCAGAACCAAGTTAAAAAGACAGAAAAAGCCCAAGCATTTGCATTCCTTTCATTTTCACACATATGTCATAATTTGGATATCCCTCCATTCTAAAATAATGGTTTTGAATCTGCACAAGCTGAGGAAAAGCCAGTAACAACTGGGAAGGGTTCAGCAGGAGGACTGGGTTCCCCAGAGCCGTGCCCTCCTTGGGGATTCACTTTTCCCTTGCCCTCCGCTCTGGGCTGGTGCCTCCCCGGGTTGACCATCGCATAAATCCAATCCTTGGGGCAGCAAACTCTGGGATGGGAGCAGTGGGGAGCACCTGGTTTGGTTTTTGGTTTGCTTTTCGCCCAGCATTGTGCAGGCTCCTGGCAGCCTGTGGGTCAGGGTGACGGTGATGCTCCAGGGCAGAAGGGCTGCCTGGCTGGGGAGCCACGCTCCTACAGAGGCACTGAGCTCGGGGCTGGGGATGTTCCACCTCCGGGAAGATCCCCGTCACCGCTGGCAGTGGTTAGGCATGAGGCTTGCAGAGATTTTTGGGAATACATCTGAAAAACAAACCGCCTTCCCTTTTTTTCTGGGCTTTTTTTTTTTTTTTCCTCTTGCAACACTTAAAAGTCCCCTGGTGCTTTGCCCTCCCTCGTAACACTCCCACAGCTCCTCTGCCAGCATCTCCCTTCAAACCACAGCCGAGCAATTACTGCCGCTGCTCCCAGGGCGCTGGCTCCCCGAGGAGGGTCCCAGCGAGGGGTCCCGGTGAGACCTCCCCGCTCGCCCGCCGGTTAGGTTTCACGAGGATGCGACGCCGAAGAAATCCCACGGGGCTCCTTGACGGGCGTAAAGCAGCCAGGAGCTCTGTCAGCCTTCAACCAAAAGGCACTACATGCTCTGTGTGTATACGTGCATGTATACAAAATATGTTATTTAGCATCGTAATCCCTCATTAAAGGCAATGGGATTTGCGTGTTTTACAGCCCCTAGGAAGCTATTTGATAGCTTACTCGTAATTTGCAACTCTCTGAAGCCGATCACCATACCTGGTGATTTATTTTTTATTTTTATTTTTTTTCCAATGACTCTGATGCAGAGAAAGCAGAGGCCTCTCGATGCTTTGCAGGAAAAGGCTGCTGAGTGAGTCCTGTGATTCAGGGGCCAAAAATAATGTGCTCTCTTAAACAACCTCAGCACTGTGATACAAGCTGACAAAAGCCAGTCAAACTGAAAGGGACCCTGTCGAAGCGGGTCTAAAAATAACCCCGGCCAGCTGTGTTTTGGCGAGTGGGCGTGTGTGCTCACGTGGTACGCTCCCTCTGCTCTGCCAGTTTTGTCTTGGGTTGTTGATATTTTATTTTTTATCGCTTTGTTTTTTTTTTTTCCTAAGGCAGGCTAGCACAACATTTGAGCTTTGCCATCTGGCTGTTGGATGTATGAAATGATACTGTCCTGGGAAAAAGGGTCTGGTTTTGGTGTAGGAGAGAGCCCCACTTTCACATCCCCGACTGCAGCGCAGCCCCTTCTTTCCGAGGGAGATGAAGAAGATGCCAGCTTGGGATTTAGCATCCTAAAAGGATGTTGCAGCATCAGCTCAGGGTCCCATCCATACCCACTTGTGCTGGGTAAAACTCACTTTGAAACTGGGATTTCTCCTTGGAGCTGCCAAAAATACCCCACAGCTTAAACAGGCACCAACTTGTGCCGTGTCTGACCTCGTCTTGCTCTTCTCTGGGAAACAAATCTGGGCTTTACATCTCTGTAAACAGAAGTGTTCCCCTTGCCCTGTCCTCCTCCTGGGCACGCAAAAACATGTGCGGGAGATGTACATGAAGTGTGTGTGGTGCAGCTGATCCAAAGAGCAGAAGCAGGCTGAAGTTAGTTTCCCCATCTTGAAGCAGAAATTCGGAGATGGAGAGCTGGGTATTTCTCGGTGCCGTTTACCCACGTGCTGAATTTCCCCAAGCCCTCGTTTTTGTGCGTGTTGTTTTTTTTCTTTCAGTCAGAACCAGCAATAAATAGCCTCTGGGAAGTTCCCTCCTGCAGAAACCTCAGCACGACGCTTTTGCCCTGTCCCCAGGAGCAGCTGCCTTGTTTGCCCTTCCCTCTCCCACGTACCCACCAGCCTCCCTGCTGCCCCTGCTGCTTCCCTGAGGTTTCTACCCTGGAAGTCTCTGCCCTGTGCTTGCTCCCTCGCTGGCAGGAGGAGGTTGAGCATCTCCTTCCCCCTCTTGGGCGGAGGCTGTAAACCCCAAAAGATCTTTTACATCTTCCCTGACAGACAAAAGAAAGAGATTGAACATGTGCAGTGTCCAAACACCCTTCTCTTTGCTGTTGTACCAGGTGCTCTTCTCACCATCTCTTCTCAATTTTTTTTCCCCCCTCCAGGTATGATATCATGCCGATTCAAAATAACATCCCCAAATTGTACTATTCTTACCCCAAATAATTGCAATAATAAAACTGGTGCCAGATTTTCCTCCCAACATGCTTCAGGGTAGCTGAAGCATTTCCATCCCACTTTTTTTTTTTTTTTTGAAGGGTGAATGTAGGGATTGTACTTATTTACAGATTGTACCTGACTGACTGAAAACTGAAGCAAAGGTGGTTTTGAAACCAAGTTAAACTTAATTTTAGCACCCTGAAACTGTAAATGCTACTATCAGATTCCTTTTTGGTGTTAACAACGTTTACTTTTTGATGTTATTTCTGAAACAAAATATCAGTGAAACTTGGTGTCTTAGCATGACTTTGCGCTTGTCTGATTTTCCCGGAAGGCCGTTTTCTGAGGGAACCTCTTCCCATGGTGGTTTTCCTTTACGGGATATTTACTGCTTCAGTCATCTCTTGCGTGCAGGCGATCTGTGTATTTTGCCCTAACAGCGTCATGCAGCTGATTACAAATGAGGCTGGTAATAAAATATCGGTAGCCATATTTGCAGTCTAGTAGCTGGATGTTTTTCTGCTAGAGCATCATTTCTTGGTTCTGGACTTGTAAGTTTAGTAAAGGACCATGGCGTCCAAGGATAAAGAGAACATCTGGCACCTGAGGAAACATGGGAGATATTCAGAATATCGGATAGTGCCTGATATTCTTCCTGGTGTGCACTGAGAGGGGGAAGTAAGAAACCCTTTGTTTGATCTCGTTACTGGCACTGAAGTGGCAATGGGCTTCAGAAGGACTTTTCATCTTAAGACGTAGAAAGGAAACTTTCAAGATGCCCCTCTGAAAATAGTTAAATAGAAGACACCCGGTCTATGGTCTTTCACATCCATGGATCTGATCCTAGGCAAGAAAGACACGGCAGGAGGAAGAAAATAATTCTAAACCACTTTTAGCTTGGTGTGAGCAACCTGTCCCCTTTTCACCACCATTAATTCGTTACTTGTCTGAAAAATCAGGGGCCAGAGCAAGTGCTGCAGAACTTTTTTACTTTTAAAAAAGTAAATTTCAAACTTCTACAAGCGTCTCCTGGAATACATCGACCTTTTCTCTTTACTTTCCATAGATGGGTTTTCTGGAGAGTGATGTACAATTAAAAAAAAAACAAACCAAGACGGGATGCAAAAACCTAATCAAACAGAGTAGTCCCAAAAAGCAAATTCTGAGTTCATCATAACCATAAGTGGTGGGTTTTTTTGTTGTTTTAACACCTCCCCCCCCCCTAAAAAAAAAAAGGAGTTAATCATTCAAATGCAGCTAGACACTGGCTGATTCGTGTGTTCAATCAAGGCTAATCACCACAACTTGAATTTTGAATATTAAGTGCTTGTGGAATCTGCTCACAAATTATTTGCATAACTTTTGTCATGTAGATGAAGTTATTTGATGAGTTCTGTCAGGCAACACGTATGTCTAAAAGTTGGGATATGTTGGTGGACAATCTGCAAACAGAGGAAGTGTGAGGGAATACAGGATATATAATTTCTATGAATAGCCTGTTCATTTCTTTCATTCCAAGATCTGCATGTTTTCATCTTCCAGTGATATCTGTTGATGCCTGATGGAGTTTTTCCTGGGCGATGTTTAGGGGGAAGCCATCTCCTTTTGAAGACAAGGCACCAGGGGCTGATCTCTCCTGCTGCGTCACATTCCCGGGGATGTCCTGGCCTTTTTTTTTTTTTTTGGACTGAAGTGTTTTAGCACCCCTGAGATTTGTTTGTAGACCGTGTCTGTTCCCAGTAGAGGCAGGAAAATTCTCATTTATTGGGCATGTGTGGCTGTCATCTGTTTGTCCCCCTCGGATGGGTGGCATCAAGCAGGAGGAATGTTGTTGAGGGTTTTTTTTATTATTATTTTTATGCAATACCAATGTAATGTAGCCCAAGGCCATCTAGGGTATGAGCTAATTTGAAACATGTGAATTGAGATTTTTCTAATGCATTTCTTAGAGTTAAGGACAAGAGCAGCATCACATTTTGGAATTGGATTACTTACACAATAAACTGTGTGGTTAATTGAGAATTTTCTATTTGGCACAATTCATGTTTGTGGAAAAAGCCTGAAAACAACCTGACATAGAGATCAAATACGTTCGATAGGAATGAAAACATACGATGATACCTTTGCCAGAAACATTAATGTGAAGTAGTTTTGTCAAATGAGATTTTGTTGGAAATGTCTGTTAAGGACAAATCCTAAAAATGCTACAAATCTCTTTGCAAGGTCCTCCCACGACCACCGACTTCCCGCGACCTCCAGAACAATAAGAGTCTTCTGACAGTGTCATCATCTGCAGCCTTAGGAATGTGTTTGTGATTTGCCACAAATTAGGCAATGATAGGCAGGGAAATACCGAAAGTGTCTTTTTTTTTTAAAAGAAAAAACAACCAACCCAAACAAACCAAACAAAAACCAGCTGGTTTTCATACAGGGCTCTGTCCCTTTCCTCCTTCAGCTTTTGCAGTTGCATCCACCAGTGAAACTTAACTGTAAAAAGCAGTGAAATCAACCTGGTCATCCAATCTAAGATACACTAAAAAAACCAAAAAAGACAAGTTCTGGGGAATCTGTGCTAGCTTCTGAAAGTACCTTGTTGTGTGTATGGTGAAGAAGGTTTCCTACACAAGACAATTGTTTGTGAAGCTTCTTGCCACCACAAGTCAACAAAACCCAAATGTTAGTAACCTTTGTTTAAAATAAAACCAAACCATCACCCCTGGAAAAAAAAAGTCAGCCACAGGGTAGTTACCTGGATAACACGAATGTGCAGAACTGCACCGGTGTTTGTTAGCAAGATTCAGACACGCATGCGTTGGTGGCTGAAGGAATTCCCAAATACTGAAGGTTGGGGAAGCGATCTGGTCAGGTAACCCCATATTTAAATACTTTTTAATTCCTACACGAGTTGCATTTCCCCAGGGGAAGAGCAGCGAGCTAGCTGAACTGAAACTGGCTTAGTCACTCCGTCGACAAAGTCATCTCTCTGACCCGTGCAAAATTTCCAGGCTTGTCACCCCTAGCGCCCCTCGTGATGGGATAAGTCGATTAGAAAGTTGGCCGTGCAGTTCTTGGGTATCTCAGAAAGAGGATCCCTCCACCGCGGTAATCCCCTCTGAAGGCCAGTGCCACAGGCCAAGCGTGGGCGTGCGAGGGGGAAGATAAAGGGCAGAGGAAAGAGAAAGTGGGATTATTTGTTTCTCATGTAAGCAGTGAAAGGATTGATTGGTGTCGTGGGAGAAATCAATGCCCACCCCAATCATGAAGCCTCCGCAGGAGAAGATCAGGCAAGATCTTCCCTAGCGCTGGGACCTATCCGTCGTCTGTGGGATTTTCCTGCAGCAGGATGGTTTTGGTAAAATAAGGCACTTTGTGCATTTACATGAGGAAAGCATATGCTTTTAAGGGCAGAATCTCCATATTTAGAAGATGCCCAAGTCTTCTGAACACAGTCCTGGGCAACCACCTTGGGGTGACCTTGCTTGAGCAGCGAGGTTGGACCAGATGATCTCCGCGGGTCCCTTGCCACCTCCCCCATGCTGATGGGGTTGGCTTCCAGTGCTTTTGCTGAGAACTTGCAAGGAGTCCCTGTCTTCATCAGGAAGCGGTGGGGGTGAGTTTCCAACATCTTAATATTGCTGGGAGAGAGAAGAGTAAGAGAAGAACGGCAGAGGCTCTTCAGCGCCTCGGGGATGTGAAAAACGAGCTCCCTTTGTTTGAGACTGTGCTGTGTTAACTGCATGTGTGCTTTCCCTATTGATAAATGCCTCCCTAACTCTAGCTGCAGCTTCCCCCAACAGGAATATGAGAGGGGGGAGAAAAACATTACATACACATCTAGGGGCACAACTCAACTGACAGAAATCTCCCGCTCTCAGCGGAGCCTTTTCCAGCCCAAAGCTTGGAACACAAAAGGGGAAAACACTCCAGAATCTACTTCGTGCCCTTAAAAGTTGTCCTTCCTCTACAATTTCACCCACTCTGGAGCAGCTGCAGGAGGAACAGGATTTTTAACTGGTGGTTTTTTTTCGTTGGTTGTTTTTTTTTTAAAAAGCTTGTTTTCAACATCAGGTGCTGTCTGTCTAGGGTTTCTCTGACCCTTGCAACGGACACAGTGTTCTCACAGTTGCAGATGGGATGTCAGCCCCTTTACGTCTGGCAAAAGCGATGGCTGAGGTACGTCATTAATGGGTACCTGCTGGTATCAGCTTCTTCTGTGGTTGCTGCTGAACAAATTGCTGAAGACCTGGAAGGTGTCGGAGTTGGCTTTGCCAAAGACGGCTCAGGGCAGGCACTTTGTTTTGAAGAGAAGTGACACAACCAGCTGAGAACTAGTTGGAGGAAAAAAAAAAAAAAATCTGAAGCGTGGATGAGAAGTTGAAACCTCACTAAAAGCAGAGAATTCTTGATTCTCACCGTCCTGCAAAGAAGTGGTTTTTTACGGAAGCCCAGAACCGCAACATCCCAAACTCTTCTGTAACGCCATACATGGCCCATTTCCCCCTCTTCCTGAAAAAAGAAAAGGGGGAAAAAAATGCTTTTAATCTGTTACTTAAGGGTAGTGGTGAGTTCAATGGCATCTTTGTGTTCTTGCTGGGGAAGTGTGAGTTGTGGCAATGGGGAACTATGTGGAGTGACTAACAGAAAGGGAGTTACTCTAATTTGGCATTTTCCATGGCACGAGAGCAGTCCTTTTAAAGATTTTTTTTTTTTTTTTCCATAGGGATGAATGTCAGCATTGCTAGCAGGTTTGGTTTTTTGTCATTAGCACTGTGAAAAAGACCCCAAAATTGTATTCAGAATTGACTATATATATATGTAAGGGTGGCATGTAATAGATGTACAAGCTTGAAAATGAAATTCAAAGAATGAATTGTCTTTGTGATTGTTCTTGTTATAAAACAATTTGTGGTGATTCCAGTATTTTACTGGTGGGATGATGTGTTGTTTCCTAAGCTTAAAAAAAAAAAAGAAAAAAAAGCTCTTCTGTCACTGCTTCATTTCCCCTGGAAATGAAATGTAGAATTTTCCACCTGGTGGATCATCAATAGCTTTTCAACATCTTCCTTTTTCTTGCATTTCCCAAAATGAATGCCTATTACTTGAAAACATAGCAGAAATAAGACAGAAAATGACTATAGGAAGTTTTGAAGTCTTTCACTTAAGCATTGAAGAAGTGATGAGATCTGATTTTTCTATTTATTTATTTTTATTTTTTTCTTTGCGGTGAGCAATGTTGTATTATTGCATAGAACTTGATTTGTGGACATTGGGCTGAGCAGACCCTTTGCTAATGGCAGCCAAAGAGCTGGAGTCAGTGTCTCGAGGAGAATGCTTCACAGTGGCGTTCCCAGAACATTTAAAAGAGTTGTCCCCAGCTTTTGCTTGATGCCTGGCACCGAATCCTTCGAGTGGATTTTGGTGGCACGTTTACACGGACACCTGCGTGCATGCAAAGTGGCGCCAGTAACGTTTAAGCACTGCCAAAAACAAAAAAAGGAAAAGAGGAAAAAACAGTAGGATTTATCTGTGTCTGCAGAGAGTTCTGCTCAGAGGGAGAGAATCTGGCTGAGCTGTTCAAACAGTAATGCAGGGGCATTTGTCATTTTAAAAACTGAAAACCTGCCAGTGAACCTAATCTTTTCAAGGGAGGGGAGTTACTTGTGTGTTTTTTTCTTTTCTGCCTTTCTACTAACCTACGCTGTTGCACCTCTGGGCGAAGGTTTCTCAGCCATCTGGTGGGTGGTTTGAGGACCCAAAGGGAGCTGGTCTAAGGAGTGATGGTTTTCAGCTGGCTCTAGACCACTTTGGCTGTATAAGGCTCATCAGGGAAGACTTGAAGCATTCCAAATCACTGAAGTTTGTATTTCCGATCTTGGATATGTTTTATACTAGCCATCACCCTGAATGTTGCCTTTTATTCAGCACAAGTTGTCTTTTGAGCGATGTTTAAATATATTCTTCATGTGAATTACCCTGTTTCGTGTTACACCACCTGAAAGAGAAAGAGGGGCTTTAGTAAAGCTTTTTGCTGGCAGTGAATTAGATCCAAGCTTCTGAGATAGGCTGTAATAGCTCTTTGGAGCAGATGTATTTTATCAATTTAAGAACATGGACTGAGAAAACATGTACTGCATTCTGGCTCTTAAAAATGTATTTTCGTGTTCGTGTGTACACAGACAACGATGTATCTATGGAAGCTCTGACTGCCTCAATTAAACATGATGCAGCCTGCACGGTGTTGGTTATTCACATATAGGGTGACAGGGTTGGTTTTCAAGCCACATGGTACTCCTTAATGCAAAGCTGAGTTCTGGTGGAAATGATGGGCCATGAAAGTCCCAGTTTCCCAGATGCTTCTGTGGCAGCTCGGGTTTGCCTGAGGTTCTTCAGAGGGAGCAGGTCCACCTGCTCTGGATGTTGCATGGTAGCTACGGAACAGGGGCCTCTCCTGTGCCTCCTTACCTTCCTCTCTTTCACAACAGTGTCAGTCTCTGAGGTGATTTTTCTCCCTTCAGCTCTGCAGGTTGAAGAACACTGCCAACCAACATTTTTCCTGCTTTTAATATTTTTTTTTTCTTTGAGAAGAGAGTATTTTGAAGAGAAGGCTGCTCAGTTTGGGCAAGAGTTTTTGTCTGTTTATTCAACTGGGCTGTGAAAATAACTGACAGAATTTTCATGACTTACTCTCATCAGAAAAAGCAGGCAAACGGGTGAAGGTTTTGCTACACAAAGGATTGATTTCTACGCCTCTGTAGAACATGGGGTGCCCATAAATTGAGGCAGAGACCTCAAATCCCTAGGATTTGCCAATACAGACTGTGCGACTTCTGTGAATGAGAAGTTTTGAAGTCCTCCTGTCAAACTACTTTGCCAGAATTCAGGAACTAAGAGAACAGAAAAGCAGCTACTTGAATTTTATTGTTTGCCAGCATGGTTTTCCTAAGGAAGCAAGTCTTACACAATCATATTAGCTGCCTGGCTTGGACTTCTCAGTGTTTGAATCCTCTGGTCCTTTTCAAACACATTTTTCAGAGCCGGGGAAAAAGTCAGCGACGTTATTAAATTCCATCAGTCATGTGAAAATTAGAGCCTCCCTAACATAAAAAGATGTGTGCCCCAGTTCAGGCAGTGTTTGCAACACGATCGCATATGGCATTAACTGCTGGAAGAGCCACATGAGAAGGGAGACTTTATGAATGTCCCAACCACAGGAAAATCTTCCCCGGGAGCTTGAAATGAGCCACAAAACACAGATCTGCGAGCAGCCAGATCATGTTAAATCGGGGTGTGTGAGGGAGCAGCTTTCCAAAAATCTCCATTTCCCCTTGCCAGCGCTATCCCTGTATTGCTCGACTTGCTCTGCAGCCCTGAGAAATTTGGTCACACCTCGAACGTCCAAGAGACTCTTCCCCAAGTGAGGCAATGGATGCTGATAGATGTGCGCCTGCTGAGCACGCAAGGAATTTCTCAGAAATCCCCGCTGGGCTGAGGTCAAGCAGAGTGGGTAGGCGTTTTTTCTCTTTCTTTCTTGCCTCGTTCCGTCTTGTCCCATGCACAGGCAGACAGGCCTGGCTCAGGAGGTTTCCAGGCCAGCTGTGCTGATGTGACATTACGCTGGCTGCGTTGTTTCCTCCCTTAATCGTGTTTGCTTCCGTTTTGCTCTGTGGTTGGGCAGAGATGGGTTTCCCAGGGTTTGGGGTTTCCACTCAAGTTCCTTCTTTCAATACAGAGGAAATCTGCAGGTTCTTACGGCGTGACGTGATGCCCATCACGACTATCTTCATGAAAACCCTTTTCTAGGCCTGTTCAGCTGGAAGCTTAAGCACAACCAAACTGGATTTGTTCCCACCTAACTCTTTGCACAGGGTGAAACAGCTCTGACTGGAAGTGCTGGGCTTTAGGGCAGAATAGCCAGCAGCCCTGTGGCTCAGGCATCACTGGGGAAGGCCCACGATAAAATTCCCCATCTTGTGTGATTTGGAAGGGGAAGTTGAAGTGGGTCTGTCTGCTGGGGTGCCCCTTTCTGCCAGAGTAAGGGCTGCTGTCCTCTCTGTTAAGGATGATAAGCTTTAGACCAGGTCTGGGTCAAGACCAGAAAAAGCAGGTAAAAGCCCCTATGATGCATAGGAGGAAGAGGCAATACCAAAGAAAAACACAGAAATTATATCTCACCTCACCCCTACCCCATCCATCTCTCATCTGGACACTCCTTGGCTGCTGGAACAAGTTGTCCTTGGGTGCGTTTCCTCACCAAGCTGGGCTTCTCTTTTCCTCTCTGTTTAGGCTGTGGTGCTCTTCAGGACAAGTGTTACCTCTTATTATGGGTTTCTGTAGGGCCTGCCACCACGGCCACTGTTGTGAGATCTGATTTTATTCTAAACCACAGATTAAGAAGCTTCACAGAGCCTCTTAGATACCTGGAGAGGCCTGGTGGTTGTCTGAATAGGCTTGAGAGGAGATCTGGTAGGAGCTGCAGAAAAACTGGTTGTTTCTTCCCAGGCTGAATTGCCTTCTGGGTGGCTGGGAGCTTTGCTGGCAGGGAAGTGGGACATTTGCCTTTTTTTCTTTACTGTATTTGGCCCCAGGGGGCAAGAGCCAGTGCTTTCTGCAGTTGGCCATTACTTTCCTAAATCCCTGTCCCTGGCAGACAGGTACATCTACATATTTACTCCGAAACACAGTGATGAGATTCCGCTCCATCAAGGTGCTCTCAAAGACCAAAGATTTGCAAAATTCCGTTTTCCATTTGACATTAAGTTTCGAGCAGGATTATTTTTTTGCCTTGGATGCAATCCCTATTTAAAACAAAATCTCCTTGCACAAAACAAAATCCCGACTTTGAGTTTTGGGAGAAAAAATTGTAAAGTAGTCACAGTCGTAATTGTACAGGAGCACCAACTCTACTTTCTGCAACAGCTGAAACTTTCCAAGAGACAGTAGTTGCTGAGCTCAGGCAGATAAACCTTCTCATTCTGAAGCATTAGATGTTTTCTAGACATGTTAAAGAGTTCAGAGATTTAGCTCTGTGATTTGAGAGAAAGAGAATTAGATTTTCTTAGAAGAGCTAAACTTTATACACCATTACACCGAAAAAGTGTATATTAAAGTGCTTATTGAATACCTCTAGCATTGAGTGTGTTACAGCTGCTACTAAAAGGTTGAGACTTGCGTCAGAGTTTGCATGTAAACCCCTCGAGCGGGTGAAATGGTAAATTCAAAATGGCCAAACAAAATTCTTAGCAAAGCCACAGGATATTATTTTGTTTGGGAAAATTCAAGGACACGTGACCTTCGAGTGGAGGGAGCCAGAATTCCTCTTGGAGAAAAGGGCAGAACCTCTAAAAGCTCCCATCGCAAATACGGGCAGCAGATGACTGAGCACCAAACAGATGAAATGGTTTTCTGGGTGTGTTTCCATCCCATGATCATTTTTAAAAAAAAATTGAAAATCCCCTGGAAAGCCTGTATTCCTGTCTGGTGCTTAACCTAAAGCCTACGTGGGACACGTCTTACTTCATGAAACCGCAGTTCCGCGCCCGCGAGCTGTCCCTCCCACCGTCGCTCCACAAGCAGCCGACGGAGGAGTCCCGGCTGCTGCGGAGTCACTGCACAAACAGGTTCTCTGTTCTCATGGGTGGGAAAAATACTCGTCCTCGTGGTGTTTAGACTTTCTGTAGCTCCAAGGATGCTCGCCGTGTTATAAATAGCAGCGGTGGGGCTGTTAAAGCGCGCTGGGTTGTGACTAATGCTCTGTTTGACTAGTGTGCAGATGTATGTTTTTATTTCCAGCGTACGTCCAGCATTTATAATTTCCTCTTCCTGGAGCTCATGATGAAGTTGGAAAGGAGAAGCTTTGCTTTTGAGCTAGAACGATCCCGGTACATCAGGCCCCTTACACATCTCTGCCCAAACGCGCGCCATGGTATATAAAGCGGTCTGACTTTATCCTCCTCCTATTTTTTTTTTCTTGGTTGCTCTGCAATGTGCATTTTGCCAGACTAGCCTGAGTGCTAATTCTCTGCCAACTGCCTCTGAATCTCACCTACCTACGTGTCAGCTCTGACAGGGTGTAGAGGAGTCTTGCTGGCTTCTGAGGGCTGGGGAAGAGGGAAGAAAGCCTGTGCTGGAGGCTGTGGGAACGGCTGAGGTTGCAACTCGTGGCAGGTCACGCTCGAGCACGGGCTTGGGGTAGGACGTGGTGGAGCTCCTCGGTGTCTCCTCAGCAGGCAGGATTCAGGTGCTGTTGCCCAAGATCTGAAGAAGTGGAGTCCAGGACTTGTTTTCTTAATGAGCTTGCTTGATAAGCAGAATTCAGGAAAAAATAATTTTAAAAAGCCCATAAAATCCAACGCAGAGGAGCTGATGGAGGTCATAACTCAGCCTTAGGTAAAATACTTAGGAACATTGTCTGATGCTTGGTTGGCTTAAAAAAAAAAAAAGAGAGGAACAAAAACTAAGCACAAAGGAAGAGTGCAGGTTTTTAGATGCAGATACATAGATTTGAAAGTGCTGTTCCTTAAAGTAAGGAGGACTCCAGGGTGATATATTCAAACTAAAATATAATGTGGAATATTACTCAAGGATATGTGGATATTAAAGTATTTTTCAGGATTGGACTTTTATAAAAAATTTTTTTGTAAATAAGTGGAGCTGAGAAGCCCTACTGGCACAGACCTCATCTAGCGAGAAACAGTCTGACGATTCCTCAAGATTTAATGGCCCTTAATGACGATCTCAAACCTCAGTAATAGGTGTGGAAATATCCATTGGAAAACATATTCTTAATCCTCTCAAACTAATGTAGAAATCCTCACTTCTTAGCGTGATCAAAGCTGGCCTTTGAGGAACAATTGGAAGCAAACAGGAGTATTGGAAATGTCATTCTTGGCTTTTTCAAAGATGTTTTGCCCCAACTTTTCCCATCTGTTTTAGGTAGGCACTGTTCCATTAATGCATATGAGTATTACCGATTGCACCCTAAGCAAGCATGTCCAATCAAGCAGAAATCTAGTTTATATTCCTTGCCTTCACCCCTCTGTGATTATTTTGCTCTCTGTTAAACAGGTGGTTGGACTACTAATTAAAAGGCAGAAAAAACCCACCAACCTTTCCATTTGCAGTTGTTTCAGAGCCTCAATTTCCTTGGAGGTCTAACAATGTGTGCTGTTGATACAGCTCAAACGTTTGCATCTCGGTTATCCTGAAAAAGTGCTGCAGATATGATAATGAGCTTAACACGTGTATCAATGTGAGAAGTCAGAGGAGCCAACTCCAACCTGCTGCACTCCTGCAGAAGCAAACGGTGGAGGAACATCACAGATAGGGGAATGTCTATGTGAACACCATGGCTGTCTGTGACACCACCAGGTCTGTTAAGAAATCCTACCCCGCCTGCTCACAAGGGGCTGTCACCAGCTTGTGTCATGGGCCACAGCTTGTCCAGGATGCTGAGCTCTGGGGATTACTTGTCGGGTGTTTTTGCTACAGACATGAGAAGTGGAATGAAGTTGCAGATATAGGCAAGTGAAGTTCACCAAAGAGAGTTGTTCTCTGGTTAAAAAAATTAAAAAATCAGCATGGTTAGTTAATTGTGCTCTCCCTGTAGGTCAGTCCTGGGGTCCTCTGCTCCTTTGCCGTCAGGCAGGAGGTTCCCAGCAAGGTCCACCTGAGCTGGCTGCCCTTGAGCCAGCAGGACATCCCACCAGGAGAGGCGTGGTGGAGAAAAACCAGCTGCTACCTAAAGTTCTCGGCTTCGCTGCCAGGTTCAAATACAGGCTGTGGCGAAGCGAGATGGTGACTGGTAACTTTGGGGGCAGACCCTGGTGCTGGGGGATTTCAGATGGGTACCCAGTGGGCTTTGCACCCCTTGTCCCTAAATGCTAAGGGGAGGGGGAGTCTTTGCTGGTTATTGGTTGCAGTCCTTCAGCCTCTTCCGTGCAACCCGTGAGCCTGACCCTGAGGCTGAGGACAATAGATGTTTGCTTTCCTGACGCAAGACAGGTGAGATCATTGCTCGGGGACTGCCAGATGGTGCTGTAATGGTCTTGTATGTTCATCTTCTGAACGTGCTAGTTTTGCTCAAGCTCCAGAAGACAACCCTGTTGTCACCTCCAAGGAGATTTCTTTCCAGAGAAGCTGTTGCACGTGGCAATAAAATTTGCCTTCTGCTCTCTGCTTTCCAGATAAGTGATTCTTGGGTCAGGGCAGCATCTTACAGGCAGCCAAGCCCAGCAGTGCTGGACTCTGATTTCTGCCTTGAGGGCTGCTTGCTCGCTGCTGCCACCAGCTCTGCCCAAGGATGGCTGTGTAGGCCTTGAGTAACCCAGGAAACAACCCAAATCCAAGCTGCTCATGTACCTTCCCCACTCTCCAGCTTGGCAGGAGAACTGGAGATGGCTTATGAACAGAAAAGGAATGTATTCTGCCTAGCATCATCATGCTGCATGGGATAGTTATTTGCTGGCTTAGAGATAACTGTGCAAGTGTATTCACTTTTTCCTGGAGAAAATGGGCTTGTAGACAGCATTCCAGTTAATGTCCCAGTATCCAGGCTTCGGAGGGAAAGGCAGGAAGACCCCAGTGGTCACACAGTCAGCTCTGGGCTGCTGGCTGTGACTTCTCACTGATGCTCGCTCAGGTCTCCAAGGACAGGGCAGGTGTCCAAGAGGGCTGCCAAATGTTCTAAGCCCGCGCGCAAACAGGGAGCAGCAACGCTCCTCCCCTCTGTGTAGTGTTTGAGCGGTAGGAGGGAGCGTCAGAGAAGATGAAATCTGCTGAAAAGGGACCTGCAGATAGAGAAACGGTCATGAGGGACCCCAGTGCCAGTGTGGCCAAGCTCAGCTCAGTCCAGCCCTGTGACAGATGCTCACTTGCGAGTCCAGCTTCTGTGACGTGTGTTTTTCTAAACGTATGTACTGCTGCTAGGTGTCGGTACTGCTTTCAACCAAATTTCTGAGAAAGGAAAAGGTTCTCATCGTGCTCGGTTTACCCCATATTGCTCTAGCTCTGTTTATTGTACTGCAGTCATTTCTTCTGCTAGGTTACTTCTGCTTTCTCAAAAAATAAGTGACTTGACCAGATCATACATTATTCAGCAAATATTCTTGGTTTTGTTACATAATTTATTTAGGTTTTCTTTTTTTTTTTTTTATGCTGTTCAACCATCTCCAAAATTTACATCAAGGAAACTAATTTCAAGAGCTTTTTTTCTCCCTACTTTTGAACTATCAAATGCCTGTATAACTGCAGACTTCTGTTTCATAAAATCATCAAGATAATGTGGAATGTTTGTGCCCGGCTAAAAGTTAACGCAATTTTATTGTTTCACTCTGTTATGGTTATAAAAGTGCTGCCTTATATTGCAGTCTGCAAAAGCATAAATAAATCCATGTATTTATATACTTAGATGGTCACATAACTGTTTCAGAGGAAAGAATCTCCCAAGATTGCTCTGTCTGGGTACAGGGAAAAATGTAATGAGTAATGCAAGATGAAGAAGCAGCAAAACAGGAATCCTACCTACCCTAAAATATCGAGTGCATGTAGTAATGCTGGCAAGAAAATAGGGTTTAATCAGAATTTGCTCCAACATCTTGCAATGGATAATGTTACAGTATCTCAAAATATAATTGTTTTTGACTGTGGGACATGATACATCAGTGTGAGTAAATAGTGTACTACAGGTGATACCTTACGTTGGGTTGTAGGTAAGCGGCTTTACTCGGTACTTGGACATATGTGATTTCTGCTGGTCCCTGGTCAGGCAAAGGGTAAGCGCAAGAATAATGCTGCAGTCCTCCTGTCTGAGCTGATTTACAGCACAAGTAAGTCTATCACTAATAATAGAGCGACTGAAGCAGAGGAGAAGTGTAAGGCAAAGCAGGGATTTGCAGCCAGCAGAAAGGGAGGATTTAAAGCAGCCAGGAAGAGTGATAATTGCAAGTTGCAGCACAGTTAAATCTCAGCGTCAGTGCAAAGCACTGAGGAGATAACCTAACGGCGTGTGCCCGTGCAGGCTGGCACGAAACGCTTGCCTGTTTCTTAAGGGTTTTGTTGGCATCCTCCTCAAGGACCCCCAGGTGCAGTGTGAGCAGAGATGTAACCCAGAAGGTCCTGGGTGTCCCCAGGGACGCGCTCGGAGCTGGAGAGCTCTCAGCATCCTGCAGCGCCAGTTGCCCATTTAGGATTGATTCGACTGCTTGAACTTCTGTTAAAAAAATGCTTTGTTAATGGATTCGTTTGGATAGATGAGCTTTATTTACCAGGCAGACACCTGTGCTTTCTTAATTTATGTGTGTAAGCTATCCTGTCATTGGAGAAAACCCCGCTTCATGCAGGGTTTTAAAACAGTATAGTTATTAGTAAACTGGAAAAAAAACCGCACCCAAAACCCACAACCCCATTTCAAGAGCCATTTGTCTTTCAGGAGTCCATTGGCACTACTCGCTGTTCGTTAGCATCAGGAGAGGACTCTCTTTGTAGCTTTTATCCTATGTTATGGGAGCTGAGTGCCAGTTTCTGATCCCTGCTTGAGGCTGCTGCCTTTTCTGCTTTGGAGGATCCATGCACTTGATATTTTAGGGTAGTTAGGATTCCTGTTTTGCTGCTTCTTCATCTTACATTACTCATTACACTTTTCCCTGTACCTAGACAGAGCAATCTTGGGAGATTCTTTCCTCTGAAACGGTTATGTGACCATCTAAGTATATAAATACCCTAAAAAGGGGGAAAAAACACTCAGTTGCCCATTTAGATGCATGAGAGCTGTGATGTAATCTCTGATACAGTGTAGTCATGATTTCCTAATACCAAGTCTAGTAATAAAAACTGTTTAACTGAAACTCTTTTTTTTTTCTTTTGCTGAACTGTATCAGCTGGTGATGCCTTAACCAAAATGTATTTAAATGATTCTCTCCATGTCTCAGAAATTATTAATTTTGTTAAATTATCCCCTCAGGCAGTGTGCCACATCAGCATTTCTGGACACACAGACTTTATCTAAATACATCAGCAAATTAGTGCTTAAATCAATGTTTCTATGCCAAATCTTCACCTGCTTTAAATAGACATGATTTTATCTATTTTAAAGCTATGCTATTTTATGCCAGCCAAAACAATGGCTCTTTCTTTCCAGCAAGCAATCCTGAAAGCTTTATTAGGTTGAATTTACCTGGAATATACATACTAGATGATTTTGCAAAATCATCCGTGCTATCTTAATCCAGAAACAAGGAGTTTTGCTTTTATTATGTTAAGTTCTTTTGTTTTTGGCTTCTTAGAGTGATTATTTCACTTGATTATCGTAGGAGAATTTCATCTGACATTGAGTTTAGGTGTACCTGAGTTCATTATACTGTCTAATTTATATTTGATATAAAATGACAATAGCTTGGAACTGTATTGACAGATCTTTATTGAAGATAATTACTCAACAGGAATCATTCTGAATGAATTAATCAGATTGAAAGTTCGCTTCAATTTTACAGCACTCCAGCGATAAGAAACGTAACCATAACACATTTCCTTAGCTAAATTGTAGCTATAATCTTGTTTAAAACTCTTTGAGTTCTTTCAGGTAAATTTGAGCTCCCCAGAGAAGCCTGTAACACCTAAGCT
Organism: Trogon surrucura; assembly: GCA_020746105.1. Taxonomy (NCBI): domain Eukaryota; kingdom Metazoa; phylum Chordata; class Aves; order Trogoniformes; family Trogonidae; genus Trogon; species Trogon surrucura. The sequence goes on along the minus strand of CM036619.1, from coordinate 100,018,397 downwards.
CAACTTCTGAGATTTGATTAATTTGCAATTCAAGATGATCTCGCTCCAGGCGAGACGTGTCTCGCTCGTTTTCCCCGGGATGGCAGGTTGTCACTTGTTTCTGGGAGACGGTCTGGTGGGAAGGGCGGGAGAAAGTGGCCACCTTCCCCGCCGTTATGGGGAAGAGGGTTTCTTCCCCACTTGTAGAGCGGGTGGGGAACCGGCTGCTGCCCCATGGGTCTGGTGGTGCCTTTCCCTGCACCCAACTCAAGAAGGAGCTGGAGGACCCGGGTGACACCCCCAGCTCCTCTCCTCTGACGGAGATGTGATGCTCAGGGATGTGGTTTAGTGGTGGGCCTGGTATTGCTGGGTTAACAGCTGGACTTGATCATCCTAAAGGTCTTTTCCAACCTAAACAATTCTACAATTTCAGTCGCTAACCTCCATGGGACCAGCCACAGGCTCACCTTTGAGGACAGGCTTCCCTTGCTTTGGGATTTCAGAGGCCTGGCGCTCAGCACTTTGCAGAATCGATCCACAGAAATGAGGAATACCCCTTGTACCTTCAGTGGCTATACACTTTACCTCGATAGGTTGCAATAATTTGTTCTCTTAGTTTTGATCCATTTCCGCTAAAAAGAGTTGGCATAAGTGCACACCGAAAACATGCCTTCTATTTCCTTGATCTATTAAAATACATTCGGAAATGCGGGTTATAGTTGTGGTGTATTGGTGATTCTCCATCCTGTGCCCTTCTGCTGCGACCTGGTGTGTATGGAACTGGCTTTCTGATCACTACCTTCTACAGAAATTTTCTAGAAAAAATATTCAGCCAGGATATAGAACAGCAGAATGGAGGAAAAAAAATTAACCACAGGGGTGGGCAGGGAAGAACGCTGATTCTTCATCTATATGTCTGAGATACAGCTGTTGTGCATTCATGCATTTGGTGGTTGCAATAGCTTTTATATGCTTGACCCCAGTCAGCGGTGTAATTGGCACTCGGACATATCGAATTCTTATCTATTTCTTGTCATACTTAAAAAACTGAGTCACAAAAGTGAGAAATGAAGAATAGTGAAGACAAGAGTATAGAGGTAGAAGACAGAATGATCATGCTTAGAGATCATATTGAGAGAGAGCATGCTATGGATAAGTTAATTCTTTTATAGACTATTCATTAAAAGTTTATTTCCTTGTGTTGAAGCCTCATTGTCCCTAATGCATTTAGACAGAGGATGGAAAAGAGAGGATGGGGTGGATGTAATTCACTATCAGCAGAGGAAAGCTGCTGCATGCAACGCAGTCCCTCCTTCCACATATTGTGTCTCTCCTCTCCCAGTAAAACGTTTTTTGATTCTCTTCATCTTGGAAATCATTGATATTGTTGTGCTTCAGCTGGTTTATTTGTGTTCATTTTCCTCTTAGCCAAATGGGATTGTTTATTGGGAAGCATTATAGCACATCCCTGTGGAGCTGGATTATTTCAGTTGGGCTGCGCTTGCTCACTGCAGATCTTGAAGGTTGCCAGCTGCTTGTTCTAAGGGTCTGAGTCAGCAATTTATCAGTACCCACCTCAGCATCGTTGCTAGGACTTTATATGGCTCTTCACTGCAATGCCCAGCAAAGGCTGTTGTAATTTTTATGTTGCTATCTGCATCTGTTGTCTCAGCCTGGCAAGATTCTTCATGAGGACCTCTACGTGCAAGGCACTCTCGGTGTGGGGAAGAGAAGGAGGTGGTCACTACCTTAGAGGCCATGCAAACACTTTTTTCTAGGATTTTTTTTTTTTTTTTCACCCTCAGGATGCTAATGGGACAGCTTCTCTGCTTCTCCCTATTTTTCGTCTGCTGGCTCATTCCATTGGGAGAGCCAAGGGGAACACTGCTCTTTAAAATACACACTGGTACCTATCCCCCTTCTGCTAGCACCACTTAGAAGGCTGTGTAATTCTATTCATTTCAGCTGAGTAAGTTGATTGTTGCTGCTTTAGGTGGCAAAAGAATCAACCTTGCTACTGTGAACGTTGCCAACAAATTTGCATTACCTTGTATCAGTTTCATTCTCCTGTCCCTATTGTAACATTCCAACAAAACTGAATATATTATGTGAATTTGCTCAGCCTTTCTAGGAAAAGAAACAAAAAAGTTGTGTAGGATAATGTGAAGGAGTTTTTCTGTACATTTTGGCTAAGCACAGGTGTAAAAAGTGGAGTCTGACGTGGGAAGCTGGCTCCCTGCTTTTCCTGGCTTTCACAACCCAAACTGCAGACCTGTGAATGAGGTGCAGGGGAAGCCAAATTTCTCAGTTGTGCTGATGAACTCTGCACCATGTTTTACTGCTAAGCAAGTATTTTTGCATGTGAGTTGCTATATAAAAACTGTAAACCATCCGAAGGAGAAAGCAGAAACCTCACTGGAGAAAGTTGCGTGTGTGTTGGCCAGCTGTTGTCCCTCCAGGAACCAATTTGCTTCCAGTACCAATTCCCATCGTAAAAGCTAATTTGGAAGCTGCTGAAGTTTTTGTCCATGTGGATTTGGCAAATAGAATGTGAGGGCAAATTGCGCACAGTTCAGCAGATGGACTTAGTCAATGCTGTGGGAGACAGGAGCTGGTGGAGAATTCTCAGATGTCTTAAAGAACAAAAGTTTTCATGGTCTATTCAAATATTGGGTGTCGCACTGATATACAATGTGAGTCTGGCTTCAGCAGAGCTGCTGGCCTGTAAGCTAATTGTGTTCCACATCTTTGGGCCAGGAAATGTATCCTGCCTTAGTCCAGTGAGGCAACATTTTAGAAGGATTATTTAAAAAATGAGAAAAAAAAGAAAAGAAATTTTAAAACTTTTCACATCCTACTGGAGGGAAACCTCAAAAAACCCCAAAATAGAACCTTAGAAAGAAGATGAACATCTGGATTTGCTCTCTGAGATCTTTGCAAAACAGCTGCCACTATTAGGGGCTAGAATCCAGGCTTTTCGAATTGCCTTCCTTTGTCTCTCTGTGTTTAAACCTTTGCTGATCTACCTTTGCCAATCTCAAGTGGTCTGAGGTGGAAAGGGGAAAAAAGGAGCATGGAACAGCTGTGGCAGAATATTTGCAGAAAGGCTGGAGAAAATCAGAACAGGGTTAAAGTGGCATTTGTAGATAGTGAAATTGTGCTGATGGCTTCCTCTGGGTTTGGTGAAAAGAAGCTCAAGAGAACCTGGACTACAAAAGATGGATGGGAGATTTTTTTTTTTAAAACAAATTTGGACTTGGAAGAGTAGTACATGACTGCTATTTTCATTTTCCCCATGCGTTACACGCTTCTAAGGGTGTTCTCTAATAGGCGAACAATTTTCAAAATTGAAGTGATTTTAGAACCGTGTGAGTGATGGATATGCCTTCACCTGGGACACAACACTGCATTTCAGCTACCCCTTGTCTAAAAAGACGCAGCACGTAGATTTCAGTCGGAGAAAAAGAAAACAGCTGCGCTTTGGTAAGAAGATAGATTCTCCTTTTTCGAGACATGAAGGGACATCTGATGCTGAGGCATCAGAAAGAAATGCCTGTAGCAGAGGGGCATCCCTTAGCTGTCCGCCACGGAATTTCTCATGTGTCCTGTGATGCTACTCGTGTCGTGTCAACACAACCTCCAGCAAAGGAATCTTGATGGGAACGTTTAGCACTGCCCGTTCCCACTGAACAGTAGTTTATGCTGCAAAGAAAAGTACTGTGTGACAAAACCCAGAGATTCGGATTGTACCTGTTGCTTTTATTGCTCAGTCTGTTCTACAGCACTCGCCAAGTCGAATGCGCAAGATTAGGCTCTGAGTTACACACACTTTATGATAAATCCAAGACTGGGGCTTTCATAGTCTCACTACCAGTCTTATCTTTCAAGGTCTGCGATACAAAGTTGGACTTACCCAGGGTCCCTTGCATCGCTATCTGTGTTTGAGGCAAGTCGTCCTTGGGACTGCAGGTACAATTCCACTCGATTTCAGCGTGAGTTTCCCTCTTGTTTTTATTGGAAAGAGCACTGGAATCGGTTTACATTGTGAAACATCTTATCCCTGTGGTTGAAAACCAGACTTTTGCTTATGCTCGTATCACACTGTACGTGGGCTTTATGAACTCTTTTTATGGACACTGTGTAATTTAGCATTTAAAACAACTAGCAAGTGAAATCCATAAGATCCAAAATTAGTTCAAGTGCTGTCTCACAGATGAGGAGGCTCTTGCAGTGTGCTGAGCACGCAGTGTTTCTCTAGATTGCTGAGATACTTTTTCCTACCTTGAGTTGTACAGAGATACTCTAGGAATTGGAAGGCTGAGGGCCAGATGCTGAGATCAGATAATAGGAAAGATGTTGAACTACTGCACAATAATGACTTTGAGGTAAAACCAAGACTTATTAAGAGAGCAAAGAACATCTGTGCTGGAAGCGTTGTATGATCTGATCTTGGTTTTTTCCAATGCGACTACGCCAAATCATCAAACTGAAGCGTACCAGCTAGTAGTAGTAGTCAGGCAATGTAATAAAGATGTACCAGCACTGAGGAGTACAGTCCATTAGAAAAAAACAATCAAACAAACAAAAAAAATAAAAAAAAACCCACACCAAAAAAAAACCCCAGAACCCAAACCAACCAAAACCAACTAAAACTTTTCGTGAGCCATCCACCACGTTCCTTAAAGAGGTAAAATTCTTTCTTTGACCTAACTGGAGTAAGGGCAAACTGCCTAAGTAAGAATATGGGACTGGTTTATGTACGTGTTATCAACCTTCCCCTACCCTGCCTGAAAGGATCCGATGTCTCAGCCCCACCTGACTGGTAGCAGAAACTTCTGAGTCATTTTTGCACTGCTTGACCCGAACACCAGCAAGTAAATCCCACAGGCTCTAAGGGATAGTTAGAGCGAGAAGAATAAGAAAGCATATGACCGGATCGAGAGATGTGTCTCTTCTGCAATCTGAAGAAATACACCTTCGGGTTTTTTTCCCCTCCTGCTGTGAGAAAGCAGCTCTTAATCTTCCTCCTGCCATGGAAAAGCTTGGTCACCCTTCTTCAGATAAAGCAGTCTACTTATCAATTCCCACTCACCCATTATTTATTTCACAAGTTAGAAAGCTGTCAGCATTGCATAAGAACCATCAGTATAAATATTTGATGACCACAGCTGCCATAAGCATAACAAACCTGATATGCTGCTAGCAGCCATTAAATATTCTGTTTACTCCTTAAATGTACGTTTTTAGAAATCCATTGAGAGACACTGTCCAAGGAGATTTGAAGCTGGGTATTTATTATGAATCTTGGTTTTGAATATAAATGATATGCTTCCCTGAGAGTCTAGCCATCATTTACATCCTCAGTGCATTTTTCTACATTTAGTGAATTTTTGCTTCTGACTGTTGTGAGATGAAATGCAATGGCTTTTCACTTTACGCTCTACTGGGATGCGTTTGAAAGCCACATGAATGTGCCTGTGTTTTAGCAGGAACCGGTATCTTGAAAAGGTGGAATGATTTTAAATTGTATTTTACAAAATGCTTCGTTGTAAGTGCATATTTTTGCAACTTGTAATCCTGTTAAAACTTTGGCAGCTTTGCCTTTATGTAAGAAAATTTCTCTGGGTTTGTAAGCGTGTTTTGTTGTGTTTCGCGATGTCTGTTTAATGCAACAGAGATTTCATCTATCTCTGCGGAAACGCACAACTTCAGTGACTTATACTCTGAAGAACATCAGCTCTTTCTCTGAAGTTTGGAACTACTTTTAGATATAAAAAAAAATTTTAAAAAATTGCAACCTGATTTGGATTATACTTATTTTTATTGTAGAACTCAAGAATTTGGTAAAGGTTCCAACTAGAAAAGGTTCAGTCAGGGAGCCAGAGCACGCAGAGGTGGTTTTCCAGGGCTTAACAAAATGAGCATCACACAAATTGGTAATTTAATTTGATGCCCACCATGCCCAGGCCCATGGAAAGGGCGGTGTCATTCTCTGGTGTCCCTACGCTTTTTCCCGAAGGCTAGGAGAGAGAGAGGAAAATCAATCTGGTGAGGCTTCACTTGCATATTTTACCACAGCAGATGAAACACTCCTTCAACCAATGTTTTGATATTTACAAATTCCAAAAATTGACAAATTTTCCAGGAACTTCTGTAAATTTGAACCATGCTCGTTGCTTTGCGTATTTTCAGAGAGTTCTGTGGCACTGTTCATGATAGGCATTCTTCATCCGCTATCAGATTTTTTTGCACAACTTTTCTGTGAAGTCTAGTTTGACTAACTTGCAGTTAGATATATTTAAAAGCTCTAAGCAATGAGCATAATTACTTGCACCTTGTTCTTAGCACTCATCACAAGAAATAAAAAATTCCGTGCTTAAATTATGTCTGACACAAAGCAGGACAGTGGTCGTGATCTGGATTCATCCTGCTGCGTTGCCTCGCAGGAACACAAGCCTTTTCTTCTTTGCAAACAAAGACTGGGTCTGATATTTTAAATGTGTCTTTAAAAAAAAAAAATGTTGACATCGTTTTAGTAGACGGAGAAAACAATACAAAACATTCAGAAATGAAAGCGAAGTATTGGTTGTACCTTTTAAGGCATTTTTCCTCCTCCTTGACAGTGTCTCTAATATCCCTCTAGGAGTCTGAAATTAAACCATTTCCCTGTTGATTTGGTTTGGCTTTCTCCACTCGGAAAGAAAGAAAAGGATATGCTTTCCTTTTTTCTTCTTTTCCTAGCATTGCAAAAGCCCCGCAAGGATTCCCTTCAAAGAAATTTGATCAGTGGTTTAACACAATATAAAATGTTATGTAAAAGCACTAAGAAATATTCTCATAGAAGCCATTTGGGAACAAAAAAGAGACAAAACAAATGTGTCAGCCAGCGTTTCCAAAGGAAGATCTATCATTTTTATTATTATTATTTTTAGACTCAATTTTGTTTCCCTCGTTCAAGCACGTGAAGAATCGACTTTTCATGTGCGTCTCGTGCCAGAGCCCAAGCTGGGAACAAGGTTGCCTGTCTGCTCTTCGGCATTTGATGTGGTGGGGCTGAGGAGGGGAACAAGGCTAAAAGCAGGATTAGAGCCCTGGAATTCAGGAGAGCAAGCTTTGGGCTCTTTGGGAATCTGCTTGAAAGAATCCCACAAGAAATGACCCTGGAGAGAAGAGGGGTCCAGGAGAGCTAGTTGCTTTTCAAGGATCCCCTCTTCCCAGTTCCAGAATGGTCCAATGAGCAGGAAATCCAGAAAAGGTGGCAGGAGACCTGCACGGATGAACAGGTCACTCCCGACAAAATGTAGAGAGGGCAAGTATGGAAAAGGTGGAAGTGGGTGCAGGTGACCAAGGAGGAATACAGAGACACTGTCTCAGAGTGCAGGGATGGGGTAAGAAAAGTCAAAACACATCTGGAGATGAATCTAGCAGTGGCTGTGAAGAACAACAAGAAGAGCTTCTCCAGGTACATTAGGAGGAAAAGGAAGACTGGGGAAAATCTGGACTTGGTGCTGAATGGGGAAGGAGACTGGGTGACAAAGGACCTGGAAAAGGTCGAAGTTCTCAATGCCTTGTTCCCCTTGGTTTTTACTGTAAGGGGGGACTTTGGCAATCTCAGGCAGCTGAGACCAGAGGAAAAGTCCAGAGCAAGGCAGGCTTGCCCTTAGTGGAGGATGACTGTGTTAGGAAGTGCTTAGGCAAACCGAACACCCTCAAACCCATGGCACCTGATGGGATGCGCTCTGGAGCGCTGTGGGAGCTGGCTGATATAACTGGGAAGCCACTCCTGGTAACCTTTGACAGGCCAGGGCATTTGGGAGAGGTCCCTTAGGACTGGAAGAAAACAAGTGCCGCCCCTTGTCTTAAGAAAGGAGGAGCTGGGGAACTACAGGCCAAGTAGCCTTACTTAGACCCCTGGGAAGATGGTGGAAAAAATGCTCATAGAAATAACTTCCGACCATATGAAGAACAAGAAGGTGACTGGGAGTAGTCAGCACAGACTTAGAGGGAGCACTGCTCAACCAACCTGATAGCCTTCCACAATGAAATTGCTCTCTCTGTGCGTTAGGCTGTGGGATAAAACTCACACACACATTCTCTGAGCAGCCTTGTTTCTTCTAGACAAGAGAAGGCTTAAGGGGGATCTTACCAATGTGTATAAACACCCAAAGGAAAGGTGTTAAGGCAAAAGGCTCTTTTCACCGGTGCCATGACAGGACAAGGAGAGATGGAAACAAACTGAGATACAGGAAAATCCGTTCAAGCTTAAGTAAAATCTTTTTCACCCTGAAGGTGGCTGAATCCTGGGGCAGGTGCCCAGGACTGCTGTGAAGTCTCCATCCCTGGAGACATTCAAAACCCGACTGAATGTGGCTCTCAAAAACTGGCCGTAGCTGCCTCATCCAGTCAGGGAGGTTGAACTCGATGATCTCCATAAAATCGGTTGGGTTGGACAAGACCTTTAAGATCACTGAGTCCAGCTGTCAACCCAGCACTGCCAGGTCCACCACTAACCCGTGTCCCTGAGCACCTCATCTACACGTTTTAAATCTCTCCGGGGACAGGGACTCCACCACTGCCCTGGGCAGCCTGTGCCAGGGCCTGACAACCCTTCTGGTGAAGAAATTTGTTCTAATATCCAACCCTCTGCCCACCTGGACAATTTTGCAATTTGGTGACATCAGTGTAGCTGGAGTGCAGCCGAGCATAAGTTGGGAACGCAAAATGTCCTTTCCCGTACTGTCTTGGGTGGGTTAGGGCAACCAAGGGTGCTGCAATACAAAGAGTGGGGGTCAGTCGTGAGGGTCCCAGTCACCAGACAGGCTCCTCTCTAGAGGCATCCCACCTTAGCACAGGGTAAATATTATTTAATCTAGTAAAATTCCTCTAGATAGCTCTAGACTGTTATTTAGAAAGAGGGAAAAAAAAAAAAAAAAGAAGGCTGGCAGATAATTTTGAGCAGTCGTTACTGAGAGAGTTAAAACCGTGGGGAATTTTATTGGCCTGCTGTGATGCAAGTTAAATATAGGGGCACTAGGAATTTCCCTCGGGGCCAGATAAGTCCCACAAAAAATATTTGAACTCTGCAGGCATGCACACCCCATAAGGCAATGCCGGGCGTTTCACCCAAGTAAAAATATAAAGAGGTCCTGCTCTCCAGTATTGCAGCAGCCCCGTGTGACAGGGCAGCTGATTCCTTTTGCCTGGGTTCTTTTTTTCTTTTTTTTTTCTTATGCTGCTGTGCATGAGGTCTGCACCCCATCCTGCTTACTCTTGTCTGTGCATTCCTCTTCCTTGATCCTTCCTAGCACTGTGGAACCCCAGTTGGCACTTACTCCTTTGTGTGGAATGACTTCAGTAATTTCACCTGGCTTACTCTAGCCTTTTCACCAGCACACCTGAGAGAATTATCAGTTTAATTATCTTTTTTTTAAAAAAGAAATTCCGGAGTTCACTCTGTCATTCCTCAAAACACCATGGAGGGTGTTTGTTTTGCTTGGCACCCAGTGTAAAGATAAATTTAAATAAAATAATAGGAAAGAAAAGAGAAAAGGCAAGAGAATAGAAGAGGAAAAAAGAGAAGAATGGTTAGTTAAATTTCCAGCTCCTTAACAAAGCACCTAATTGGTCTGTCCTGTGATTTATCCTCTTTGGGTAAATCACAGACCCTCACTCCCTGTGCAGACACCTGGAAGTCCCTAGAGAAACGTTGCTGTGCCTGTGTAAACTGCTGCTCACATTTGGGAACAGAATGTGCTCACATGTAAGTGTTCATGGGCAGCTCGTAGCCTGAAGGGGAAGGGAATGAAAGATGTCTGGTATGAAAGAGAGGGGTCAATGGAATTATTCCTAGAAACTTTTCGGATGTTTTTAAAATGAGCTCACTGTGTTAATTACGGCTTTTTTTTTTTTTTTTTAAATCATTTTTTTATCTGTATTGCTGTGCATGCTGGTGGGGTAGAGGAGGAGTGTTCTACAGTCAGGCACTTGTTTTTTGGGTGCTTTACAACCCTGGGCCAAAGAGAAACCCTCTCCCGGTGGCTTTTTTTCACAGGTTATTTAGAGGTTAACTGAGATCTCAGACTCCACTGAAAATATATGTATCGCTCCAAACAGCGCCTGTCTTGGTAGCAAGGTACTGAGTGGATTAAATATATAATGTTTCCCAACGGGAGGAGTGTGTTTGTAACAAATATGACTGTTAAAACCCCCGATGTTTCCGAGGGATAGAGAAAGACAAGCAGCTCCCACTAGCTTTCCCGCCTCCGGCACACGCGTGTCACCACGGATGAAGGCTCTCAGGTAATTAGATACCGCAAGGATGAGGTGAAGTTCCCAGAGAATATTGATTTTGAAGTACTGAACGTATTTTCTTGCTTACATTATTCGATACAGACTTCCCCTTTTCTGACTGCGGAAAACCTCCCTGGAAGCTCATTTTGACTTGCCTTGACCAGTAAACGCGAGCTGGGTGACACCGCAGGATGGTCTGCGCCTTAACTTAGGGACGTGCTGCAGCGCTGGGGCTCTCACCCCCGCTTTTTGGGGGGATGGAGAAGGGAGAGGGGAGAAATCTGCACTCTGTGCTTGAGCAGCCCAGAGGAACTGGTTGTGCCACATTGGACGGGGAATTCCTTCAAGGGGGATGCGTTTCTGCTCTGTTTTTGGCGGCACATTGTCCACTTCATTGTTGCTGCTGGAGGAAAATGAATTAATAACAGGAGCAAAAGAAAAATCCTTGCAGGCTAGGAACACTTACACCAAAAAGGACAAAGCATACATGGTATTTAATTAAACTCAGGCTTTCTTCCAGAGGTGACTATCTGAAAAAAAGACATAAACCCCTGTTTCATCGTTTTATAAACTGTATGTTTTGAGACACATCGTTTCAAGTTTATGTTTATTCTCTTTTAATCTTTTCCTAGTGTAAAAGCAAAAACGAATATTTCTAACCTCTCCTTTTACCTCCAGCTTCAAGGTGCTTAAAGGGAAGTGAGTTTAAGGTAAACATCTGTACAACAAATGTCTTAGAGCTTTTCTGTTTCAGAAGTACAGCTCTGCAGCATTCTCCTGTGCCTGCACATGTTAATAACATTGTGTTGCTCAGACCAGACTATCAAATGAATTTACTGAACTAACTGCAAAGTAGAAATAATTGAACTTTCCTCACAGTTGGGTATCTTATCACCCACACGCAGTCAGTCAGTTGGGCAACTGCTGTAAAAACTGAAGCCACGTGTGTGTGCTTCGTGGTGATAAACGGAAATAATGATTGTGCAAAAACGTTTGATGCAACTTTCCTTCGCCTACAGAATTCCTCCATCCTCGGTTTGTATTTCCTCTCCAGGTTAAAGCGAATATTTGACTGGTGAAAACGCGATGCTTAAGGCAAACGAGCAGACTAGAAGCGGGTCTGCGAGCCGCCTTGCAGTCCTCGTGCCACGGTCTGACGTCCTGCCGACGCTGTGCCCCCGTGCATTCCGTAGGTGTTGGGTTTAGCAGCTAATTGCCTTCTTGGGAGTGACAGACCCGGAAATTCTGATTGAGAAGCCCGGTCAGGAGGCTTTCCTCGCTCTCACACAGAGTCGGCATCAATCAGCAAAGCTGCGCAATGAGGAGCCATTCCATTTCTCGGAGGATTTCAACGTTGCAAAATCTGGTTTCTTTCCAAATTGGAATGAAACCGGAATTTCAACATTTTCCATGAAAGGGAAAACCCTTGGGGTCACTGTGTTTCTGGCAGGCAGTTGGGGAAGGGAGGGTGCTGGAAACCCTCAGTCTCTCATCCCAGGGCTTTTCACGTGACTGGTGGGACTGGGACCATTAAACCTGAAAACCACAAGGTCTCCCACATTTCCTGGGGAGCGGCAAGGCTGCAAGATGGCAATTCAGTTCATCGTTCCCCAGCAGCCTGCAAGCGATCTCTGGAGAGCTTGGTGCTGTAGCTCTAGCTCTGCTTTCCCTCCTCCGTGTGTGAGTTTCTCCAGTCTGCTGCATCTCTTTGCTTCGCGGCTTTTGATTTCTAGATGTGTTCCCGACACTCAGGCCCTTGCTGAGCATCCCTTTTGAGAACTGAGCCCTTGGTATCCAGCTCTGTGGGCGTTTTGGAGCCGAGTGCCAAGTTTATGTGCAAAACCACCATAGCTGATTTGTCATTGGTGACAGATCAAATCATCAGGGCTGAACTTAACCAGTGTGATGGCTTGCTGCCACTGGTGCGGGTCGTGAAACTTGTGTCAGGTCTCGGAGACTCCCTGATGGCTTCATCGAGCCCTTTTCCCGAGCACCAGTTCCGGGGGTATTCTGGCAGGTCGCCTCCCTGGGGACACATGATGGATGAATTGTAGAGTGCAGCCTTTATGTGAGCCTTTCAAATATATCCCTGAGCTCTCCCACCCCTTACCACCTCCTCGACATTATTTATTTTAGGCAACGGAAGAGAAATCAAATCTAGGAAAAATAATAACAAGTCTATGTGCCGTATCATGCCTCAGTTTTCTCATGGTACTGGGCACTCATGAGTCCTCTTGGGAATGCGGAGCCTCTTCTCTCTGGACTTGACCCTACCACACAGACCGCGACAGTTTTCCTCTCCCTTTGTGTGGTCTATCTCTTTATTTCTTCCAGCACTAATATCAGACAGTCAAAATGATGGCACTGGGCACTATTTTCTCTAGCACATGTATTACAGTGTCTAAACCTCTTGAAAATGTCAGCAACCCATCTAGCTCCTTACCTGAGAGAGACCTTCACCCCTCTTTCACAAATACACACTTCATCCCTCCGTGCATTGCCTAAGCACCCGCCTCGGGAAAGGTCTCTGAAAGCGGGAGGTCACGCAGCAATCAACAACTGGACATTTTCTGTAATCAGAGTCTCTTCAGAGGGCTCAGCGTGGATGAGTCAACACTCTCCAATGGGCAGAAAATACTGCCTTCGGACAGCTTCTGACCGCAGAGAACCATTAAGTGCTGTACTTGTGATTCACTCTGAGAATGAGCGTGCCAAACTGAAGTGACTGCAAGAGGGAAAAAGGTTTCTAAGGATGTGAAATGTTGCCACCATTCTTGATTTTAAATGTGCCTGAGGACCTGAGGTGCCCCGTTAGAATATCGTGTGAACATAGACAAGCTCTACACCTACCTCGAGAGCCAAATCATGCTTTTAAGAGCCTTGTCTGAGCATCTTTAGCTCCACCTGAAGTCAATGAGGGTTGATGGTGCTTAACATTTCTGCAAAATAGGCCTAACAGCACTAGGTTGTGTTGGTGTTTAGCCAGGAGCTTACAGCTTTTTCCCTCCCTCCGCAGCTTTGGGCCAATCTGTTTTCTTAAAACAACACAGAAAAGTACTAAGAATTTATATGTTTTTTTGAATGGTGACAGACATTTAGTGGAAACTTCCATATGTAGGTCTGGATACAGGCTTGCTTTCTTCTTTTTTTTTTTCTTTTTTTTTTTTTCTTTCCTCTTGTTTGACCAACTGGAAACTTTTTATGGGAGGAGATCAGAAGAGTTTAGCTTGTTTACCTCATCAAAACCTAGGCTGCAAGAGGTTGTGAGAGGGAGGTATAAATAATGGGTAAACAGTGGAAAGATCATTGAAGCTAAAGGACAGCATTAGCTAAGAAAAGCCCGAGCTAGAAACAAGGTATTTCTAAACAGACAGTATCTTTTACAGGGAAAATAATAGAAAGAGTCATCTACCCCCTGCTTTTTAAAGGCAGAGCTTTATCATGTATTTAGGTTCAGACACAGTATGTCTGCTGGCCATAGCAGGGAACAAAAATCAGACACCCAGAAAATCTTCCCAGCTCTAAGGTCTTCTAAATTTCCTTTCTGCAAGAGCCTGGGCTATTGAACTGACAGAAAGCTGCCAGAAAAGGAACGCTGCTTGAGCCTAAGCCTGCTCATGGTAAATTCATTTGAAAATTCAAGCAGATTATTTCAGGGTAATTATTATTATGTTGCTCGCTTAGCTGCAGCTGTGATTTCCTTTTTGCACAGTGTAGACAGAGCTACAGAATGTTTCCCAGCACCTCTGTGAAAATTGACAGCTATATGTAAACCCTGCCTATTGTTTCAGATAGCACAGCACGTTCTTAATTGCACGTTTCAGATTAGAAATGGATTGAAAAATGAGAAGACAAATACAGCAATAAAATCTTTACAATTAATTTCACTCATTCACCTTTTATATATACTCCTGTGTGTATGCTCCTCCTGCCACATGCATGGGAGCCCAACCAGTGTCTAATGGCAGCTTTGCGAAAAAGCTGAGAAGACCACATTTCTCCAAAATTCAAGTGGTGCTTTGATATCAGGTTGTACAAGTGAGAGGCTTTTTCTGTCCAAAGGAATATTCTGTCCTATTTCCTTCGCCCTGTTGTCTTTGGAAATTATTTATGTTTAATAAGGTGATGGCTAGATTGCACCACCTATGCAGAATGGTATGTAGGAATCTAATGACTGTATTTCCTCAGAAAAAGGGTCCCACAAGCATGCAGCCTGCCCCTGGATGACCCTTGCTAGGATAAAGGCTGAGGACACGCAAGACCTCTGCAGAAGGTTTGCTGTAGGAATGGGAAGGACAGGTAGTTGCTCAAGACAATAAGCTATAGGAGATAACGAACTCGTGGCCTCTAGCTGAAGAGAGGGACCTGCAAAACTTAACAACGTTGCTCAAGGCTCTGTGCCTAAGCTACATCACCTCAGCAGCAGCTACCTCAGCCTACCTCACCACCACGGCTCATCATCACCCCAGCTAGCCACAGTGGAGGCTTTGCTTCAGCAGATTTGAGGAGAATCAGGTAAATGCATGAAAGCAACACAACGAGGAGACACAAGGAGCAGGTGGAGGTAACAGAAAGAAATGTTTGGGTGCAGAGGCCCTTTCTCCATTAAGAGAGTTCCTGCAAAACGGGCTTGAATGGAGGTTCAAAGGACTTTTTTTGATTGGAAAACAAAGCAAAATTTGAAATGCTATCACTAACCCAGTAGACCAGCAATAATCAGAAAGCCAGCCAATGCTGTATGACACTGGAAAGGATTTTATGCAGATGATGTCATTCTTGCTTTGAATGAATGCTATTAATCTGCATCTGAAGCATAAAACCATGAGGTAATGGAATACATTAATTGCTGCAAGCTGCCAGTGTCTCTAGGCCAGTGGTTACCAATGTTTTTGGAGCCAGCCTCTTAGCACTTTTCCTCTTGCTCCTTGTCCCCAGTAGATAACCTCCACCCTTGCCCACAGGTTCCCGTTTCAGCTTTCCACCAGCCAGAGCCTTTGCTGCTGCTTCCTCTCCCGCACTCCAACTCCTGCAGCTTTTTCCTGCTGCCAGCCCCAAGAACAGGAGCACAGACCCTGGCAGAGCTTATTCGCTTGGCCCTGTGCTCCGCTGAGCCTCAAGTTCAGCGTGGACATACCTCACTGGCTGGCAAGTCCGGAGTTGCCTGAATTGTCGCCCCAGCTCCACTACAGCGGCGGTGAGAGGGAAGGTGAACGCAGAGAGTCCACGTGGCTTGCTTTTTTTTTTTCCCATCACAAATTAAACAAATGTTTGTGAGCTCTTTGGTTCAGGTGGGAGCTCGTTATTGTGTTCTTCCAGGTTCTGGCTTTTGCTCAGGAGGCCACCTCAGGGGGTTGTCAAAGCACTGTGTAAATGACCTTGCAGAACAAGCTATTAGTATGTCAAATAGCAGGAACCTAATGCTAAAGCAATAGCACTTCCATTCATGTTTGGGGTTGTTTTTTTGGTGTGTTTTTTAATTTTTCTAATTAGATTGTACATCCTTTGGAGCAGATTCTTCTGGCTAATGAAAGTACAGGCAGATAACTGATAATCAGCACAGGTTTTCTAGTAATGTATTAGAAGGATAAAGGTGGTCCTGGCTATTTTTACAGCAGTATAAGAACCAGGTCTCTGACCCCAGGCCTGGCCTGAGGATCAGAGCTCAAACTCTGTATCTCAAGATGTAAGCAAGCAAGATAATTTTATTTGTGCAGCTGACATGCTAAGGTACTTAGGGTGTCTGAGACCAGGTTAAGGTGTCTGTATGGACAGAGCCAACAACAGCTCCCACTCAGGCCTGGGGTGAGAGGGACAAACCCAGACTGCTTCTGTAGTTCCTGCTGCAAGCACTTGTTTTATTTTTATTTTTTTGACAGAGCTAATTACCAAAACCTTCCGAGCCCTCTTCTTCCCATCGCTGATAATCCATCCACATGCTACCAGCCAAGCATTTTGGAGAGAGGAATAGTTGTGGAAGAGGAGTCTGGGAGATGGATTTTAAAGGATGACTGAGATAGATGAGCTAAGAGAGAGATGAAAAGCTTGGTAAGGAGATGGAGACTAGTGAAGAAGGAGGATGAGAATCGGCCCTGGGAGAGACAGAACTGGTTCATGGATGCCGGACTGACTGGAAAAACGGTCTGGTACTGGGACAGGCCGAGGGAGTTAGGATGAGATAAGGCAGAAGACTGGAGCTCAGTGGAGGGTCTGCAGAGGGATCCTGGTGGGCTGAGAGACTTTTTGGGAGGAGATCTTGGGGTGGAGCTGGGACTGTCTGAGCAAGGAGGGAGAAGGGAGAGCAGGAGCGGGGAGACTGTACTGTGAGGGGATGCTGGGGAAGGATTGAGGGAAGGAGGAGTCTCAGCGAGGGGAAAAAGTAGATGGGCAAGGAGCCTGGGATGGGAGCTCGCAGCCTAAAGAAGGCTGGAAGGAAGAGATTCGAGCGACAAGGAGAAACTGGTAGGGCTGAGGAGTGCAGTGACAGAGAGGAATCAAACCAGGAACATCGTAGTTGGGTGGGACGGAGTCAGTCAAGCTTGGGAAGGAAAAGCAGAAGAGCACGTGCTTCTTGTAGCACATGTTCCTTTGGTTCATCCGTTCTGGTGTCAGCAAATAGCATTGAAACGCCCTGGAAAAGTGTGTGTGACAGACACACCCACGTGTACGCAGACATGCACAGAGAGAGAGATCCTGCCGGATACACAGGGCAACGGTCACACACTGATGGAAATTGTCCTTTAGCTCATCTTTCAGATGTCTTCAAGACCATGATGCAGGTTCCTGTGTGCTGGCCTACCGAGAGACAGCAGAAGCACGATTCTGGGCTTTTAACATGATTTTATAAGCCCAGGAAATAACAGTCACATAATTATTTCTTTTTTCTTTATTAAACGTTTTTAAAAATCAAGTCCTTAGTCACTGGGCAATGCTACAATTAAGGTTGCAAAATCCTCTCAGCCATGAGACTTATACCTTTAACTGCATCGTCATGCATGTTTTTTCCCCCAGGACTCTTCCTTGCTGAAGGCACAGGATAGATCTGCTCTGGGATGGATCCAGGGTTGACAGGGTCCCCAGACTTGTTCAATACAGAAATCAGCAAATGTGCATTGCCTGAGTCAGAGGGCTGAGGAAGGAGATTACAGATTGTCAGAGCCATATCTTGCCCCAGAAAACAAAAATCCATCCTTGGTTCTGCTCTAACTCCTATCTGATGTTAATCAAGTTTTGACAATTTGACAGCTTATTTAAGAAAGTGTGTTTCTTATACTCTAGATTTCAAGTGCTGACGCTGATATTTGCAACAAAAGTCAATGTTAAATTATTCCCCAGTCAAGTGAAGTCCTGTATAATGCTGAAGTTTCTGAAAAAAAATCAAACTAGGCATTTAAAATTAATGAACAAATGGGTATTTGTGATACTACAGCAGTAGGTGTTATAGATACTAGTAATTCTGTCTCTACCACAGGGTTTGAGTGGCACCACTACTAAGGCTTTGGTACCATGGCTTGAGCAATATGGTGAAAAAGAAGTATCGAACCGGAGCTCATTAATGGCACAATCAGACACAGTGTTCTGGCTGCGGCAGCTCCTGTCTCGTGGGTTGCTGACCCCTCGGATCTGTTGGCACATCTCGCTCTGCCTCCGCTTTGCAGAAATGATCTGGCTTCGCAGGGACACTGTTTTGCCTGCCCTTTAAAAGCATGTACACCACACACACACCACCCCCCCAAAAAAACCCCTACAAACAAACAACAAACCAGGCAAAACCCTATCATTTGACAGAAACGGAGTTAGGAAACAACTACAGATGGAGCTGTGCTGGCAGATCAGAAAGTGTGATTATATCCCTGGCAGAGAAGGGATGATGAGCGGCTGGTGGTGGGGCCGGGGCAGTAGGCTCTTATGTGAGGTGAGCTGCGATCAAAACACGTCTGACCCTGCTCTGCTCACCCTCAGCACCGTGCCGGGCATGAGGTGGGCTTCCCCCAGAGCAGAGGAGCGTCACCTTGGTCCCCGATACTGACTATACGGGACTAAACTAATACTGCACAGGTAACCTTTCTTGTGGTGTTTTCTCACTTTTACAGCCTGGATAGTGGTTTTGGACCATGTTTTTGTGTGTGTAAGCACACACAGAAACACGTGTTAAATAAAACACACGTGCGTTGTGACTTTCCACAGAAAACTGTATTTTTGCCACCTTTCTTTTGTCACGCGCTAGGAAATATTCGGAGCATATGAATGGGTCCTGTGGCAAAGCCAAAATCCCAGCATGTCTGTCAGCTGAACCTCACAGGGAACATTTAAATGCCACAGGTATTTGAGAGACACATAGAAACTTCTGATGCTCCTTAAATGTTAACAGCAGCTCTGGACTGTTGGATAAATGATAGTTTGGGAAGTTTTCTATGCAGATCCATGATATAAACGTGTCTCAGTTGAAGAGGAACGCCTCCTTTAATCAAATCCTTGTATGACATGTCTGATTCACCATGTAGTGTGTCCCAAGTTGCTGCAGCAGATGCAAGGCGTAATTTGGGAGGGGGAAGTGGAAAACAGAATTGTGTTTTCTTCAAGCTATGCTCATACTCCAGATCTTAGGCCAGTGGTGGACAAAACCAGTTTGCTAACGTAAATTGGAGTCTGAAAACTTTGATCTGTGCCAACCACCAGTGGCCCCAAGAACAGTTTGAAAAGAGGAACAAACAGGCTGAGTCCAGCAACCAAGCATCAGCTGGTGGTGGGGATGTCGTAGTCTTTATCCTTACGCGTATAAAAGGGGTTTTGTGATGACATTAGATTGGAATATAAAAAGCAGCTGGTCAGTTACATGTTTTGTGAGATTGATGTTTGAGTTACATTTCAGTAAATGACTGCTAAAGACATCCTACTAGGAACACATATACAATGTTCTTACTACATATTTCTACAGAAAGTTACAGAGTTCTTTGGGATCTTTGTAATTTACCAAACTCGTCAAACACAAATGACCAGAAGTTGTTATAACATAGATAATTTTTGTTCTATTCCAGATACGGAGTGAAAATTTGCACTTAAAATCTTTGTGAATGTTTTCAGAAATGAATAGGTAACAGTACTAAACTGAAGTCTCTAAAGTTATGTATTCATAATATTGCATAGTAGTGTGCTTAGGCTTTACTTATGTACTAGCCCTTTGTTGGATTTGTGTACGTATTTTACCTACGGGTTTTAATGATAAAGTGTATGACTGCTTTGCAGTTAAATCCTTATGACTTCAGGATATTAAAGCTAGAAATACCTTTATATGCACCTTTATATGCTTATTTACAGAATTAACGTGGTTAATTTAAACAGCTAAAGGCAGTAGTCAGAGCTAGTGCACGTGCAGTGGAGCAGCTCAGGGATTGTCCACACAACCTCTTGTGCTGGCCAAGCAGGAGCTGTAGCTCCGTGTGGGACACTACTGCCTTCAGTCACAGCTGAAGGAGTAGAGCGAGCACGAGACATCCCCAGGCTTGAAACTCATCCGACTTCAACCTGGGCCGTTGGAGGTGATGCTAGGGCGTGGATGGGATTTGAAATATCAGAAAATTTCCATGTAAACTAAATTAAAACCTAATTATGTGATTTTGCAGTGAAGAATAAATGTAATATCTGAACTCCATTAAAGGACTTGCATTTGTATGGGAATGTTTGCAAAATCAAATGTTTTAAAAATTGTGTCGGATTATTTGGCCTGGAATAATTATGGCATAAAACCAGACTGTAAATACAGAGAAAAACAAATCAGGCTGGGACGTGAGGTAAAGGAAGTTACTCATAAGAATAATCGTTTTGTATATAATATATATATTGGTTTTTTTAGAGAAGCTGTAAATATCTTAGTGCAGGGTAATTAAGATATAACCTTGTCCCAGTAAAACCCGACAGTTGCAAGCCTGATCCTGTGTGTGCATGCATGCACATCTGCCCATACTCTGTCTGTAACAACCTGACCGATGGCAAGGGAGAGTCCAGGAAATTTTTTCTCAAAATTCAGGCTGTTTTAGCGTTCGGTGACGGGTCCAACCTGGTGTCAGATACTCGCTGGTGAGAGCAGAGAGAAGGCAAACAGCACATGAGTCAGTTTTTCGTTTGATTTTTAAGTAAGGTGCCACCAAAGACCACAAATAATAGAGAGCAGCTTGGAGAGCTTACCGTTCTGGAACGGGAAGATCAAAGGGAGAATCGGTTTGGAGAAAATGGTCTAAAAAGTGAACAGAACAGGTATTAGTGGGAGCAGAAAGCAGTAATGCAAAAAACAGGATAGGATGTAGGGAAAGATGTAGGAAGTGCAGGAGAGTTCTTTCCAGATTTATGATGATAGGTAGCCAGGCAAACTAAAAAGTCTTCAAAGAGATTTTAAAGTAGCCTGGATGTAAATGTTAAGGCAGGCCATACGATATGCAGCTTGGAGTCTTTGTTTAGAAGCACTTTCAATCCCTTTATTGCAGCTGTGGCTCGCTTTGACTTTTTAACCTCTTTCTTGCTCTGTGACATCAGATGCATTCTTGGAGAAATCTATTCCAAACCTTAGAGGATCTCAAATCATAAGCCAGATGCTTGGAAATGAGGACAGGGGGTATAAGGTGTATGTGTTATATATGCATGTTATATATACACGTGTGTGTGTGTGTTATATATACACAAGTGTTTTCTGCAGTTTCTTTTGCTCGTTATTCCCATCAGGGACTTGAGAAACAGTCCTTAATGGGCCTGACCAGCCTCACATGGGACCTCCACCATCTTTTAAGTTCAGCTGGGGACCATCAGCCCCTTCCTGAGCTCGTTAGAGCCGTGTTGGGCTCCAGCTCAGCCTGGCTACGGAATCCTTTTCTCTGGAGCTCCATGGGTGGGCTGGTTTCCCAGCTGGAACCTGACTCTGTCTTGTCACCATGGCCTTGCTTGGACATCACTGCACCTGACCTGTGAAAGGGCCTTCCTGGCTCAATCTTGGACCTGCGCTATCACCGTGCTTTTGCTTTATACTCTGGACTTTGGGTTGGACCTGGCCACCGTACCTGGTCCTGACCTGCTTGGGATTGCCTCAGCTCCTGGCTTGCTGTCCCTTGAAGGAAAGACCTGCTCTTGCTGCTCTCTGGTGCTCTTCAATACGCGAGTGTGCAGAGGTGAGCCACTCTGTGGCCATCGCTGCCAAAATGACAGAAGATGGTGACCCCTGTGCACGCCGCAGAAGCAGTCTAGTTAAAGTCATGTTTTTGCCTGATAAAGAAGAAGCTGTCTCTAACCAGTTCCTCTTCCCCTGGAAGCAGTGAAGTAACAACAGAAGGCAGAGGTAAGGAACACAAGTCTCTGGCAGCATTTCTATAATATCTCCAACACAGGGGAAAAATCTAGATAACGCTTTTATTTTCAGATGTGAAGATCTGTGGTTCGGATTTGGCTAGAGAACTTTGCCCACAAGTAAAGATAATCCTCTGCTCAACGTTTCACCTCACTGCTTGAGCCTGCAAAGCATTGCTGGTCTAGGGAAGAAACATGCACAGACGTGGTTCGTGCGAGTGTTTCCAGAGTCTGGGGCTTAGGTCAGGCTCGTTGTTTCTTAGCAGTCAGATTTTACAGGTCAGGAGGACTGGCACTCTGCAGCTGATGGTATTTCTACAGTACCCTTCCAGAATCGCCTTTTGATCCCTTTTTGTCACTGCACTGGTCAATTCCACAATATCAAGGAGCGATTTTGGTCTCAAACAGTAATAGAACCAGGCAGCGGTTCCCAAGTTTGAAAACAAAGAGCAGTGATTTGCAGCTCCGTATCCTCCCTGCTCTCCCGTTGGGAGCTGCTGAAGAGGGATACGCGAAATGGTCAACCAAAGGGGAGGGTGATAGAGGAGTGAAGGAAGCATCACTTCTTCCTCTCCTAACCTGCAACTTCCCCAAAAATACATCCAGATTGGGGAAGATAAGGTGGAGCACGGAATAACGTCTCCTTATGCAACCTGGGTAGGGAAAAGGTGCTTTGAAGCTGGGAGGGCGGCAGCGTGGAGAACAATTGAGTGTAGAGACAAAACACAACAGAGCAGGACTGGGCCCTGGGAACGGGATTAGGGAATGAAGGAGTAATTAAAAAGTCTAAGTGGAAAGGGTCTTTAAAAAAAACCCAAACAGGACAGGCAACTTGCAGGATAAAAGCAAGATGCAAAGGTGGCGACTGTGAGTTTGGCCTCCATAAACCAGCCTGGCATATCATGCTTGCTTCATTCTGCAGTCCATGGCAGTGAAACATCTCTGCGCCTCTTGGTTTGTGTGATTAAAATGTTCTTGGCATCAGCTTTGGTTTTAATGTGATTGGGTTTGAAACATAATTAGAAGGGTTTTTACAGCTTTGTGTATTTCTATTTAAGAGACAACAAAAGTAATGCACAGTTGCGGGTTTGGGGTTTTTTTACCAGAAAAGGATCTCTGAAGCATTACACCAGAACAGCACCACAGCCTTGATGATAATAAGGTCGTGCGTGGTGGAGCGTGGCAGAACGGGCTCTGAATTTTTGCAGACAATGCCTCTGACTCAACAGAAAGCACAACCTGTGGCTTCTTAGCCCCATTGATCTCGGTGCCTTGCTCATCATGCAAGAAACACAAAATATGGAGCCTTAGATGGAGGGAGGAGGGGTTCTGCTATGTTTCAGTTCTCTGTGAACTTCTTCGATTCAGTAACATTCACTTTCTTTTTCTGTTTCAAGTTTATGGCAGAGGTTACAGGTAAGATCAGCAGGGACTCCAGGCAAGAGTGGTCCCACTAAGCTCTTGTGCTCATATGATCCCTGCAAAGCTTGATGCAAGAAATCCTTAAGCTCTGGCGCTCTGAGAGTGCACTAGTGGGACTTAACTGATGTGCAAACCCTTGCCTGAAGATAGGCACAGGAAAAAAAATCACTCCTCAAGGGGAAGCCCCTCTAGAGAGGTTTTCACAGCTGTGCTACCTGCTCTTGCCCTGGCCTCCACACTGGATCCCTTCTGTTCAAGTATTTTCCCCAGCTTTTGTCACTCCTGACAACCTCAGTATTTTTAATACGTGAGAGCATGCTGTGTCTGGGGGTCTATGGGCTGGCCAGCTGCTCCTCCTGTAGGATTTTGGTGAAGCATTGGAATGGACTGCCCAGGGAAGCGGTGGAGTCACCATCCCTGGAGGTGTTCAAAATATGTGTAGATGTGGCACTTTGGGACATGGTTTAGTGGTCATGGTAGCACTGGGTTGATAGTTGGACTTGATGATCTTAGAAGTCTTTTCCAACCTTAATAATTTTATATTTATCTGATTTCTATGGTAATAATATAATTGCATACCTCAGGGGAACTACATCAATTTAAGCCAGTGAAGGGTCCGATGTCTTAACTTCTGCTTTTCCTTGTGTTACCATGAGCTTACCTGCAAGCTTAATTGTGCATCGGTGCCAGGCTCTCCACTCGACAAATATACGTGCCCATTTAATTAACCAGTTTGGCTGGTCCACAGCTTGATCAAAATAAGACCTGTGTCATATTTTTCTGACATGGAAAAGGCCTTAACTCCTGCTGGAGAGCGTTCCACCTTGGAAGGAAATGCCGTGCTTTTTCTGTTGTGCCACCTCTTAAGCCAACAGACAAACAGCTCTGAGGTCTGCTCCAGTACCCTAGAGCGTGGTTTTGTGGTTTTGGTGCTGCGTTTCATGACATCACAGCGTAATGTCTTGAAGGAAAGACAAAAAATAGAAGATAGAGTTGGTCGTGAAATGCCTTAACCCTTCTTGGTGAAAACGGGGTTTGACTGGGATGAGAGGAGCCCATGGCAGAGCTTTCTGGGAGGGGTGCAATGCCCAGCTGGGCATGAAGAAGCCCAAGCAGAGGCTGCCAAGCCAGCCTGGAGCAACAACCCCAACCGGGCTGGCTGCTAGCTCTCCAGGCTACCTCTCTGCCTTTGGGAACCTGTCAAGAACCAAACCCAAAGTATTTCTTTCCTTACTGCAGTGAGAAGCCAGCTTTGAACCAAGTCTCTTCTTGATATTGCTGTTGCTCTCCTGTGCCTAGCTTTCCTCCCTCTTGCACACTACGTGGGTAATTTTTTTCTGGTGTGTAAAAATGGATATAGGATGCAGTCGAACTGCCGTGGTAGGATGTTAGAAAACAAGACCTGTGGCTTTTACAGTGTTGGCCTTGTGAAATCTTGGGACAGCTGCAAGCGCCGCGTTTTCCACTCGTGTTCGTTTGCCGAAGCGTTTGGAAATTTTTTCCGCGCTTCTCAGCTTTGGAGCCTGACACTTGTTAGCCTTAGTTTTAAAAAAGATACAAATATTTGACAAAATTGCTGGCCACAGCTAGAGGAAATGTGTATTTCTCCAGGAGTTCCCACAAAAGTGGAAATTACATAGAGAGATTATTAGCAAAAAGCATTAAGATGATTCAAAGCAAAACCATACATTTGGTTATTGTAGTTATTTGGATTTAAGGAGGACTCAGTGTCTTTAAATGACATAAGTAGCAGAGCTTACAGAAGGTGCTGTATGTCCGGCTCGTGGTACACCAGGGCAAATACTCCGTACGTTATTTGAATGTCATTTTATAGTCAGGGCAACAAGGCTAAAGGAACTCAGCTAAAGCTGATCTGCGCCTGAGGATCTGCAAAATACCTGGCGAAGTAAACATTCCAGTAATCAAAGAAATTTTAACTTGAGATTTTTTTTTCCAATAGAATGGGGATTATTTTTGTTTTTTCATCTTTGTGTATTTCTTACATTCACATCTGCACTGAGAAGGAAGCAAGGGAAAACATTTCCAGAGACAATAATGATGTTTTGCTTATTTCCTTTTAACCTTGCAACCTTTGAGCTGCAAAGCTAACTTAATGTGCTCAGAATGTGATGTTTAAAAGACCTCTCCCACACATGTCTGTGGTAAACATAATACTGGAGTGCGATTGAATGGCAAAAATACTTGGGGAAGAAGGTACAGGATGGAATGCTTTTTAATCATTCAGACATGTTAAAATGTTTACGGTCAAATCTAAACAAAAAGCATACCACTGAAAGCATCTTGGCAAGGTGCACTTGTGTGAAGCGCCTATGTGTGTTCTGTTTCTTTAACAGATAAAATAAAAGGCTTAGAAAAAAACGCTGGCAAACCACACCGTATTAAAATTAACAGTTCAGAACCTAGAGCAACTGAGAAAGGAAGATCAGCGTGAACTAGCAAGCTGAGGTAAAGAGGAGATGCAGTGGAAAATATGACCAACCTCACGAAAAAGTTCAGAGATGGCGAGAAACCCATCTAGCTCAGTCAGGAGTAAAAACGCATGGGTGCAAGGGAGTACAAGGGCTGTGAAAGTGCAGAGCCTGCCAACCTACCAAGAAACATGGTTCTTTCCGAAAGGACAGAAGGAATTTTCAGTGGAAAGCCAAAAGCTCTGGGACTTGCTTTTCATGGCTCCATCTAGGCTAACTTCAGAGCACCGAGCCCAAGCTCCAACTTGCCTCGTGTTTGGACACAGACTGTGCTCAGGGCTTTGGGCGAGCTCCATCTCGGGGAGGAGGAAGGGAGCCTGAGCCGGCTCAGCCCCAACGGCATCATACCCTGCGCTGCACACGAGTCTTCTCCTTCTCCCAAACCCTCCGCCCCAGATCTCACAATTCTTTGTGCCAATCACCTCCCTCCCAGAAGGGCTTTAATGTCACATCTGGCAAAGCCTGGCTAGGTGTGTGTAGTGTGCTGAGGACACGCCATTCGCCACATGCTGGTGGTCCAGCCTGCTCCTTAGCTTGCTCAGCACAGGTCAGCAGCAGCATGGGCACAGCCTAACCCTCACTGGGGCTGCCTCTTGGAGAAAAAGGCAGCACCGGTTGAATCAGTCTGGTTTTCATTTATATTTCTTCTTTTTCACCTCCTTAAACTTTGGCATGCATCGTGGAAGGTTTGACCCGGCAGGGAGTGTGGCCAGCCTGCAAAAAGTGCTGAGGATGAGTCTCTCATTTTTGGTCTCATGATGTGTCTCTGCAGGGAGGATGCTGCACGTCGTGTGGCCATGGTGCTGGTCTCACCAGAGCTTGAGCTGCTGGACTCAGTTAGGAGGTGTTCTCTTCAGGGGGTGCCTTGTTCTGTGGCTGGTCTCTTGTCTGATCACCTGTCCTGTGACCAGATACTTGAGTCTTTGTGTGCTGGGAGGAAAGGAGGCTGATGTCAGGCTGCAGTGGTGGTTTAGGTGGGGTGAAGATTGCTTCCCTGCCTGGAGGAGCTGTCGATGGGAAAGCTCTCCTGCGACTACCCCAGGGGAGCACCACAGCAGCTGGGGCTCTTCCAAGAAGGGAGAGGAACAAATAGTTTCCAAAGCAGCTTTTAGCGTGGCATTTTAAACACAGTTATTCTTGCCTGAGACATGCTGATATCATTAAGACAAACATGGTGTGAATAACCAGATATGGCATCAGTGATGATGAAGTTCATCAAAATGCCTGGTTAATCATACTTGGGCAAAAGGTGAAGCTCTCTGTGAACTGTGCCCTATATCACTTGATCAACCTGAACAGATTTGGACCTTTGTCCACACCAGTGACCACCACGCAGAGCCGCAGCGTATGTGCACACGTCAAAAGTAGGGTTGGGCCAAAATTTTTCAGTGGAACGTGTTTCCATGACATAATGGAAGGAAGCGATTCGACTTACGGGATGACCTAAAAGCAACCTCCCCCCCTTTAGGACATCCTGCGAGGGGAGGAGATACACAACACAGTGCAAAAACATCCCCACAGGGACCAGCTCCTTGCTTGGAGCAGCGCAGAGCCGGGTCCCTGCCATCATCTTTGCAGGAAGGCGTCTGGCTGTTGCTGACAAGGGACAGTTGTGAGTATCTGGGGTGACAGCTTCTGCTGGAGGAAAGGGGAAAAATGACCTCCCCTTGCAGAAGCAGTTGCTGCCCTATCTCTGCAGCCCCAGCGCAGGAGCGGCAAGCGCTGGAAACGCTCTGAGCACCAGCTCCTACCAGGTAAGCCAAGATGATCTGGCTTTCACCTGAATAGAATGAGGAGCCTCAGGGCACAAGCTAATAGACAGCAGTTCTTTTAGCGTAAGTTAATTCAGTAGGGATTACATATGGAACTCCCCTTCTATGAGAAAAACTCAACTTCTGTAGAGAAATAGCGCTCGGTCTTGTGTTGTTTTGGGTTTTTTTTTTCTTTTTTTTTCTTTTCAGAACTTCAGAAGTTCCCTCAAAAAATCCCTGACATCTTAATAAAGATTCTCAGTTGTGGGTCAAGATGTAATGCACAATATAACATTTTCACATTTGATGCTCAGCATAGTTAAATCTACCACAGTGCTTTACTTTCAACATATACCAAGAATTCTGTCAAAATCACATAGTGTTCAACTAGAAATTTATCATGGGGTGCTTAACAATGCATTATTTAGAAGTACCTAATGTATCATGGTTTCTTGAGAGCCTAACGTGTATGTGTATATATTTATACACAGAATACCTGTGAGCCATTACAGAATACCAGTTTCTGAGCGTAGGGGTTTTGAGCGTGAATCTAGAAGATGTTTAAAAATAGGGGTCCTCCTGAAAATGCAGTAGCGTTTTGGAAAGGAAAAGAGCCTTAATAGTCTTCCTTGTTCAGATATATGCACAGTCTTTTGAAGGGAATCTGTGTCCTGTAGCACTCCTTCTAGGTGAAATTTTAGAAGTATCCAAATTCTGGCATTGGTGTGCATATTGATGCGGCGTGTGGCTGAAAACTTTGAAAGAATTTCCCTCATTCGCAGGTTTGAGAAGATTACTATGTGCCTCCTACTAGCAATCACCCACGGTACTTACCCCCCTCTCCAGTCCTTTACTGAGTGGGTATGTGCTTCCTGACGGGGAAAAAAAGAGACAGAAAAAGATGAAGTGGCCTCCCCAGGATAAGCAGCCTCATACACTGCCTTTTCAGAGCCCCAGGGACTGTATTTTCTACCTGCCTGGGGCGGGGGCAACCTGCTGGAGGTGGCTCTTTGGGCCCTGGTTCTGCTCACTGGAGGATGAGAAGCATCCCCAGCAGCTCAGTGCTGCTTCTTTGGCCGCTTTGTCAGGGTCTGTGGGAATAACCTCACGGGGCCAGGCCTTCAGTTCTGCCTTCTGGCCTCTGACCCAAACTGACTTGGCGGTGACGGGTTTTGTGCTCGAGGGTAGATCAGCTGGCACCATCTGACGTGCCCCGTGCCTCCCTTGGGGACGCGCCTCCTCTTTGATACCTCGCAGATAAAGATACTTGGGCTGGTTTGCAGAGAAAGGTCACTTCTTATATTCCCTTGCACACCCGTGTGGCGAGAGGGCTGGATTTTCACGCCGCTGGGTGGGATGCAGTTTGACTTCTCTTAGTAGAGGAGCAGTTTCCTGCTGTCTCCTGGGGTTTGCTGTCAGCTTCCATTTAAACTCACATGTTGGAGCATCTGTTTTGAATTTCTTCAGGTCCTTGCAAAGAGATGGGTGACCTAGGAGGCTTCCTTCGGCACCAGCAGCAGCTGGGGAGGGTCTTTTTTTCTTTCCTTTTCTTGGGGATCTTGAGGAAGGGCCAGCAACTGATGCTTCTTCCTGGGTGACTCCAGTGACAACAACCTGAAACTTTCAGGCAGTGGGCAGCAGCAGCAGGAGCCAGATGCTGTGTAACACGAAGGCCAGCAGGAGAGGCTTTCAGGGACAGCTGCATATCACAAGTAGTGGTCCAGACCTAGTTTCAGAGGTCCCTTTATGTCAGACTTGGTACAGTAATTTAAGTTTACGGCACCTGCAGGATCATATTCATATTGACGTGTTCAGGCTGGCGGAAACTCCCTTCTTCAGCAAGTCAGAGCCCTCAGTCTAAAAGCCGGAGGGGAAAGACAAGCACTGTTGCTAACAAGGGAATCGTCACTTTCTTATCTAACTGGAGTAGCAGAACACAAAGTTTCTCCTGAAGATATTCTTTAAGGGTCTGATTATTTCATAAATCTCTAATTCTGTGATGAATACCATCTCTTACCCTAACTGCCAGGCTGCAGACTAGCTGGGCAGCGTGAAGGCAGGTTGTACACTTACTTTTGCCTTCTGCGGAGTAAATAAAATCATAGAATCGTTTGGGTTGGGTAAGACCTTCGAGATCATTGAGCCCAACTGTTAACCTAACACTGCCACGTCCACCAAACACTTCTGTTACTTCCAGGCAGGAAGCAGGACAGATTACCCGCAGCAGAGAACTTGCCACGATTGTAAGGCATAAATGTTTTCAAGGTATAATTTAATTGAACTCAGGAGGAAAAAAAGACCAGAGACAGTGTGCATGGCCAAAAAGCTGTATTGTGTCTGCACAGAGCTCGCAAGGAGCTGCTCTGCATCTCCCCACCGGGGTTCCTCTCCCGTGAAATGGGGATGAAGGTGCTCACCTGCCTTAGGAATACTCTGTGCGATTAAATGTGGTTTTGAACGAAGGCTCTGTGGAAAAACTCGACGGCTCTGGAAACGGTGGTCACGTTCTCTGAAGGCAGGGTCTGGTCTGGACCCTAAACTTTACAAAGGAGGGATGTAGCACGGTCCAAGCCGCTTACAGCTGAGCCCGAGGGCTCCCAGGGGAGGAGGAACAACAGCGAGGTGATGCAAGAAATATTTAATTGGGTTTATTTGCTAAAGGCATCACGTGCCGGCTCCGAACGTGGGAGCTGATGGAAAACCTGAGCGGTAACGAAAAGCTGCCAACACCTCTTTGTCAGGGAGCACGGATAAAAAAAAAAAAAAAATAAATTAAAACATACCAGTCCCTCCTCCTCGGGGCCCCCTGACTTGGGGAGGGGGAATGCACGGTGATTCCCGGCCTCGGTGCCCTCGCACAGCTGATGCAGGGAAACCAATCCCGGCGGCACAACAACCCCCGCCGGTAAAAAACAAAACAAAACAAAACACTAAAAACGTCGACCCGGGCCAAAAAAGGGGTTTGCCTCGGCGGAGCGGCAGCGACGCGCCTCCTCCTCCTCGCCTTTCCTCCCCCGCCCACTGCCGGCGGCCGAGGGGTCGCTCCGGAGCCCGACATGAGAAGCGCCGCGGGGCGGCGGGCGAGGAGCCGCGGTGAGTGCTCCCCGGCAGGGAGCGGGGAGGAACGTCGGGGACGTCCGCCGCACCCCGGCTGTGTCCGTGTGTCTGCGTCCGGTCCGTGCCGCCGGTGCCCCCGGGGCCGGGCGGCGGCAGGGGGGGAGCGCGACGCGCACCGGGAGGAAGGAAGGAGGGGGGGGGCGGCGCGGTAACTTTTGCCCGCGGGGGGAGGCGCCGGTTCGTGGTGGGGGCGGCGGGACGCTGCTTGTAGAGAGAACCCCCCCTTCCCCCCGTGGGAGCCATCTCTGTGTGTGTGTATGTGTGTGTGTGTGTGTCCCCAGCCCCGGTGGCGGGGGAATCCGGTGCGTTGTGCCTCGCGCCGACCCTCCCCCCACCGGGCTGCGAGGAAACCCCCTCGGTGACCCCTCCCCCGACCCCTCCCCCACCCCCGCCTCATTCCCCCCCCCTTCTCTCCTCCCCCCCCCACCCCCCCTCCCGCCGCCTCCGCCCGCCCCGGCCGGGGGAAGGGGGGGCGGGGCCCGGGAGACCCGATGACGTCACTGCTCCGGCCCCGCTTCCTGCAATAGAAAGTGAGAGGAGGTAAAACACCCCCCGCCCCCCCCCCCCGCCAGTGACCGGGGCGCCGGGGGGGGAGGGGAGGGGCGGGGGAGCGCGTCTCTGCCCGAAGGGGAGCCCGGCGGATGCGCCGAGCCCGCCCCGCCCCTCCCGCCTGTCAGGGGAGGCTCCTTCCCCCCCAGCCCCCCCGCACCGTGTGTGTGTGTGTGTGTGTGTCCCCCTGCACCCCCCTGCCGGGCTGGGTTTGCTCTCCCGGGTGGGACATGGCGGGGGAGGGAGCTCGGAGGAGGGGTCTGGCCGGCCCGGCGGCGGGGGGCTGCGGAAGGGGTGGGGGGGGTGGAAGAGGGGGGGGCCGTGGCGGGGGGCGGTGCCTTGGCCGGCCCTGGGAGGAGGAGGGGGGGCGGACGGTGCATGGAGGAGGAGGAGGAGGAGGAGGAGGGTGTCGGTACCGGGCTCTGTGTGTGTGTGCGCGGCCGGGCGCGGCGGCGGCGGCGCTGGGTCATGTTTGTGTTTGAGGTTGTCAAGTGAAGGAGCCTCCCGGCCCCCCCCTTTTCCCTTCCCACCCCCCCCAACCCTCCTCGTTCTCCTCCTCTCCCCCCCTCCCCTCCTTCTCCGCTGCCGCCGCGCAGGGGTCGCCGCGCTCCCGCCGCCGCCATCAGCCGCCGCCGCGCTGGCCCCTCCGCCCCAGGTTTGCATTCGGGCCCCACCGCGGGGGGGGTGGCATTTGGGGGGGGGGGGGGGAGTGATTGGGGGGGCGCCGCGGGGAGGCGAGGAAGGCGAAGCGGGGCGGGGGGTTGCGGGGCGGGACGGGCGGAGCTGCGGCAGCCGCGGCACAATGTGTCCGGGGGGGGTGAAACGTGAGGATCCGGGGCCCTGCTACCCCCACACCCCCCTTTTCCCTTCCTCCGGGACTTGCCCCCCCCCCCCCCCCCCCGCGCTCTGTGTGCTCCCCCTTTTTCCAACCGCCGGGAGGGGGGGGCGCGGAGCCCCGGCCCGGCCCATCCCGGCCCCGCGGGGTTCCCGACCCCCCCCGCCCCTCTCCCCCCGGGCATGTGTGCAGCGCTTTGTTCGGTGCGGCGTTGCAGAGGGGTTTTCCCAGGCTCCTCCCTCTTTATTCATTCATGTTTTTTTTTTTCTCTCTTTTTTTTTTTTTTTTTTCCCCTCTCTTCTCCTTTGCAATCCTGCTCGCACATACCGAGGGCTCTGCGGGGCTGCCTGGCTCCCCGCTCGCTAAATCTGCATTATTTTTCTATTTTATTTTATTTTTTTAAAAGGGAGGAGGGAATGTGACCGCTGCGTTTGTGAAGGCCTGTTTCTCCCCCCCCCCCCCCCCCTTTTTTTTTAATGTTCAAATTAATGAGGGAATGACTTTTCACCGTGGCTTCCTCACGGCCATCTCTTTCCTCCTTCCCCCCCCTTAAAAGAACGAGTTTTGCTGGTGAGAAATCGGTGATTTTTAAAGCTTAAATAAGATGTCATTTGTGCTGCAGGGGAGCGCCGGGAGGTGCTTTTTCTGATTTATGGGTACCCGGGGGATTTCAAACTCCTGCTCCGAATAACTTGCATGAAGAAGTGACGGTGTTTTATTAAAATCTTTGAAAACCCAGGATAAATAATGGGGAGGGGGCTGGGGTTTGAGGGGGTGCTTCAAGCAATCCAACCACTTCTCTGCGTTTCCAGCTTGTGTCTGGCACCAGGAAAATGAACCTGTTAGCACAAGGTCTTATTTAATTTCTAAATCTTAACTGTTACCTTTGCAGATGAAGTGGTGCGAGTGAGCAGCTTGGTAGTCGTGTGCTCCGGTTTGAATATTTCCATGTTTTTAACATGCGGTAGTACCCTAGTGAAGAGCCATTAGTCAAGAATAACATTTTCCAGCCTGCCTTTCTGTCAATTGCAGTCAGTTTCTTCTCCTGTTTGGGTCCTTTTATGCAGCAACAGACAAAAGGAACATTAAAAATTAATGATTATATTCCTCAACAGTCTGTAGACGGAGCGGGTGGTTGTGAGTAGTCTATTTTAAGTGGGTTTGAGTTCCATTTTTACAGAAAAGTGCTTGTCTGAAAAACACCCCCCTCTCTAAATTTATACTTAGAGCAAATGCTAAAAATTCTACATACTTCCCCCTTTGAGTGGCTATCCTTAATCACCTTGTCCATATTAGGGGCCATTCTGGAGTTTATCTAAATTTTAAAATTTTCTACCTAGTGTTTACTTAAAAAAATAAAAATAAATCTGTTAATATGAGGTAGCATTTAAAAAAAGTGGTGTTTAGTTTTTTTTTTTTTATCTTGTTTAGCTGGGAGAGTGGAGTTACATCAGTTATTTTTCTTTTTTTAAGTTCTTGCACGTAAGTAGTTTGCCGTAGTTCTGTGGGAGATTTCACATCCTGTAGGGCTTCAGAAACAAAACAAAACGCTCGTTAAACTGGAAGCAAATCATAAGAACGTTTGAGAAATTGGGAGGTTTTGCAGATCTTGAAAAAAAGACCAAAAACGTGAAGTTTGGGGGATGCAAATGCAGGTTTGTCCCAATTTAGTGGCAAAACTCTTGTTAAAAGAATTCCCTGGTCTGTGGGGCGTTTCTGTACCGGGGGTTTTGCAAATGCAGGGGCAGCTGCAGCCGAGTAGGACCCACAGTGGGGCAGGAACTTGGTGTTCAACAGCTTGCAGGTGTTTTATTTTCAGCAGAAATACCCCGTGGGGGTTTCTTCCAGGCTTGTGCAAGGCATCCGATGTTACGAGCGGGGTGGGTTGTTGCTGATGCAGCGTGTGTTTGCCCTCCTCTCTGCTCTCCCCCCACCCCAACGCAAAGATCTGTGTCTTAAAGCCTGATGTCAAGTCCTGTTTAGCTTTTCTGGATTTATTTACACGGGACGCGAGTTGTTGGAAGACGTTTTCTGGCTAGAAAACAGCTGACAAATGTGGAAAAGTGTCTCAGATTTCTCATGCTTCCTGAGTAATCCCAAAAGGAGTTTCACCCTCATGTAGTTTTCTTAAGATATTGAAATGTTTCACTCTGTAAAAAGATAGGTACAGAAATATTGCTTGTTCATCACTGATTTCCATAGCTGTTTCAGGATGAAAGGGAACAGCTATCTTTTTCTTATTAATGCACACATCTCCTAACTTTTCTTTCTCGGTTTTTTTTTTTTAGCATACGGATTAGCTGACCCCTTTGACAAGTTTATGGAGCTGCCGTCTCTCTGCTTGCTGTACTTTCCATTTCTGAGAGGAGAAAGTGGTGTATGAGATTAGAGGAAAATGCCTCGGACGAAGCAAATACATCCCAGAAATCTGAGAGGTATGTAGCTCTCAGCTGAGAAAGGAAAGCTCTTGGGGAAACGCGGTTGCAGTTTCATTTATGAGGTCAGAGGAATATGTATTGGAGAAGTCTGTTTTGATCCCATAATAGTTTGCAGGCACATTTTAGGAGTTGTCTGCGAGACAGCTCTAATTTAGAGAGAAATAAGTGGGATCTCTTCTTATTCCCGTGGTCTGTGTGTTCAATGGTGTTCTTGATATCCTCCGGTTTGCAGCGATAACCAGCACCAACTTTGAAAAATGCAAAAGAAGATGCAGTTTCCTTATCAGAGGATTTACAGTTGAAACTTGTAGGGAAATTTGCGTAACACAGAAGCGACGTGAGATCTGACAGTTGTTTTTCTTAGTAGTGATCAGTTTGGCTTGCTTTTGAGGGGATCAGGCTCTCCTCCCCTGCACTCCTCCTCGCTCTTTATTGTCTGTCGCCCGCGCTGCCTCGGGTGTTGCTGGGTTTGACCTTGGTCTCCTCGCTCGCCGAAAAGTAGCTCCTTGGCCATGGGAAGGAGCGAGCAGGTGAGCAACTCGGTCGGAAAAAATGGCACGCTTACGTGTCTGCGCATTTCCTCGCGCAAAATCCCAGCGTGCTTAACCGAGCCCAGGGCTGGCAGACGAACGCGAGAAATCCAACCCTGTGGTTCTTCATTGCTGTCTCGGCAGACGTGGCCTCAGAGGAATTAAACGAGGGGAAAAATGCAGGTCAGTTGGCGAGCAGGCGCGTACCTCGAGGGAGAGCACGCTTCTGTATCCCCACCCTCGTGCACGGCTTTCGTCTTTCCACCTGCTCCCTCACGGGTCATCAGATGCTTTATTTATTTATTTTTTTAGCATGAATTTTACAGTTGCAGCGTGGAAGCATCCCTCTGGGCAATAAAAGCGATCGCAAAGCCGCAAATGCCAGCATAAAGTTTTAGGGACAGGGGAACAGCATTCGGTTCCTACTTGGACTTTTTTTTATGCTAAAAACCCCCAAAACACCCGCGTGTGTTTGAGTTAGTTTGCAGTCGAGAGGCTCTCGAGTGCTCGTGTGTCCAGCTGTATCCAAGACCTTGTGTTTGTGGACTGTTGCCGCTGCCACCACGAAATATCTCTGCTGGAGAAGGTGTTTTCGCGGTGTCTTTATTCAGAAAATGCTGAGCAAAGTTGTTTGGTGCAAGGGATGAACCTTCATCGCAAGTCGGGAGCTGCACATTTAGGTGATGCTGTTTCCCCTTCTTGCTGCACATGGAGAAATAAATTAGAGCCCAATTTTTAGTATGGCTGTTGACACAGCTGAGCTCATGTTTTCCGATCAAATATGAGAGTGATCTAACTTTAGTGCTCTGATAGCTACTCTTGTATTGCTTGAAACTTAGTGGGAGTTAAGTCTATGGTAAAGCTTTCTATTCACTTAAGTAAAGGCATTTAAAATAAATAATCTAATTAAACTCTTAATTGTGTAAGAAATTAATTGCTTTTTTTCCCCCCTTGTGTAATTTCCCAAGTAATTTAATTTTTATCACCCCGTCTAACAGCAGTTTTCATCAGTTCCTATTTTTCCACAACTAATGGAGTTCTTGAATGAATTAAGATGGGTTAAATGTTGAGAAGGGAAACGGAGGTATACAGTGAGCCCATAACTTGGAATGATATTGGAACAGTTAAATGATTGTTAAAACTACACAGGTGCTGCCAGCTTCTACACATTGTGAGCATATATTGCTACTATCATGGGTTATTAGAGGTGAAATGATTTGAAAAATGAGTTTACTTCTCATTAGCTGTGCCCTACTTCCATTTTTAGTCTAAATAATGAGGAAAACTGGATCTGAGTTTCTTTAGTCACTTTATCAATCTCTGAGAATATTGCAGAAAGTATTTGCTTGAACTCTCAGGTTTTGCTGGAACTTGAGGATGCGGAAAGATTCCACAGTCTGTTTTCTGACAGCTTATTTTTTATGTATGCAAAGGCAGACCCATGTTAAGTTGACACTCTTAACCATTAAAACTTTAAAAAATGTATTTTCAACACTGTGATTTAATTAGTGCCAATGATAACGAAGTCTTCCAGAAGAATAAATGTCTGCAGTCAAAGACGAAACTTGGCAAGCTCTCACATTTTATAACTTTTGGAAGGTGAAGAAGTAAGGTTAGGTAACATGTATGTTTAGGTTAAAAGGTGTTTTTAAGCTGTCTAAACCCGATTGTCACCTTTTGTGCCATGTATGAAGAACCTCCTGGGGCCTTACCTGGTTTCTCCCTTCCTTCTCCCAACTCCTCATCATCAGATGAGTTTCTTGGGTTGCACCTGCAGACCAAGATAGCCTGAGAATAAGCATCCAAGTCCAAGAACCGAAAGTATTTTCCCCTAAAAAAAACCCAACCCAAACCAACACATTCCCTCTCTCTGCCCCCCCCGCCAAATGCGCAGAAAAACCCCACCACAAGCACCCTGCACACACTCCCGTTAGTTAATTTGGGGTTTGCTGCCGCATTGGAATAAGGTTTGATGGTTTTAATATTGCTGGTGTTTACCGTAAGCAACTTTATTGTCTGGGGAAAACGAAGTAGCGTTGTTCAATATAGAAAGCTAAATTTAAAGAATTTGGCAGGAAACCTTAAGGCTCTTCTTCTCATGACACGGCTTTACTTCACTTATTTTGTATACTTCTGAGAGAACCGATAGCCTTTGGCAGGTTAACAGCGGCCCTGAAGTATTGGGATCGGTGAAGATTTTTTTTTATTATTATTTTTTGTGGAGAGTTTGTTTGGGTTTTTTTTTTAGTGTGCTGATGTCCTCTCCCCCTTCTTGGCTTTCACTGTTTATAGACGAGTCAATGTAAGGCTATACTAACCTGATCTTACAACAGGAAAAAAAATATGTCAAGAGGAGAGGGTATGAGAAGCGTTATTTTGGAAAAAAAAAAAAAAAAAATAAAATTAGCTGGTCTTTTTTTTTTTTATGACTGTGTTAGCGACATATCAAGTTGCTAATCAAGAGCATCATCACTCCCCCCTCTAGAAAATTAAGTGTGCTGCCAAAGGGAGAGTTATCTGTCTTACTTGTACGTCTGGAGGTCATCTTTTTCTTAATTTCCTTTATTTGTTGTGTGAAGTTTTAGCTGGTGAAAGCTAACAAAAATA
Organism: Trogon surrucura; assembly: GCA_020746105.1. Taxonomy (NCBI): domain Eukaryota; kingdom Metazoa; phylum Chordata; class Aves; order Trogoniformes; family Trogonidae; genus Trogon; species Trogon surrucura. The sequence goes on along the minus strand of CM036619.1, from coordinate 99,981,062 downwards.
CCACTTTGCATGCCGTTACACTCTATATTTACATGGCCAATTGATACACAGGCGTAACAAAACGTTTCAGAGAAGCTGTAATGTATTCCCAGAAGTACAGTTACATTAGAGAATCGTGCTTTTAGCTGGGCTGAGTGGGCTTGGTTTGTTGTCAGATGGTTGCGAGGATGTAGAAGGAAAAACAACTCATGTTTTTGTTTACTTAAAAGTATCCAGTTGCAGTATTTAAAATGAAAATGTATTTATTGTACACAGAGTGTTTAGTGCGGTGCTTTGATTTGGCGATACAAAACTGTAACAGAAATATTTTGAACTTCGTCTCTTTCCGGATGAGGTTTCTGTTATTTTTAAGTAGACAAGTTGTTGCCGTTTCTGTTTTTCCCCCCAGATCAAATATTTCCATCCGAAACAAACGGCAGACGGGGCCATAAAGTTCAGCAGCCTCCTGCAAATCTTTTAACACTTTGCATTTGATAAGGAAATGCAAGTATAGTATGTATAGCTTTGCTCAATAGCTTGATAGCTTTGCAGTAATCTGAAAAACACTTGCTGGAAAGCTGGGTCTGTTGTGCGCCTTGCAATGTCCAGGAGAACTGGGCTTGAGCGTGGTTTAGCAGAGGCTTCTTGAGTTGGTTTAAAATTGCAGTGAAATAGGCCTGTCTACACCGAAAGCCGACAGGTTGATATTTCTTATTAGCATTTGGTTGTGTAGTCTATAAAACTTGAGAATCGATTGGTGCGCTGTGCTTTAGTTCATGATTTGCATTAAAAGACTTCCAAAAAAAAAAAAAAGGCTGAGATTTCTCAAGGCTCACTTCTATAACTTGTGCTTGCTTGGTTCAAACGAAATGTCCAAGCACAACAGCTGACTTTTGGGTCTTCGTATTGTTTCTGAGGTGAAAATAATGCTCTGCTTCAGGGTATTTCTGAGGGGCTGTCGATGCAATATCGGCACAGCCGAAGTGCCGGTGGTCTCTGCTCCGTGGAGGACCCGTGGACATCTGCAAAGATGCTGCGAATGCGTTTTGCTTTAATTTCTGGAGCGTGTGTGGAGACACAGGTTGAACAAATAGTCAGGGTTTTGACTCTGTGGCTTTGTTATAGAAGGATCTCTTGATCTGGCAGCAGCCCTTGCTTCTGTATATCAGGTTGGTTCATATAATTTCTTCCACAAACTAAATTTGAACCCCCAAACCTCCCTCAAGAAGGCAGAGAGAACGGGTGCGTGGATCTGTTGGTGGATCTGCTGGTACTCCAGCTGGTGATACACCTGTAATGCAATGAACAGATCTCTTGTAGACCTGAGAAGTGCTCTCTCTGTGCTCTCTATTTTTCATCTGCGAGGTCGAACTATTCCCTTTCCCCGTTTGTTTTTGTTTGTCTTGTTTGGAGTGTAAGGTCTTTAGGCAGTTCCTTAGGGTGGGCATGGTCCAACATCTTCCACGTTAGAGATCACCTTGGCTGCAGCCCTTAAATTTCATTGTGCTGTGAATAGCATCTACATTTACACGCGAAAAACTAAAATACTTTGCGGTGTAAGAAAGGCAGGATTTAAAGCTGTCACGTGCCGCATTTTCCCATCGCCCGTCCTGTTCCCATCTCATCGTTCCTTGTGCCTGATGAATTTGGTTGTGTGTTTTCAACGGGGTCTAGTCTTACTCACTGCGTGGGATGGTTGGGGCTTATGTCGGTGGGCTCAGGTGATGGACAAAAGCCTGTTGGGAATGGATTGCAAGAAGGGAAAGAACAGTAAGGTGGGGAACACTGTTCAGTGTTGCCTTGAAACACCTCCGTTGAGTTCCTGCCTCTGCCACTGAGTTTCTTGTGTACGACTGAGCAGTTCTGTTACACCAAACGTTTGCAGCTAGCCTGCAAAAGGGCTAAGTACCTTTAAAAACAATATTTAAAAAAAAAATAAAATCAAGGTCTAGGTGATTTAAGTTGAAGATGCACAATTAGCCGACATTTCTGGCAACCCTTTCAGTCTCCCTGCGCCTCACTTTTCTGCCTGTGACTTGGAGATCCCGGTGCCCGCATCAGTTTCGAAGGGCTCAGAAGATAAAAGTCGTTTGCGTTGAGAAGCAGGCGCTGGGTGGCTAAATAACGGAAAAGATGATGAACAAACTGGTCACAAACAGAGCCAAGCAGCGAGCACAGCCTGGTTTCGTGCACCGCCTTTCGTTTGCGTAAACACCCTTAACTTCTGGCATCCTCCAACTTCTTGCTGCTTCGCCACCGTAACATTTAAAAGGTATTCTGAAAGGTGGCTTCTGAGGTTTTAAAATACCAAACTAAAAAAAAAACCCCAGGCAAACACCCCCCCCAGAAAAAAAAACCCCAAAACAACAAACCAAAAAAACCCCACAAACCTGAGAAATTTCACTGAATTGAACCACCGAGTTTCAAGCCATCACTGAGAAAGCCTCTGCAGCCAGGAGGGACTCTTCGCTGCAGGGAAGATTTTCTAGGGAGGAACATCTTTTCGATTGGATATTAGGAAAAATTTCTTCACAGGAACTTCTTTGCGAAACTGGGAAATCTCTACTGGCAGCGGGTGTTCTGAGCTGCTTTAATTTTCTGAAGGCAGGTGTAGCTTTTCCTAAGAGTAGTGAAAGGTGTGTTCCTTATTTTTGGTTGGGTTTGTTTTTTGTTTTGGTTTTTTTTCTTCTTTTTTTGCTCTTCCCTCCAGAACACCCCCATTCTGACCAATTTTCCAAACTGTGAAGCAACGGAGGTTCTCGATGGATGTCTGCTGGTGAACTGGCAGGAAACTGAACTGGTCTCAGTTGCCACTCTAATTAAAAATAAAATAAAACGCCACCTATAAATTTGGCATAGACCTGTCATTGAGCATGAACAAAATTTGGCTAGGAGTTAAGCAATTAAACAGGTCCGGAAAACCAAACCTGATTGTAGCTGGCACAGTCAGCTTTGGGTATGTATTTATAGATTTCTGCATATGCATGCTAAATATTAGGAGAAGAAAATGGATATAATGCAAAGAGAGTCTGCTGGATACAGACAGTGGCAAAAGCAGATGCTTAGGGTGTTAAAAAACATAAGGGATAGAAGAATGGTATTCTAGCTAGCAGGATTGAAAAGAAATACCCATCTATGAAGGAAAAAGAATGGAGGGAAGGACCTGCTCGCTTGATAGTAGAAAGCAACAAATGTTATTTTTTGATGGAATATAAAATCATTCTGATTGCGGTTAGAACCAGTCTCGAGCTGGAAGAAATCGATGAAGGGTAAAGTTAAAAAATATTGAATTCATACAGAAATGAAGAAAACAGCAATGAACTGAGGCTTGAAAGCTGTGTCTAAGCCACTTAAGATTTCTTTCAGAATACAGGGAAATGGAAACGGTGCAGATCTGTAATTCTGCCTCACCTTTACATGCCGTGCCATCTTCATTGCTAATTGAGCGTGCAGTAAGAAATGCCACAGAATTCGGCATTTACTGAAGCATGAATTCCAGTGTGTTAGGAAGGTCACGAAAAAAAATAAGCCTGTAGCTGTGAAAAGAGAAGCAAAAAGTAAGATTTGCATCAGTCCCTACCTCCAACGTTTCTATTAAGGCAAGCAGTTGGCTCTGGGATGACACAGAGTCCGGTCTTTTGAGCCCAGGAGCAGTTGGGTTTTGTAAGAGTCCAGCTTTCTTGTGAGCATTTAGAAGAATGTGGCTTTTGGTTTGCTTGCTTTTTTTAAAGTCCTTGCATCTCAGGATGGATTTTGGTTTATTGTGAGTGTATATGCAAGGTAACTGTTTCTGTGTGTGGGGTGCATGTGTCCGTGTGTGTCAACTTACTTAAAAAAACAAACAAAAGAATATATAACCATTAGAAATGACCGTGTCAGTAGCGAAATCCTGGCTGGGCTGGCAGAGCTTGGTTAAAAGAGCTCCCTTGTGGGTTTATGGTCATCTAGATCTTCAGGGGCCGTAATGAACAAGGCGAAGGCTTATGGTCTCACGTTTTTCTTAACTGATTTCTTACTGCTTTAAAACTGTCAGTGTATCTTCAAACTTTGAAGGCATCAGTCCCGCCAGACTTTGCAGTTGTGGGCTGTGTTATTGCATGACTTTTGTCAAGCCCAGTGACTTTTCTGGGAGCTCTGTTACCATTTAAAAATGCTTCCTTGCAGTGAATTCTCTGTGATGAAAAAAGGTGCCAGAGGAGTTTGCAGCGTAATAGTGTTTCCTTCAAACTTGCATTGTGCCGGTGTTACGATGCCTGGTTTGTGTGATAGATCCTTACCTGCCGCTCCCGGGGAGGATTTTTGGGCAGTGTGGGCAGAATTCCTGGTCCGTGGCAGGGTGGATGGGTGTGTGCAGGACCTTGCTGGGGGAGCTCAGTAACAACACGCCGATAGTTTTGCTGGAAAACTTAAAGGAGACTTCCCAGAGCTATTTTCGAAGAGCTGGTTATACCAGTGTGGGTTTCCTAGACTTGTTCGTTCTTGGGTACATCGGACTTGTGTAGTAAGCGTTTTAGTTCAGTGGGGGCTTATGAGATTATTGAGAGACAAACTCATACTCAGTTGGAAAAGCAAGATTTTTTCCTTGCTGTGTTCAAACAGATGAGTAAACTGGAACTTGAAAATTTCCAAATGAAATGGGTGAAGAGCAGTCTTTCCCTGCACTTGTTTAAATATATCATAACTCAATATTTACGTTAAGAAGAAGGGGGGTGGGGGAGCCACCCCTATGGCAGATGTTTGGAGCTTTCGGTGACGCGTTTGTGGGGGAAGTGGGGGAAGCTCTGGTTCAGTAGGCAAGGCGGTGCTGCTTGTTTTTGTACAAAAGCCTTTTAAATTCCCATAAAGTTTCTCTCAGAATGAGGCTGCTTGACGAATACACTGATTTAGGGGTTCCTGTATGACCTTTAGTGGCTGACCGAAGAAGAAACGTCTTTTCACAATCCGCAGGTGGTGAGAAGTAGAAGGAGGTTTTTTGTCACGGTGAAGTTGAACAAGTCCTGTGTACCTGAAAATGTTATTTTTTTACTTCAAGCGTTAATCCTTGTGTACTTGAATCTGGTTAAGGCCGCAAACTGAAGTTTACATCTTTGATTACCAGCGGGAGCAGAGAGTGCATGTTTGTGGGCTAAATACCCCGTGAACTTTTTTTTAATTTTTTTTCCTCCCATGTGTTTAAAAGATAAGTCCTCACTGAGTCCCAGGGCAGACCCTCCGGGCTGAAACGATGAAAAGTTTGGAAGGAGCCACGGGCAGGAAACGCAGCGGCGGTTCCGCAGGAGCCTGCGTCGCTACAAAACAACCGCGTGTGTGTCCCTGGTTACCTATGAAATATGTGGCTTATGCCCTGCTGGCGGCAGCAGTCATGGAACATCCACACGCCCCGTTTCCTCTGGTTTTGGGCCCAATTTCGTGGGGTGGGAAGGTTCAAGTGTTGAAGGGCACTGGTTTTAACTGCCGAGCTTTGTTAGGTCAGATGGGGGATTGCAGCGCTCCCTCTCACCCTAAAGGTTGCAATGCAGATACGATATGGGGCTGGAAAAAAGAAAAAAAAATGTTTAAAAATGGCACTTAAAATACACCACCTGTGTTGGTTTTGCTGTTCTGTTTCCTAGAAGGAATCTTTAGCTCCTGTGCCTAAGAGAAGCACGTATCCCTCGTGCAGTCGATGCACAGATTTTGCCTTTCTTCCCGCTTCAGGCGTTCTTACAGAAAGCAGCGTTTCTGTCCCAGATCGATGAAGGAAAACACGATGGTAAATGTATTAATCGTGTTTAAACTATTTTGCTCTGCAATTTTTATTAGCAAAATACCTAACATGCCAAAATGTTCCTGTAATTCTCAGTTGTCAAGAGGCAGAGCGAGGCACGTGTGTTGTAATAGTTTAAAGCCTTGAATCTTAATGGAGAGTCGCCTTCTTCAGCGCAAGGGTGATGCTTTTGTGGCTAAGAGGCAGATTAAGAACTGTGAAAATGCTAAATTGCATTACAGGGTTGATTTAATAATTTTCAAACAAATCTTTATGTAGTGTCCGCAGCAGGCTTGCCAAATTTGTCTCAAATATTGCATTAATGTGTTAGGGGGGGTGAGATCGTACCTTTTTTCATGATGGTAATTTATGGACATTTAATTATGTTTTCCCCTGGTGTTTTTTCTTTCTTTTAAATAAAGTATGTTTCTGTGCTGTACAATCTTAACATTTATTGTAGAACACTGTGCACCTGTGGCATGTTCAGGCATACGTGTCCATTAGCGTGTTTCAAACCGGTGTTTTGTTTACACGCTTTCTCCTTTTTTCCTTCAAATAAATCCTAGAGTATAAGCGGAAGCGGCGATGTAACTCCTGGAGACATTGGAGAAATTGCTGTTCTGATGTGGGATGGCTTTTAGTTTTGCTAGAAATGAAATGCAGTTTGTCTTCAGTGTCTCTTCCAGCCAGATTTGGTTTGCTGTAGAGCCTGGCTGCCGTCCCTCTTTGTGTCCGTGAGATCCATTGCAGCGGCGGCAGAGAGAAACCCGGGCTGTGCTGTTTGGCTCCTAAACGCAGCGTCTGCTTCCCTCTTGGAGCGGTCGTCTTCCCCCCGTTCATTAGGCCAGTCATTAGGCTTGCTCAGAAGCAGTCTTAACAGTTGATGGCTTTCTGAGGCTTTTGTTCGTCCCGCTGTGTCATCTGTCCGGGCAAACCCCGCAGTTCCCTGTCGGAGCAGGTCGGGATCTCCTGCTGGGGGCCTTTGCCGCAGGGATCCCTTCTCCCGGAGTGAACGGGCACCTCGGGCACATCCAAGCACGTCCCAGAGCTCCCGAGAAGTTCGCAGGCATCCAGGCGGGGTATAGGTTTTGATTATTAATGTTTTTCTGGTATCTTATGGCTGGCTTCTGTCATGTCTTTTCAAAAATAAAGGAATAGCACATTCCTTTTTTTTTTTTTTTTTTGCAAGTCGTGTTTCTCTACCTTGTTTTCTTCTTCAGAGTGACTTCCAGTTCTCGCCCTCTCTGGGCATTGCTCCTCTACTAATGCAAATATAACTGACAGTCTCGCAGGCATCTAACAAATAGACAAATTCGTAGCGTCATCTTATTCCTAACTGGTTTTTGTTCTTCACCTTTGATATTGCTGACATCTTGTGCTCTGCTGCTTGGTCTCTGAACAAAGTCGTGTGGGTATAAAGACACTTCTGCTGAAGTGACACGGATTTTATGGGATGAGACCTTAAAAAACCCCTGCAGTTAAAGTACGTTCTTCAGGAATAACATCTTTACAGTGCTCTGGGAAAGCAGAACAAGAAATTTGCTGTAGAGGAACGTGGTGTGTCGAGAGTCAGAGGTCCGAAGAATGTGATAGCTGTCCGTAACGTGCTCACAAAGCGACGCTGAGGAATGGGTTTTCAGTATATCTCAGAACTGACCCTGGTGTAAGGTGAAAGAGCAGGCGTGCACATGGTCAACTTCTGGAACTGTTTGGAAGCGCAAAAAAACAGAGTTAATACTGAAATATTTTTCTGACTTTTACAGTGATTTTTTTTTCCTACTTTTTTTTCTTCCTTTTTTTTTTTTTTTGTTTCGGGGGTGGGTAAAAGCTCTTGATTTCCCTGTTCTGTAGGAGTTTCACCTTCTAGCAACTTTTGAAGGCTCAACCTCCGTGCCTTTGTAAAACGCTGACCAGATTTGCACAGTAAATCTCTCCCAGTTACCATCTTGGATTGTTGAAGGGAACTTCAGCAAGAGAGAGTGTAAAAGAGAGATTTTCTTGTGGACCTTAGTATGTCACCTGTGGCCAGGTATTGAAAGCTTGTAAATGTAGCTTATGAATTTCTGATTTTCCATTTGGCTGGGAAATCAGTTTGTGCAGCGCAGCCGCCGACCTTGGATGTGTTAGTTATAAAAAGCTGCTTAAAAATGCTTGGGAGGAGCTGGGAGGAATCTGAATGTTAATGACTTGGTGGTGGAAAATAATGGCCCAAAAAGGATCTAGCGGTCAGTGTTTCCCAGAGCTGGATGTTTCTGGTTAACCACGTATTTCTGCAAGGGCATTGGGAAATTCGGAATGCTTTAAAATCCACTGATGCGGGGAAACGGGGCAGAGGAGTCAAAGCCTGATTTTAAGCTACCAGAAGGGGTTAATGTAGATGCTCCATCATGTACTGGTTACCTGCAAGTTAATTTAGATCTCACATTTCTAGTAAACACTGACATAAAACACGTCTCTTGAGCCAATATTTATAACTAATCAGCTTTCTCTCCAAGAGGCTTTAAAAACACAGTTTTGGCAACAGTAACTAAGACGATATTTTACAGAAGAACACCCAGTTAAACGGAAAGAAAGCTGGTAATCAGTTTTGATTAACGGATCTGCATTCTGTCATTTAAATGTTTACGTCCCGATTAGCATGTAGGCTTCATTTAAATATGCAGTTTTATTTTAGCGAAATTTGAGACGTGGAGAATGGAAATAGTCTTTCACATGCTGGGGATGCGAGGTAAAATAAAACCCGCAGGAGATGCTTCCTCAGCCTTGTAAAGCAATACCTACGTGGCTGATATTTCCACTTAGTTGTGGAATTACGGCGTTTCTTAATCGGATACGGGCAGAGGAAAAAGTGTGTGTGTTGGGAGTTGGGTTTATTTTTGGTTTGGGTTTTTTGCAGGTTCTACGTAGTCTACAACAGACTTAAGTTTTAATTGAAGTGTTAAAGATTTTGTTCATGAGCTGTATAACCTCCCGATCCTCATTTTGTTATAAACAAGGAAAGTTGAGCACATGCAGAAGTTTGTGAGGTTTTTCTGGACTATTTTAAGAATTGCTAATTTATGATCGCGTCTCATCATTTAAATCTGCATTTCCATTGTTCTTTTTGCTTCATATGTGCATGTGGAATAGTTGCTGTTTCTTATGTCATTCATAATTTTTTTTCTTTTTCCCTGTGGAAAAAGCTCTGATTCTGCTAACAGTTGTTAGGTACCAGCACACAGGGTTTGCTTGGCCGACTCGCTTCTGCTGCGAAGTTGAGGCTTCTGACCAAAAGATCGTGTACATCTTTCTGGGTTACAGAATCTGGCTTTGTGGGAAAAACCTGACTGATTTGAGAGAACGGTTGGCCTGCTGCATAAGGACACTGTAAAATAACGAGTGTCTGACAGATCTGTGGCTTAAAGTAGTGGATCTGACACACGTGTGGAAAATTCGTGCAACAGAGATGCTGTATCAAACCAGTTTCTGTACAGAGGCACAACCGAATCCTTCCCTTCCCTTCCTCCCTGCTTCGCTTTCCCGTGACGCTGCTTCTCACCTTTGAAAACTGGCGTCTTAGACAGGAATTGAGCGGTTCTTCAAAGAATTTGCAGCTGGAGCAACTGAGCTCTGGCAGGGGATATTTGCGTGGGGATGACATCAGGAAGGTGGGGAGCTTTTGGAAAGCCACGGTTTGTCTTCTGCTTGACGCGACTGTCCGAAGGGAGAGGGAAGGCGCTGCGCTCGCGCGCTGCGAAGGGAAGGACTCCACGGCATGGTTTGTTCTCTGCTCACACAAGCGTTTTCCTCCCCCTCCCTCCACCAGGTAGATTTTTGTTGCGCTAGTTTTGCTGTCTTCTGCCAGGCTTTGCATTAAGTCTCCTCTGTGGGCTTGTGGAGCAAAGATGCCTGCGCAGGGGGGCTTCTGCTGTTGCTGCAGAACTGCCGGAGGCTTTGGGAGCTGTGGAGGGGTAGCAAGTAAACACAGGCCATAACATACGGAACAACTGCCCTTCTCGGGGAGCAAGCGAGTCTATAACTGATCTTGCTGGTTTATTTTGCCTGGTGTTTTCTTTTTTTCTTTCCCCTCCTGCCTCCAGTGTTTTAAAACTTAGACATAAACCTGAGTAGTCCACAGTTGTCAGTTTTTCTGCACATGTAATACCCAGCAGCTCGGGGCTCTCTGGTTTTGCTTTTGCACGAGCATTGACGTACCACTCCTGCAGCCAGCTTCCTTCTCTCTCTGCTAGAAGAAAACTGGAGAGAATAGCTGGAGCTGACTTAGGCCTTCATCCTGTCATTTTTCTTTATCCTCCTTGAAGTGGTCCAAAACAAAACCAATCCAGCAGTAACATTTTTCACCAAGTGTCGTTGGGGCTTCCATTTTTTATATTTTTTTTTATGTTGCACTTCTTTCAACTGACCCTTCAGAATAAGGTATTGCTGTTACAGATACCACAGGATCAAGAAGCGGCGGCTCAGGAGCATTAAGAGAGCTTCACCAAGGTGTGTAGGCACCTGCTCCCTGCTACAGCCTGAGCAGCTACTGTGCCCGAGGCCCTTGCTGGATCAAGCTCTGGAACGGTTGTTTAGGGGGGTGAAGCCAAGTCGTGCCTGGCTGCCCCAGGTAACAGCGGTCGCTGCTGAGCCAGCGTTTCCCTAAAGAACCTTCACCTAAAATTCTGGAGCTTTGTGGCTCGCGCCATGGGGTGTGGGTTAAGGAGCTGTAGCTATGCTTGTCCAGGAGCGGTGCCGATGGGACGCGGCTCTGACCAGCATCACCAGTCCGGGAGCTGCCTGGTTTGCTCTTCCCTTTCTTCGCCTCTGTGGTGAATGAATTATTGAAATGAAGCGCCTGAAGATACAGTTAAGACTTCCGCTCATCCCCAGAAGTAATTAACAGCTGGATGTCTCAAGCCAAGGATTGATTCCCTTCGGTCATGGCCAGGTCCTCCTCCGTGAGCCACAAAGCACGGATCACATGGAGAGATAAAGGGGATAGGCTTCTAAAGGCTGGGAAAATTATTCTCCATCACCGTTGCCCTCTCTGTGCCCAGGAGTGCTGACTTCATGGTGGAAGTTGATGGGGCTTTATCCTTTACGTGTTGCCTGCGTGTGAAAAGCCCATTTGGTAAACAAATCGTAAGACGCCTGTCTTTTTTTCCCTTCTCCTTCATACATAAATCCTGACGTGGGAACTGCCCGTGTGCTTACTTAGCATTTCAGAGGTGCAGGAGGCGCCCACGGTGCTGCAGCGTCGGGGCGTGGAGCCACGCGGTAGCTTTTTGTGCTCTATCGGTGACCAGGTATGGACACAGCATCCAGGGGTTTGCTCCCCTGGTAAAGCCCTGCCCGATACACGCATTGCTTTGCTTATTTTGGTGCTTTTACAAGCTATATTAAATAATTGTTACAATTACAGTGCCGGCTTCTGAGGAGGAAGTCCACTCTGTTTTGTTTTGTTTTGCTTTGCTTTTTTCCTGGAGACGGATCCCAATCACGCCACCCGTTTTCTCTCTTCAGAAACTGGAGCTCAGGAACTGCTACAGCGAAGCTCTTCCAAGTCACGGTGGCTGCTTCATCCCCCTCCTGACAGCTGAGCTCCCGTGGTGGTGAGGAAAAGTGCAGCAACGCTCTGGAGCTCAGCTTGTGCAAAATATTCCATGCAGTCACCAGAAAGTGTTAGGTGGTGGTTAAGTGGATGAGTAAATTTCCCAAGGATAACTTTGCCCGTACCTTTCTCTAGCTGACGCTAAGTTGGAGCAGGCAGATGAGAGGGAGTAAATGTTCTGCCTGAGTTGTCTTTGCTTCTTCCTGAGTATCCCTTTCCATTCGTGCTTAGTGGCCATGGAAATATGTTTCCCTGAGAGCTTATTTTATGTGCTTTTCTTTTTTTCTTACCAAGAAAAATGACATACCGGGTATCTTACTGTAAAAACTAGATTAAAAGAACGTGTTTGTGCAACTAAAACAAGAACTGGAAATTCGAAAAGAGGATTTGTGAGGGGTTTTTTTCTGCAATATTGATTCATTTTATGTGTATTCCTATCCTGTACTGAGCTGAGCCTTTTGCTTTGCGGAAAAAGAGAAGCATGTACTCATGTCAAGAGCGTAATTCCTAGTTATTTTCAGCAGGTGCTTAAACACATTCATAAATTCCAGCTTATAGCTGAGCAATTCACCCTCTACCCCCTGTACGTAAATGCGTAGCAGAGGACGCAATGAGGGGGTTGAGTATATAAATGATACTTTTTTTTTTTCCCCTCAGTGTGGAATTCCCATTGAGAGGCCAGGCCTAAAAATACCAAATGTTTCCACAAACAATTCCTGCGTGCTGCATGTTGAGTAATACAGCTACGACCAAGGGAAGAGCTGCTGCTGACAGTTTCCCGAATGAGCGCAGGAGTCCAAGCTGAGTTGGTTTATATATAGGTTTTTATTATTGGCCGTGTGATATTACCAGAAATCCAGATGTGCTTGAATCCTGCAGCAGGATTAGTGACTGAAGCTGCAGGGCGAAGGTTGCTTTTGTGTCCCATAGTGGCTACAGAAACTTCCCGTTAGGGACTTCAAAATATTTTACAGAATGCAAATGAGCAAGTTAAGGCACGTAAACAAAAGTTGTCGGGCTTCTTTTCAAGGTAGGAGTTTGAGCTGGATGCCGTGGAAGCGTGTGACGACTTAAAGACGTAATTTTGTACCAGTGCTGCCCTTTTCCAGTGGGGTGTTCTGGTAAGGAAATACTGGAAAAAAACCTGACTCAAAACATTCTCAGTAAATCAAGCAGAAATCGAAAAGGGAAAAGCTAAAAGTGAGGAGAGAGTTGCATGGTAGGCAACGGTCCTTCTGAAATAGTAGAAAATCTTGTATAAGAGAGTCTGAAGTGCAGAATTTCAGGAATGTTTCAACATAACAGAAATTTTTGGGTGGCTGCTAATTTGAGGTTCCTCATGGAAGTTAGTAATCTGATGAATTGACATATTTTTGATGCGGTCGAGACCACCCCTGAGATGCCCGAGCGGCCCTTGCAGACCCATCGGTATTGCCCTTTCGCTTGAGCGGCTCAGAGCCCGCTTGGGTCTGATCCTTCCAGTCTCACAAATCCAGTTGAAAACCAGCATCAGGCACGACTTAAACTGGCAGAGGTGGTAGCCCGACACGCGCGTGTGAGTACCTGTGTTTTTTCACTCTGTGTATTTACGGTCTAAGCTGTAAATAGTGCTTGGAGTCTTTCTAAGCTTATTTCCAGCTATTTTTTTGGTAGAGCGTTTAGGTAGTTGTCGAAGCACGGGGTGGGCTGCATGTTTCTTCTGTGTCACGAGGCTTTCGCCCAGCGACTTACCCGCTCACCTCAGCTCCTGTCAGAAATCGGCTGCCGAGGAGAGGGTGGCGTTTGCAACAAATTCTCCGCTTCTCTGGAAACACAGGAAAAGGAAAACATTTTTCCTATTAGTAACTGGTCGGATTTGTATTTCTGCTTGCATGAGAATATATCCCAAATTTACGGAGAGGGGGTTGTTTCGGGGTCCTCTTAACCTGAGAACTCTTGCGGGTGTGTTTTTTACTCCTGGCAGTAGAACTACATTCACTGTTTCTCCTATTTCCAATCTTAATTTCTAAACGTTCTGGGAGCTGCAATGTAATCGTCACCATGAAATGTCAAGTTGCCATTGATAAGAGACAATTTTATGTTGATTTTATTATTTCTTTTTTTTTTTTTCTTTTAACTAGTGGCTCATCTAGGCTGAGGAAGGTCAGGTACCCTTGAGCCTTTAATCACTGTGGTAGTGAAGATTATTCTGTTTAGTCCTGGTGAAACTTACTGAAAATAGTCAGTCGTTTGCGCGTGCTAGCATTATTTTTTTTTTTTCCTAAGGTAATAAGGATGCTGATAGGCATTTCTTTGCTCCTAAGGCAAGCATAGTATTGATACAGAAGTGTTTTCTTTTGAGACATCAGAATCAGGTCTGGTTTGTGTTATTTCTGTATGCCTAACTGTCCTTCTAGGCTTGTAATATTCTCTGGAATTCCCACGGTTTTCTGCAAACAGCTTCATTATTAGATGTGTGCCTTCTGAAGTCTCTGCTTAGGTTATCTTCAATATCATGATGATATTGAGGTCACGTCTAGCAGCCAGGCAGCCCAGGTTGTATAAATGTAGGGAAAAGGAGGAATGGACAGGGAACAGGGGCAGAACAAGGGGTTATGGAGGAATCGGGGCTGTATAATTTACTTACCTTTGTGGGAAGGGTCTACATCTGGTTATAAATGAAACTTCTCCAGATCTTTCCCCAAACTTGAGGTTTTTTGCCTGAGATAAAGACAGTGCGGAGAGAGATGTGACATGACCAGAGACAGTGGAGCAAATGCTCGTGGGAGTATGGATTATGCTGTTTTGGAGAACATCTGTTTTTAAATTATTGATTTGCTCCAGCAGCAGCTTTGAAAATACGTAAAATTGCAAAGGTAAGAATGCAGATAGATGGTTGATAAAGAAACCACCCAACAAAATTGGACCCAGATGGAGAAAGTGGGCTCTGTGTTCTTGAGCTACGGAAAGGCTCACCCACGTTTGTCCCCCTTCCCTACTATTCTTCCGCACAACGCGAGGAACGCTGCGCTGCTTTGATGCGTTGGAGCTGAGAGTAAGAAAGTAGTAGCGAGCCTGTTGTCAGCGTGTCGCGCTTGCTGAGGGTTCACAGCACTGTCCCTGTGCTGCGCCGCCACGAAGGACAGAATGTAGGCTTTGTCCCTCCGCAGACCCAAGAGGGATGCACGTGGTGGAGCAAAGGCTTCAGCGACAGAGTCCCCATTCATCGCTGTGCCGGGGTTGGTTTTCGCCGCGTTCCGTGAGCTGTTTGTGGTATAACTCGGGGCATTGCACAGAATAATATTGGGCACAGATAACCTGGCAAAGCGACTAGAGATGCTGGAGAAACTTCAAGGGAGGACTGGTTTTCTTTCAGCCGAGTGGTGGATTAAGTTTCTCGATTACCAAGCTAGCACAAACGAAAAAAGAAGTAAAGCGTGACACCGAAGTGCAGATTCGGAAGCTGCTGTCGTATGTTCTGTTCAACCTGTTTCTCTAGGATTTAGCCCAAGGTGTTTTATAGCTGCAGGATTCTGTACGAATGTAGCTCTGCGTAGGTGCTCTTTGCCTTTATAGTGCTCCCTTTCTAAAGAGGGACCCTCTCCTAGAATTAAAGGAAGATGATTTCAGGTCATGTTTCTTCTTTTGAAGCTCTTTTTTTTTTTTATTTTGTGTTTTTTTCCTCTTCAGTTATGTGGCAACTAAGATGCTGGTTGTATCACCTTCTTCAAGCTTATCTGCGAACATCTTGCTGATGAGGGGGGTCCTTAAAATCCCTGTGTTTTACCTCTTAATAATTCAGTAACGCCGTGTACGGGAAAAATTTCATTGAGTCATGTAGCACTCTGTGTTCTAGAGCTAAAACACTCAGTTGTGATTATGTTTGGCATTAACATGCCCTGTTAGTTTTCCTCGGAGACCAAACCTGACTTATTAAATTGATGACAGACTTGCCCTTGGGGAGTGACCTTTCTAAATCGTCTTCACTGCCGGCCTCTTCTGCAGTTAGTTGCTTTTTTGGGTTCTGGCCATCGCAGCGGTGAATTAGTGCCAACAATTTGAGAGCCTCTTTTATCCAAGCATTTTGGTACCTGTACATACACGTGGGTGGGAAGTGCTGATAAAAATGCTGGGTCATTTTTCATGGTTTCGAGGGGGCTTCTTTGTATGGGCTGTAAACTTGAAAATACCCAGTAGAAGACAGCATTCATTCCTTATGTCTATAACCAAGCCTTGTGTAGTTACGTCATGTAAAAAATTATTTTATTCTTTTCTGGCATTTGGAAACTAATTTGAATTTAAAGGAGGTATAAATGTAAAATTCGGGGAATGTTCCAGCTCTGTGCCTGTACTTATTCTGGGACAAAAAACCCCCGTGCTCTGTGTCTGTTCAGATTTACCCATTTTTAAAATAGAATGCGTGATCGAGAAGAGCTGCTAGCCATGCGTAGCTAGGCTTTGAGTACAAAATCTCCGTGTGGCATATTTGGGTTCCTAAGGAGGCATTGCCAAAGTATTATTTAAGTATCGGATTTCAGGCTGCATATTTTCAGTCAGCTTGTTTTGCAAGCACCTAAAATTACTGTAACTGAGAAAAAGGGGAAAAAAGCGTAGTTTGCACTTTTGGTAACAATATGTATGTAATCACCTCCTGGTTAATGAATTAGTTGGCTCTTTCTTTACTCAGCAATAGGAGGGAGAACTGCTGGGATAATCAGCAAGTATTGGCAAGTGGGATTTAGCAGCGTATACATTAATGTTTCCTTTAAATAGTTTTCAAGTAGAATAGATCAAAAATTTGAATATCTCCCCTTATGTGTCTAATTATTTTCCAGAAGCTGAGGCAAATTAAATATTTAAAATTGTGCAGTATTTAATTACTTTCTTAAACCTCGAGAAAGCACACTGAATGGTTTTATTTCCCTTTTAAAATGCAATCCGTGTCTGCAGAACAAACTCTTAATTTTGATTTTAAAACATTGAACCTATTTGAAGGCTGTTTTCCCCCTGCTCCCCCAAAGAGGTCTTCTGTAACGTCAAATATGCACGTGATGCATTCGATATTCAAAAATAAGCCCAGTTTCAGGCAGAAAGAATGATAGAAGCAGGGATCACCAAGGCAAAATACACAAATTACTTAAAATTTTGAGTCTGGCTGTGTTTGTGCTCTTCTCCTGCCTGAAGGCTGCCAGACTCTAGATGCATTCTTTCCTGGGAACTAACCAGTGCTCCCTGGCATGATTTTTTACTTCCCCTTATGTCTGTATTTGAAAAAGCGTATGTGTAGTCCCTAAATGAATATAGTGGTCAACAAGCTATGGATTGCAACCCACAAAACATACTTGCTCAAGCAAGTTTCATAATGCCCAATGTAAAACAAATACCGGAGCTACTAAAACGGGAATACTTGCTATACGTGCATGTATTTCATGGATGAGAAAAGCTGAAGGAAAAATCCCTGTCTGAGTTTTTCCTGAGCATGCTTTTTCCTGTCAGATTGAAGTTACTGGAGCTCTGGGGACAGAATGTGGTTCTTCGGTACCTATTTACGTTTTCCCTGGTAGGGCAGGACACCGCTACACGGCAAGAACAGTTACTTACGGTTCTTAAATAACTGGTAGTTTCGTCCTTCATAATTGGATCCCAAGGAAGTAAAGCCAGTAGTGTCCCTCCAAAGCAGCAATGTTGTTAGAAAATCATTCCGTGGGCAGCAGCATCTTTTTGTTGTTGTTGTTGTTGTTCCTAAAATAAAATTCTTCAATAGCAGATTGCCATGGTGCATGCTCGGGAGGTAACTCAGCTGGTCGCTGCTGGCTTGAACACAGTGCAAAATTAGAGGCTTGATTACAAAATACTCATGCTTAGCAGTGTTCTTAACCTCAGCTGTTCAGTCTTTAGCCAGAGCTTCTTGAAGTTGTTGGCTTTTAAATGGTTTTATATATATATATATGTAAAAAAAATATTAAAAAGGAACGTGAAATGTATTTCCTTGTCTTTTTTGCTTGGTGGTCCACATTGGCTTCTTCCACATGATTGCCCTGCTGTGAAGGTTAGGAACCTAAGAAGAAAAAGAGATTTCTGTGACCTTTTGCTTTCTCTGTCAAATCCTTTAAGAAATTATCAAATGCTGCCAAGGTTTATGATATCATTAAAGACTTACTAACACCTTTTATAACCACCTAATGCTCCGAGTAGAAGAAAAAACTCAGTTATAGTGTGTCGTGTGACCAAGCACACTGGCTCACAACTTCAAAAACAGGGCTTAAAGTCTGTTTGTGTGTTTGTTTTGTTGTTTCTTTCAAGTACAACTTCTCAATGCTTACAGAAATACACTTGGTTCTGGGAAGATCAATGGAAATTGTTAAATGGGCAGTGCTGCTGCTTATCCAAACTGCACTGGCCTTTTGTTCTTTTTTCCTTGATTTCGGCTGTTAGTTTCTCGACAGTTTGTAGATAGTAGTGCGCTTTGTATTTCGGGAGCAGGAGGTGACTTCCATAATAGCTGCTGTGACCCTGCCCTGCGGGCATCTTTGTGTTTGTTTTCATCTGAGTTTGGAGCACATATATATGCACACATACTTATAGGATATATATACACACACACATATACAAACTTTCCACCAAACAAAACCCAGTATCGCAGCAGTTCTAACGCACCTGTGTGGAAAAACAAAAGGAAATAAACTTTTCCATTAAGCACCCTTGGTCCTGGCTGTACAGCGGTGAGTTGTCTGCCAGGCAGTGGTTCTGATAAACTGGTTATCAAAAGCTGCCCGTCTCTTTGTGTGAGGTGTGACTAAACAAATGTGCTTTTTTTTGCCCCCCAGCCCAAGGGCTGAAGTTGACTGGGATAAAAAACAAAGTAATTTTTCATGTGCTTGCTATAGGGTGACTTTGACGGTGACATTTCCATGGGTGCCTCTGTGTTACCCACGAGACCAGCTCGAGTTGTGTGCCTCTCTGCATCTTCAGCCAGCCCGTCAGACTTGGGGTTTTTATCTGCCCTCTGTATGTGAAATATTTCTTGATTTAGTCAGCCTTGATAGGAGAGCAAAATCTGACGTTGCCCTCAGCATTTCAGTACGAGTCTGTGCTGTCATTGCTGACGGATCGGGGAAGGTTGGAGACCTTTGCTTTTAAATGTTTGGAGAAGGTCAGGAGGAGGAAAGAGAGAGGAGAAGGAGAAGGGGGAACAGGACAGAGAAGAAAAACTACCTTGGAAACTGTAAGTTGTAGGAGAACAGGGGGGAAAGAAAATTCACTTCTTCAGATTGAACCCCAACTTGTAGCTGTATCTACATCACCGCAGGGTGGGAGATGCAGTTGATGGGTGGTCAGTGCTTATCAGCAGCTGGGAGAGAGATCCCTGGGTTTTGAGGGATGGTGTAAATAAGTAAAATAGTTTTCACCCCAGACGACTAGTAAACTGCGTGGACAAAATACACACAGGAGAGGGAGAAGCCATCGACTTGGTTTAGAACCAGGGTACGGGGAAGCTGATGTCCTCAAATAGTACGCATCGTGTGCGGGTACAGAATATAGAAGCGAAAGGTGGGGTTCTAGCAGGTTTTTGCCGTTTTCTCTTTGTAGACCTCTTAGTACCTTAACTGCAAACCCCTGCTTTTATTTTCTCTGTAGCCAACTGCATGGACTTCTGGGGTTTTTTTTTGTGCAGTTCCACTTACTCAAGGACAGGGTTGGCAAAGTCTTGGTCGATTCTGACAGTGACTGGCATCTTTATATACAGATACATATACTTGTCCTACTAAAAAGTTACAATATATGTCATATAAATATGTGTTGTATATTTATACATATATATCTCATAAATATTCAAGTGCTTTTTCTTTCTAACAGAAAACATCTCTCGCTGTCTCGGCAAAATCTTTCTTCTTGTAACTTGAAAATTATTTCCTCTGTGCATCATCCTTCTGAACGATTGAAGACTGCCTCCTTTCAGAGACATAATCTGTCCTTTTTCTACTCTTTTCTGGATATCTTCTAACTTGTCCACATGTTTCATGGAGTACAGCAGTGAAACTTGACCAGAAATGCTCCAGCAGAAGGCTTTCCTTGTGGACCTCTGTTGCTGGCTGGCTGCACCAGCACAACATTTGGGCTTCTTTTTTGCAAGAGTGAGATGTCGTCAATGTTTTTTTTCGGTTTTTTTGGGTTTTTTTTGTGAGTGTGAGATGTTGTTAATGCATATTGAGCTTTTTGTGCACTGTAACCTCTAGCTCTCTTCCTCAGAGACTCCCGCTGGGCTGGGAAAGTGCAGGCTGGGCGGTCAATGAGAGTTGGAAAACGGGTTGTGAGGTTGGCATGGGATAAGGAAATAGGAGAAGGGATAACAATGACTTAGAGGAAAACTGCTTGAGTGAAGAAACTGTAAAAATATTTCACCGGGAGGGGGAAAAAAAAAAAGAAAAAAAGGACAAAATTGAAATATTTTTTCCACAGTTACTAAACCTGATGCCAAAGGGATTTTGGCAATGAATGTGCCAAAGTTTGGTTTGGGTGTCAAGATTATAACCTGGCTGAGACTAGGAGATGGCCAAAGAAATCTGTTTTTCTTGTATGTGCAAGACAGTATTGTTAATAGTATTGTTAATGGTTTGAATGTATTTTCTTGAAACAGTAGTAATTATATAAGTTTCAAAAAATGATACTTTAAACTTTTCCGTAGCTTTCTTAATCCCACATTTTGAATCGCAGGGCTACTTGTGTAGTGTCCGGGGTGGGCACCTATGCAGAAAAACTCCAGTGATGCTTTTGGTTATTTAGGATGTGCCACACATACACAGCAAGTTTTTCCTTTCTCAAAAGAGGGGAGATCCTCACTCATTGAAATGATTTGTCTTCCAGAGTGGACAAAACACTGTGCGTCTTTGTAGTGGGCTAAAACCCTGCAAAATTTCACCATGTTTTTTTTTTTTTTCCCAGTAATCCCAAGATTGTTTTTTCAGCTGCTTTTGTTCAGCATAGCACTTAATGTGAGTGGGGGGGGAGGGAAAAAAGAGAGGTGGTTAAAGTATGGAACTTTTTTTTTTTTTTAAAGTTCTTTGACATATTCTTGTTTCAGACTCCTTTCCGCGTTGACATTGTTGATGTTGTGTGCATGTAAAGGGGTGTGCGGTGTCCTGGGAGGGATGTCAGCAATTTGTGCTCCTGAGTCAGCAGAAGTTGGTGGGAAAAAAATAAAAGGAGAGAAGCGTGGTAACCACTGCGGTGAACACCGTGGTTCTGATCCCGGGGATGGGTCTTAAGCCCCTCCTGACAGCCACAGTCCCCTCGGTTACGAATCTGACCCTGTAAAGGCTTTCTTCTGGAGAGTCACACAGCTGTGACTCCACCCTGCCTCGCTTTGACATTTCCACATTAGCCTGGAGGGGAACTCTTAAAATCTGCGTCCCCGCGCTGCTTCGGTCGCCAGTTTAACGAGGACTGAGGACTGGGATGGATCCGGGAGCAGGAGGGAATGGAGCTCAGTGGTCATTGGAAAATCGTGTTGGCAAATACCGGTTGTACTCGTTGATAATTTCTGACCCAACTGTTACCGAATTGGTCCAGAAATTGTATTGGAATCTGGGAGCTTTATTTCTCCTTTGGTCTTTCACTTCGGGCTATTTCAAATGAAAACTGTAAGAATTGGATAGGAACGCACCGTTCAATTTAACATTTTCCCACTTCTGCTGTGGGCTGGGTTCAAGGTTTTGGTGGCTTATTTGTTTTGTTTTGTCTTTTTTTTTTGTTTAAGAAATTAATATTCATAGTAACGATGCTTGAGCATGCGCACTGCACGCCGCAGAATCGACCCGTGCTTCGTCTCTCAAGGCTTGTATGTCGGTGATGACACTATTTGTTGCTGAGCATGTGCTGTGATCAGGGCTAAAATTTGAATTGTGCACTTTGCAGAAATGCTGAGTAACTGCTGTTTCCCTTTTATTTGCTTTTAAATAATTCAAAAAAGATGCTCATACAAAGCTGTGGGCTCCCTGCTGCATAATTAATGCTACAACAGAACCGCAGCAGCAATAAAATAATTAGTCAAAAAGCAGCTCTGCCTGTCTGCTGCCTACAGAGAACATCCCATCCTACCTTTCTGTCACTCTGGAAGTGTAGATCCAGGTCTCGCCACAAAGTTTGAAATGAGGTAGCTTTTGCTCAAGTCCCTCTGTTGAAATTTACGGAGGGGGTAAAAAGCAGGAGCAGTGAGCCGACATGCCCCCAGAGAACTCGGAGGAGGTCTCTCCCAAAGGGCTGGTGGATGCGAGGGAAAATCGAGCCTCTGCTCTCAGGAAAGCAAGATCTGTCAGTTTTAATAAAGGTAATTAAACCCTTAATAAAGGGTGGAGCAGGGTGTGATAAGGCGGGGGGGGGCGGGGATGTTGGGGTCAGCCACTGGCTTTTCGCGAATTGTTTGCAAAAGAACCTGAGGTGAGCTCCCAGTCGTGGCTGAATTGTGATTTTTTGGTGGGTTTTTTTTTTTTCTTGGATTGGTACGTTAAATACTTTTGATGCTGAAGCTGAAAGTTAACAATGATTCCTTTGTGTAGCAGTGCCTTTTGAAGTAAAGAGCCCTGCATCTACAAGAAAACATTATGCAGAGGGATAAATTCTGCTTTTAAGTCTGTGTTTTATATATAAATGTCTTATGAGTCTTTTTAGCACAATATATGTTACCGTGAATATTTACATATGAAAAGGAAATAGGATTTTTAAACTATTTAGTTGAATATGTAAGTATCCCTGTCCTTGTTAGATTACTTCCCACCCGTCCAAATAATCAGCAGAGAACTTCCCGGCTGTTGAATTTCACTCCTAGTGCTTGCAGTCCTTCTGGAGTGCTGATACCTGGTTCTGTCTTGGCTCTGTGATACCAAAGTTTCTCAGAAAGCTTTAACGTTCGTATGCACAGGTCAGGCGCTGCTTCCTGCTTTTTTTTTTTTTGAAGTCCCCATCTTAATTTTTACCCCAGCATTTCCTAAACTGGGGACATCTTTAGACCAGCTTGCTCAGAGCTCCATCCAACCTGACCTTGACTGTCTCCAGGGATGGGACCTCCGTCACCTCTCTGGGCAAACTGTGCCAGTGTTTCACCACCCTCAGCGTCAAAAATTTTGTTCCTTAAACTTCGTGCTGAGAGGGAGCCCAAACACAGCCCTAGAGACTCCTGCTGCCTTCCCCTTCACGTGGAAGGCACCTGTGAGTGGGCTGGGCAGGCAGGGCAGTTGTAGGCAAGAACCTCGAGTTGGACGCCCTAAGGAGCAAGCGGCATAGAAACCCCTGGTGGAGAACCAGCCTTAGCGTAGGGTGAGCAGCCGCTCTGGCGTCAGCTTCCAGGGAGCCACTGGAAAGTTGTGTCATAAAAACTCCGATCCTCTTCGCAGCATACGCCGTGTGACAGACAGCCTTGCCTAGGGGTCTGTATCTTAGGGATTGTGTTGAGTCACGCAGCTGATTATTCAAATGTAAATAATAACTGACACATGTTAAAATTTGAATTCCATTAGGTCGAGGTTTTTAGACTTAGGCAAATGGGATTTTTTTTTTTTTTAATGTAAGACTGTAACATGGTTACTAGCTTTGACAAAGAGGCTTTTTCCCCCCGTTACAGAGAAGCCGACAATAATAATAAGCAAGCAGACAAGGTTACGCAACAAGGGGATATTTTAATCTTTGTTTTGCCGAAGACAGGCCAGAGTGAGGTACCTCTTAGAAACAATCTACTTCACTGATGCTTTGCTTCAGCAGATTGACAGTATCTCGGAGAAGAAAATACATGTTTGCTATACCTGTCACAGACATCTTTCAATCACTGCAACAGATGTTCCAAGCGTGTTGTTCCTCTGGTAGGTTTTTTTTTTTGGGGTAATCAAAATACTGCAGTCTAAATATAGTTTAGATTTGTTGAGGTGCCTTGCTTGAATATGATTCAAAGTTGCATTATACCAGGTTGAAATCATAGTGTAACAGGGCAGAGCCATTCGAAAGACTGTAAGATTATTTCAAACCCAGGTAGGAGATTGAATTCAATCATATTTAAAGCCGTTCCAAAGAAGTGCTTTTTCTAACGTATATTGCAACCTGATGTAGGATGAACACTGGTAGCATAGCAAACTCTTCTCCCCTGTTCGTTATTTGGAATTACCTTGGATAAAAATGGAAAAAAAATACTTAGTTAAAATAGTTCTTTCTTCCTGTGTCTG
The DNA here is from genome assembly GCA_020746105.1 of Trogon surrucura. Lineage (NCBI taxonomy): Eukaryota > Metazoa > Chordata > Aves > Trogoniformes > Trogonidae > Trogon > Trogon surrucura. The sequence goes on along the minus strand of CM036619.1, from coordinate 99,957,559 downwards.
CAGTGTTGTCTCTCATGACAGCTGTATATTACGCATCAGGAATATGTGGACTTTGTTTTGCTTGCTTTTTTCCACTGAGATGGAGTTTAGCATTCAGGAACGGTTGGAGTGGCTGAGATTGGAGAGAGAACCAATACGCGTGCACAACGGGGAATTGGGGGAAGACCGTGGCCTTTATGATCCCCTTTTTGGCATCTGGCATCAGGACACATATGCAGGTAAAGTTGCTGAATTGCAGGATCTGGGACGATGTGCTCTTTCGTTTCCAAAAACGATGAGTAGAGCAACACCAGGATGTGGTTCAAGGTTTATTTCATCACTTGGACTTTGACTCCAGTGGAAGAGGTTGGAATTTCAGCTTTGGAAAACATCCGTTTCCATCTCCTTTGTCATCTTGTAATCTATTTTTGTTTCGTTGCTGGTTAATTTTTTATTCAAACACTCCTCCAAGAAGGAATTGTAGGGGAATGCAGGTGCTGTGTTCTCCAGTCACTAATGACTGAAAACAGCGTCCTGTATGGGTTCCTTCCAACCCAACGAGTTCTGTGATTTTGTGCCCCTTTTTGGGGAAGGAGAGGGGTGCTGGCGTGGCAGTCGTGCTGAATCACGTGGCAGAACAAGCAGCCTCTTGAAGGTCCTGCATCTACAGGAAAACTCGCTAGTAGTTGACTGGAGCATATGTTTTTGAGGTTTCGCCGCAGAGAGCAGTTCGTAGGTTTCTTCCACAAATGCAGAGTTAAGATTGTTCATACTGATCTTTCTTTTTCTTTGGTTTCAAACTTCTCTGCCAGCAGCATGGCTGTAGTTAGTTATTTGTTTCTTTGTGTTACACTGTTGACTCGGTGCCTGTAGGTATTTAAGCTGTAAGAGCAGTGGGAAAGACCTGGAACGTCTAATTTCTCCCTCTTTTTGCACTGTTGATCTTGTAATTAGACAGAAGTCCTGTAGCAATCTCTGCGGGAGAAGCTTGACAAGGTTCCTGGGTAATTTTACATAGACAGCTGAATGTACTTTGGTCTTTTTGCAGTGTGATCGTGGCTTTCTCTTAAATGTTTTCATGAACTATATATTTTTATTAGTTTTTTAATGAGAACTCATTAACCTGATACTTGGGTTTGCTTTCCTATTTGAAGAGCTGAGTGGGGCACATCGGGAGAGTCATGGCACTGGGGTTTCAAACTTCGCCTCTTCTGTCCAGCTCCTATGCCAACGTGTAGGAGTCATGGTGAGACCTTTATTTCCTGAAAGGTAAATTGGTCGTTTAGGGACAGACACAGGAGGTTCTTCATTTCTTTCTCCTTACCCATTTGTAACAACAAAGTTTCCAGCCAGATGGTGATGTCTTCAGCTCAGGATTCAGCCAGGCAAATTACTGCGAGTGAGGAGAAGAGGTAAAATTTCATGGAGGCGAGTAGAGTAAAAGATGTTCCTGCCTACCCGTAGCGTTCGGATGTGGCTGGTAAGAATGGGAAACGCCTTGACCTGAATGTAACCATCTGCCCTGGTACTTTGCCATCTGTCTCGAGACAATAGGTCTCGACAAGCTCTCCTGACAAGGCTGTTGGCCAAAAGAGGGAAACAGAAGAGTTACCTAAAAATATATTTCTTCAAAACTATGTGCTGTAGAATTCAACCAAGACCTTGGTTTTAGCTCCAGTAGAAGCCTAAAACTGGCACAAACCGTTTTCCGAGGTTCACTTTTCTGTGTGTATAAAGAAAGAAAATACACCAGTAGTTCAGCCCATGGGGCCAGAATATTCCGAAATGAAAGGTTTTTCAGACAGGTTTCTTCCTCTTTCTCCAAGCGAGGAGAGGGGGTGATACAATTTCAGGGTAAGAAATCACTGGCGGAGAGAAACCGAAGCGCTTGCTGACGCGACACCTCCCCGCTGAACATTAATGAGCTACAGTTCAGTGCCTATATGTAAGGTCCGTGGCTTTTTGTGTGTGCTTAGCTTGTCGAAAGTTTCTCGGGGCATTGAGGGCAGGCAGTGTCGTTTGTGCCACAGGCAAAGCCCTCAGCCTGTGGCGGTGACCTCGTTTGAACTGATAAATAGCTGCCTTATCCGTAACCTTTAGCAGCTGAAATATGTTCACCCTCTCTGCAGCGTTCTAAGGTTTGCTTCGAAAGAGATCGCTGGATAAAGCATATAGATATATGCGCTGCTCCGTGTGATCTTTTTCTGGCTTGTAGCAGCACGTCAAGGGAATTCCAGAGTTTAGGAGTAGTGGAGCAATCGCTTTTCCGTGTGATTCCATTTTTATTTTTATTTTCTCCTGCTTTCTTCATCGTGAAGAGTGCTCATTCATAGGGATGCGCAGTGTTGTACAAACTGTTGATCTTGAAGAAAGCAGCAGAAAAAAAAAAAACGCATGGCAGAATGAAAAGTTGGATTTTGTCCTCTTAACTTAAATTGAGACTCATTTTCTGTTTGCATTGTCTGGTTTAATTTGAAGGAAGACAGGCGATAATGAGGGTGGTTCATTTTGTCGGTTCGCAGTGGCTCAGATTTAGAGGAAAAAAACCCTTAATCAGCACCGTACTTAAGGGCTCCTGTGTAAGAAAGTTATTCTTAACCTTCAGCAAATGCTTATGGGCTGCCCTGAATAGTAACAGGTTTAAGCACATGCTTAAGTGTTTTCCTGGAGGAAGACCTAAGCATCTTGGCAAGCATCGCCTGACGGCTTCTTTTACCTTTATCATAAATCCCGGGGACGAGCTTTTCTTTCATCTCTTGGCAGATGATCTGGGTGTACGGGCTTTTTATTTATTCCCCCCCCCCCCCCCCCCACCTTGCACTTGGCTCGCTTTCCACGGCCGATGGCGTGATCAAAGTCCGTGCCTTGCCTTTCGCCTGCCAGTTCTCCCTCCTCTCCCCGGGGCTCGCTGGTCCCAGGGTGTTTGGACGTTAGTGGGAAGAAGGAACGGGGATTGCGGGGAGTTGTTTCTCCACGGTGGGACTGGAGTGGGTCAAATGGGCACCCACTGGCTGTTGGCTGGGAAATGCAAAGAAAGGGAGAGGGGAAAAAAGGAGGCGGGGGGGGGGGGGAAGAGAGATACAGGGAGGAAAAAGAGAGAAAGGGGGAAAAAGAGGGAAAGGAAAAAGAAAGGAACGGGGGAAATGGGGAAACAACAATAAAAATAGAAAAGGGAAAAGTAAAGGAAAAAAGGCTAAGAAAGGGGAGAAAAAAAAAGGGGAAAAAGAGGAGAAGGGAGGGAAAGGGAGAAAAGAAAGGAGATGAAAAAGAAAGGGGAAGAAGAAGAGGCAAAAGCAAAAGGGGGGGAAAAAGGCTAAAAAATGGAAGAAAAAGGAAAAGAGGAAAAGAAAAGGGGGGAAAGAAGAAAAAGGGAAAGAAAAGGGGGGAAGAAGAAAAAGGGAAAGAAAAGGGAAAGAAGAAAAAGGGAAAGAAAAGGGGGGAAAGAAGAAAAAGGGGGAAGAAGAAAAAAGAAGAAAAGGGGGGAAGAAGAAAAAAGAAGAAAAAGGAGGGGGAAAAGAAGAAAAAAGGGAGGGTTACTGCCGCGCAGGCTGCGTTACGCAGGTTGCGTTGCGCGGGGTGGGGGGGGCAGTGCCGCGCAGGCTGCGTTACGCAGGTTGCGTTGCCCGGGGTAGGGGGGGCAGCGCCGCGCAGGCTGCGTTACGCAGGTTGCGTTGCTGGGGCGGCGCGGGCCCCTCTGGGCAGGGCCGGGCGCGCTCCTCTTGCGTCAGCGGCGGGCGCGCGCTGGCGGCGTTGCCATGGCGAGGCGGCGGGCGCGGGCAGTCACGTGCCGCCCGCGGCGCCTCCCGGGATGTGGCCGGGCCGGGGGTGCCCCGGGAGGGGCCGGGCCCGGGGCCGGGCAGCGGCCCCCGGCTGTTGGCGGGCAGCGGTTTAAATCCCGTCAAGCCGGTGGCGGCGGCGGGGTTAAAGGGTTCGACGCGTTCGTGCGGGGGCTACAGCGCAAGGCTTGAGGGGGGGTCGGTTCGAGGCTTAAGGGCGGCGTGAGCGGTTCCGAGTGCCCCGGCTGCTGGGCGCTGCAGGGGAGGGCTTCTTTTAGCTTTCCCCCGAGTGTTTTATCACCTTTTGCACCTACACCGTGCGTACAAACGTAGCCTGAAAGCCCTTAAGTCCACATGCCAGCCCCGTGCCGGTGCGTAGCCCAGCTCGAGTCCCCGACAGGTGTCCGTGAGGTGGCGGGAAGGGATGACGGAAGAAGACACCCCGTGTGCCCGGGTAAGCCTGCCTCCCCTGCCCGGGTCAGCCTGCCTCCCCTGCCCGGGTCAACCTGCCTCCCCTGCCTGGTCCTCGTTAGCATTTTGCTCTGTCTCTTGCTTGGTGTCAGAAGGGGAACAGTTGCCACTGATGGGGTTTTTTCGCACTTTTGAGCTTTTTTAGCTGCTCTCTGCTAGCTTGGAGCCCGGGTGGGACTTTCCTGAGCCCCGTCGCTGCCGTCTCTTGGAGGATCTATCGAAAACTTGATCGGCTCCAAGTGGGGTTTGGAGAAGGCGACGGATCTCGCCTAGAACAAAGCGTGAAAAACGCTGTACTGCAAAATCCGGTGTTGTAAACGTGTATCCGAAGAGAAGCAGTTAATAATAATATTCATTGCTGGAAAACAAATGCATGTGGGGGCTGGGGGCGAACCTGGAGTAAATTCAACATTCTTGAAACTGTTTTAGAGCAGTGGGGTAAGAAATACGTTGGGATGTAAGAGAGCACACTGCTGGGAAACAAGCTTATGTTACACCCACAGAGCATTTACTGTACATTAGTTATAACCCTGTTGTTTTTGTTGTCTGCAATTAATTGAGTAATTTCTTCCATGACTGAAAGTGCAGGTTAAGCGTGTTTGCCTTGAAAGGCCGTCTCCTGAATCAAGACGGCTTTTGCACTCGCTGTATTAACGAGCTCCCCCAAAGTACATTTTCTGCGCCGAGGTTATGAATTCCTGAAAGGTGCCGGTGGGGGTTAATTCACCGTTACGTAAACAGCCAATAACAGTGTTTCATTGTGCTGGAATTGCTCTAAAATAGTCATTAGCTTCCAGGCTGCTGTCAGGAAAAAAGGCTCTGTTTGGTCTGCGGGAACAAAGACATTTTACTTTTGCAAATATTGTTTGTGTGAAAAAGACAGCAATGGACTGCGAGAACTTTAAAGTGAGGACGCTGTTGCCTAGAGCAGGTGAAGCCTGACCTTGGGCTGTAGCTTGGCTTTTACAGCTGTGACAAGCTCTTTATCTTCGAGTTGCGCTGGGAAGTGTGTGTGGGGGGAAACACCCAACAAAATCGCACCTGAACCTGTTTTCCAAGTATTTATTGCACAAAGACACAGGAGAAGAGTGTGGTTGCTTTGGTTAGCAAAGCGTGCCTGCTACCTGTGTGCGTGGATATTCTAAAAACGCCAGAGTCAGGGCTGGTGATGTGTAAAGCTGGAGAAAAAAGCGGCCACAGCGAACTGTGTGAGCCCAAAGATGGGATTTGTCACAGCAGGGTTATGCAATGTTGTTTGGGACACTCCAGGGAAACGGTTTTTGGAGGGACTGGGCACCTTGGCGCGGGGCCTGTCTCTTGGAGGGTGGCAGATGATGCCCGCAGCCATTTCTGGTGGCTTCTGGTTTTGAAATGTCCTGTCGGGAGTGTACCGTTCTGTTGCTGGGAGCGTTTATTGAGCGAGTCAGGCCTGGGACCTGTTGAAGGAGCCTGCAAAACTGACGCCATCGTCTTTGGATACGGGCGGCTGTTGTTTGCTCGGAGAACTTGGAGTGTTTGGATATGAGAAATCTGTGTGTGTTCAGGCAACCTTGGTTGGCCCCGAACTGGCCGACCGCTGTTTTTGAGGGAACTGGAAATATTGCTTCTGCTGCAGTTCTATGAGGAGAGGGTACAGTGATGGGTTTTTTTTTGTGTAAGTCAGATATATTTTTTTTGTTTTGCATATATCTGATGTTCGTTAATATTGGCAACTACTTCCCAAGGGATAGAGTAACTTATGTTTTGGTTGTTTCAGCTATAGGGGTTTGACTCTCGTTTATTTTAAAACGCAGTATTGCTCTGCATCACCAGCAGTTATTTGTTTAGGCTGGTAAGGCAGGCACATGACTTTGTGTTAACTTGGCTTTCCCTTCCGTCTCCCCTGACCCCGGAGTAGTTCAGGCTGAAACTCAATAAGTTAATTGCAGTTACCTTGGCAAAATTAAAAACAAATGAAGGTGGACGAAGCTTGACCTTAAAACGATTTGGGATGGGCTTGGGCATATGTGGCTGAAAGCATTAATTGCTGCTGTTTTGGGAGTGCCTGTGGCAGCGTTTCAGTGAATGTTTCCTCCTCGAAGGAAGTGAGATTCCCTGTCCTCTGCTTCGCTTCTGGAGCCTCTCTGAAGCTCACTGGTTTTGTGAGTACCCTTAACCAATGTTGTGTGGATACCCCTTTCAGATAGTTTCACTTCCCCGACTCCAAAGTGTATCTTTATTTCAGGGTGTGTTTGCTTGTCACAGGGAATTAAGTGTTTGTGCACCATTCAAAAATGTCAGACCTTTACTACAGCCAATGTAACTGAAGTGGAATTAATGACATCTTAAATCAAGAATAATTTTTGCTCATTTGTCTGTTGCGTACCATGATTTGATTATAAATCCCAGCAGTGCCAATGGCCCTGGAGATGATAGATGACAGGACACAGTAGGTACTGCAAGATAAGCTATTAATGCTGATTTATCCAGTCCTGGCTTCTATTGTGAAAAGACATTGAGAAGGCACCTGTAAGTCAACTGTGAACTCCAGAAGAAAACCTAAGCACAAATCTTCCCATTTGATATATTTGGAAAACTTTTTTGTGATGTTAAATCCGACGGTGGAAGTTTGTGTAGTGTAGCATCACCAGAAATAATCCTAAACCTTTGCGAGTTGTCATTCATCTCAAAAGTGGGAGGTAGAGGTTGATCAAGAAAAGCACAGTTAAGGCTTCTGAATCTTGATGAAGATCATTCTGCTGGCCCCAGCCAGAGGAGAGATCTCAGGTGGGAGCCTGAGCTGGTTTTAAAGGAATACAGGATTTCTTTTGGTGGACCAAGTGTCCATCTGAGACACTGTACAGTTGTACCATACTGCCTTGGTCTTTACTGTCTGGGGTTTGTAGCTTACAAAGTGTGTGGTCAGAAACCAGTTCACACTGAGCACAGTAAGATTTTATTCTAGTTGAACATCCATGTCCTTCCAAGGACATAAATTATCAGGCTTTTATTGCTTAATAATAAGTTTTATCTTTAAAGATCATTTTCCAAAAGATCAAAATGAGTTGTTACCTCACCCAGGAGTTATGAATGTGATTCTCGGGAGCGCTTGGGAATCGAGTTAGATGAACGCTGTTTTAATTGGCAGGAGTTTCACCTTTAGCTTCCGTGGGAAAATTAGTTAAAAGGCGTCAGCAGCATCATAGTGCCTTTGAAAATTCTCAGCTGTATCATACGAGTTTTGTCTTTGCGATTAATTGCCACAAGTTGGAAGAAGGAGGTCCTTTCTAACCACCCCAATTTTGCATTGTCTGTACAATAACTGATGCGTGCCGTGGTTAGGAGATGCATACGGCAGTCAGGTGTGTTTTTGCAGAAGGGTTTTAGGCAGCTTGTTTTGTGTGAGCCAAGTCTGGAGACGATTAAACAGGGTTCGGTTTTCAGAAAATCCCTCGCTGAAAGCCGAGCTGGTTGAAGAGGACTGTGGTTGGGCGCATCAACTCAATAGCTACTTTTGAAGTCGTTGGAGTAACTATTTAGTACAACCTGTTAGAATGTGTAAGGGCAGGAGGAGTTCGTGCCCCCACCTCAGATGCAGGAGTAATAAGTGGTGAAATGGAACTAACTGAGCCTCCCGTACACTTTGGCGCACCCCTGGCAAAGGCACCGGTAAATGAGAAGATGCCCCCCTCCGAGAGATTAATTCAAGAGTGTGTGCTGTGTGAGCAGTTGGCAATAAACTGTCTAAATAGCTCCGTAAGACTTCACGTGTGCAGCAGCTATGTACCTTAGGGGTAGAAATTATCTTTGCAATAAAACCTCGGAGGGTGGGAACGTTTTGTGGGCTGGAGCTAAGGCATGAGGTGGGCACCGATACCAACCTCCCATACCCCACGGGGCAAGTTCCTTAACCCTGAGGCCCAGCATTTCCCCCCATAAGTAATTCTCTTTGGTGTTTCATATTCACTTCTGCAGCATTGTCCTACATGTTCTCTTTTGCCTTCCCATCACGAAGCTGTGCAGTCAAAAACAAGCATCACCTTCCCTTTTCCTGTAGAAGAGGGAATTTTGTGCTGCTGGTAGGCATCTTGCTACCTGTTTTTTGGTTGGTTTTTTTTTTTTTTTTTTAATTGCTCTGTGCCTGGAGGGTTTCCAGGGCAGCCAGTCCTTGCTTTCATCTACACCCTGGGATTCCAGAGGAGGGACGAAGAAGCAAACCTTTGTGTGTGAGATTTGGCTGGTTTGCAAAGTCATTTGCCACAGGGGAGTGGAAGTCATAACAAGGGAGTTCCCACAGAGAGGTGGATGTCGTGGGGTTGGGCCGGGAAGGTTTGATTTCCCAAGAAAATTGTAAGAAGAAATTCTGGTTCTCTTAAAATCCTTGGAAGCTTTGTAGGCAGCCTGAGCATGGTCTGGATTTCAGTGAGGAAGCAAGGGGTTAACCATTATTTTATATGTATATAGATGTATGTATGTGTGTGTATATATATATTTATTTAGACTTTCCACTGCTCTGGAGATATTTGAATTGAGAGGCTCTTTATTCAGCGTCCTCTGTTGGTGTGCAGTGTATTGGTGGGGGAGTCCTGCTCACCCAAGTTTGGAGCCTGGGGTTGGGGAAGGCGTTTCCGCTTCATCTGACTTAGTCCATGCAACAGATTTGTTCCATTTCTGCTCACCCTTGTCAGGGATGGGTGTATTGCTAAAACGAAGATCAGCATTTTTGAGATCCATAATCAAGTTTGCAAAAAAAAGCAAAGCCACGTCCCTGTTGAAATTACCTAAACCAGAAGTGTTTGCAGAAGGAGTCCTCTGAACACTGGTGAATTCATTCATAGATTTGAGTGAACAATAGATATTAAATCCACGTGGAAGCGTGTGCCAAGCCATTCCTTGTGGGTGTGTCAGATGATCTTCAGGGTAGGTTTATTCTCTATTCAAACATTGAAGCTCATTGAAATCAGATTAATCAGATTTGTAGGTCATCATTGACTTTTTATTTTTTTTTAAAGTGTGCCTTTGTTTTCCTTTATGACTTGTTTTTCATGTGGAAAAAGCAACAAAAACTAAAATGTCAGAAAACTCAAAACTCGTCACATTTCTGTGACATTTTTCTGAAACGAAAACGTGTATTCAATCAGGTTCATTGTTACAAATTTTAAATAGTTTGGATTGAATTTGAATTTTCAAAGTCTGCAGGGTAGTGTAAAGTAATAAAAAGTTTGAAACAAAGCTTTGTAAAAAAATTTTTTTCTTCTTTTTTGGGGGAAAGATGAAACTGACTGTTCTAGAAAATACTTTGTAATGGAAAAAAATAAATTAAGAAGCATCCTTTACACAAATGCCTTCAGATTTTGATACATTTTTGGGCAGTGAATTTTTTTTCTTTTTGGCAGATTCCCTCTGGCAGCACCCTCTTGTCATCAGCATGAGAGCCTACGGTGTTCCTGGGGAAGCCAGGCGTCAGCCTGTTTTAATCTCTAGGAAATAATCAAACAGCGAAACAGGGCTAGCCCTGCCCTTTGGTAGTGTTAGAATGGGAGAGATGACCAGCAGGTGATGAAATGAAATTTAGGGTTTCAAAACCCCAGAATATCTTAATGAGAGTTCTGGTGTTAATAAGGCTCTGTGTACCTTAACAGTGCATTTCCCAATCATGATGTGTTTTCAGTTTTGCAATTAATTTTATGGGTATGCATTTACTTTGGTTTTTTGGGGGTGATTGTGAGGGCAATGTGCCATATAATGCATTTTCCTCTCCAGCGCTAACGTATAACGTCAACCTGATTTCTTCAGACCCAGTTTTGATAGGGGGAATTTTAAAGGACAATATGTGGTTCGATATGCTTCATCTGCTTCTTGTTACGCAGGATTTGCAGGGTAATGCTTAAAGCCCCTTTGGTAATACAGTGCAGAGAGTCTTACTGGCTCGTACAGGGTATTCCCAAAACGTGTTTACCAGCACAGTTTTCTGCAGCCTTCTGGTTTTCTTTGGCATTATGCCTCACGGAAGCTTTACTGTTTGAACGCGTGGTGTCAAGTTAGTTCTTAAAATGTAAATTCTGACGTGTTTATAAAGCAACAGTTTGTAAATGAACGTGGCCAGCCACCTCAAATCTGAGCTGGGAGCGAAGCAGTAGAAATAAAAGTCAAGTTTGCTTTGCCTGAGTCTTGTTGAATTGGAAGAGATGGGGGAGGTAGCTTTTCCCACTGCCTATCTTTGACCATCAACAGTGGAACAGCAGTCCGATGGGTTATTTGCTTTCTATTTTCTTTCTTATGTCAGCAGCACTGGAGCAGAGTGTAGTGTGATTGTTTCTAATGTATCTTTCTTGGTTGCATGGATCAAAATGTAAACAGTTTTTATGAAGGTTGTGTTTTTATAGCCTCACAACTTCGTATTTGCTCTTGCTCCTATTAAAACATTTAATTTCCTTCAGCTCACTCAAGCTTTTTCCTCCACTTGAAATAATGACTGTGTCGTACCAGACCCATCAGCTGTAACGAGGCATAATGTAGCGACAAAGCGAGGAGATTTTACGGGACCTCCAAAGGCAGTGCTGTTGTGAAGTTCCACCACTTGGCTTTTGAATAAAATGATTCAAAATAGTGTTTGGGGTGAAAGAATGAATGATACCTGAGTAGCCATAGTGGCTTTGTCAGGATGTTTAAGATCCTGAGGAAACGTGCAGACTTTGGGAATCTGTAACGCTTGTGAAATAGAATCGGGATTTTTTAGTAGTGTGAGTGAAATTTCTTTGAAGGGAACTAACTGTTTTGCCCCCCCTTTTATACGTGTCCAGCACGTTGCTCATTAAACTGACTCCTGATCCCTACACTAGCAGATGGTGATAGGGACACCAGCAATTTCCCTGTGTTGACTTCAGACCCGTGTGATTAGAGTCCTGCTTCAGCATCAGGGCGATCTACTCGAGTTGCCAGTTCAAAACGCTTGATTCTGTTTAGGAGTGTTCAGAGATCCCAGTCACGCTCTGCTTGGCACAGACCTACCCATGATGGTTGTGACCGGTACCTTCACAACGTGTTCATCCGGTGTCTCTTCCAAAGGGAAGGCTTCCACAGTTTCCCAATGGCCTTTAACTTAAGACCTATTCGGGAAGGAGGAGATATTTTAAGGAAACTGTGGCAAGTACAAATCCTTATAAGAAGGCTTTTGTGGTATCTGCTGCCTGACAGATCTGTGACTTCACTGCAGAGTTCAGTTTTCTAGATCTTAGAGTGTGCCTTCATGGAATCGCAGAACATTGGGGGTTGGAAGGGACCTCTAGAGATCACCCAGTGCAACCCCCTGCCAGAGCAGGGTCACCCAGAGCAGTCACACAGGAACGCGTCCAGGCAGGTTGGAAAGTCTCCAGAGCAGGAGACTCCACACCCTCCCTGGGCAGCCTGGGCCAGGGCTCCGGCACCCGCACAGCAAAGAAGTTTCTCCTCATGTTGAGGTGGAACTCCCTGTGTTCTAACTTAAACTCGTTATTCCTTGTCCTCTTCCCGGCACCACTGTGAAGAGACCGGCACCTTCTTCTTGACACCCGCTTCTCAGATATTTATATACATTGATAAGGTCCCCTCTCATCCTTCTCTTTTCAAGACTAAACAACCCCAATTCTCTCAGTCTTTCTTCGTATGAGAGCTGTTCGTGTGAGAAATGTGCCTTGACTGCAGGTATCTCCCCATGCAATGTCCCCTCGCCTTTTTGTAGCCAAATACTCCCTTAATCACTTGTCTCCTGATCTTTGCGGGGGTATTTCTCTTGTAGGACGAGTTTGAGCGTTCCGTTTGGGGAGAACACAGGCAGATATTTTGTACTGTGAAATGGTATTTGTTGCTGGTAGCTGTCTCGTATGCCTTTGGGAGGAACGTTCAGCAGATGCTTTATGACCCGCCGTAGGAGGAAGAAGGTGCACAGGTGAAAACGGAGGAGGTTCTTGTGAATGTCGAGGTCTCTTGCAAGTCTGGAGCTCAGCCTACGTTCCCATACATAGAGGGAGAGATGTGCTGCCAAAACAGAAATGTCGGCTTTATTGGGATACTCAGGGTCTCAGTGCACCACGTTCAGAGCACTTCTGTGGCTGTGTGTAAGTTTGGAGGGAAAGAAAAAAACCAAGTTTCAGCTGGAAGGAAACGAATTTAGCTCTAATTACAAAAAAAAAAAAAAAAAAGCCTTGGAGTGCCTTGGGTGTGTTGGGTAATTGTGTACTCAAGAAATGAAGTTACATAAGTGAAGACACTCCTGTATCCCTTGCCTGCCAGGAAGACAGGCACTGCGGAAAATCCACTCGCCGCAGAAAAACTCCGATAGGTGAGAAAGGGGAGAAGCTTTCTCCTCGGCGCTGTATTTGTTCCCAAAGAGAGGTTGTCTTTGGCGTGTCAGTCTGGCACCAGAGGAGTCCCACTTTTTATCTCGTGGAGCTGCTTTTTCTCGTCGAATGTCGTGGGCAGAGGTTTCCTTTTCCGATGCGGAAGAGGAGAGGTGGGTGTTTTCCGTAGATCTCGGCCACCGCTGGTCAAAAGGGTCCAGGTCAGCTCTAGCAGAGGTGGGACAGGAGTCAGAATCAGCAGCGAAGTCCTGGGTGGCCGCTCTGGTGGCTTCCATCCCAGCACTAGGCTGTGCTGCGTTTACCGAGTGTGCAGATTTTCAGTTTTAAAATAGTTTGTGAAGCGTGTGAACAGGCCTCGCTGTTTGCTTATGTTACTTACCGTGCAAATGTCAAACTTCAAAGCGTGCGGAACTTATTTCATGTGTTTATTTTAAACGTAATTTCATTTTTACCACAAAAAAAATTTCATGAGTTGAGTTTGGGATGTGTGGCTGAACAGTGAAGATATTTAATGCTTTGCTTAATTTAGAAAAATGACCTTTTGGAGAATAACGCTGTGCTTGTCAAAAATGTACTGATGAGTTAATTTCTAAGGATGCCACTGTGTGTGAGTTGACTTTTGAGAGCAACCTTACAGATAATGAGTTTTATTTTTATCTTAGATCTGTCTGATTGTAGGGCTTCTCACAAATCAAGCCCGCTCTGCTGGCTTTTATGGTTATAAATGCATAGCAAAATTTGGGAGCAAAAAAAAAAATCCCAAACCAAAAAAACCCACCCAAAACCACTAACCAAAGGAAAAATCCCGAAACAAACCAAACCAGAGCTTCCTGACTGCTGGGTACCTGGAAATTTAGATGATATTGCAGCTGGGATCTGCACGCCAGCCCTCCCCAAGCCACCCTTGCAGCACTACCTGGAAATCCCATGCTTTTATTTTGATTTTGAATGGCTCTAATAGAAACGATGTTGCATTATTTTGATTTAACGGGCTCAATAGAAACTATGTTGCATTATTTTGATCTCGAATGGCTCTAATAGAAACTATGTTGCATGTGATTGCAGTGTTGTCTGCCATTAGAAAGTGGTAACTTTGTTCCCAGGGGGTTCAGTCAATAACTTTCACTTTGTAAAAATCCGCAAGGGATTTAAAAGCAGCTCGGGTACTTCTGGTAGGTTTCCGACTGCTGAAATTGATTTATGCTTAGGAGCTAATCTTGCTCACTTTGACAGAGCTGGCAACTTCAGTGGGTTTATTTGTGCAGCTAGAGTGAGCAAGATCCAGCTTTTGATATAAATACTTCAGCTTTCTGGTTCCCGAGAACTCTTTTTCTTACAGTTAATTATGCATCCTTAAAAATGTGTACGTTCGTACGCATATGTGGAGGGAGGGATGGCAGTTTAGTTTGCAAACTATCGAGCTTTGCTTTGCCTATCGACGTTCTGAATTTTTGTTTGAGTCAGAGCGGTCTCCAGAATGTCGAGAGAGACTCAGATCAAGAGAGCTACAAGTCAGGTCACGTACGTTGTCACACGTAGCATCACCTGCTGCAGATAAGTGACTGTTACTGGAACATCTCTATATTCCAGTTTGTTACTTTAAAAGTTATTGCTGGGTTGGTTCAAAGTGGTTGTTTGAGGTGTATTTGGGCAGGGGGAGGTCAGTTCAGATTTGGTGTTCGGGGGAGCCACCAGTGGGACTCGGGGCAGGGACACAGCTGGGAAACGGGTTTGTGGAAGCTAAAATATCCGTGGTCAGTTGTGCTCGTGAGCAAGAGAATCTGGGTTTGGCAGTAATGTAAAGGTTGCAGTTTGAGTGAAATGCGAAAGCAAAGCTAAACCGCGTGATAAAATCACACAGTTTCAGCTTCACCGTGGAATTTTAGCGATATCTGAATGTTCTCCTGTTAGAAGTGTTGTCTTAATGGTCTGGGGTGAGTATTTCATTTGCTGAAGTTATGCTTACCTCTGAGTTGCTGTCGAAAATGGAAAAGCCCCCGTTGCTGTTTTGATTGCTGTGGTTTTGTCGGAGTGGGTGGGCAGCGAGTTACTGTCATGTTTTGGTGGTTACAGTCAGGTCACTCCAAATTTAGGCTCAGCTGAGCATTTGTTTTTAAAATTTTTAGTTTTGCTTTGTAATACCACAAATATACTCCAACTTTGCGACGGTGAGCTTCCTGTAAATCCATCATGATCTCATTTTGGCTGGTAGCTTCTTAGAATAGCTTTAGTTATTGTAGGAATTGGAGCAAGTTTAAAGGTTATTGCGTGCATGTTGATGGTATTTCAGCTCGACCAAAACAAAGACTGTCACCTTCTAAAGCAACCAGAATTATTTTTAACTCTTTCCTCATTTCTTCAAAACAAACTCAGGGTGATTCACCAGCCTCCTGCCTCGGAGCGGCCTCTGCGAAGCGTTCCAGGGGGAGGATCACAAGTGGTTCCGCGGGCGATTTTGCAAGAAATGCCTGTGGACCATGGTGTTCTGCTCTGTGGGTTTTCTTAACCTTTTGCGCAGTGCGGTTAGGAGCTGGGTGGTGTTCTGAAAATCACACTTGGTCTCCCTTGAGAACGCGATCTGTTTGCCCTGACCAGGGTTTGTTTTTCTTAATAACGTGAGCGTGGAGATCCCCCGGTAATTAGTGGCAAAAGCCCAAGAGCTAACGTCTCTTTCTGTTGGAAAGGGTTTCTCTTCGGCGTTTTCCAGCAGAATTGATCAATGGATTCATTTGCAGTGGGAAAGCTAAATCTCAAACACATTTATTTTAATTATCAGCCTGAAAGCAGGGAGGAAATGGGAGCGGAGATAAATTGGTAAAACAAAACCGGTGAGAAGTTCAGCCTTTAAGACCTACGTCGTGGTATTAGAAGTCAGAGTTACAAGGTTTCAGTCTGATCTTTCTTTCCAGTAGTGCTCAGTTTGACCTTCCCCATAACACTATTTAGTATTACCCATATTATGTCAAATGTTTTCCACCTCTGTAAATTAAACTGCTGCAATCTTTTAGACTGTTCTCTTATGGAATCAGCTGCAGGCTCCTAAGGATTTGTGTCACTCTTTGAACCTCTTCTGTTTCTGGAATAGTTGTATTATCATTGTCTGTATTTTTCCTGAAACAGCCTAACATTTTTTCTGCAAATGTCACCCTCTCCGACAGCGAATTTAAAAAAATAAAGCAGCAAAGTGCCCAGGAATGAACTTTGGGCAGCACGTGGTTATTTGCAGAGAATAATCGAGACCTGCGGGTCAGTTCCGTGCCAGCAGGTCCTAAATCGAGTATGTGATTAATTTAAGTAGCTAGAAAGATTCTACCTATTTCTTTCCTTCTGTATTTCCATGCTTTGATCGTGGCTTTTTGCCTCAGTGTGCTTGTTGTAACACTGCATTGTGAGTGCGAACACTTTTCTGTAGCCCATGGTTTTGGCTGCCAACGTCCTAGTTGGGTTGCATTGCTCTTACTGTCCTCCGAGGAGGTGACTCCTAAGGTGTCATCTGATAGACTCAAGTAAAACTCTGAATTAAGCCAGAAACTTGAACTCCTTGCCTGCTCATAACTATGTCTTGGCCATAATTTTCAAAAGCTACCTCACTTTCCATATTTTGATCCCATCGTTACGAGGGTTTTTTAATGAGCACTGTTGGGTTTGCCCCACCTTTGTGCTAAATTTGGAGTAACAATTTCCAAATCTTTTGGGTTTTTTCTGTTGCATGTGAGGTAATGAAATTGCAGCCACCAAAGTCTTCAAAATTATCTACTGAGAGGGTGAATGTGGAAATTTGATCCAGTCGATAATTGGTAATTAAGGTCAGATTCTCATACTGAATTCTGGCTTGACATGTTAATGAATCCTTGTCAAGTATTCAGTTTGAATAAAAAGTTAATTTCTGGAAGTTCTTAAAACTAAAAGTGTCACAGTTTTATACGGTTGGAAGCAATTGCAAAACAGGATAAAACAAATGAGAGCTGAGATATTTAAACACCCAAACCATAAGCTTAATGTGGTTGGAGGGTGTTGTTGGTTTTTGGGGTGGGGTGGCTTTGGGTTTTTGTTTCTGCTTTGATTTTTTTTTTTTTTTTTTTTTTTAAAGCATTATATGCTTAAAAGTTAAAGTATGAAGCCAGAAGCTGAATACCTGACTACCTGGAAGAAATTGGTTAATCCAGTCTCAGGATTAACCTGAGGTTATTTGGGTTGTTAACTATGAATTGTAACTACAGAAGATGAGAAGCTCGACAGAGAGACTTCCAAAGAGATGAAAGCATCAGGTCACCTGCTGTATGAGTATGTGTTTTAGTTAAATTTAGTTGCCAAGAAAATATCATCCGATCTTTATTTACAAAGGAAAAGAAATGAGAAATCATGTGCTAAATACCTTCCTACTTGCTGTAGCTTCTCTAGACTTTGAGTAGGGTCCTCAAAGTATGAACTGATCTGTCTTCTGCTCAGGAAGGAGGAAGAGGAAGGAGAGGAAAATTATTTCAGTGCATCGTTTCTGTGTTTGTTGGCTTCGTATTGTAAATCATCATTTTTGTGTGGGGTTTGTTTTGTTTTTCCTCCCCGTCCTGTCTTTTTCCTGCCTGTTTCCTTCTGCCTCGCCTGACCTTGCTCCTGTTCTGCTCCTGTTCTGTGACTGGATTTAGTCACTGCAGCCGTTCTCCGTGATGGTTCGTAACACTGGACAGGGGGAATGTGGCAAAGATAGAAGCATTAGGGAGAAGGAGTTGTATTCAGAAGCAGCGCGAAGTATTAGGGAAGCAGCACCTGCTCCTTGGTGGCCAATGCCGGCAGGAGGAGGCACCAGATCGGCAGCCGTGGACTGTTTTCTCCTGCCCCTTAGCGCCTTCTCTCTTTTGTGTGATGCCTCTTCCATAGGAGTTAGGTTTGGTCGAAATGTTGCTGGTGCTTAGGAGGGCTCTCAGGAGCTTTAGGGAGAAGTTGGCAGAGCTTTTTCCCTCAGCACAGCTCCACGTGCGTAGGTCGGGGAGACTCGGTGTTCTCCAAGCTGCCGTGAACCTCCTCCTCAGGGAAGAGAAATCAAAGGGCGAGAGAGGTCGTCCAGTTGGCTCCGTTCTCCCCTCCTTCCCTTCCTTGTGCACGCAAAGTTTCCGATGTTATTTTTCTTCCTATTAACCATGCGCAATTTTTGTCTTGGTTACCTTTTCCCTGGCTGGAAGCGTGGAAACTTTGAGCAGAAATTTACTTTAGCTGAGCCGTTGCAAGGGAAAAAAAAAAAAGAATTGAGAAAAATACTTCTGTAAATAGGTATGACTTTAAAACTGAAATAAGCAGATTATGGTGTATATGGGGGAAATGCCATTTAAAATCTTAATAGTTCTGGAAATTCGAGGCTGGTTCTTAAGTCATTAATTTTAGTTCTACCAAGAAAATGTCCAAACAGGCACATTAAAACCAAAACCAATAAGCAGTTCCAGGACATTATACTGGCTTTGCATTTTTATTGTTTTAGTCAAGTGGCACATTCTAACAATTTCTTTTCCCACTCACTGTATTTTCCAGAGATCATTGTTCCAAGAAAACAACCCCCTCCCAAAAAAAAATCTCACTGAGATTCAGTTAATAAAGTTGGGTGTGAGTCTTTGTTGGGGCATGGGGCGGGGGTGTCGATCTGTGTAAAACGTTTTTTGTTAAAGGCCAAAACTGAAATCCAACCCAACCTACTTGAGGACTCGGAGTCCCTGGATGCTCCCTTCGGAGCATCCCCGTGGAAAGGGAATGAGCTCCCGGCTGAGTTCGTTGCTTCCAAACGCCGCCGGGCTGGTTTGTGCCGCAGCTCATGGTGGCTTTCTCCCAAGCGCTCCTTGCCACCCCCTCGTCTTCAATCAGATGGCGCAAAACCAAGCGTGAATTCTGAATTATTTTTTTTTTAAAAAAAAAAAAAGAGAAAAAAGGAAAAAATAAATGAAAGAACCACCCGGGCTGATGTTCAGATTGCAAAGTGCTGTCGTTTGTGGGTGTTTAAGTAGCAGCTGGTTAAGCATCTCCTGACAATTACAAGCAGAGAAAGAAAATTTCACCGGCGAACCTAGAAAAAGGGAGGGGAGAGGGCTAGGTTTTGGCTTTGGCTTAGTTTTCACTTGGGTTTGCTTTGTTTTTTTTTTAAAAAGAAATCGCAATGGTTTGCTGTTGCACAGCGATGGGATCTGTATTTCTTGTGGGTTGAGCTGGATGTGAGTGGATCTGTATAGATTTTGCTTTGTTTTTCTAAACTCTGTTCAGCATATTAATACAGGTAACTACCTGTATGCTACCTCTAACCTCTCTGAGTTTGTTTCCTGTTCTCTGTTTACTAAACAAACCTTTCCAGCTTCTTGTAACTGTTTGGGGTTTTTTTTTTGTATAAAAAATTAATGAGCTAAATTTGCAGTGTCAACGTGCCAGGATTTTTCCCCCAAGATCTTATTTGCTGTCTTTTTTTCCCGAGGTCTTATTTGTTGTCCAAGGGTCTCTTGGAGATAATCAAAGAAGGAATGCCAGTGAGATACTTCAACCTCCTTTATTTTGTATTTTGGAGAGAATTTTACTGTATTTCTTGAAGAGGGGGGGAGAAGAGAGTTTCAGTCTTTATCTTCAGATTTGGTGCCGGTTACCATCCAGGGCACACAGCAAATACTTGAACAACCACCCCCACAAAGAAAAAGAAGCAGATTTTGATCAGGACTCGACTTCGAAGGAGTCATTTAAGGTTTCCCTGTTTCATCCCCTTTCTCTATAAATTCAGCCCCGCTCTCTTGCGACACGTTTCAGTTTGTCGACAGTGCTTAGAAATCACGCTGTGTTCTTCCCCTCTGGAGACAGGTTTTAACAAGTGCCTGGGGACCAGCACAGCCCTGTTGTGAGCGGAAATCCTCCGTTTTTACTTGATTTGGGCAGAGAGGAGCCAGGGGAGCTTGAAAATGGGAGCTGAGCAGGGCTGTATGTGACCAGAAAATGCCTTTAGAGTAACACGGGCGTTTGTCTCTTGACCTCCTGCGGCAGAAGACTTGAAATCCCAGAGAAATGGATGCCCGTCAAGGTGGGAGGTTACTGGCTGCCTGCATCTGTCCCTCTCGGCGTGTTTTTCTCCCTTCCATCCCCTCTCTCTGGCCCACCCAACCCCGCGTAGGGCACGTGCGGTTTGTCCTCTCTTCGATGGGAACGGCAGCAGGAGTGGAGAACTCAAGTGCTCAGTGGGATGTTCTAGGCTTTAGGTTTTGTCTCAAGTCCTGAGGGAGAATGGGAGCAGGTAGAGGAAAACAGTAAAATCAATCACTGAAGCCAGGAATTGGCTTAATTCGTATATTTTCTGCCCCTGGTTCGTGTTTGCCGCGAGAAGAGAACACGAACTGCCTAGGGCTGTTTTGTGGGTAAGCCTCTTAGAGTGGCTGAGCCCCTGTTGGTGCTGTTTAGGAGAAAATATTGTATCTCTCTGCCTTTGCTTAAGTGTTGTGTTTCGCGTACACCTAGTGCTACACCATCTTGTTTCGACTAGCTTTGTCAAAGGTGGTCTTTCTTTTTGTCAAGACCCATTTCTGGTTTCGCTTTTCCCTTTAAAGCTGCAGCTGGTAACGTTTCCTTTAGCACACATGAAAAATTGGGGCAAGACCAGAGTATTCCTGCAGAAAAATAAACTCGCAAAGCCCACAGAGCAAGGTTTAGCGGAGCAAGTTTGTTGTGGAGTTTTTAGGTTTTTGGGTTTTTTAGTACTATGACCTGCTGATGCAGTTGTGCCTCTTCGTACGTTGGACTGCATTCGCGTGCTTTGCCTTGTAACATTGAGACCTGTTAAGTTCTTGGAAAAGCAAACAAGCCAAAAAGGAGATACCCAAGTTACGTTAACGAAAAGCTTTGACTTTGCGCTTTGTGTTTAGTCCTACTAAAGAAGGATTTTGAATTTGAAGGCGAGCGTGATTTTGCAGGGTTTTAAAGAAGACGGAGTGTCGGGCGTGTAAGTTTCTCGAGAGGCTGGTATTTACACATTGTGCAGGCGGTACCTGCTCCTTAGCAGGCAAGCACTGCCTGGCGTCCTCCAGTTAACAAAAATGTGCCTCTGTCGATTCTCATTCTTTTGAGTGACCCGGGAAGGAGCACGCCGAGCAAAGTGGCTGCGTTGCTGATTTGATGGAGTTATCTGCGGAGGTGAAGATGAAGACGCAAATGAAAATGCAAAGGGTTTGGGAATGACATTAGGTTGCCGTGCAACCGCATTATCAAGTGACAAATGCAATTCAGTGCGGGTAAATGCAGAGCGATGTCCACAGGAAAAAATATTCTGACTTTTCATTTAAATTGAGTTGCTTGTTAACACCCGGGCGTGAGATCCGGGGTCATCTATTTGCGCAGAAGAGTCAACTGTGTGCTCGCTAGCTGTCAAAAAGCAAATAAACCGTTAGGAAGGTTGATGGCAGCGGTACAGAAAAACATATCTGTCATAGCGGGGTCTGCAGCGCGCTTTCATCCTGAACAGCCGGATCGATTCTGATGTCTTCCTCCAAATTCCCCTCCCCTTCGTCACTTCCACCTCCAAAGAGGATAAAACCGTATGGCGAAAGCTGTGGAGGTCGTAAGTCTATTGAACGGCTTTTGGGTGAGGAATGACAACGTAAGTGAGGCCCTCCAGCTTGAAGGAGAGAGATGGGAAAAGCTCACATGGGTTCAAAGCACGTTTGGAGAAACGGTGGGGGCTCGGGATGTTCAAATGCACCTTTTGGGGCTTCCTTCTGAGCTCTGTGGTTTTGAGAGCCTGGGACTTACCACACGGCCTCTTCTGCTTTCCCTCGGCTGCTGCGCTTGGTGGCTGCGGGAGGCAAGACGTTGGGCTGGGCTTTTGGCTTGGCTTGTAGGCTTTTGTTTTGCTTTGTTTTTTGTTAGTGTCATCAAAACTGATTTTTTTCTTTTCTTAGTCAGCAATACTGTTTATTGTCCATCCTAATTAGCAGGGAATTCTAAGAACTTCCGTGCCTAAAGTCTAACTGTTTAGGGGTTTAGGATCTCAGGAAGGAGATGGTTTTTAAGGTACATGCTGAGCTTAAGGAAATTAATCTCAGTTTAAACGGTGGTGTTGATGCTATCAGTTCTTAGTGCCGAATGTGTTGACTTGCACCATTTTGTGCCTTGTAAACTCGGTAGCACTTGAGGAACTCCCAAAATAGAAGAAGAAGTTGCAGAGCAGTCTTGAACCCTTCGGAGAACCTGAGGAAAGCCTCTGCTGTTGTCTCAGGTGATGAAACACCAGCTCTTGGTGTGGTTCTACCTGCTGAACCAGTTCCCTGCCTTTTCGTGTCAGGCAAGCCTGGCAAAGGAGGACAAGCGTTTTTTTGGAGTACCAGAAAGATGGATGGAAAGTTTTTTCGCTCTTTTTTTGTTCTGTTTTGTCTGGGGAGTGGCTGGCTCAACTGTTTGCTCCTTCGGTGTGGGACCTGTATTTGAGATAATGCAGAAAATTAAAGAAATCGCTTGGGCCCCACCTGCTGTTATTGTTACATATGTTTGTGGTGAGTGGAAAAGTTGTTTGGTTTGTGTTTGTTTGTTTGTTTTAAATGCTTGCAGGTATTTCACTGGCATTTACTTAATTTCTGTGTCAGACTTAAAAAATAAGTGAAACTCACGCTTTTTTTCCAGTTTGGGGACATCAGATCAAAGCCCAGTAAAACTTGCTGTGGGGGAGGAAACCTGTCTTCGTGCCGAAGGAGATGATAAACTAGAAGGACTCGTGGCTTTAATATTTCTTTTCTAGCTCTGATATTGGGTTAGGTATAGAAAAAATGAAACAAAACAGAAAGCTCAAATTAAACCTTGAACAGGGAGTGCCCTAGAGGCTGTTAAATAATTATTAAGCAAATTTTAGTGATGACAATCACTGGGTACACAGCTTGAATTGGGGATCAGGGCAGAAGGATCCTCTAACCATCAGCATGGCGATGGTGTAGTTATTATGCTGGGGAGCAAAGGAGTTTAAAAGCCTCCTAATAAAAAAATCGAATCGTGTGTGGGGGAAAAAAAAAAAGTAATCAAAAGTTCCCGATTCGCAAATGGGTGACACAGGGGCTGAGTTGGGGTTCATATGCAAAGCACTTACGTAATTAATGCACGTACGCCTTGTCAGCCCTTGCCGTGCTTAAGTAATACATGTGATGGCAAGGATAAAGCTATTCAATATTTAATTTATATACAGCCTGTCCACTGACTGTTTTATTATATATACAGTGTAGCTGTTCGTTGCTGATACTAATTTAATCTGCAGATTACAGATCAATCGTATTTTCAAATATGTGAGCCCCTTTTATTTTTTTTCTTTCTTTCTTAAAAGAACAAGAGGAGGTTTTTTATCTTTTCAGTGGGGTTATGTAAAGTATCTGTCACGGGTTCTTCATTTTTAAATGCAAATAATTATATATGGCAGGGAGTATGATGAGCATTCAAAGTTGACATTAAAATGAAAATGCATAAAACTTTCCTGAAAAAAACTGATCAAACAGGTCATTAGTTAAGGTTTTAATGACTAGTAGAACATTTTAAGTCTCATTTAAGATGTGCAAAAAAAGTCGCCGATAATTTCTAAACTGACAACTGCTTCTACATCGCCCTGCTAATTGCTGGGAGTTTTGAATTCGTCTGATTTTTTTAAGAGGTCTTTTCCTCCCCACCACTCCTTGCAGCTGCATGAGCAATCTCCAAACCCGGTGGCACCCAGCAAACTGAGATTTAATCTGGTTTGCCTTGCTTTTTTGGTAGGCTGGGGACATCCGTGCTTGGCAACCCGCTGAGCTGTGGTGCTGTGACTCTTGAAGCCCCAAACTGGAAAGGGGAAACCGCAAGATGAACCCGAATGCCAAAGCGTGTCGCGTTCCCACGCTGTAAAATTACGGGGGAGATGTGTTTCCTCATCTCATCTCTTCCTTTTAATGCTGAGCCTTCCTCATTAAATTAGAGAAGGGAGGTACGTGGGGATAGAAGAGTGGTTGCTAGTGAAAAGCAGGTCTGAGTTGGAGCGAGAAGAGCGCCTCGTTTCGTGAAGCGTCTTTTTTGCTCCTGTTTGCCGGCTTTGTAGGTGTTCATTCCGGGGTGGGAAGGCAGCGGTGGGAGCTCTGGGCCATCCGAGATGTCCTCAGGTGCTTCTGCACCCTCCCAGGGACACCATCCAAGCTCCAATCTCTCCAAGCTTCCGTCGGCTCCGCGGGGCTGCCAGTCCCGTCCCGCGGCTGCTGGCACAAGCGGGGATGCTCGAAGGTGTGACCTGGCTCAGGTGGGGTGAAGGGGTGGGCTTGGGGTGTTTTTATTTATAGATTCGGTTGCTTGTTTGTTTTTTATTTAGGTGTTTCGAGGTGGTTTTAGTATTGATTTGGTTGCTTTTTTGGTTTTATTTAATCGTACATGCCTTCAGACACACGTCTCCTCCAGTGTTTGTTACTGACACGTTAGCCTCATGGGTCAGAAGACAGAAGCATAGAATCCTCGAGGTTGGAAAATACCTTTAAGACGGTCAAGCCCAGCCATTAACCCAGCACTGGCGGGCCCACCGCTAACCCGTGTCCCTGAGCACATGTGTGTGGCTTTTAAATGCCTCCGGGGATGGGCACTCCACCACTGCCTGGGCAGCCTGTGCCAGTGCTTGACAACCCTTTTGGGAAAGAAATTTTTCCTATTATCCAGTTTAAACCTCTCCGGGTGCAGCTTAAGGCCGTTTTGTCTTGTCATATCTCATTATGTGGGAGAAGAGACCAGTTCCTACATCTCTGCACCCTCCTGTCAGGGACTTGCAGAGAGTGAGAAGGTCTCCCCTCAGCCTCCTCTTCTCCTGGGCAACCTCAGATCCCTCAACTGCTTCTCATCACACTTGTTCTCCAGACCCTTGCCCAGGCTCCGCTGCCCTGCTCTGGACACTCGCTCTTTCCACTTGCTGTCTGAATTTAAGTAGCAATGGAAATCACTGTGTTTTGAACTTTCATCAGCAGTTTTCTCAATGCAGGAAAAAAAAATTAAAATTATTGAAGTCCTACCTTTCTTCGTGTCCACTGAAAAATGCAAAGCGATTTTTAAAATTGCTGTTCAAACGTCTTCAGATGCAGGAAGGTAAGAGAGAGGGCGTTTTTGGAGAAAGCAAGAAGAGAAACTGTTGCCATCTGAGGCTGCTTTGCGGGAGGCATTTTTAGGATGACTCAGGCACGAGGCCTGAGAGTTGTTCTTGTCTTCAACTGAAGTGGAAAAAAATGCTGACATTTTCCTTCCTGCTGTTTTGGTTAAATATTCGAACGTGTAACCCTAGCCTTTCAGGCAAGACACTAGCTCATATTTTTTAGAGTTTTGATGGTGTAACCTATTCTTAGCATCCAGTACAGTGTAAATCTGCTCATTTTCCACTTACCCATATACAGAGTATGCGAGATTTAAAACCAAACCAACCGAAGATACAACAAAGCCCTTTTTATCGTTTCAGCAGAGAAGTTCTGCATCTTCAGCAAGAAGCCAAAAAAAAAAAAAGCCGCCCTGCTTTTTACAGTCATACAGACACATGCAAATATATGAAATGAAAATATTAATGTTTGGGCGTTTTGCATAAGCCTAATGAACTTTTTTCACCCCCCCACTCCCACATAAACTTCCCTGGTTTAAAAGTGGTCCTTCCCCGGCGATGGCTTCGTCATTCCCGGGTGTGTTGTCGCTGTACGGGGGCGACTCTTTCAGCAGGATGAAGTCATCTCCTTACGCTGGCAAGGGGGACTCTCGTGAGAGGTGGAAAAACCGAAAACAAACCCCACAAATGCAGGTTTTCTTTTGCTCCAACGTAAACCGCTCTTAGAAGTTACTGGGTTTGCATTTTGCAAACCTCATGCTTTTGAGTGTTGCTGCTTCCCGTGCTGAAATTGCTAAGCCCCTGCTTTTCTTCCTTAACTGTCCGTATAAATAAATTCCTTAAAGTTTTTCATGGAAATTCCTAATGCATTTCAAATTCATGTTAACAAGTTTGTGTGCATTGGTGATCTTTATAAACTACATTTTACTTGTGGAGTAATTAACATCTGTGAGGTTATATCGGTGAAGATGAAAAACAGGAAATATAAAGCTCTTGAAAAATCTGGCTTATTTTTCCCTTTAACAACCCACCGCAGCACCGCCGCATCTAGCTCCGGCTCTGGGCATCCATTTAATGATCTACCACAGCAGGAGGTGTGTAAAACAAGAAGCACATTTGTGCCAATCTCCTTCCTCGCATTCCGAAAAAGCGCAGTTACGTTCCATATTTAAAACCCCAAGGAATTTGATGATATTTCCACAAAGCAGATACCTGCTGTGAGGGCCGTGTCAGACAATAATGTGAAACGGTTTGATGCTGGAATTAAGAAAAGCTGTTGCACCTATGTTGCTTCATTGCATTTTGCATGATATTAGGATAAAATTCTTTACTGAGAGAGCGATGAGGCGTTGGAACAGGCTGCCCAGGGCACTGGTGGAGTCACCATACCTGGAGGTCAAAACCCATGTAGACGTGGCACTTTGAGACATGGTTTAGTGGTCACGGTGGTGTTGGGTTGATGGTGGGACCTGGTGATCTTAGAGGCCTTTTCCAACCTTAATGATTCTGTGGTTTGGTTTCCTCTTTTATTGCTGCTCTACTTTTTCCCTTCTAGTGAGAAGTGTCCCCTGGTAAGTGTGAGTTTGTCACCATCATTCTAGATGTGTGCTGCTCCAGAAGGATGGCTCCAGGAGGTTGGGGGTGTTAGGACAGGTCTTAAAATGGTCATGATATGTACAGTTCTGTCATTTTGTGTGGAACAAAGAAGGTACTGTACCTGCCATGTATTCAAAATTTCCATCGAAGTAATATCAGCAGTAAAGATATGTTGCCTTTGGAGAATTTTCAGATTAGAGAACATCTTCAGTGTCGCAGGTTTAAAGGTGAAATAACACTGAACCAAGCAAGCGTTGGATCGGATGGTATTATTTGCAATTAATAGCGGACTTGGCAGTTCTGCGTCCCTCCTGGGCTTTGCAGATATCGTGGCGTTTTGCTTAGGAAGAGTTTTTGAAGGTGCGTGCCGCTCCAGAACCTGTAATACAAAAACAAAAAAAAAATTAAAAAATTAATCCCTTCAAACGTTTGCTGTACGGCTGATTTTAATGAGCCGTTGAGAAGGAAAACGGCCGGTTCTTCTGCACGGAGGTGCCTCCGTAGGTGTGAAGGCACGTACGGAACGAATCGAGCTCGCTGGGGAAAGCGGAGCAGGAGGCGCAGGAAGTGTACGAGACTTCCTGGCTGTGTCCCAAGCGCATGTTTACCGAGTTATTATTCCTGTTATCTGCGGTTCTTTTGTTTGGGATTACAGCCTGACAAAGAAGCCGCTGGGAATTTCAGAGAGGGACTCATTTTGAATTTTCTTTTTTAAAATAAGACAGAATTCAGCTAAGGAGATCAAAGCGTTTTAATCTTTTTTTTTTTTTTTTTGCAATCTAATGTCGCGTGCTTCCAAAATGCTTAAGTAACTTTTCCTCTGTAGAAGGGGATGGTCGTGAATTTAAATGCGTACATTTCTTGTGGCATTTATATGAAATATGCAGGTAATTCTTTTAACAGTCGATCTGCGTTTCGCCATGTGCTTAAGTAGAAATTTTGGTGACAAATCTTTTACATCTTCTCAGGAGATAAACACCATGTCTTGCGCATTAGATATATCTCTCAACAGAGAGGAAAGGAATTGGATAGCTAATATGTGCATTTGATTGCTTGTTGCTTTTTGGTAGATCTTACAGCTCCATTTACAGGGTTAATTCTTATTTATTTGTTTATTTTTCGCTGATGTCAGTTCTCATGCAGCTTTGTAAGTTCCTTACTCCATCACCTTTCTGTAAAGCCACAATTTGTGGGAAAACAGCCTAAGATCGTTACATACATTTTTCTCTAATAGTATTAAGCATAGACAAAAGATGCTTTGTTTAAGTTTCCTCTTCTTTTTGTTAGAAATCCTTATTTACAGCCCTTTCTATACAAAAATGTATGGACAGGTAGAGTATTTCAGCTGTAGCTGAAGTCCAGGAAGAAGCTCAATGTCAGGTTAGCCTCCCTGTGAGATCTGCTGCTGCATTCTTGGGGACAGCGTAGAAGAGAAAGATTGAGTTTCGGCGAGAAGAGAAACCTGGCACTAGCTTTGAAGGCCAGAAATGCAGAACCAGAGCGAGCTGAACAAAACTCAGTCTTAAAGCCCACGAGAAAGGTGTATTTCAGTTGTAATTTTTTTGTTTGACTGAGAAAATATTTGGAAAACGAGTTCAGGCTTCACCTGTGAGCAAATGGTACTTGAGTGGTTCAGCTCATAAATATCAGAGAAGTTACTGAACCCACCTGGTTTAAAAGTTTGTTGAAGAAAGGACCATTTTCTGGAAACCTTGCGTTGTTCAGGAGCTTTGAGTAAAAGTCAGAGCGAGCAACAGCCCGTGAATGAAGAGGCGAGGCCTTTGCGAAGCTGCCCTCCTCCTCCTGTGCGCGGCAGCCACCTAATCTGGCGTTGCAGAGTCACAGAGGTTTTGGAGGAATCAGGTTAACGTTCTGTTCTTTCAATTCAATTTCGTAAAAACTGCCCTCACCAATGGAAAAAATAAAATCAAAAAATAAAAGCTTTCACAGATGTTTTGGAAAAGGATCAGTTATACCTCAAAGCCGTGTTCCAGGCTCAGGTCTTGGTCGGTCAGGCCATGGTTTGATGTGGAGCTCAGCCTCTGCTGGTGCTGCCACTTCCTATCAACGCGCCCTCTTACCCTGAAGCCACTTAGGGGGCTCTTTGCTACCAAAAAGAGATTGGTCTCAGGGTTTTGTTCATTCCAGCTGCCTCTTCTCGTGCTTCTTGCTCAGCACGTGGTCCCCCACAGGACCCTCTTTCCCGCAGGATCTTCTGCGCAGCAGTGGCAGAAGCACAATTCCCTTCCCAACCCCGATGTGTTTGGAGTACTTTGGAGTTTCCATAGCAGAGACTCGAGGCCACTTTTTGCTCTTACGTGCGTGGGAATTTTGAGTAGTTCCATGGAGGAATAGGCATGGGGTTACCGCTCACCCCCTCGCTGCTCCCGTGTGACGGTGTTGGCTCCGTCGCTTCTCGCAGCAAATCCTGTTTGCCGTTTCTGTCGCCGTATTTAGTGCTGCGTTGTCTTGTTCTGACAGCGTTTTTCAAAACCGGATTAAAACGTTCTGTAATGCACTGTAATTCCTACTCTGCTGGGTCCCCTGACTGTGTAAATCGTTACAGATGGTACGAAACTGCGGTGGGATTAGCTGTTGACGGCAGATCCAATGCCGGCGCTTTCCTTTCTGCTGTTCCGTGTCATCTAACATGTCAATAGCCTCGCTGATAAAACATGATAAAATTTTATGGGGCTGCATTACTCATAATGTACTGCATATTTCCACATGAATGGTGTCGCTCCTAAATATAAACAGGTAGTTCAAGACAGATTTCGGTAAATGGCTTTCTAAAATCTCGCGCTTTTTGTCTATGTATCTTAATAATGACTTCTCTTTCTTGCAGACAAAATTGAAGAAGCACAAAAACAACTTAATGGAAAAGAAGACCAACAGAGAGGTAATAAACGAATGCAAAAAAAAATGAAATAGAAAAAAAAAAATAACAGATGGCAATTCTAGGGGCTTATCCAAAGCCATACTGCATCAGCAAAGAGAATCCACCAGCCTGGGCACTGGGTGAGGCCCCCCAGGCGTGTCTGTGGGTCAGGGGCTGTGTCTGTAACACCTCAGTTTTGCTGAGACACAAAGGCTTTTTTTCTTTTTCCTTTTTTTTTTCCTTTTTTTTTTTTTTTTGGTAATTGTGTGACCTTGATGAGACCACTGAAGCGGTGGCATTAGAGATGTGCAGGAGTTATTGACGACAACCCACGCTGGCTGTTGGGTCACGATACGATTTACCTGATCGTTGATAACTGGTTTGTTTGTGGCAAGCGATAGGTGACGATTTCTAACAGATGCTGACGGAGGATTGATCATCGCGGGTTATTTTAAGAAATAGGCGACCTGTGACAGAGTAAATCTGTGTGTTAGACTTTGGAAAGTCGGTGGTGTTTCAAGG
This sequence comes from Trogon surrucura, assembly GCA_020746105.1. Taxonomy (NCBI): domain Eukaryota; kingdom Metazoa; phylum Chordata; class Aves; order Trogoniformes; family Trogonidae; genus Trogon; species Trogon surrucura. Next base: position 99,927,946 of record CM036619.1, on the reverse strand, counting down.
GCGGCTGGACTGCGGTGGGACCTGCCTGGTTGTGTGGTGGAGCTCAGGCACACACCTGCCGAGATGCCCGGGGACATCCTGGGTGGGCGAGCACAGACAAAACTTTCCTGGGCTGCTGCTGGGTCCATCACGGGACAGCCATGAAAAGGTCGTCTCCACAAGCCCAGAGGAGCGCAGGGGCAGGCAGAAACTCAAAGATTGAAAGGAAGGGAGACCCTGTTTGGTACCTTCCCAGGACTGTTGCTGCAGAGCTTCAGCCCTAGTGTCCGGACGTGAAACCCATCGCCGTGAACCGTGGGGAGCAGTTCTCCAGGTCACGATTTGGAGTAAGAACGTTGCTGGCTGGGGGTGCGGGACACGTTGGAGGATGCAGGGGAAAAGCTTTTGGGAGAAGTTCACTACCAATCACATAAAGTACACTATCTTACCTTTTTTTGTCTCCATTTCTGCTTTTTCTTTAATATTGGTCAAACGTTCCTCGCTTTCAGGCATCGTGTGATTTGTTAGATATCAGCTATGCCATCACCTGATCCACTGCCTTGCTGATTTTATAACTCTTGTCTGTGTCTCACTCAGCTTTCTGTTCTCCAAACTCGTGACTGGTTTAGGTTTTCAAGAGAAGGTGTGATGCAAACTGTCTCGTACGAGCACCGGGACTGTGCTGTTGCTTTATGTATTTGCAAAGGTAGAAGAGAACAAAAAATTAGAAGGGGCTAGATGATAATAGCAGTCCTTCAAACATATACGGAGACTCTTCCACAAACTAGACCTTGTACTAAATAGTTTTGACGTGTATTTGTTTAGTGGATCATAGGTAAAGTGACATTGTCATGGAATGTAAAAAGCTGAGTGCGTGAAGTGTTGCTGTTGGCCTTGCAGAAGTAATGCTGCCCGGGATTATTTTTTGTGACGGGTGTGCTCAAACTAAAGATGAGCTAAGCTCTGCTTTTAGGCGTTTGTTCTCACGTGTGGTGGGGTAACAACTTCGCACGGAGGAAGAGAAATTCTGGCGTGTAAATGTGACGATGTACTCCGAAAAGGATGGGGTTGCAGAGATTGACGTGGTGGTAGCACTCAGCTTTCAGCATCTCGGAATCAAAAGAGATCATTGCTTAATTTTTGGCTTCTAACCAAGATTTATATGGCTGGCAACTGGAAGATAAATTTTTACATAGAAAATGGGCATAACAATAACCGAGATAATAAGATTAGTCGTCTCAAATGAGAAATGGCCTCTGCCCTTTTTTTTTTTTTTTGTTTCTTAAATATCTGGATAGATAGATTTCTTGGTAATATGAAGTAAACAGAATGATTTAGTTGAAGCTTCAGAGCCTGAAGGCCCCTGAAAAAAAAAGAAAATACATGTTTAGAGCTAAACAAGGAAACAAAAATGTGCACATATTCACATAAATGATTTTAAATCACAATCCAGTGTAGTAGATTCACGTGAAGTAGGGTTATATATTTTCCCTCTTCGTTGATTTATTTTGTCTTTCAGTTCATCTAGATCACTTTAGACTTGTTTATTTCCTGTCTGAAATGAATGCAGAATGTAGTTTTGTGGAATTTATCAGAAGTTAACTACTGCTCTGTCAGTAGCGAAGCTGTGAGCAGCACAGCTTATTTGCAGGGAAGAATTTTTGGGGAGTTTAATCACGCTGGATTTCTGCTGACTAGCGTTGTGCACCCATCAGTCGTAACCTTGTACATGTCTGGGATTTAAGTTAAATTTAATTGACTACAAAAAAGATATGTATTTAACACCTCATTTTGCTGTAGTGTACATGCCATTAGCTGTAGTAATCCAATTAAGTGCAAATTGGAATAGGATTCTGTTAAGCTCAGAAGCAACAGTAAATGGGCTTTGGTTATTTAGTATAAAGTTGCAACTGCAAGACCTACTTTTTTTTCTTTTTTTTTTTTTCCTTTCTTTGGAGTGGTAGCCCACAAATCCAGTCATAATATGATACAAACTCTATAATATGAATACTAGAATGACCTGTCACATGAGACCAGAAGCATGTTAGGAGTCACGCTCATATAAGGCGGATAATTTTTGTGTCATTTAATTTTTTTCTCAACTGCCCCGCTGAGGCTGTGAATTTTCAGTAGGAGAAGCTGTGCTTCTCTTCAGCTCTGACGATGTCTCCCAGGGCTGTTTTGGACTCTGACTGTGCCCTTCATTTGGGCTGGAATTTCACCTTCTGACACATGTACAGCGTTCCGCTAGCGTGGCAGAGGAGGTCTTGCTCCTACATGATGTTCTTCACAAACTGGAAGGGAAGGTGAGCTTGAACTACAAAAGAAATTCACTTTGGGACGGCAGTGAAAGCTTTCTCTGACGTGGGAGCCAGTGGGTATCACGAGCTGGAAAGCAGTCGGGTGAACGGCTTTATCTCTGATCTGCCGCTGGCCATCCTCTGAGGAAAGCCACCCCCAAAAAGTCTCTCTGCCTTCTCCCTTCCAGACTGCTAAAGTCAAATCCTCTCAGGTCCTTGTGATTACCACAGAGGCTTCTGATTTGGTCATGCCCAGAACCAGCGGAAGGCGGGTGTGAAGCGCTGTGAGCATTTATTTTCTTCTTTACCCTTTGCAGCAGCTCTTTGCCTGCCTCGGCAGTCTGGGCCCTGGGTACATCAGCTCCACCAAGACTGTCATGGAGTTCTTTGGGACTAGTGGAACTAACTTGATTTTGCCCATACTTGGCAGCAGTGGTGCTAAGACTGCCACCTAAATCTCTTTTTCTGCTTCTGGAACTGTTCAGGAAACTCAAGTCGGTGACAAACTCTAGCAACACCAAGATTTGCCATAAAATGGGTGGCAGATCCACAGAAGACCCATCTTGTGGCCTGATGTGTGCTGGCGTTGCCCACCATTCCTGAGGTCTCTCTGGCTGTTTGAGCACTACCCTGCACTCAGCTACAGCATTTCAGATAACTTCTTCTTGCCATGTCACAGCCAAAAGGATCCGTGATAGATGACTGGGTCAGGCGGAAGATGGATTTCCCCATTCTACTTCTCAGTCGCGGTGATTGCTGCGTCCTCAGAGTCTAAGGGTGGGCCAGTGTGGTCTGGGAGACACGCGTCTTCCTCAGCCTCATTGCAGACCATCATAATTGCTCATCAAGTGTGACTTCATCCCTCTGAATATGCTGCTCTTCTCGTTTGGTGATCAAGCTTTTGACTTTCTGCAGCGTCGTGGTTTAACCACAGGCAGCAGCTCAGCTCTGCAGCAGAATGGGGGAGAGGATCAGAAGTGAGAGGGGAAAAAAAACAGAGAGAAAAAACCCCGTCATGGGTTGAGATAAAGACAGTTTAATAGGTAAAGCAGAAGTCACACATACCAGCAAAGCAAAACAAGGAGTTTGTTCACTGTTTCCAGTGGGCAGGCAAGTGTTCAGCCATCCCCAGGAAAGCTGGCCTTTGTCATGGGTAATGGTGACTAGGAAAGATAAATGCTCTAAGTCTGAACATCCCTTCCTTCCTTCTTCTTCATTCAGCCTTGTAAGCTGAGCACGGTGTCCTGCGGTCTGGAACATCCCTTTGGTGAGTCCAGGTCGGCTGTCCCAGCTGTGTCGCCTCCCGACTTCTCGTGCAGCCCCAGCCCACTCGCCGGTCGCGTGAGGAGCTGCTGCACATGGAGTTTGAAGACAAAGCTGTGTATCACCCTGCATCCTCAGCTTCAGGTCCTTGGCGTAACTACTCTTTGGTCTGTGGAGATGGATTTCTAAGTTGCTCTCACTTCCAGAAGCCCAAGCAGTTCTGACATACCTACAGTCCCTATGACAGTACCAGGACTTCACTCGGGCCAGTTCTGTTTCCAGAGTCTCGTGCCTCGGTATCAGCAGTGTCCTCTTTATTCGCCTCCTGAGATACAGGAACATTGTTGGCAGGTCCAGGAGTTTTGCCTTTCACGAGGAGTGGTTGTTTAGGTGACAGCAGGCTCGGTCACTACTTATTGAGAAACCACCAAGATGGAACCATTCAAAGCCCTGGTTTGGACTCCAGCGAGGTCCGAGCAAGCTCTGAGGTGCTGTTGAAAACCACCTTTCCTTCCAACCTGTGTCACGGGGCTACCAAAAGGCTCCGTCTGCGCTTTCAGTGGGTGCTGCTCTGTCTCTGAAGCCCCAAGGTCAGCACAGCTTTTGGTGGAGATGCTCTACAGTTGCCACATCTGCATGTGGGACTGTGAGACTCTCCGTTTGCTTGCTTAGGTCCCACCTGTCACGGGAATGTACGTTTGAGCTGTCGAGGAAAGAGTAAAGAAAGGAAAGATTTTGTTCCAGCAGTGAATATTCTCCGAGATGCACAATCCACATGCACATATGTTCCCCTCCCACACTTGAAGTCTCTTCAGAGTAGTGGGTTTGCATGGGGAGGAGGCAACTGAAATTAAATGCCCTTTACCTTGCTTGCCCATCTGCTGTTTTTTTTAACTGAAACGTTGGGGGTTTTTTTCCTAGTAAATTGAGCCACACTGAGATTTAGCCGAGGAAGTTTGTCGTCTTAAATGGAAGCAAGAGACTTGAGTTCAGAAATGTAGGTTCTACCGCAGATTTGCGGGGAGACGTATTTTGGGTCTTCGAAGTCCGTCTAAACCCTGCCTCCCTTGTTGTCCCTCTCCTTAAATGAATGCACGTCGTTGACAAGATTATGGAGGGAGTTTCAAATACATTATTATGAATGTACAATTTTATTATGAATCGTATCTAAAGCATTCTGCCCAGGCAAGCAAAACGTTGCATGGGTCTTCCCTCGAATATTGGTGCCCTTTTTTATGTTGCCATGTCCTACAGATGACTTGGGTGAGTCTGGTGATGTGCCCTTGGTCACCGGCTGCAGTCGGTACCGTCTTCTCATGTTCCAGGGAAGTAGAAGATTGAGGAGAGATGAAACAAAAATCTGGGAATGGGATGCTAAACCATGTAAGCATTTTGACTTATGCCTCAGGAGTGATCTCCTCCTCCACGGATGTTCCCCTGAATTTTTCCCGTGGGTTCAGAAGCACATGAGCTTGCTGGGTCCTTTACTGCTGCGGTACCCATGTACTGTTGTCAGTCCCAAACATTTTTTGTTCCATTTTGTATTTGCAGGAAACTGCACTTTACTTTTTGGGCAAGATGTGCGACCGAGATCCAAAGTTTCATTTGATCCTTTTCATCTTTCTGTCCTTATATACACCAGATATACACCAGAGCTACTTACTTTTTACTTTCCAAATGTTCAAAACTGCAAGCTAGCAATGATATTTCATGCAATTTGCTTGTGCGGTTTCCTGATGTCTGATTTCATAAGGTGTATCTACATTAAAATATGTCAATACACATGTCTGAGAAATAATTTGTTTAAATTGTTCTGTGTACGTCAAACTATAAGGCTTTAAATCAAGACTGAATTATCTTCCTTAAATATTTACAGCAGCTCAGCCAGCCACGATTGGCTCAATGCAGGAGCTATTGGTGCCGGTAGCTCACGTCATACAAGTTCTTGCATTTTCATAAAGTCCCGTTTCTCTTGAAATCTCTGGTGTTTTCACACCGAGCGAATGTTGGATACTACTGGTAACAACGATGACGGCTTGAAAAGTCCTCTCTGTCTTCAGGCACGTTCAGTGCAGGGCTTTGTGCCCACAGAGGGCCGGGAGAAAACTCCTGACCTCTGTGAGAGCAGCAGTAGCCTCTGATCTCATTTAACCTCAATTGTTGTTGTTTTTCTCTTCAGTAGTTTATTTTAATGTCTTGTTTACCAGCGGGGGCAAACTGGTAGAAGTGGAGATGTTTGCGTGTTCTTTGCTCTGAGAAACAACTTTAGAACATGGGCTTAACCCAGGGAAGGTTTCTGGCTCCTTTAAACCTCCTGGGTTGTGAGTCGATGTCAATATCTCTCACTCCTGTTTTAATTTTCTTCGGTTAGTACATTTAGTTTAGCCTCCTAGCAGCTGAAATCTGCTCAGTAAATCCACTGCTGGTGTTAGACACAGCAAGAGCTGGTATTGTTTTGACAGGCAGACAAACAGATTTACCGTTTTAAATTGAAATTTCTTCCTTTGGAGCTATTACAAGAACTTGGTTAAAGCATTAATGGGAAGTTAAAGTACAAGTATTTTGACTTTTCCTGACGAGTACAGAAAATTTTTTGAGTGACAGTTCAGCAAAAGAGATGGCAGCCTGCAAGTATCAGTTTCAAAGGGACATTATACAAATCAACTTTGTAAAACAATTGTTGAAAAAGCAGCTTGCTGATAGTGAATGGGAAGTGGCTATTCCAAAACACAGAGCAGCGCCTTGTTAGGTCAGTGGCTTTGCTTCCAGGCGCAGGAACATTTTGAGCCTGGCCCTGCTTTAACAAAAAGGAGGATTTCTTGCAGGTTTCTAAAATCTGAGGCCGGAACAAGCTCGTTTCTGCGCTGGGAGGATGCTGAGCTGACGGAATAGCTAATTCGAGCGGCATACCTACGTGCGTGTAGTAAGTGCAGCAGGCTGCTAATTTTAGCTCATGTGAGCTGGGAGCGAGCCAGTTGTGGAAAAGTGAGATTTTTCACTTGTTACCTTCCTTGTAGTCTAGCTTGCATAAGAGTAATAAGTTTTTATTTTTTATTTTTTTGTCATACTTTCCGTATATTCCTTTAGCTCAGGGAGTTATGTTCCTTTGGCCTCTGACTAAGGGGACAATAAAACATTATAAATGGATGGTGAGTTAGATGTGCTGTAGACTGACCCGGGTGGAGTCTCCTGAATCTCCTGAAAAGGTGCATGAGTGTGTGTGAGGAGAAAAAGAGAGACCGTGGAAAAGTGTCGAAGAGGTCAGGCACGGGCGGGAAAGGGAAGAGCTGCGAGCAGCCCGCTGATGCCGTCTACACTGATGTGTAGAACTCTCCCTGCTCGCTTTGCCAGAGCTCCGGTTCCTTTCTCCGTTTTTGAACAGTGCAGTTAGGCCTGAGCTCTTCGCTGGTCTTCACTTCTCTTCGGTTGCTGCAGATGGTGTGGAAGTCGCTCCGTTTGATCCCTGCTTTTCAAATGGAAGATTATATTGAAGAAATGCAGAGAATATGACTCAGGAGCTATGTTTGACGCGCAGAGAGCGTAGTTAACGTCTTGTTCCTTTCGTTTTTATTTTTTCCCCCCTCAGAATCGTATCTGGGGGCTTTTATATTCAATATCTCCTCTGACCAGATAGCAGTTGCTCGTTGCTGATAGCCCTCAAGCCGGCTGCCGTTTCATGAGCCGTTCTGTAATTCTGGTTTAGTGGCCTTTCTTCTTCTGTGTGCTGGGGGTGGAAGTTGTTATAATGATTCTTTAGCCAAATCCAAACTTTGTGGCAGCAACTGATAATCCTTAAATCACAAACAGATAGTTTAATTGTGAAACCGTTCACAAGATCACCCAACGTTAGAGGAAGATAGTGTTTTAGTTAATTTTTGGCGACATCTTTTCTCTAACTGGTCATGTTTAAACAGCTTTATTCTTGACTGTGAACATTTTCATAGTTGTGTGTGTGGTTTATGTAATCAAGGCTTTTTTGTTTGATTGGTTTTTTTGTATGCTCTGGAAAAACTATAATTTTAGGAGAATTATTTATGGCTGCAGAAGGCAGTATGAAGCTAAAGAGCTAATTTAACAAAAAATGGAAGTTCAGTTATTCCCTGCTGCATTTAATGTTCTGGTGGCCTTACGTTTGCTGGCAAGACTTATTTCTTTATCTCATAATGATGTTCTTTACTTATTCATGGAAACAGACCCAGTGGGGTGATCCGTGAGAGCTTTTGATAGCTTGAACGAAATAAAAATGAAATAAGTATCAGATGTCAAGAATAATAAGAGTATTTCGAGTATCTAGAGGCATTGGGAAGCTTAGCTTTCATCAGAATAAGATCCTTAGTAATGTTCTCTCTCTTTTGAACCCCTTCCATCTTTGGATCACTGCTGTTGTTAGGTGTCAGAGTAACCTTTTAGCTGGATGTTGAAGACCTCCGTTACTACTTGAATGCTTCCAACGAGGCTTGATCTTACTTGGCGTGCCCTGGGAGCCAGTGTACAAATTGAGACGCTGAAGTTTATACACTTGGATTTGAAAATCCAGTGTCTGTATGTAAGCCTGCAGTGATTTTTTTAAAAAATTCAACAGCATAAAGTGAGGACAGGAGAGGAAAATTGTGCCGTTCGTTGGGCTGTGGAGGCAAAGAGTGGTTGCTTGCTCTCGGTTTCGCAGGAGAAGGGAGCTCGCTGCCTTGCAAGCTCTTATCCTTTTCCTTTTTTTGAAGTGCGAGCACGTAGCTCAATTAGAAGGGAGAGAAAGAGAGTGGGTGTTATAATAACGCGTAGGCTTTGAGACAGGCAGTGCTGGAAGTTACTTAAAACAAAATCATTGAGATCATTTTGTCAAGACACTGTCTACTTCACCAGCAAATGCTTCGGAAGGAAAAAAATCAGATCGCTTATAGCTTTCCTTTATTTGCTGCATGAGTTACTCTGCCAGATTGCCATCTACACCATTGTACTCGTGGGCTTTTGCTCCGTTTCCTGTGCACAGAGCAAAGTGCAGCAGAGAAATTAGAGGTGAACGATGTGTAGAGACGTTGTTTCTTCTTGTGGTGTTCCGAGCGCAGAATTCATACCGAAGCAAAAGAACTAAAATGGAGAATCTTGATAGCAAAGCAGAACAAAGCCAGGCAGGCAAAGCACAGAAGAGATGCTCTCCGGTCTCCCTGAGATGTACGCCGGGTGACTTTAATCCTGTTTGATGTGATACAGCTTATGAAAAAGATGCTTTTTACACATTTGGTTGAGGTGTCGGTGCTTCTCAACTCCACCACTTCACCACTGAGAAAAAGGGGAATTACCGCCCGACGACGAGAAGGGCTTTGAGACTGCAGCGGGAGGTGAGCAGAGCGCACGGAGAGAAAGAAAAGCAGATCATCTCTTTTTTTTTTTATTTCTCACATAAGGATGGTTTTACGTTCTCTTAGTTCAGTGTTAGTTTGTTGATGTGGGTGCAGAGCCCCGGGAAGTCACCACACTCCTGAAAGTTTGTAGCTCTGGAAGTCAGAGGAGTGTTGAGCATTCGGGGCTTGATGCTTTCCCCCAGTTCTGTTGTTGCCGCTGGAAATACCGATGCCGTCGATCTTTGTGCGAGTGTGTTGCTGGAGATAAACAAACGTGTGGTGGAATAGCTCGAACGTAAACTGGGAAGGCAAAAAGAGGATTTACATAAGGGGAATGAAAAGCAAAAGTTGTCAGGGACTCCTTTTTCCCCCAAATGTCCTAGGCATTTGGTTGTTAGCAAACGTTGGGTTACACTGGTTGGGTCCCCACCACAACGGCTCTATCAGCCCTCCTTCTCATCCAGACAGAGGGAGAAAATATAACAAAGGGCCTGTGGTTTGAGATGAGGACAGGGAGATCACCTGCGGTTACCAGCCCGGGCAAAACAAACTTGATTTGAGGAAATTAATTAATGATGGCCACACTGAAGCAAACCTGAAACTCCATCTCTGGAGTCACAAAAGCCGTAGAGTCAGAAATATCAATGAGAAACTGGTTCTCGTGATTTCCATGGACTGGAATTTTATTGGTATAGAAGCGTCACGATTCATGGTTGTGAAGACTAAAGAGAATAACTATTTCTATATGTAATGCAGGGCATAGCTTGCCTTTGTTTTATCTTTTTTCTTTCCTTTTCAACTTCCCAATTAATTTTTACAGCTCGGCATGTGTCAGACAACGTATTCTTTGAAAGTAAAGCAGCACAGGGATAATGGAAAATTCCAATCTTGTGTTCAGAATGACTTCATGTTTTTAATCGCTCGGTTGGTAGATTAGAGATACATTTTCACTTTCTTTAAGGCTTTCGTAAGCCACGTGACACCTTTCAGCTGTGTTGACTTCCCGTTCACCAGCGTGTTGTGGGTTGAATATGCCTGTTCCTCTGTGCTACGGGGTTGAGACCCAGGAAGAGCAGTTATTTAATATTCTGAGGCATTGGGGAGCAGCACGTGGTTTGATTTTTCAATCGCTGCAGCATAAAACACCTTAGTCCTTGTGTACGGACACCGGCAGCGTGACAGGGTAAAAGCTGCAGCCGGTGCGTAAAAGGAGCTGAATGACTTGCGCTCAATTAACGAGGCCTTGCTTCATAGAGGTCGCTAAGCTGTGGCTAAAAGCACCCTTTTACACAATTTAATTTCGCTTTGATTCGTGTAAAATTGGGTTTTGTTGTAGTCAGAGAAAAACTAGTGGCTGTAGAAGATGAAATTTAAAGAAATGGTCATTAATAATATTGATGATAACTTAAAAATGTGAGCCACTCATTTGATGGTGCCGCACTGGGAAGCGTGAAACATCGTGATGCAGGGCTGCTGGGCTTTGAGCGTGCTGAGTTCTGTCTGGTATGAATAGGTTTTGGTGATAAAGCGATAAATGCAAAGTTCGCTTAAAGGTTTAAGTGAACAGTTGCTGCAGAAATTTCCTGCTGGATGCGCACCGCACTGCGCGGAGTTAGTACTGCTTCCCAAAAATGTTCCATCAGGTTCTTCTGCTTTGAGTCTTGGCAGTCAGGCAGATAGGGGCTTGGCTAACAGCCTGGTGAATGACTTGTAAAAGCTTAAGAAAATGGATTTACGTCCATTTAATATTTGGCTTCCTCTGCTCTGCAAGGGGTGGTAGCTGAGGTAGTGGCTACGACTGAGTGTGTGTTAGGAGAGAAGTCAAAAATTTATAACTAACAGAGCAAGTATCACACTGCTGAAGTGAACAAAGATATCTAACAACAGATACCTGTAAAAAACCCAAAAAACCAAACAAGCTTCTAAGTATTAACACAGAAATTCTGCCTATATGTAATTTTTGTTATAGAAGAAATTGGACTCTGTGCAAACAGAAGCACTTGCTGTATCATTATCTTGCTGGATAATCCTCCAGTTCATGTGCTCTTCACTGCCCCCCTGAAACTCTGCCTGTGTACCTGCTTGCAATCAGCAACAAGTGTGGCCGCTAATGAAATCATTCAAATTTAGCTGATTTTGTTTCATGGTGCACAAATAGAAAGTCATTTAAGTGTGACTGGTTTTATTTGTCCGCGGTAGTTGCTCATCTGAAATGCTATTGAAGTTCAGTAATTGGAGCTCTGAAGTACCGTATTTGACAGATGGTGTGGGTGGTTGTGCCATTTCCATGATAAATCTACTTACAAATATAACTGTGAGGAACTTGCCTTCATTCCTTGACTACAGCAATGCATAGATGGAAAAAGTGACAAACACGACATGGAAACGGATTTGTGCCTTGCTGCTTCGTTTTTCCTGCTGTGACGATTTTAATTTTTAAACAAGTGCAAGAGAGGGGTTGCTTTTTACGTTGTCTAAAAAGGAGCTGCTACAAATGCTAAAATATTCCTTTGGTAGCCTTTCTTTTCTCACACGTCCTTTGAAGCTTTTCCTATGGTGAATTACTTTTGTAATGTCTTGCAGCACCAGTTAGAAAGCATTGCTGGTTTTAGCTGAAAACAAAACAGATTTTTGCTAAGATATATTTACTGATAAAATATAATATTGGGGGCTGGAGAGATGGACAGACTTGTTGCCTCAGGGCTTACTGCTGAAACTTAGGGATGATGAAGTAGTATAAATCAAAATATACTGCATTATTACGATAGGGCAAGGGGCAATGGCCTGAAATTGAAAAAGGGCAGGTTTAGATTAGATATTAGGAAGAAATTCCTCACCGTGAGGGTGGTGAAGCACTTGAACAGGTTGCCCAAGGAATTTGTGGGTGCCCCATCCCTGGAAGTGTTCAAGGCCAGATTGGACGGAGCTTTTAGCATCCTGGGCTAGTGAGAGGTGTCCCTGCCCACAGCAGGGGGGCTGGAATGAGATGATCTTCAAGATCCCTTCCAACCATAACCATTCTGTGATTCTGTGATCCAGTTTTAATATTCTTCTTTTAATTCTCTTTGTGTTTTAACAGAAATCACTGATGCTGGTACTAGAGGAACCCAGGATACGATTAAGGGTGTGAAAAGAAAAAAGATTGTGACTGAAAACCACCTAAAAAAAATACCAAAATCGCCTTTGAGAAGCCCCACTGAAGCCAAGGTTAAGCAAAATGTAGAGCCTTCACCGCTGAAAGCTCTTCCAGATGCCTCTGAACACGCCACGGCACAGGATCGCCTGCCCGTGCAAAACGGAAACCCATGTACCAAACAAAACGGGAGAGCTCTTAGTAGTGAGCTGAGTGTTGAAACAACCAAATCTGCGACATCGGTGCAGACAAAGCCTTTGCTGACGCATCAGTCCTTAGACTTGGGTAAACAAGCGGTGGAGGATGCTGATGCGAACCAACTGAACTCACCAGAGAGGAAGTCTCTCCCAAACTCCTCATCAAGTAAAACAAAGACTGACAGTAATGAATGTATTAATTTTGTTGACTGCAGTACGTCGTCCCCGTGTACACGTACTGCATTCGATGTCTTATTAAAAGCTATGGAGCCTGAACTGAACACCTTAGCACAAGAGTGCCCCCCTTATGGGATGCAGATAGAGAAACTGAGACCAAATAAAACTGTAAGCACCTCTTCTAGTCTCACGTCCAATACAACGAGCATCCAAAATCAGCCGGCTTTGTCCCAGCCCGAGTTTGCAGCTGGACCTCACTATTACCCATGTACGTTAAACAATGTGCATGTAGCAGCAGCAGCCAAGACGGGACAAGCACAAGGCCAAACAGTTTCTCATTCACAAGACCTTATTACTAAAAAAACCAGTCAACAAAATCACCAGGTTGTTATGTGTCCAAGTTTCAGCCGATCGCTGGTGCAACAGCAGAGTCAAGAAAACCCCAAGCTCCAACAGATATACAGCATAGCAGTAACTTCATCCGTCGTTCACACCTCATCTTCCACTGTAACTCAGGTTTTTCCTCAAAACCAGTTAGTAGCTAGTTCATCTTCACCTTTGTCAGTTAGCACGTCGAGTTCAACGCACCTGTCTATAGGCCCCATGTATAATTCAGCCCAGATAGCGTCAGTCGTAAACCACGGCATGGAGCAAATCTGTAACCTCTTGAAAGACCAGAAGCCGAAAAAGCTGGGGAAATACGTCTGTGAGTATTGCAATCGGGCCTGCGCCAAGCCCAGCGTTCTCCAGAAGCACATCCGATCCCATACTGGAGAGCGCCCGTATCCTTGTGTCACGTGTGGCTTTTCCTTCAAAACCAAAAGCAATCTGTACAAGCACAAAAAGTCTCACGCGCACGCCATCAAACTCGGACTCGTCCCACAGCCGGATTCGGGTGGCCTCTTCTTATCTCACGACTCGGACAAAGCACTTAGCATCCATTCCGACGTGGAAGAGAGTGGCGACAGCGAAGATGAAGGCACTGCTGATGAAAGGCAAGACGATCAAGAGCTGGAACCCGCACAAATAGCAAAGGTCATTTCGAGCGTGGAAACGTTGCGGAAAGGAAGCCCTGTTCCGTTAAGCAACCCGGATTGTATACCAGGCGACTCTTCGTTACACGATGCGGAACCTCAAGTGAGGGCAGCTTTACCAAAAGTAGTAGTTCATCCTGTAAATGTTTCTCCGTTAAGGGCCGATAGCCCCAAAGTAACGGAGCCAGCACCCGAGCTCGCGGCAGCACAGAGGAAAGGAGATCTTAAAGCGACAGCTCTTCAGTCAAATTTAACCCCTGCGGCCTCGCTCAAGGACAGTGACCTAAAGCAACATCAGAAAGCAGAAATGGGCCTGTTGGAGGACCAGCTGGGATCTGCGGTAGGAGCGGTGCATGCGCAGCTCCAGAGACAGCAGGCGACCGACGGTTCCCAAGACCAGCAAGGAAAATGTCTTCTGAGCCCTCGAAGCTTAGGTAGTACCGATTCCGGTTATTTCTCTCGTTCTGAAAGTGCTGATCAAACAATGAGCCCACCAGCTCCTTTCGTGCGAGGACTGTTGACCTCTGAGAAAGATCCAAACAAAAACCTGCCCTGTGTGCCACGAGCAAGTGGCGTGGTAGCCTCAGTGGTACAGACCGTTTGTGCCGAAAAGAATTTGATACTCTCTGGCCAAATGCGACCTCCCATGGCAACCAAAACTCTCGAGGAGCGTATCTCAAAGTTGATTTCTGATAACGAGGCTGTTGTGGATGACAAACAGTTAGATAGTGTGAAACCGAGAAGAACATCTCTTTCAAGAAGAGGAAGCATAGACTCGCCAAAATCTTACATATTTAAGGATTCTTTCCAGTTCGATTTAAAGCCCATGGGAAGAAGAACTAGCTCAAGCTCTGATATACCAAAGTCTCCTTTCACACCCACTGAGAAATCAAAGCAAGTTTTTCTTCTTTCTGTACCGTCCCTTGACTGTTTACCTATAACGCGAAGTAATTCCATGCCCACTACCAGTTACTCAGCAGTACCTCCAAACATAATACCTCCTTCTCATCCTCTTCGAGGAAGTCAGTCATTTGATGATAAAATTGGCTCTTTGTATGATGACGTTTTTGTATCAGGACCTGCTACTCCGCTGAACCAAGGCGGGCATCCCCGGACCCTTGTTAGGCAGGCAGCAATAGAAGATTCTTCTACTGGTGAAAGCCAAGTTCTTGGACTGGTGCGATCTGGAGAAGAAAGTTACCTGGGGTGTAATTTATCAAGTGAATCTTTATTGCAAAGGAGCAAGTCCCTGGCACAGGGCTCAAATTTAGAAAAAACAAAGAAGTCCCCTCAGGTGCGAGGAACAATGTTTGAATGTGAAACCTGCAGAAACAGGTATCGAAAACTGGAAAATTTTGAAAACCACAAGAAGTTTTATTGCTCAGAGTTGCATGGACCTAAAACTAAAGCTGCAATCCGAGAGCCTGACCATAAGACGGTTCCAAACAGCACACAGCCTCAAATTCTGCACTACAGAGTCACTACTTCAACTGGCGTCTGGGAGCAGACACCCCAAATAAGAAAAAGAAGGAAAATGAAAAGTGTTGGTGATGACGATGACCCGCAGCAGAACGATGTGAGCGTGCCATCAAAGAACACGGAAGGCCAAAGCAAGCCAGCGAATTCTTCTAGTCTGTCCAAGCACGGTGCAACAACAGCGGTAGGACCGCAACAGCCAAGCAACCTCCTGCTTCAAAGTTCCCAGATTCAGCTTGTAGCTCGAGGCACAGACCAGACAACCGAGCCGAAGATGGCTCTGCTTGGCGAAAAGCAGGTAAGCTCAGCTGTGCAAGAAAAGGTGGAGCTGAAAAGACAAGGGACTGGCATTTCGGTGATACAGCACACCAATTCGCTGAGCAGGAATAGCTCGTTTGAGAAAACGGAGTCGTTTGACAGAGCATCCCCGGTTTCTTCTCAAGAGCCCAACAAGGTTTCGAAGCCCCGCTCTTTGAACACAATTGTAATCCAAGAGGATAGACACTCTCATCTGGCTTCTCCCCAGCGTCACCAACCCCTGTCATCAGAAGCACCTAGAGGGGAAGTTCAGGGAAGCCAAGTAGCTCTGAATGAGAGAAGCGCGCCGCTTCAGCCCTCGAGACTTGTTCGCCAGCATAACATCCAGGTTCCTGAGATACTGGTCACAGAAGAACCAGACAGGGACCAAGAAAACCAGTGCAGCGATCAGGAAAAGGCAGAGAGGTTTAACTGGCCGCAGCGCAGTGAAACGCTGTCGAAGCTGCCAACAGAAAAGCTTCCACCAAAGAAGAAAAGAATTCGCTTGGCTGAGATGGAGCATTCATCTGCGGAGTCGAGCATTGACTCCACGCTTTCCAGAAGCCTGAGTCGAGAGAGTAGCTTGTCTCATGCCTCCAGTTTTTCTGCTTCACTCGATAAAGATGAGACTTTGAAGGCTGAGAACCCTTCCAAAGCAGAGCCTGTGAGTAAGGCGGCAGAATTCCTCATGATTCCCGCCGGCTCGCATGCTCTGGTTGTGCCTCATTACCGGGAAATGAGACGTGCCGCCTCGGAGCAAATCAGCTGCACGCAACCGTCCATGGAGGTCGTGGACTACAGGAGTAAGTCTTTTGACTGTGGAAGCATCTCTCCATCCAAACCTGCCTCGCTTGTAGAGACAGCCGCTCCAAAAACGTCGTCTGCAAATGGAGTTACCGGACATGTGCCTCTGCTAGAAAGGAGGAGGGGGCCGTTCGTAAGACAGATCTCTTTAAATATTGCTCCAGAGAATCATCAGCCTCAAGTTAAATCAACCTCTTCGTTTCAGACAGCTCATGGTACGGATGTGCCCGTGTGCAGGCTGCAGACCTCCAGCAAATCTTCGGTGGCGTTTTCTTCAAGTACTCAGCATTCACAGAGCCACTCCAGACCTCACTCGACGATTCAGAATTGTAACCCTGTTAGCCTGTCTTCAGTTCAGCAGCCTCTAGATCATGGGTTGAGTAGTGAGGGACAGCCATCCTCAACTCATCAGCCTCCCCAGCCATCTACTAAAACATCAGCCCAAGGGGAACAGGCGAGCACGTACACGCTCTCTTGTCATCCTGATGAAAAAAAGGATTGTTTCGCTCCAAAATATCAACTTCAAGTTAAAACATTGCATATAGGCCAGACATACTCTTCTAAATTGCTAAAAAATACTTTATCAACTCAGGCTGTTCCAAATCAAGTTGGGGCAGATCAGAATGCGTCCTCCTTTGAACTGCAGGCTAAGTTGTCCGACATGTCTAATCTGTACTCTGTGCCTCCTCTAAAGCAAATTGCCCCCAATAACTGCAGCAGTCAAGTACATCATATTCCTCCTTTTGTGGTTCCCGTCCGTATTCACAGCAGTATGCCGTCCTACGGCTTCGCCACTGTTACGCCCCTTCCTCACATTTTGGTGACTCAGGATCAGGGAAATCAATCTGTTTGCAAAACAAATGTTGCGACGGTGCCAACGCTCGAAGGCAAAACCCAGCTGCCAAAATCTCACCAAGATCATCAGAGAACTTTGCCAAATTTGTTTGAATTTGAAAATTCACAACCGGAAAGCGGAACCAGAAATTCTCCTTTGTCAAGCTCTTTGAATATTATTCAGAAAGTGCCAGTTAGCGGACTCTTCCCTCAGCCAGAAGCTACAGCTTCAAGTAAACGAATGCTTTCCCCAGCCAACAGTTTAGATATTGCCATGGAAAAACAGCAAAAACGTGTTAAGGATGAGAGTGGAGCTGCCTGCATGACAGATGCTAGACCGTTGCATGCACTGAATGTTAGATCTAATGACCCTCCTAGTAAGCAAAAGAAACCGGTTTTGGTAAGACAGGTTTGCACCACGGAGCCTCTTGACAATCACCTCTTAGATCCTGGTGGTGCTGCACAGCATGAAAGAAGCAGCAAAGCCAGTAGCTCAGATGTGCTGCTGCCTGACCGTCAGTTGTGCGACACGGGGGTTTCAGATGCCCCCAAGGAGTCACCGGAATCCGAAGACCTTAAGCCTTCGGTGTCGCTGGCGTTTGTAGTTAGAAAACCGTCTGAATTGTCTCCAGTGAATAATCAGAGTTCTCTTCTCAAGGCCACAAGTAGCAGTCAAGAAAGAAGGTCCCCAAGTAACGGTAGCGAGAGCAAGCACACCAGTAGCCAGGGCCAAGCAACTGCGCCAGCTGCAGGAGAAATGCAGAGGTTGTCGTTCCCAAGCCTCAAGACCACGACAAGTTTTACCTGGTGTTACCTGCTGAAGAGAAAACCCTTGCATCTGCTGCAAAACGATCAGAAGATCTCAGCCTATTCGACGTGGGCCGTTAGTCCCAACAACCCCAATCCACTCGGCCTGTCGACAAAGGTAGCCCTCTCCCTCCTCAATTCGAAACAAAAAGTTGAAAAACCGCTGTACACTCAAGCAAGAACTACTCATCCCAGATCTGATGTGTTGGTCTACTCAAGCAAGTGGAAGAACAGCTTAACCAAGGTACTTAAGCTATGCTTGATGTATACGGGTCATTTACTGAGGATTCGCGTTGGAAATCGTGCTTGTTGGTATTTTAGAGAGCTTAATATGCCTGATGTGTAGTATATGTGCTTCTTTATTTTAGTTACGCTGGATCAAACTGCTAAAAAGATCTCAAGTAATTCCATTAAGAAACCTGTTCATAAGGTTTTATCACTTTTCATGGAAATTAGTTCCTGGGTTTAAATCTGTAGATGAAGTCTTTGTGGCGGCAGGAACGCGGTTGGCTGGTTTTTTAATTGCAGTGGGTAGAACAAAAATAATTCTGATACGAACATTTCTTAAACACCTTTAAGTTGAAATAGGTTAATTTAAGATCGTAATTGCGTATTTTGCCTTAAAAGTAAGGTGGTATTTTCTGTTCTAAAAGAGTGTTCAGCCTGAACAGGTGTCCATGGATACGCCAGGAAAATATTTTTCGTGATCGCTTGCCGTCTCTAACAGCAAGAGGAGCAGTGCGCCGTTTCCCTTTCGCCCACCTAGGTTAATCGGTGGTGTGAAATAATGACAAAAATAGCCAAGCTTAGAACAAAATCAGTGAAATCACTGACAACTTCTTGGATCGATACGGCTCCAAAGATGACGGTAAATCTCGCACAGTGGAAGGTGCTCGGGGCGATGTTGGTGACCCATGCGGTGTCATCCCGGACTCGGACGGGGCAGAGCGAAGCAGTGCCATGTTATTTCAGCTTCCTAGAATGCAGAAACCCTTTTCTGAGGGGCTTAAAAAAAGACCTTAACGTGTCCTCATCCTGCAAAACTTCTCGGGTGTCGAGGTCCCAGCCTCGGGGAGAGAGCTGTGTTTCTGTTGGTGTTGAGCTTCTTGCTCTCAGAGGTCATCCTGGGCTGTTTCTGCATTTGCAAAGTGTTTTGCCAAGGTCTCAACTGGTCAGTGGGGGAAATAGCAATAGGGTGGGAAGCTTGGATAAGGAGGAAGAAATAGCTTCAGGATTATTGGAGGAGTCAAAAGATACACTGAAACCCCCTCAGGCTGAAAGAGCGTTAGAGTTAGACCTGCTCCTCCTGAAATCGGTGGAAGACTTCACTAACGCTTATATCGGAGGTCAAAGCTTTATCCAGAATGATTTGTGAGGAAAATATGCCCAGGCTGCTGGCTTTGTGTTAGTGCTGCAAAAAAAGGAAAGGATTCAAAGGTTTTGCTTTTTCCATTGCGCATTTTGAGCGGTTCTTTCTAAAGCAAGTCTCCCTTCAGTCGTGTCATTGACTCGTGTTTGTTTCACTTTTAAAGAAGAAATTCTCTAATAACAAAGCTGCAGCCTGCCTCTTGAAGAATAAATTTTGTCTGCAAACAACTTGGGTTTAGAATCTAAATAACGGATAATCATATTTTGGACAATATTTTGACAGCGCCGTTTTAAACACTCTGGGAGCGTTTAAATGCTGTAATAGGCAGCTGTCAGGTACATTTACAGTGCTCCTGCCACAAAAGAACCCCGGTTACTAATCTTTCTTGAGTCTTTCTTGCTGACATTTTGAATGAAGCGCATGAGTGTGGTGGAAATGAAGAGTTCTTAAGCTCTGCTTGCGGCTGATTTACAGCCTTTACTCCAAGCTATTGTGAAAGAAGAAAGTGCAGCAAGAAAGCACCAATTAAAGTTTAATTGGCATCTCGCATTGTAGGAGCAAGGGATAGGACGACAGAAATAAAAAAAATTCAAAGACCTGGTAAGACCTAACCTCCAGACTTTGTCTGCTTTCCCTTTTAATGGCGCAGGCAGTGGGATTTCAGCCACTTTGCAGGGTGATGCTGATGATACACCTCTGTATTACCAACCTCCTGTTGCCAGCTTGGAAACTTCCTCACAGAAGCCCTAGTTTAAAAAAAGGAAAACCAGCAATTCGTCATCCAGTGCAGGCCCAGCAATTCTACTGTGTTGTTTTTTGCTGGCTGAGACCGAGGATGGAAAATGTTGGAGGTCCTTCTGGAAATTATATTTTTTTTTTAAAAAAAAATAATAAAATCAAACACGAAAAACAAAACTAAGAAACAGATTAGCAAATAATTCTCAAAAAAAATTGCAAATTGATTTCCTGCTTAAAAGCTTGGCGGGGTCCAACGTTCCTTCGGGAACCAGGGTTTTGATTGCAAGTCTCTGGGGGTTGTGTTTGCTCGAGTGGTTTGCACGTTTTAACCCTGACCTGACGGAGACCTCCAAGTGCTACAGCAATCCAATTTATAAATAGTAATCAAAAGGCAGCGCTGTTAGCGCTTGCCCTCTTCTCTCCGTCGCCAGAGTGAGTATTCTGCTCGTGGGGGCTTTACCTCCTGATCATCTCACCGAGGTAAAGCGACTCACCAAAACCGTGCCCAGGTTTTGCCCCCAGAGCTCAAGTCGTGTTTGCAGAGATCTTGCGTGGCCACGGAACCACTGCTCGTCCCTTCCACAAAAACCCCTGCAAATCCTTTCCACAGTAGGTGTGGTGGGGAATGAAGGGACACGTGAACAAGATGTCAAACGCAAAAGAAGGCCGGGACTTTGTTTGCTCTGCGCAGCTCGCTGCTCGGAGGCAAGGGGTGAAGTTGCCACGTTGCGGCGATTCAGAGGACGAGCCACAAAAGGTTGTTGTGAAAGAAGCTCCTGGAACAAGCACAGCACGTTAAAATGCAACAGGAGGTTCACCTGCATTCTCCCTGCTCGTTTTGTTGTTCCCTTGAGTATCCTTTTGCCCAAGTTTCCTCGCCTGAGGTGTGGTAGCAGGGGCCCCTTTTCAAGCCTCCCCGCACTGATCTTGGCTCCTCTCTCTGCAGCGCACCGGTAACGGGTATCCCAGGATGAGGATTTTCAGGCAAGAATAGGTTGAAGAATGGAAATTTTCCCCTAACTGAAAGGATTTCCTCTCTTGAAGGATGCGCCAGCCCAGCTCAGCACCAGAAAGCGGTTAAACGCAGGAGATTTTTATGTGTAAACTAGTAAAAGTTTAAAGATATTAAAAACACGTTCCTCAAGTGGCTGTGGGCCAATGGGAAAAATGCCTAATGAATATTCTGATGTGGAATTTATAACTTTGATGGTTCAGGCTGTGAGCATGGTTTGGTTTTTTTCTGAGGGATGCTGTAAAGTACCAGAAGTATCTATTGAACTCTGGTCTCTGGGCAGCCTTAAGAGCAGGTTTTTTTTTCCAGTTTTATACCAGTAATTGAAGACGGTGAAGTTAAATTGGAGCAAAATGAGTAAAGTAGAAACGAATCATGGTCTTTGTCTCTGTGGGAGAAGAGAGAGAAGACTGTGTTAGAAATTGAAGGCATAATCATGGAGAGGAATATTTTAGAGCACTGCTGGTTTTCTACCCTTTCTGTGAAGACATGGGATTTGAGGGGATTTTAGGTGAGGTACATTAAAGGGTTTACAGAGGTATTTGGCCTTGTGTTAGCTTTTGCACTCCCTTTTGTGAACGTCCAATTTAATGTAATGCTCTTTCAGCTGTAGTTTTGATAACAACATGGGGCAGATACTTCCGGAATCTTCCTTTTTCCTTTATCTTTTCATTCTTGAAAATTCAGTCTGGAAGAAGAATACTTGGTGTTCAGGCCTGAAGGATCAGGCACTTAAAGACTGCATTATTCCAGCTGCTGGGAATACTTACGCGGTATTGAGTTTATTGTATGTATTCTGCATTTCCCACTACCCTCATGTTAAATTACAAGTGTCCCCTTGCTGCTCTTTGTTCACGGTGGAAGCAAAAGCCATTCATGTGCCAGGTCGTTTGTAGGAACTACAACACGTCTGAGGTGCAATTACTGGAGTAGGCGCCACTTCTGGTATTTCTCATCCAGAACATCTCCTTTCGCCTTGTGAGAATGCGGTGAAAAACGTGCAGGGTGACATTTCTTCCTTCCACCACGCGGTCAGAGCTGTGCTTTGGTAGAACTGCTCAGGTATTTGAAAATCCAGCCCAAAGCAATGAGAGGGCTGCAGGGAGGCGTGCGATTGCGCGGAGTACGTGTGGGTTCCTGGGGCTCGCGGCTGGGGAGGAAGATGTTTTTCCTCTGATCCGTGTCAGTTCTTCAGCAGCCACGTTCCTCGTCGCGTGGGAAGTGAAGGTGGTGGCTGAGGTTGCACTGAGGGCTCGGGTGCCAGAATGGTGCCTCCCTTCGATATCTGTAATGACCGGGGTAATTCATAGGCATTTTAAGTCGGCCAGTGAAGTCATTCCTATTGCCAAGAAGTCGCGAGCTTACAGCATGAAGTTTTATAATGAGTAGAAAACATAAGGCTAGAGTTATTTTTTTTTTCTCTCATCATTTTATTCACTTATCAATATGAGCAAATGCGGTTAAGTGTGCCAGCTACGTGGGTAGAAGAGTTTATAAATACAGCAGTAATAATTTCTGGTTAATTGGATCATGTCTTCATTGTTGCCCATTTTATAAATATCTTAGACTTGGAAGGAGTAGATTTTAATTGGCAAATGTTGGGGGAACTCATCCTCCTTTAAAAAAATAAAATAAAAAAGATGTTCCTTAATTAATAATTGGGGGAAATGGAGAAGCATATTTTTGTTCTGCTAGACGACTGGGATGCTTTCTCGTGTGATTTGGTCTGGCAGTGGGAATTACGTCCTGCTGGGGAAGGGTTGCGGAGCCCCTTTTAAATAACCTCACCGAACTGGGAACAGTCGATTTCCACGCTGACACGGGTGTATATTTTCAAACATGTTTCCTCTGTAGCATCTTTGCTCTGCAGAAGGTTATCCATGAGCTGAAACTCGTCACCTTCACCTTCCCACCGCATCTCCCACTGCAGATTCAAAGCGTTCCTGGTGTCCTGCAGGGCCGTAGTCTCCAGATAGATTTACCAGTCCACAAGTAGGCAAGGTGTAGGAGGGAGGTACACCCAAAGATATTTTTGTGTTTCATGTATCTTAAAATTTTTTTACGATCTGTTGTTGAGGGTTTTGTGATGCTTTTGTAACTTACAGGTTCGGGTGACGTATGAAAGACACCAATTTTAACAATCTGCATATCTCCTTTTCTTTCAGCGGGCATTAAATAGGAAAAAAATGGCTGCAGCTGAATTCTGCAATAAGGAAAACTCTGAATCAAGCACTGAGCACGATAAAGAAAATTCCTTTATCAAAACTGAACCACGAAGAGTTAAAATATTTGATGGAGGGCAAGTGTTGCGCTTTGTGTATTAACTATCCTTGGCAAAATTTTTTTTTCCTTGATTCTAGACTTTGCAGAGATGTTGCTTCCTATTTGATTGATTTTAAATAACAGTTCCCATACTGCGGTCTGTGGATGTTGGTTTACATTTCCAAGAAAAATGGAAAGTCATCAGAAGATGGAGCCGTGAGAGTTATGAAGGGGCGGTAATGAAATAAAGAACAGCAGGCAGTGCAATTCTTTTTTTTTCTTTTTTCCTTTTTTCTTTTTTTTCCAGAGGACAAACATTAATCAGCAGCAAAGGCTGCTAGATATAGCCATAGATGTAAATTCTTTTTCTGTATTATTTCTTTTACGTGATAAATGACACCTAGTCGACAATAAGGTTGTATAAGTGTAAGTAGAGAGGATGTAGTCCAAGGACTGAGCAGCATTCTGCGGTCCAGTCCCGGGCAGCTTGCTGTGGCATACACAGACTGGAGAAGTCCTCATTTGAAAAGCGCCGTGGAAGGATTTACTGAGAGCCCTCATCCATGCACTGCAATACCGTAAATCACTTGTGTGATATGAATAGCAGTTGTTTTAGCCGCAGTGTTGTGCCACATGCAACATCTTGTAGAAAAGATTTATTTATCTTTTTTAAGCAGAAAAGTCCCAGCCATGCTTCTAAAATTTCTGAGCACAAACGGCGCGTGTTTTATTATTCTCGTAATTGGTGGTGAGCTTTCAGGCTTCCCGTGTATTGGTTCCCAGTTTGAATCTGGTCTGGACCAGCAGTTTAGCCATTAACTGTCGGGGTAGAACACTGCTGCTGTC
Source organism: Trogon surrucura (assembly GCA_020746105.1). Lineage (NCBI taxonomy): Eukaryota > Metazoa > Chordata > Aves > Trogoniformes > Trogonidae > Trogon > Trogon surrucura. The sequence goes on along the minus strand of CM036619.1, from coordinate 99,904,079 downwards.
TCTCTGCTCGCATCCAGACGTCGCAGGGACCGGGTCGCAAAAGTTAAGCACAACCTCTGGGATCCTTGACTGGAGATAGAAAGGATTACATGTTTTTTCCATCTAGTCCCAGTAGGCTGAGTGCAGAGTGCATCGATAGGGAATCCTAAAGGCTTTCCCGTTGTTGTAACTAATCTTGTTCCTTTTCTGCATCAGACGCAGAGCCTCAGAGATGCTCTTTTTAAAGCTTCCTCATGGTGCCCAAACCTGCTTCCAAGAACTGACACTTTCGAAAAGTATGTTCCTGTGTTGCGGAGAGGAAATTTGAAATCTTTAAATGTGTAGTATCGAACGGTACCTTTATTAAAAAAAGGTAGGCCGTTACTCCTAAACAAGACTGCGATTGTCTAGGGAAAAACCTAGCTGGAAGTTTAACAAGTAAATGCAGAAGTTGAGCAGAAGAAGGGCATGATTGGCCTTGTCAGTTACTCATTTTCACCTGTTATGTTATTTTTAAAGTTCTGGTAGATTAGGATTTCTAACTAGAGTCATTTCCCCGTGACAGCTAATTGCCTTACTCTTATGGTGCTGTTCCCAGGTACAAGTCAAACGAAGACTACGTGTACGTCCGGGGCAGAGGGAGGGGGAAGTATATCTGTGAGGAATGTGGGATACGTTGCAAGAAACCCAGCATGCTGAAGAAGCACATCCGCACACACACAGACGTCCGTCCTTACCACTGCAATTACTGCAACTTCTCCTTCAAAACTAAAGGTAGGGCTGCTTTTCCGTGGGCGTTTCACACCTTTTTCCCTTCTGCTCTCAAGTACAATTCTCTCCTCCGCACGTTTGGCTGTTCATAAGGTAAAGAGGTTGCTTCTCCGTGGAGTTCCACTGTCCAGTGCTTCAGGTCTTTGCAGTTCCTGATTTCCTTCGTCTCCTGTAATGTTTGTTCAGATATCACATCTTTATATGATGAATGTGTGGGTGGGAAATTGGAGTCGACTAGGGAGATCATACGGGAGTATGATGCAGGTTGGGGGGAGACAAGTGAGCTGGTTAGTTCCTTGTCCTAGGTAGGGATAGGAACGCAGAATTTTAAGTGCCTGGCAGTGACCTCTTGGTGATATGACATTGAAGTTTGTTGTACCTCTGTTGATGCTCAATTAATTGCTCTGGGAAAGAAAGTGGCCTCTATTAAGCTGCTGTATCAAAGTGGGTTTTGCACCCTTGAAGGATGATGTTCACTTTCCACTTGACCTTCTAAGACCCAAAGATGGACCCCTGCTTTTTAAAGCCTTTTTACACCATATATTTAAATCCGTCCTAGTTTTAGCAGGCAGTATATTAAGTAGTGGTAGGTCCAGGACTCCAAATAAGTGAAGCAGACGGGAGAAGTTCGCAGCCAAAATACTTGCAGCGAAAAAATTTCTAAGCAGTAAAATTTCTCTTGGCTTTGAACATTGTGTAGCAATAATCCCCTCCAGCTGTAACCTCAGAAACATTTGTATTTTCAGTGGGTTTGAGACTACACAGCAGCTGGGCACAAAACTGCCAAGAAATAACCCAGTGCTGCAGAAAGGAGCTGGGTACTCTTGAAACGTGTCAGAAGCTGCATCCTGACCACACTGGGTCGCCGTGTCATCCTCGAGATGAAAGGCCAGAGTGTGAACCCAATGAATTCGGATTGTGGTTGGTTTTTTCCTTCAGCTGTTGCCGTCGCCACTGACAGCGTCAGTCAGGCAGTGGGTGGGTGCTTGGGGTTTGGTCAGCCGCCCTTCCTGACGGGATGGTGTAGCCAGTAACTTCACGCGGTACCTGAAGCTGGGAAGTTTGCTGTTTGCAAGTCAATATGGTCGTAGAGCTTCCTAACAACTATTAAAAAATTCAGCGTGAATTGCTACCTTCATTTCAGAGCAGGAGTAAAGTGCTCCACAACCATTTTTCGAGAGATGGTAGGAAGCTGGAGTATAAAGTGAGCAGTTGCTTGTGGTTACATACCCTTCACAAACACCATTTGCACATCTGTGATCCACTCTTCACCTTTGCTTGATGCTATTTGCCGTATTTTCCTTTCAAAGGAGAAGGGGAGAGCAGCCTCTCAGCAGTTAACGCGTTCACTTTTGAGATTCAGGTCAAATATGTTCATGCACTGATTTTGAATAAAATGAATCTGTCTGTTTAGGGTGGCAGTAAAGAGGGTTGCACTAAAAACAGAATCCAAAAGAGCTGCGAGGTGTGAACTTTAGTTCCTGATAGTTTTCTGTCACCTTGACTTCGAAGGCTGAATCGGCCTTTCTTTAACTTTGCAAAAAATGAATGGAGGATCTTTTACACCCATGCAAAATTACATCATCATCTAGCACTTCCACCCTATTCTATTTTATCTTAATAAAGAACTTCATGAAACGTGGCCAGAGAGCTGGGAGCAGTCAGGAGGGTGAATCTGCAGCAGCCCTTGGCAGCTTGCATTGAGGGGCAAGGTTCTGTCAGGCGTGAAATCAAATTGTACAGGTGCTTATAAACAGAGCCAAGTAGAGGTTTTGAGCGTGGATTTGTGTGCATTTGTATAGTCACGGGGCAATGAATTTTTTTTCATTTTTTTCTTAAGGAAATTTAACAAAACATATGAAGTCAAAGGCACATAGCAAGAAGTGCATGGATTTGGGAGTCTCAGTGGGCTTAATAGAGGACCAGGATGGAGAGGAAGAATTTGGTAAGAAAAATCTTCTTTCTTTACTGTGCTTTTGTATTTATTTGCCCTTCCAGTTTCTTACCCCTTCTTTTCCAAAGCTATTAAATTCTCGTGCAGAGAAGAGATACAGAAATAAACATCTTAGAAGCTAGTCCAAGGGAGCAAGAAATACTGAAAAATGTTCAGCAGAAGCAGCGACAAGCATATGCTAGAGATAAATTGCTGCTGAGTTTTTCACAGCACAGTTTATCAGTTTCACAGATAAATATGATGAGACTGAAAATAGCAGAAAAACAGCTGTTTGCCTAGAAAAAAAAAAGGTAGTGAAATGCAGTGTTTCTTCGAAGCTAGTTGTGCTTGAAATTGTCGAAGTTTTGAGATGCACGCTTCATAAAAATGGTATCACTAACATGCCGCCCAAATCCCAACTATGTTGGTGGGTGCTTTGCAAGGATCATCTCCCAGTGTAGAGTTCTGTCCTCCTTCACGTAAATCAGGGGATAGAGATCGTTTAGAAATGATGAACATTATTCGTCTAGACCCGTTCTGGTGTGATCAAAATGAGTGTATTTGCTAATACTCGGAGTTCTGCGCTTCCTGCATCCTGAGGTGGCTCCACTGGAGAGGAGATGAGGTCGAGGACAGTCGAAGAGGTTCATGCAGGTTGCCTTGCCTTGTTGCATTTTCTCCTTCCAGCAGAACAGTTTATGAGATGGTGGATGAGGTTTCGAGAAAAGAAAGCAGTGGGGATCTTTATTTAAACAGTAAAGGGCAAGAAAGATGAATGCGCCTGCTCCCAGCTGCCAGCCGCGAGCAGGATAAGCGAATCAACTGGAATCTAATTCTGAGCAGTGCTGGGAATGTGACTCAGTGGGGATGATTCAGGAGCGTGCTAGGTACAGAGGAAACTGGATTTTCCCTTTTTTGGCATTCTTCTATGTGTTCCTCTGGTAAGCTAAAAAACATGTCCCTCTTTGCAGTTTGAGGTACCGAGTAAGTAACCCAGGAGAGAAGAAGAACTTCTCGCAGAGGAACGGTTTTCATTCACCTTTTCAGCCTGCGCGTGACACAATAATCGTAGCAACTTTTTGAGGTGCTGTTCTGTAGCTTTCGACGTTTTATTTAGTATCGCAAGCTACAGCTGAGCGGGTATTTCCATTCGCTAGGGACTGAAAACATTTTATCAGTCGATATTCCCAATTGCGTACATGAAAACCTGCAGGAGAATGTGATGGGGCTGGGGTATTCAGCTGCACTCGTGGCAAGTTTGTGCTGCGTCTCCTTTCAGTGCTGTAAAAACCAGCGTCTTTAAACACACACAATTTTTTATTCTGTCAGGAGCTGAGTGGTTGTTAAAAATCTCTCTCTCTTAGAAAGTGCTCTGCCTGGTCCCATCTCTTTCCTCAGCTGGAAGGCAGTGTGAGATGCCGGAGAGGAAGGTGCAGAAAACCTGATAAGAAATAAATATGACCTCAGGAAAAAAAAGGGTGGTTTTTTTTTTAAAACACAGGCAATCACTATTATTTGAATTTGAATTTTGAACTTTTTAGGTTTATATGAGAAGTCAGCTTTGACCTGAGAGCGGCGCAGATTAGTAGCATGTGCAAATTGGATGAGGAGTGCAAAAGTGTGTGCAGTCCTGAATTCAGGCACACACACACACACACAGAGAGCCTGTTTTTTCAGTAATCTGAGAAGCTGAAATTTTGTTCTGCTGTAGCGTCTAGGGAAAAAAAGGAAGAGATGCTCTCTGGCTGTCGGAGACTATATGCGGTCAGAGCTTTTAACACAGCATTCTTTCTGTTTGGACTTGTCATCGTTTGGGTATTAGTAAATACTTTCTGGCCTGGCTTTTTGTATTCAAAACCATTCCCTCATCCATTTATCTTTCATCTTCTGCTCTGTGGAATGTTCTTATCACCAAAATACAGGGTTACAATGTAAGGAATGTTAATATCTGAATTAAATTGTCAGGCGAGGTGAACCGTTTAGCGTGACAGACTGCAACTGGGGATATCCTCTCTGGCCGTGGCGACCCAGCAATTTGCTGTGCAGTCTTAAAAACAAGAATTTGTCTTCAAATTAAAGCACTTACGACCTTTAAACCTGTAATATTTTGTATATAAGCTAATGTATGCGTGGTATAGTACACCTTGGTAAACTTGCACGAGACAGTTATTTAACTGGGAAATGAGTAGAAGGGCAGAACTTGCTTAAATGGTCTCTACGGAGAAATTTTATCCCAAAATATTCATTACTTGATTAGTGTAAAGATCTAATTGTAAGTTTCAGGTATATATTTTTATATATATATATATATATGTGTAGACACACACACACATATATAAAACACTTTCATTTTCTTCAGTACTAAATAAGCCCTCCCAAAGACACAATATTTCTAAGCTTATTAACTATACATTCCTTATAGTTTATCTTAAATGAGTTTCTTTGGCTCTTCATTAGCTTAATCGTGACTCAGTCTGTGCTTTTGCTGCACCTACATTTAAGGAGCGAAAAGAAATGAAAACCCTTGCAATAATATCCTCTTTTTGGAAATAGAGTGGAAGGCTGACTCTGTATAGCTTACGAGAAATATTTTTTAACCTTTTTTTTTTCTTATTGTTGTTTAATACCCGTGCCTTGTCTTCAACCAGATGCACATTCAGTTTGCTGGAGCCCTACACCCGGGAGTAGACCTCTAGTACTAGGCTTGATTTACAACATACAGGTTGCTCAGGAAGGCTTAGGAGTCAGTAACCTGTTTAAACAGAAGTTACTCGTACGTTTTTGGACAGTTTTATTTGTTGTTTTCCTTATTCTTAGGAATAGAAGTCAAAAACCCACAGGTTGCTTGTTGTTTTGATTTTTTGGGGTTTTTTTTCCCCCTCGTTTCTGAGGAGCACTGGTTTGTCACCAGTCCGTGCGACCCAGCAGATGTCACTGTGAGTCCTGTTTGGTAGCGCTGGGCAGTGGGCAGTAGCCAAAGCAGCACTGAAAACAGTCAGGTGAAGGCTGTGAACAGGCAAAAAGAGACAAGGAGAAAGCAGGTTTGGGTACAGATTCTAGCATTGTTTCAGAGTCCTTTGTTTTACCCTTTTAAAAATTGAATATTTGCAGAACAGTCGATTACAAGACTAATAGAACAGGTGAAAGGCAATTCTAAGCTTGTAATTGTTTAGAAAACTGCACTGATGGCATGCAGACCTTACTGTCAAATCCGTGACAATACAATGACATACTAAAAAATATTACTGCCTTTATTGCCGAAGTATGTATTTTTTTTCTTGAGCTTTATGAAGAAGATCTAATACAGAGCCAACTGTTTATTTTTAAATGCTTTTGTGCAGATTTTAATTCGTCGCTGAAGGTACTTACACGATTTGAAGCGATAGACGCTGCTTTGTATTGCTCAGGTGCTCAAAGCCACTAAATTTAGTAAATCTAGATTGAAATGGCAATAGGAAGTGAACAGACCAACAGGTACTTAGCAAGCTATGTCTTTAATCTGTGTAAGCAGAGCTAATTGCAGTCCCGTAGTTATCTACGTTATTGTCCATTTGCTTAGGAGCACGTAAAATTTCTGCAGTCTGCACTTCGATTTTCAGGTCTTCCTTGCCAGTGAAAGGTTGAAAGCAAACATGTTGCTCTTTGTGTGAAGATCTACCTCAATCTGATTAAGTTATAACCAAAGTTGTGAGCCATGGAGCGTTATTGTTGGATCTGGTGCGGAAAGTGCAACGTCTGTAGCAGGGCCTGATGGGTGATAATATCCCAATTCAAGTTAAAAGGCGTAAGTTGAGGTTCTGAAGAACCTTTCTTTTAATACTTGGCAGCATGATAATTCAACGGCTGTGCCTAACCATCTACAGTAGGGATTTCCTGTAGGAAAAGTTTTGCAAATAAAGAACTTGAAAGTACATAGAGAAACCTATTTCAGTTGCCTAATTTGTAGCATCACAAGTGGAAGAAACAGCTCCTGGACTTACCAGCCCCAGGCTCTTCACTAATGGATGTATCAGGATGCTGGTAAGTCCAGCTGATGCTGTTGTGCTAAAGAACTTGGAGCTTTTTCTATCCCTGCTTTGAGGTAAAATGCCAGTATAGCACAGCCTGAGCCAGCAAGCTCATCAACCCCACAAACACAGTAAAGAGCTGATGGATTAACTGAGGAGCAACAACAAAATAAACCAAGGGACAGGATGATTTTTGCATGTGATTTGTCTACATTTACTTCAATAACTGGGATTAGAAACTCGATTATATTAAATACAACTACAGCTGGCACGTGAGTGAAATCCCCAATCAAAAGTTCTGTTATACTGTTACTACCAGCTGATCCTAATTTTTGCAGAGTTTGTGTCTGCAGCCAAAGGTTCCACTTTCTCCTGCAAAGTCCAGGCAGAAAGAGTCTTGCTAAGGGTTTAAAAGACAAGATTGCAGCAGTTGACAGAGGATGAGAGACGTTCCCAACCCTTCCAGAAACACTATTAAAAAAAAAAAAAAGTCTTGAGTAGTCTTTCTCTTAAAACGGTGAGAGTTACAAATTTGAAAGAAGCTGCTTTCATAAAGGCTTCACTTAATAGTGTGAAACTTTTTTTCTCTTTTCTTTTTTTGAAAAAACCCCCGACCTTCCATGCCAAAAGGCCTTTCCCCATATGCTAGCGGCCTTTAAATTTATGACACGTCCTTCACTCTGAAATATCCCACGCTGCTGTACAACCTCACACAAAGTTAAACACAGAAGTCATTTTGCTCCCTTTGGAAATTGAGTCAGTTCTAGTTTATATATGTATATGTGTGTGTATATATATCAGTCAGATACATAAGCATATGGTTATAATCGTGCGTAGTTTAAGATAGGAAACGAAAAAAATTAATTTTTTCCCTAATTAAAACTGCCAGGGAACTTTAGTAGGTGGCATACCATTACTAAAATGGATTGGGGCCAACACTGCTTGGTTAACAAGACGGTGCCTGAAAAAAAAAAACCAAAAAAGAGTTTTTTGCAGTGAGGAGTGGTCACAGCCTCGCTTGGAGGAGATGCATAACCTGCCTGGGTCTTCCACCCCTTAAAACTCTGGCCTGGGGTATCGAAGCCGGAGCAGAGCAGTTCCTTGAGTTCAGGGATGGGTTTTTCCTCACCTGAGGTTTGGAAGCAGCGCGGGACGGGGAGAACCCACGTTCGTCACCGTCACCTCGCCTCCACCCGCCGCGGGCTCTGGCTCCAGGTAACCGCGCCGACATCGGCACTGGCAAAGGCACAAAGGGTGGAGGTGAACAGGGACACAGTAGCGGGAAATGATACCCCACCGAGTGCGGCGCGTCAGCAGTCCCTGTCCCACACACGGTCCCCCTTTCCCTCTGGTTTTTAATTCTGGAAAGCTGAGATATATGCAGAAAATTTCTACGTAAGCACCATTTGCTAGTAGATCCTGTGGCGTTTTTTAAATGTTGGTTTGATAGAAAGCTTGATTTCTTATTGAAATCTTGATAGAAAACGTTAATTTCGTATAAATCAGCGCGCGTGTTCCTTGCTTTACAGAAGTGGTAGGTCGGTGTCAGCACTGCAGCAGGGAGTTTCTCTCGATGGTCGTTTGTGGTTGACGTCAACTTTCCTAGAAAATCTGACCCGTGCACAGGGAGGGAGGGAAAAAACCAACCAAAAAACCCAAGACAAGAAACAGTGACAGTAGGATTTCCCAGAGAATAGTTAATGTGATGTTGGCAAGTGGACCAAAATGAAGAGGGAGCCCGGACTGAAATCCGCGGCTTTTAAAGAATTGCAGGAAATGCCTGTGTCACCCTTGGAGACGTCTGTGAGCTCTGTTGCAGAGGCATCAGGGGGGAGTTATTTCCATTTGGAAGTGTAACGTATGTCGAGGTTCTAACATTTTAGATTTGTTTGCTTTGCACGTTAATGCTGAAGAAACACTTTGTGCAGAGAAGAGGAATGACAAAACTATAGGAAAAAAAAAGTTGAATAGCACCACGTGGTTTGGTTAATAATATTTTTAACAGTCCTACTTGCCGTATTTTTGGAATGGGTCTTCCTGAATTAATTTTTCCACTAAAATGTAATTGCTTCCTTGAGTGGCTTTGTCTGTAGAAGAGAATTATAAATAAAGACTATTTGAAATTCTAAAAAATTTTTTTTGTCAGTATCGTTCCAATGACCTGGAGGATCTAGGATGTTTTTACTAACATTTCAGTTTCATCACGGCGTACTGAATGTAGAAAATCTATAGTTTGCATATTTAGTTAATGTACAAATTAGTGTGTAGGCAAAGAGGGAGACTATAGGGGGATTTTTTTCAAAGAAACTATTAGTCTCATTCCTAACGACACTGCTCATTTGAAACCATAAAGGCTTGTAATGGTGGGTAACTCCATTAAACCCATTTATTTTACCTAGAATTCAAGATGCTTATTTTGGTTTTGGTAAAGTAGCAGCCGAAGTCTGATTTTTTTTTCCAGAATTGTTTATTTCAATGCTAAATTGCCATGTAGATTTCCTTAGACCAGGATCTCTGAGATTTAAACTAACTAGCGCATCACTTTGCAGAGCCAAATGATTTTTACACTGATACTTCTACATTTTTTTGAGAGCTCAGCAGACAGACCTTTAATTGAATATAAAGTATTAGTGCATCCAGAGCATTTTGTCTTTTATAAAACCCGGTCCCAGACAGCCTGGCTTAGAATCAGATACAGCAGATGGGATTTTCTGTCTCTGTGCTAAAGACGATTCTTTCTTTCCAAGTTAAGGTATAAAAGAAGGTGAAAAACTGCAGCAGAGCTGTATTTTCTAGAAAGGTTTACCGCTAGACAGCAGTTTGGCTTTAAGACTTGAAGTTGGGAGGGATTCTTCATGTGAGCAAAGTTTCCTGCAGAGGTGTGTTTTCATAGGATTAGGGCTTTTCTTGCCTCCTGGGACATCCTGGGGGCTTGTTAATAAACCTTTCAAAACATCAGCAAAGTGAAGAAACCTGGCGAGGTCTAATTTTGGTCTCCCTTGCCCGTTAACGAGACAGATTCCTGACTAACAGCCTCTTGTTTGCATCCTTCAGAAAAAACCCTTTGCAGCAGTGATTCAGATTAGGCACACGGACACCCACGGGTGAGTCAGAACCAGCTTAGGGAGTATCCCCCGGCTCAGCTTGGCAGACGGGCTTCGTGTGTGTCGTCACCTGAAGCTTTAACGACGCGGGAGTCTGCTCGCTTCTTCACACTCAAAAGAGTCCAAGGGTGACTTTATGCAAATGGTTATAAATGGTCTAAAAGAAAACGGCCACAGCCAGAAGGTTTTTAAACCAGTGCTGGAGCGGAAGGTGGAAGATTATGTAGCTGTGTGATTAATGGTCTGTGCTGGAAAATAAAAACGAAAGTGGAGATCTTCCCCCTTGCTTTGATGTGATGTATCGCGACTGAAAAATGCACGTGCCCTGTGGGGTTTTTTGGTGTTTGTAGTAGCTCCCTCCCACCGCCTTCCTAATCAGTCCGGGACCTTCCTTGGCTTACCCTCTCACTCCTATTTTTGCAGGTGAGAAGCAACGATTTGGCTACGACAGGTCGGGATATGACGTGGAAGAATCCGATGGCGCGGATGAAGATGAAAACGACAACGAAGACGATGACGAAGACAGCCAGGCTGAGTCGGTCCTCTCCACCACACCCTCGGTGACAGCCAGCCCCCAGCATCACCCCTCTCGACACGGTCTGCAGGACACCGCCAGCGCTGATGAAGACATCAGGCTTCCGGACTGTTTCGCCGGGGTTCACACGGACTCTATGGATGGTCTGCCAAAGGCCCTGCTGACCAAGATGACCGTCCTCAGCGCGGCGCAGTCGGTTGGCAGGACCTCCCGCTCGCCAGCAGAGTTGGCCCATCAGGAAGCACACGAGGATCGAGGCCAGGAGAGGGGCGCGGCGGGTCCCCACGGTGCTGGCGCGCCGCTGGCTGACGTCCCTCCTGCATCTCTGGGTCGCCAGATGTCTGTGGATTACCCCGAAACAGCCTTGGGCCACTCCTTGACGTCAGCTGCAGCTCTTACAAAGGTGGGATTTTAAACCCTCCTTGTAAAGATCTTCTGGGAGATTTTCTCAGAGATCGAAACATTTCTCCTTCCTTTTGCTCTTGTTTGGTTTGAGAGTCTTTAAGGAAAGTAATCGAAGCACAAAGGGCTCCAGAAACGATGATGTTGCGGGTGCGCGGCTTTCCAGATTTTCGTAGTTTTGGTTGTATTCTCCCTGGAAAGGTTAATTGTAACAGGATTGCCTTCGCTGAAGTTTGGAGCCGGTAGATTGTATTGCGGGTAAGAAAGGATATAAGAGTCAGGTCAAGTGGACATGTGGTGGTGGTTACAAAGTGATAGGATTCAGAAGTGATTTCACTCTGAAGTATGATGAGAGAATCATTGGTAATTCCCAAGGGAAGTCAGTCTAGTCCCAAAGCTTTTTTGCCTTATCAAGATTTAAAAAAAGAAAAAGATTTCGTGACTGTTGGTCTCTCCTCCAAGTGTGTTTAGGGATAGAATTCAAAAGAGCATGAGGAGATTGCCCTTGGACGGTGACAAAAGGAGAAGCTGAGCACAGACCCGAGACCCGAGTTCCCAGCGCTTTCAGGGTTTTTATCCTCCAAGCTGGAAGAACATTTTGATCAGAAAAGGGTCAGTTTTGCCCCTGCCTGTCCTAGACACGCGGCTCTTCCCAGTGGTGTGTAGAAAGATGTGGTCAGGCTGCGGGAGCGTTGGGTAATTTTGGCAACTCCTGTCTTTTTAAAACTCTGTTGAGAAAATCACAGAAGGGACTTGGCAGACATTAAACCTTTTACAGTTCGGCAATATTGTAATGGGCTGCAATGAGGACGGTGCAAGTCGCAGACCTGGTTGACCCCAAGGAAAATTTTGAATTCTTACTGCGGACCGTGAAGGCATCGGAGCTTTTTTTTTCCAGAAAAATACTCAAGAAAATGTGATTTTTGAATGAAGGGGTAATTACTGCCTTCTCTGTAATGAATACAATATTTACCAATAGCATATGTGTGCAGTATAGAAAAATAAGCGACAGGAGATTTTCAGAAGCATAAACAGTACGTTAAAAAAGAAATCATTCTAACTTAAGTATTTATTGGTTTCTTTTCTCCTTTACAACCTGTACTAATTTTTTCCAAAATTCGAGATGGTGAGCTGTCAGTCAAGGAGAAGCAGTAAAAATTATTGCTGCGTGTCATCGAGACAGGTTTGTTCCTGCTTGTAAGTCCTGTGACTCCATGTGGCAAATGCAAATTGAAACTACACAGAGAATAAAACACGGTGGTCTCCGATCACTTCATATAACTGCCACGAAAGGGGTAGGGTCTTAATATTTGGATTTTTACGTTTCAGTTGTTGCCAATAGGTACCAGAAAGGCACTTGACTGAGTTTACTCCCTCGTCGAACAGAACCACTGAAGCCTCAAGAAAATATTTACGCAATGAGAAACGTTGAAAGTCCTTCATTAGTGTAGCTCCCATAATTGTCTACGTTAATGTGTATTTAGGGAAAAAAAAAAAAAAGAAAAAAGACATGTAAGTAATACGAGGTGGTAATTCCTTTCCAGACTACCTTTTTCTTTCCCGGACCAAGGGAGGTGTCAGATGGGTTAATCCAGTGTCTGTTCTTTTTGCGAGTGATTGTGGATCCCACTTCTTGCGACAGCGACAAGGGGTCGAGACGGCGCCGGGAGGCTGCTAGGCTGTTCCTTCGACAGCATCCCTGCTAGTTGATCAGCATTTCTGATGAGGTGTCAGACAGGACTTAGTTCTGAGAGGAGCGCTGGCTTCCTTCTCGCGCCCACCTTCCCATTTAGGCTGGTGGGCACTGTGTAGTCAGGAAATCAAAATTCTCCTGTAACCAAGTACATTTCCTACCAGCAGCTTTCAAAAGCGTTTCTGTTAGCTTCTGTGTGCCTGCTCTAGAGATTTCCGGGGAGTTTGGACGAAGCCACGGACTTGCCATGTTAGGACTATATGAGGTGGCACCTCTCTTTAGGAACATGCCTAAAACTAAAAGATACCGCAAGATCACAACTGTGGTGATTTTTTAAGAAATTTTTAGGAAAGGTGTTGCCAGTTGGTCAGTAATGCAGGTGACACAAGAAGAAAAGGGAGCACATAAATAGAATTATCGGTCCAGGCTTTGGCTGAGGCAGCAGAGCGGGGTGTAGTTCCCGTGTCTCACTCCCGTTACCTGCCCGTTGCCGCACCTACGTAGGACAAACGTGCCATGATGCTGGGGGCTGTAGTGACTCCGGCAGAGGAACCTCATGTGGCAAAAGTGCTGCCTTATGCTTACTTGGCCTTCTTGCCTCAGGACATTTCCACAGAAAACAGTTTTGTGAAGCTGCTTCACTCCTTAAAAAGACAAAAGCACATACAAAGGATATTCAGTGACGTTTTGGAGATAAATTAGCAGGAGTAATTAGGAGAGGAAAATTCAATTAGTGGGCGAGGAAGGAGTTGCAAAAAAAAAGAAAGGAAGGAAATTAACCCATTGTTCAAGCTGGGCAGTGTGTGCTGTCAACCGGTTTGTTGTTGTTTTTTCTTAGAAGGGAATGTGGGAAGCACCCCCAGCCTTACCCGCGCGTTCCTTTTTGCTCGAGGGTGGCGGCGGCTGCCGCGCTAAAGTGCCTGTGTTGTTCTCTCCTAGAGCTTGCCCTCCGTCAGCTCTCCCTCCTCGCCGGCAGACCGCAGCACGCAGACGACGGCGCTGTCGCCCTACACCGATACCCCCGAGGAGAAGCCGTCCGGGTGCCCACCGCCAGCCGCAGAGCCGAGACCTCCCCAGACTCACCTCTTCAGCCACCTCCCGCTCCACTCGCAGCGGCAAGCCAAGGCAACCTACGGCACCATCCCCGTCGGCGGGATCCAGGTGGTCCCCGCTGGGCTGGCCACCTACTCCACCTTTGTTCCCATCCAGGCGGGCCCGGTGCAGCTCACCATCCCTGCCGTCAGCGTGATCCACAGGACTACCAGCGCCCTCGGCGAGATGCCCGCCGGCGCCGCCGCCGCGAATCCCATGGGGGTGGCGGAGGTGAACGGCGTCGTGCCGTGCATCCCCATCGGCCAGGTGAGCGTGCCGGGCATCCAGGGGCTCGGAGCGCCCAACCTGCAGCCCCTGCCGCCGCTGGGAGTAGAGACGGTCAACATCTTGGGCTTGGCGAACACGAGCATGGCCCCGCAGATGCGCCCATCAGGGATTACCCTGAACGCCGTGGGCCTCCAGGTTTTGACGCAGCAGGGCAATCCCAGCCCACAGGCTCACATCCCCGGCTTGCAGATCCTGAACATCGCCCTGCCCACCCTCATCCCTTCCGTCAGCCCCGCCGCCGAGGGGCAAGGAGCAGCCGAGGCTCCCGCCAGAGCCTGCGATGCCCAGCCGGAGCCGGCTCCGGTCGGTAGAGCTGCTTCTCCTCAGCGCTGCGGCAGGAAGAGCCATGCGGAGCCTTCCTCGTCGCCCGACTACGAGCGACCTGATGGCGCCGGCAAAGCGTATCCTGAAAAGACTGAGCCCGCCGGCACGCCGAAGCGCGACGTCGTCCCTTCCCTGCCGGCGAAGCGGGGAGCGCCGGCGGAGCCGCGCTCCAAGGTGAATCCCGACGCGTTACCCAAGTCCCCGGTCCAGCGGACTGTCTCCCCGGACAGACAGGTACCCCGGCCGGCCGCCTTGCCCCGGCGGCAAAACACGGTGCAGTTTAGCGATGGCAGCAGTGACGATGAGGATAGACTCGTAATAGCAACCTAGTTCTTGTTTTTTCGTTGTGTTTTTATTTTGGGGTGGTTTGTTTTTGGTTTTTTTGTTTGTTTGTTTTTTTATAACACAGGTTTCTTCGCAAACCTTCCTTTCCTTAAAGCACATTTTTTCTGACACAAACCCATTACTAATCTTCGTGCAATCATGAACTCTTTGACCAATAATTGTCGTTTCTCGTCAGCTCCAGCCATTTTTGTACATGTTGTATAGACAATTGTGCCTTTTTTGGAGTTTTATGTTTAGAAACCTGTACAGATTGTTGAATATATATATATATATATAAAATATATATATAAAATATGTATATTAAAACCAGGTAGTTGCTTGTGTTTAGTAAGTAAACATCCTATGTCAGATAAATAAAGGATTAAATTATATGTTGCACTGTTAAATGTAAATTTTTATGGCTGTGGGACAAAGTTTCTGTGTACAGATCTAGTATGTAAAACTCCATATTTATTGTATCCATATTAGTCTCGGAAAAGGGTCTGTCCATCTTTCTTGTGTAAGACGGTAGCTTTACACTTTAAAAGAGAAATACAGTATCTGTGTTACGAAATATGACAGTAAAATTTTGTTTACTGACTTCACTGCTGACGTTGTGCCTTCTTGATGCAGCCCGGTAGTTGGAGAGGAGCTCGGCTCGTCCCTTCTAGTCCCTGTCCAGCTCTAAAGGAGCTGCCCCTGCCTTCCACCTGTCACGAGAGACAAGAGAACACTCTCTCCAGGCTTACTTGAAGCAAAAAAAACCACTTCCATTTCAAACCATCCAGCGATGGCCGAGTGGGGAAGGGAGCCCTTCGGCTTTTTGTAGAGCGAGCATCTGCCCACCTCGTCTGGGTTTTGGTTTTTTTTTTAAACGCTTCCTAAGTAAAAATTTGAAGACTGCCCCGAGGGAAGAGTAGCAAAAAGGGGTCAAGGTGAACTATTTTTTTATTTGTAAACTGATAAAGCCACTTTTTATTGCCATTAAAATGTTTGTTACACAAGAAAGGAATAATTCTTTGTGTGTTCTTGATTGCAAAATCCGCCATACAGTCGGTGAACGTGCCGCTGCTGTCATGAGGATTTGGCATCACCAGTTGCCGTCGCTTGTGAGACCGCGTGTCAGGGGATCTTTGCTTACAGGTAGACAATTTCTCCATAAATACAGCTTTGTCTTATTCATGCAGGGGGAAAAAAAAAAAGGGACTAAGTGCCTTACACATACAATTAATGTGCCCTTATATCATCAAATGTGTCATTATGGGCTTACAAGACATGGATGGATCCCGGAGTAATGAAATTTAGTAGAATTCTGTTTGCACATAGTGAAAACAGTTTGGAGTGACCAATACATTTTCGAGGTGTTCAGCTACTGCAAGAGACAAGTCTCACATGTTGCAGGACAACACGGTCCTGAAAGATTCAAATTGACCTGGGGTTCGTGCTGTGTTCTTTAGATAGAGTTGATTTTCTGTTGTGTTCTTGTATCTCGTTCTTACGGAAGTTTATAAAACATTTCAACAACCAAGGTCCAGCAGAAGACTGGAAGATGTAAATTAAAAGCATGATTACCTACATGAAATAACAAGGATGAGTACGTATAAAACAACTTGGAAAGAAAGGGTGGGGAAGCAAATCTTGGAAAAAAACCAATCAGGAGTGAACCTGAACATGAGCTGGACTTGTGCTGTTCACAGATTAACTGCTCTTCCCAGCTCAGAGAAGTAATTCAAACCTTGTGCTGCTCGTAGTCAAGAACAGCACCGTCCTAGATTCATTTTTAACTTTACGTTGGCTTTTGTGCCAGGCGCGCGTTGTACTCATGCCATTATTCCGTTACGGCGTGTTGTAAAACTGTAGGCGATGTCGAGCGAGTTTTATTAACTTTTCAGGAAGAGCACTGCGGTACCAGAAAAAAAATCACTTCTATTAGCTCAATTGTCAGCCGATTGTACTAATCCAGGAGTTAGAAATGCGCGCACTAGAACGGAGAAATCCCTCTCGGCTCAGACATGGATGTTGGTTTAATTTCTTCCCGTACGTCCGAACCGCGGAGCTCTCTCAACTCGCATTGAACTTAATGAGAGTTAAGAGTACTCGGCGCCCCACACTTCGAATTTGTGAGTGTCTTATGTGCAAACCACTGTGTAAAATGTCACCGTGCCTTTGTATGTGCTTTTTATAAACGTGTAGAGTGCTGTCGGCGTGTCTTACACCGTTACCGTTTACATCAAACGTGGAAGTACCTGAGCCAGCCAAAGGTAAAAAAAACCCCACAACACGTTCCTGTGTTACCTTTGAGACCCTGAAACTTTTCCTCTAGTAGAGTCAGGTGAAGGTTTGTAGTTAATGCGCTCCAGAAACTTGGCATCGCTTTTAGCTGCTTTGGAACAGCCATTTAAACTCATCAGTAGACTAGAACTACACGAGTGAATCTGAGTGTATTTGTCTACAGCATGACAAAAAGAACGTGACTGAACCAAATGGGTTTAACCTATCTCCAGGACTTTGACTGCTCTCACAAGCATTACTATTTATTTGAATTTTGTAAGGAAGTGATGAGAAAGAAATTGTGGTTCCACATGCCCCAAAGTCCTGATTTTGCTAACTGTTGAGCAACTCTGGAGACTTACCGTGTACACGTCTTAAATACATACTTGGCTAGCGATTTGTGGCGCGCTCGTGTTCTAAGGATTAATCCCAAGTCACCAATTTAATGGAAAATTCAGCCTGGTGAATGGGGCGATCAACATGCGTCTCTTTTCTATTGTAGGTGTTTTGAGGACATCGAGGTCAAAATACGGAAGCCTTGCCTTGAGGAATAAGAACAACAAGACAACAGATTGTCAAAAAGAGGAATGTTAAGACGTGTGTGCTTGGGTAAGTTAGCAGCAGGACAACAGAGGGAAAGGACTGAGAGAACAGGTACTGACGGGTAGTGAAGCGATCACCACGCTTAGCAGCGATGTTTCCATTCTGAATTACTTCTTTTTATTTTGTGTCATACCTTTATTCTGTTGTCCCAGAGTCATCAGTGGCGGGACAGCTGCACTCCCTTTGCCGCAAGGTTCCTGCCGTTGGAGCTGGTGGCAAACATCTCGGAGGTTTGCCAGCACAGGATTAGGCTGCTCTTCGGATGGTGTAAATCCTCGCCGCAGAATTGGAGTAAACAGCACCGGGGCTGTTTACTCAGGGATCAATTTTTAACACCTCTTGTCAGACACCCTCTGGCAAATCCAGCACAGCTGTTTAAACACTACAAGGCCGGGGCAAGCGATGTTCCTCGGTGCACCCAGGCACAGTCTGGTATTTTCACACAACCTCGTCAGAAGGGCGCGAGCAGGTGCTGGCTGAAGCCTGGGCACGAATGGAGCTACAGGGAGGACACAGCAGGGCCAGCTTCTTTGGCACCCACGCAGGTGCTTCCCTGTTACTGCCAAAAGCCCTCGCTAGAACAAGAATCGACCTGTAGCTCTGCTCTTTCAGCTCAGACCTCGATGGATTTCTCGTTGCAGTCTGTGATGTTTGATGGTGATGTGGGCATCTGGTTCTGCTGCCTGTATAACAACGCTGCTCTTGGAATGTGGGCTCTATTAAATGTGTCTACATTCTCCGTTTGGGATTTAATAAGCTACGGTATAACCTACCCGTCGCTTCTTAGGACAAGACCTAAGCCAGAGACAGACACTTTTGCTGTAACTGGCCTCATCTCTCTTGATCTTTGTCATTACATTCCAAGCCAAAACCAAAGGTAGACAATAAAACAAGGACGTGTCACACTTTGCACTTAGCTAAAACATTCTGTGTGGATTAACAAACAAATTTACCTCGCCCTGAGTTTCCTGACGTGTTAAGCAGAATATAGAATTAATTTGTCACTGTACAGCTTATTCCCAAAGTGCTCGTTTTTGGCAAGATAATCCTCACCGAAGTTTTATAAACACTTTAGCGTAAACCTGTAAACTGCCTTTCAAATGTGTTTAGCGTGGGGATGTTTTCATCAAAACAAAAAAATGTGCTCGGTTTTAGCGTGAGCGATGTGCGAAAAGTCAGGGAAAACAATCCGGAAGCACGAGTGCTTGCTGGAGGTAGCCTTCAGCTGGTTTATCTGACAGGCCAGGGCTGCTTCTGGGGCTTTTAAAGATCCTCTGAGACACGTTACACCTCGGAGCAGAGACGCTTCACCTTGCGTTCATGGTTCATAACGCGAACACTAGGTGTCATCCCTTTTAGGTGGCTGGTGTGGTCGTTCTCTAGTTGTGAATCTTAAATTATGAATGTCTTAGATGATGAGTGTCTCAAGAAAAGGTGGCTGGAATTGGCTTTTTGTGTCCTAAGGAATTTTCCTTTACTTGTAAGGGGTCTCAGCAGCTACAGGTGGCCATTTTTAATAGTACATAAAATACCAGGGACTGACACCACATTTATTTATGGCTTCTCTCTCTGAGGATGAGGCCATTGTCTTATGTCTAGACACTGGGTTGCTAACTCTGTTGCTGGCGTAGGATGAGAACAAGCTGCTATAAAACACTTCAAATTGATTATTAGGTGATTTCATGTGGAATGTCCGTGGGTGGATGAGCGAACAGCAACAAGGATGTAACAGCGTGTAATTAATTGATTTCATGTTCTTGTTTCATCCCAAAAATGCTGAATTAAAAAAAATAAAAGCCAAGCAAAAAAATCGTTATAGCAAAGATGTTGCTGGTGATACGTTTGACCCTCCTAGCCAGACCACTGAAAATGTTAGGAGGGAGCTGGTGATTTTCAGATATTCCGCGTGAGATCTCATGAAACCATGGCGCTGGCTGCAGGACAGCGAGGCTCTGCATTCCTATGGTTCAGTCATGGAGAGAAAACTTGTGCTAAGATGAGTCAATTAGCTAGGCATGCTTGGTGTTCTTTGGTAATAGTAGGCTCGTTTTCCCCAATAGGGTCAAATGTTAAGGCCTGTTTGGCTTCGTGGCTGTGCTCCCCAGTGTGTTTGGAGTCCATTGCCGTGCGCAAGGCATTGGCGCTGGAAGCCGGCCAGCTGCAGGCTGCTGGTACAGTCACACGCCCGCAGCGCTGCCGCTTTTGCTTAAGTTACGTCGTCACAACATCCCTCTCGGGCTTCGGAAGTTCTGTCAAAACCGGGCGCGGGTCCTTCTCTTCTGAGGTGCTTTGGTTGTGGTGGCAGCACAGAGGGAGCATCCCGCCGTGTCCCCAGAGCAGAGGACCACGGCGGGACAGCAGGGGTTTTGCTCGGTGCCGGGCTTCACGCAGGTGCAGATTTTGTCAAAGGAGTTAAGCACCATCGACAGGACCTACCCAGCTGGGATGTCGCTAAGCGGCAAGCCGCCGTCTTGAGAATTCCTCCCATCCCATCCCTTGTGACCAGGGATATTGAGTCAAAATGAAGGCCTACAAGGCGCCTTTTGCCAGAAATTTTTGATAAATCAGAAGATCTCTCCTTGTTGGCCAGGGACTATCTAGCAAGGGAGGCGGTGGGTGGTTCAGGCACCATTTTTGACGTGTAGAGGTTTTAATTGTGTTTCTATCTTTCCTTCTTTATTCCTATACCCATAATCATCTGCCTCTTTCTTATTTACAGCATTCCAGAGCAAGAGCTCACACACCTAATGCTGATGAATTTGGCTGAACTGGGTAACTGGCTCCCCTGTGGATATCCTGTTCTGCTGTGAATCGTTGTTCCTCCTTGAGACATCCTCCAACTCAGATCAGAGGTCCAGACTGTGTTCGATATGAAGACATCAGACAGCTCAAACAGATTAGAAAAGACACACACAAAGAAATGCATCCCAGTTTCTCCCTCGCTGAAAACTGGCGTGGTGAGCACATCCCTAAGCACCTGGTAAAAAAGAAGCAGCAGAAAGACAGAAGGGGAAAAAAAAAAAAAAGGAGAGAGACTTAGGAAATTCAGTTTTACCCAGAGTCTTCTACAAATTGCCCTTTCTAAGTATTTGCACTTTTGTACTTACTCCGTTCTCCTTTGCAGTTGGAAGCTGCTCAGGTTAGATCCTCGTCTGATGGAATAATGACGTGCGGAAGCTTCCTCAGAAGCTTCTCTAACTGCATCTGCGGAGGACTCGGTGCTACCCCTTTAAATACTGAGCCTTGCCTACAAACACACAAATTAAAGGAACGTGAAAACAGCATGGTCTGTTTTTTTCCAGTTTTGGGGGCCTCTTGTGTTCTTGGTGGTTTTATTCCATTTTTCCATGTAGCTACACGAACAACTGAGAGGATTCTGTACCTCTGAAGTGCCAAAAACCCTAAGGTCGTGAGGTCAGGCTCAGTTGTCTTAATGGTCTCTTCTCCCCTTGCGATCTTTGAACACAGGTTTTATCTGATAAAGCAGTTAAAGTCTTTATTTCGGCAGCGTTTGATCTTGAAGATTGCACAAATAATGAGTCTTTTAAGATTCTGAACTTTTTTTTTTTTAAGCTGAATGTTAAACTCCCCTTTTAACGGATGCCTGTTAATCCTTACGTTTAAGAGCCGCGTGTGAGCTAAGACAATGGACAATGTGTTTGGATAGGGAGTGTTTGAGCAATATATTGAGGGGTTTTCCGAGATGTTGTTCCTCCAGTTGGTGAGAATAGCTGAATGAAGGACCTAAGGACTGTGCTTTTTCTGTCATTAAGCTCGTGTAAAAGGAAAATAAAATGTGCTGCCCTTACATCTCAGAGTGGACTGTATCAGGCATTTAGTCCTAGACTTCTGACTGCCCTATTAACTGCCTGCACTCAGAGGGGAAAAGAAACACTTCTGACCTTCCACACTGACTTGGCAGGCGATGGAGGATGGAATCCCGGCAGGAATATGCTCTGCAAGTACTCTGCAAAGTATTAGATCTGCATAGTCTTAATCAATGAGGTTTGGGCAGAATTAAGCGTGGGTTGTTTTTTGGTTTTGTTTTTTAATCCAGACTAGAGTTTATCCAAGTCCCTGGGTGGGCTTCAGCTGTTTGTGTGTTCTTTGAGGACAAATGTCAGCAAGGTCTGATGCCGAGTTGTTGTCTGCCTTTGAAAAAAAAAATAACACCAAAAACCACCCAGTGTGGGGGAAAATAACATGAAAAAGGCTCGCCTGCATAGACAGAAACCTCATTGTCCAGTCCTGAGGACAAAAGGATAATTGTTTTGCTTTTCATCATCTGTGACCTTGCTGTTGTTTTCGTAACCTTCCCCCTGTAACTGGACCCGTGGATGCGATACGCATGGGGTGAGCAGGGCACTGGAAATGATGACTGGTGACGTCATTTTCCAGCATTTGAGAGTGGGGAACAGCTGCTGGTCTGTCCGGTCTGGAATTCTTGTGGATTTCTGCCACTGGCATAAAAAAACGAAACTGTCTGAGAAGGGCTTGGACTTTGATGCTTTGAAGGGTGAGGGGCAATATTTTAAAATAATTGTCTGGGCCAGCGAATGAAGGCAAACCCTGACCCCAGAGTCTCCTGCTGCCTTCAGGATGGCCAGGACTTCCCTTGTGGATTTTTGAGGCTGGAGGATGGAGAGCATCTTACAACAAAGCGTGGGTATTTCTGGCATAACGGGGATTGCTGTTAATGGCACCAGAAAGTGATTTTTTTTTTAAAAAATTTATTTTTTTCAACCTGGCATTGCTCCTTCGAGCAAATTAAAGTCTGATACGTTTGCATTTCCACGTATCATTAACCCAGACACCTACCGCAGGGCCTAGAGCTTGTGTGTGTTGGCAAGACTAAATCCTACTAATGCGCTTTTCCTAACACGCCGAGGGAATCTGGAGTCTCTCCTTTTGAAGCTGACTTGCTAATTGCTTCTGGTAACAGTTAATAGCGTTTTGCAAAGGCACTTCATCTGCTGACAGCAGATTGATGTAAGGAAGGGACACAGTTCACGTTTCCAACAGGAGCGTTGGGAAGCCCATTACCAGCTTCATTAATCTGTTAATAATAAAATTAAAGCACAAATAAAATGTGACAAATTGGGTTCTGTTGTGAAAGTCGCTTTAACAGGAGGCTCTGAATAAAGGTCAAAACAGACTCTGATGTCTGCTGTGTTTTAATAGTAGAATCAGAGGAAAGCATTGTAGGAACTCTGTAATTAATCTGGCGATACTATAATCGTCCCCAAACAATACGGAGTTTGACGAGTGATTTTTTTTATTATTATGTGTGGTTTTTTTGCTTGAGAGCATTTACAAAACCTGGAACATAAAGCTTTGTGACACAGCGTTGAAGTGCTAATCCAATTTCACAAGAAGCTTTTCGACGGCGTCGGTCCAGCCGATGATCGTACTTTCACTGCCTACGTACTTGCGGCTGCTCCCTCAGCCAAAACTCCGGTTTACCCAGCACAGGGGCAAAAGAGAGAAGCCCAGTAGGGGCAGATTTTCTAGCAGCAGTCACAGAAGTGAGCCCGACATTGGGAACAGGCTTCACTGAGGGGTCAATAAGCCAGCTCAGACATCCCTCTTCTGGCAAGGACGGCGTTGGCTTGCCTGGTGCCCTTGTCGAAAAAGAAAACCGCGTAAAATCAGCTTACCGCCCGCCCCTTCTTTCAGGGCTGTCCCCCAAAAATCTATCTGTGCCCCCCACATCAGCCTTCCTGGCCACATCCTGAGTCTAGACTTAAGTAGTCCTCCTGCTGGGATCTTCAGCTAATGCGGCAGAAACAAAGCTGCCAAGAATGAGACCGATTCCAGCCTCTCCGAGGCATGATGTTAAAGGGTTCTGGAGAAAAAGGTCCAGTTTATCTAAGTTCCTGCTTATCAGAGTTGCCCCCAAAGTCATGGAGCAGGATTTGGGGACGCAGCTGTAAGGAACGAAGGGGCTCCTGCAGCCCGGCAGAGTAACAGTCTGCAGTGAGCACCTGAACCAAAGGCAGAATTCTCAAAGAGCCCAGCCCGGTGAACAAATACATAAACACGTTAATGGGAAATATTTGAAGAGAATGGTTCGTTAAGTCAGGCAGGATGACTATACAGAAAATTGAATAGCTCTATTTTAAAAACCAGCAGGAGAAAAAGAAAAAATAGGGAGGTTGTCCTTGCTGTTTTTGCAAAGCCGAAAGGAGTCTGCACAGCCTTCCTCTCCTTCAGTTGTTTTGGGGGTAATGTCAGACCCCGAGCAGACCAGGTTTCCAGTTTGAGAAGTGCCACATGGAGTTAGTTTGTGTCAGGAAAGAAGCATGAAGAGGAGGGGAAGGAGGACAGGCTTGTCACCTGGTCCCCGAAAGAAGTTTGCAGTTATGTGTAGGAGGTGTGAACAGCGCGGCCAGGAATTGCCCGGTGCTGATGGGCTGGGGGCCTGGCAAAGGCAAGAATCCCGGGCACTCGGTAGATCGGAAATGGGATATCAGCTGGGCTCAGAGGCCAGGAGCTGTGTGGGCTGTGGGATGAGCTATTAACCAGACAGACGAGATATGGGAGGGAGAGAAGGAGCAGGAAAGCAGCCTGCTCTGGATGGCGTAACCTCTCGTTAGCGCAGCACTCTCGCAGGGGAACAAGCAAGACATCAGCAGATTTATTTTTTTTTTGCCACACGATGTATCAGAATGTCCCGGGTTGAGGTTGCCCAGCATGAAGGTTCTCTGGGGCTGCTGGAGCATGGGGCAGTCCCCATGGGGCAGGGGCCAGCTGTGCCAATGGGGAGGAGAGGGTGGGTCGGTCACAGCTTCCTTCCCATGGGGCTCAGCATAAAAGGGCCCCTGAGAGCCCGAGAGGTTTTCTTAGTACCTGCTGGGCTGGGAGGATTGGCATCACCTGTTCCTCAGCTCTGCGCCTGCTGCTGGTGTTCCTGCCCCCTGCTTTCGTGCTGCAGAAAAGCTCCGTCCCATGGGACAGGTCACCTTCCCCTGCCTCCCCAGGTAAAAGAGGTACAGCTCCTTTTCTGTTTTTTGTAAGTGTGGTTTGTTTTTTTTTTTATGGATTGCCTTCGGGGCTTGGGTGCTTCCATCTGCTGCTGAGGACAATCTGCAATTTTGCTTCTTGGGACCTTGTCGTCATCCAGAGCGTGCAGGTTCCAAATTAACATTTTTCTCTTGTATCTTTGAATGTATTTGTATGCTTGCATAATATCCATATATAGTTTAACACCTTCATTGGTATATTTAGCGTTATTTTTCTTTTCCGTTAAAGTGGTTCAAGCTGGTTTTTTTAAACCTCCCAACCTCTCTCCCTGGTTCCCCTGTTCTCCCCTGGAAGGGTCACCGAGAGCCTCAGTTGAAGTTTAGTGGCTTAAACTTCAACTTTGAGAGTCCTTGTGCTCAGCTTGACTTCAGCTGCTTGCTCTGTGCTTGGTTTTGTGCTTAAGAGCTGGTTGTTGTTAATATTCTCTAATCCTTTTTCTAGTGATTTGAGCTCTAGAAGTGCAGATATCGATCCAGTTCAGTTTGTGCTTGGGGGAAGACTTTGGGCAAAGAAACGACAGGCAGATCCAGGGCTGTAGCTGCTTTGGGAGCTGACATGCATTTCCTACAACATGCTTTGTAAAATATCAGAGAGAACAACCTTATGTAGAGAATAAATATCAAACAGGGATGACCACAGGCCTGAACGCCCAAACGTGGCTCCCGTGTCCAGTCAGCGTGATGTAACTCTAGGATCAGTGTTTGCTCTAAGTAATTCTAGCTCTGTTATTTTAATTCTTCAAAGGCAGCAATTGCAATAGCAAACCCCTGGCCTTGATTTTTGGGATGCTGCTAATCTTTTGAACAGATCTGTCAGAATGTTGAGAACACACAGGATGAGCTACAGCCAACACAAGAGAAATCTGGTATCTATTGCTCCAACAGCTTCATTACCAGCTTCTTTTTCTTCCTCTTTGGACTGTAAATGTTGGCTAAAAGGTATTTTTAATCAAGGTTTAGGTGTCCTGTCACCCTCTGAAATACATTTCTCCATAAAGACAGAAGATGATGCTAGGGAAAGAACTCTGCCTTTGTGTTCAAGTCCTCATTTCTCATGACCAACAGTGCTGAATTTTTTCATGTTTTTGTTGTCTTGTCAGACAGTGAATAGCAGAGCACATATTCCATTCTGCATGGGGGACTGGGCTTAGTATAAGTGAAGCAAAGAAACACTTACCTGATGTTGAAAAATGAGGGATCAGAGTGTCTATTTAAAGAGCCAAGTGCTTTTGGGAGTTTGGGGTTTTTGGGGTTTTTTTTTTGTTTTTTTTTTAACAGTAGCAGTGTCTCAGCACTGTGCCCATAATGCTCTTAACAACAGGTTTTTCTTTCAACTGTGCCATGGAACAGCAAGGGGCGGCAAGGTGAGCGTGGTGCCAGGGCCAGTGGGGTTGGGGCTTCACGGGTGGACAAGAGCTCCTCTCCCAGAGTCTAGACAAGTCCATAGAAGCCAGACAGGTCCAAATTCAAACCAAGCCCCAGGCTGGGGTTGAATTAGTCCATGGCCAGGCAGGAGCCTGTACAGGTGGAGCTGAGCACCAGAGCCTCATCTAAAGATCAGTGTTCAAGCGAAGCACATACGTGTCTCTGTTGTGCCAGGCTCATCTATAGGAATAACCATCATAAACATTCCTACGTGGTCTGAATGGCTGCTGCCTCTCCTTTGAGAGGTTCTTTTTCAGCTCTCCAGGGCTTTTCACAATAAAACGAAATAGCAGGAAATAGAAAATAAACAAGCTTTCAGCAGCGAAGCAGTAGCCTGCTCGAGGAAGAGTAGAGAGAAGTGTAGCTGTGGTTAGTTTGGGAAATAAGCTATGAAAGGAAAAGCCCAAATGAGGGATGGAGGAGAAATGAGGAAAGGGCTATTCAATCTGGCAAAGGAAAATAAAAATCGAAGAGCAAAAGCTGGAGGTTTGAGATGTGTGTTTTTACAAAGATAAAAGGCAAATGAGGACATATAGCCAATATGAGAACAGTTTAATATGTGATGTTCCCCTTTCCGTTCAGCCTTGCGCCAGCGTTTGGATAACTTGTTCCAAGACTCAATCAGAACTTTTGAGCCTGATGCAGAATTTGTTGAATGAGGCTCTTTGGCCTGTATTAAACAAAAGCTGGAGTACAGAGTCCTAATGCTCCCCGTGGCTGCAAAATTTATGAGCATGTGAGTCGAGTCTGGAGTTTACTTCTAAGGTCGCTGTCTCTGGCTGGTTGCCTGGTGGAGGAGGAAGGAGGTATCACCTGAAGGCCTCTCTTGAGCATTGAGCCATAACTGCTCTTGAAGCACTGAACGCATCACCAGTCTCCTCAACTGAGAGCTGGACCCAGATGAGAATTTTTGACACACTTTCCAGGAGAGAGTTTCTATGCTAAAGTCCAACCCTGAAACCTGCCCTGATTTACGTGCTTGACAAGTGGTGTCACTGAGAGACTGTGGGGACAGTCCCCAAGTCAATCACAAACCACAAAATGAGGTGTAGGTCAAGTCAAAGGAACACCTTTTTGCTGCTAAGACTAAAATACAGCAACGTGAGTGAGCCTTTGAAGTTGCAGGACCCAGAAGGGTCAGAACGAGTACAGACAAGGAAATGCCATCGAGCCTGGGTTTGCAGTTGTGGTCACCGTGGTCTCTTAACCAGTTTAAAAACATAGACTATACCTCGATGCTGGAGGTGTAAGGGAAGATCTGCTGCGAGGCAAGATACTAATAACTGCTGGATGGGATTTCCACTTCACCAGCAGAAGCAGATGGCATCTCCCAGGCTTGGCAGGAGCCCTGGTTGAGTTCCCCTGGGGAAGCAACCCAGATCTCTCAGCTGGGGCGTTGGGCAGACCTGTAAGGAGGAGACCGCCGGTGGTAGGAGGTAGGTGTCAGCAGAGCCATGAGCATGGCCAGAGGATGAAAAGAAAGGTGGGACTACTTGGGTCAAGACCTTTGGGAGTCACCAAGCTTGGATGTTTCAGAGTGAGGGAAATAAAATGCTCACAGGTTCGAGGAAGCTGGACTTCACGACCTGTCTCCTCTCTGTGAGCAAGGTTGCACCAGAGACATTCGTTTATTTATATACATGAGTCTCTGCCTCAACTGTCTTCCTCTAAGGAAGAATAAAGCCAGTCAGGCCTCAGGATTAGCAACTGCTTTGGCAGCCCAACATTTGCAAGAAACTCAGAGCTTGGATCCAACTATTAAGTCTTCGTCAGGACTGCGAGACCATCCCTAGTGGGATTATTTTCCCTCCTCCCTCCCCTCTTCTCTTACACTTGCCAATCTTAATTTCATTTTAACTATAAGAGTCTCTTTGCTCCTGACATTTCCTCATGTCTTCCCTAAGTAAACCTATGTTTATGACATTAAATACATTCACTGTATATCAGTATCAAACAATAGCTTTTAAAAGATAATCTTCCCCTTTCTGTTATTACCCCTTCATTTCCTCTGCTATTTTTTCTTGGTGAGTTATATGGGGAAGAAATTACTGCTATTTTGTCTTGAGGGTTCCCTGAGGAACCTTGTCAAAATGAACAGTCCTTTTACTAAGCTTCCCTATACAGATGGAGTTGAAATAAAACAAAGTAATTAAGTGGCTCCTGAAAGACTTCAGTGCTTAAAACCCCAGGGGAATATGACGGTTCCATCCATGACATTCTGAAAGCTTTTACTGCAGCATGTCAGTTATGTTCTGCGTAGGGTCTTACAGCGTCATCACCATCAGATCCGAGTGTCTTCCAGGCCTGCAGTGAAGAAGTGATGTGAATAATGTGTCGTCTGTGTTCTCGCAGCCTCTCCCCACTGGGAGAAACCTGTGGGGTTGAGAGCCGTGTTTTGGAAGTATATTGCTTTTGTTTGAGGTGTAGTTTTATTCTGATTTTAAGTATACTTGTTACTTGTTGCTGTTAAAGAGGTCTGGTGGCACGTGGCGAATGAGTGTGCCTCCTAGCTGCCCGCTCTCCTGAGCGCCTTGTTCTTCAACAGGAGGTTGAGGAAAAAAAAAAAAAGCATTTGGAAAGTTTGTCCTCAGTTAGAAATAAGCAGCAGAATTTCACACTAGCGATACGCGTAATCTGTGCCTGCAAACCGACAGGATGAACAGTGCCTCGGCTCGCTCTGCTGTGCGAAAATATCCCGCATCCATGCGAAGTTGTGGTTACCACAGCCCTGAGCATCGCTGTGGCGTGGAAACCCTCAACTCCCTTTGTCTTCTTTTTATTTACAAAGCATGTGAGGGTTCCTCGACTTTGGAATTTGCTTCTTTTGCTCAATCGGTCTGAAGCTGTTGAGTTTTCTGACTCCTCTGGTCGCCTCCCTACCTCTCGGAGACGTGGGCACCCTCCGGAGGCAGTGCCCTCTTCCCCATTGCCTTGTGACATTTGCTGGTTTAGGTTTGTTTGGGGTTTTTTTTTTTGCCTTCCCAAGGGAGTTTGTGGCACAGGGAGACCTGGACCTCTGTGGTTTCCTCTAGTGCCATGTTGTAAGTGTGAGAGGCCAGCACCCCCAAAAAATGCCCATGGCGTGAACAGAGGCTCTCAGGAGTTCTTGGTAGAAACAACAGAAACAATTTGTCTTGGGCATGATCACTCACAAAACTTGTAAACCTTCAGAAGCAGGCAAAATTGACCCATCCTTTTTCTTGAAGGGGGTGGGAGAAACAAGCTCCAGTGGTCCCAATTACTCTTTTCACTAGAAAAAAATATTTTCATGTAATGACCTCAGTAGGGAGCGAGTGGCTCCTTTTGTGTATTAAATTAAAATCTCTGGGGGGACATTAGGCCCTGTAATTCATGTTTCTCGGATGCAATTTAAATCTTTCATCAAAAAAAACCCTCATAATAACTGAGCTCTGTGATACCCAGTAGATTCATTTTCATGTGAACTATGAAAATAGACAGCAACATGTTAACAATTTCCACGGGGAGACCAATTGTAATGATAAAAATAATCTGGCGTGGGCATGAATTTGCAAATATGCTGCTTTATGGATTGCTGGGAAGGAAAAGGCTGTCTGAAACACTGTCTTTATATTAAGGTAGAGGTGGGGAAAAAAATTCCCTAGCCTGCTCATTAAGAATGGAGTTCACGAGCAGTTTCCAAAGAACAGAGGCCCAGAATGATGCATCTCTATCTTATTTAGAAGAAAAACAAAAAAATCCTGTGTAGCAGGAAGACTGCTTGCATAAAAGTTGTCATCACTTCTGCATTAAACTGACTGAGGAAAGGAGAGGTCCGAATGAGCAACTTTCACAGGCAAAGCAGCAGCAGAGTTTCCTGTGCAAATAACTGATGCTGGATCAAACCTGATGTTTTGAGGAGCACATGTTTGATTTCTAAGGTTTTGGGGCTTTTCCAAGAGCTGCCTGTGAGTGTAGGAGAGCCCCAAGCCCCGAGATGCTTCCTCTACCCGGGTCCTGGGAGAGTGCTGGTATGCCGGGAAACGTCAGCAGGAATGGGGCCTCAGGCACAGCTCAGCTCCTGGGGTGGGTGAGCATTCTTCTGGTGGGAAAAGCATCATTCCTCCCCCTCCAGCTGGAAACTTTATCTAACGCTCTTGCTAATTCAGGGACGTGGATGTCTGCGTGCCTCTGCAGTGGTTCGCTTCCTAAGGAGACGCAGAGCCTTTGGTGGGACTCTCGGCAATACCGCTCAGAGCAGGGCGTGTTTCTGCACAGCCCAGGTCAAGGAGAGGGAGAATAGGGGAAAATACAGCAAATTAGCTATCAAAATAACAGATACGGCCTTAGCGCTATGTCACAGTTCAAGAGACAGCGAAACATCTGGCCGTCTTGGAGAAGGACGGTGGCTTTGCCAATATATTAACAGCTTTGCCTAAAACCATTTTAATCATAGTTTTACGCATAAGAACTGTTTTAGCAGGATTCGTCATCTTGTTGAAGCATTTTCCACTGGAGCCCTTGGTTTTTTGCAACCCCTTGATATTTACTGCTATTATGGTAACACATGAAAAGATGCTTATCGGTCCCATCCAAAACATAGCTGCATACAAATGCTTTAGTCTATTTTTGTATTTAATAATCTATAAATAAGCAAACTAAGACCCAGCCCCATAGGATGCATGCAAGCCATGTGTACATCAGGTACTAATTTTCAGTACACAGTTGATTTTCCAAAAAAAAAAAAAAAAAGAAAAGAAAAGGAGCAGAATAAGCTTCCTAAGCCGTGGCTGGTAGCAACCTTAAAGTTGAGTTTGCACAACTCTGTTTATGCAGAGCTGCTCAAGGGGCTGTTCCTGCTGCAGTTCCCTCCACCAGCTTTGCACTGGAGGCGAGCACCGAGGAATGAGCCTGGAGACCAAGAAAGAGGTGAGCTGACAGGGGAGAAGGCGAGTTTGTTATAAGGAAATCTCTTTGTAAGCAAGACTATTAAAAGGATGAAAATCAATTCATAATGAATTCAAGAGGCTCTCTCTACATATTTTAACTGCTTGGTATTACTCCACTGAAGAGGCACTCCAGGCTCACTAATGTATGCTGTTACACAAGAAAAGCACTCCAGCATGGATTTTTTTTTTTTTTCCATCTTGCGGAGGATTATGAATCAATGTGATTTAAACAACTCTATGGCTGAGAGTAATGACCAGCCCCTGTAAGTTTTTCCAAGCACAGGAACTTTCTGGGCAGCAGCAGTTTTGTATCAGGGTTTGAATTACATTTGAAGACATGGATTGTCCATTAATATTTGACCTCTAATTATGCTTTTAAGAGGTGGCTCTATTGAAGAACAGTTGTATCATGAAGATGTGTGCAGAACCTTAAACCAAAGTGATTTGTTTTGTTTTGTTTTCCTCTGCAAGGTGCAGCAGCAGGCTCCACTCCACCTGCATGATCCATCCCATCCCATCCCATGGCTTTCCTACCAGCAAGACTGAGCCGAAGTTGCTCCAAGGCATCCGGCACCTGCCCGTTGTGCAATCTTTTTACTTAGGCAAGAGGGGGAACAAACCCTCCCTCCGTGGCTCCCCAAGAGCATAAATACAAACCGTAGCTATGGAGTAAGAATTTTGTGATGGAATCCTGAACGAATTTGCTTGGCCTTGCACTTCCCACTGCGGCAATCTGCAGCTATTTGCTGTGCCTGACAGCTGCCAAATGCGGCGACCTTTTGGAGACCAGGGTGTTCCTGGGGCTGGCGGAGTTTGTAGCTCTCTCTCCAGGAACCCACTACCTGCCCCAAGCTGATAAAAGCCCAAGATTCTCGGGTTTCTTTCCTGTTTGTCTCCTCTTTCCTCCAAACTCCCTGGTCTCCAGGCTGTCCAGATGTGCTGATATCATCCAGCAGGCTTTGCATAACTTCTCTCTTGGAAAAAAAAAAATACTGAAAAATTAAAGTGCTGTGGTAGCAGTTCCTATGGAAATTTATTATTTTAATAAGATCCTCTGAAGTACTCCAAACCAAACTAACAGCTGTTCAGAGACTGTTGTTTCCCCTGAATTCATTGAGTTTCTGGGTAAGCATGGACATTTGGGATGTAAATTTGAACACTTCTAAAACCAAAGCTCAGAAAATGTCCAAACCAGAAACAATATCTTGATGAAGTTGAAAACTGACTTTAGCATTCAAGTCCCTTTTTCCTCTGGACAGGAGAGAAAAGGTCAGCAGCTTATTGCTCTGTTACTCATGGCACCAAGTAACTTTTGATGCAACATGAGGACATGGCTTGTGCTAGATTTAGGGCCAGAATGCAGGTGTATGCCAGAGCTTGCATTAAGAAACTGAGCAGCTGTGTGCTGCTGTCTTCAGCTTTCCGCCTTCCTGTGTGTTCCCTCTCCAACAAATGTCCCTTAGAGGGGAATGGGAGAAGGCTGACAGTCCCGAAAATGCTGCCAGAGGGCCACTCTTTTCTTATCTAGAGCCAAGGCAACACCTCAGTGTATTTTGCCACCCAGTAGTCAGCCTACTGTGAAGTCACTTGGTTTTGTGTGCAGCGGTTGTGATGGGAGGTGAAAAAGGACTTTTCCAATTCCAATATTCTTAAGCTGTCTTTCTTCTTTTTCTCCCTGTCCCATACACACCACAGTTATATTTGGCCTCAACTGCCAGCTGTAATTTTATTTTTTTGGGGGAGGGTTTTCTTCCTATTTTAGAACTGCATAACCCTTCAGGTCTGCCAGCTACCATAAGGGCTCAAGTAGTTAAAATAACACCAAGGAAGTCGGACATATTCATCAGTACTTATCAAAAAAGCCTGAGTTTGGATTTGGCCTTGAAAAAAACTTCCAAATTGGAAGTCTAACAAGCAGCACCCTGAAATAAGCCCCAGGTACAGCTCAGTGGGAGGAAGGAGCTGCCAGATAATTACCCAGCCCACCAAAAAGCTGCTGCAAGTTCTTAAAACAGGAGAAAAACAACAAAAGGTGATTTGGTAGGATTGGGATTTGGGGAGGAATAGGTTATTTCTGATGGATTAAAAGGTCAAAGGACTCGATGTGGAGAAGGCAGCTCAAATCCACCCAAAGCTGTTAGCATGGGATCATCTGAAAAACAAATCCAAGGGCTAATCCTTCGGGATTGTTCAGGGGAGTAGCACATGTCAGAGAAGATGTTCCCCCTCCTCCTGCTGAGCGTGTCCTGCCTCAGGGATGAACCCTTGCGCTCACCCTCCTCGGATGTCCCTCCAGCTGGGACATGACCTCCTCCTTTGCCCCACGTTTGCTCCCTCCTGACATGTAAGTACGTGGAAACGTGTACGGGCAAGGAGGCAGCCCAAGGGTGAATTCTTCCCTCCCGTACCGAGTACGGGGCCTTCCTCTCAAGAGGAAAGTAAAGTGGAAAGAGAATAGCAAAGCTTCCAGGACGGCTCCCGTCTTGCCAAGCAGGAGTTGGGGAGCTGTGCTGTTCCAGCGTGAGGGGCACGCGTGTGAACCCAGGGTGAGGAGATGGGAGTTGGGGGATCTCAGGTGCCTCAGGGCTGATTTGGACTGTGGACAGCTGTGTGTACCAAAGAGTTTCCTTCAAAACAGAGGGTTCACAGTGGGAAAGGAGGAGACGTGATGAGGAGTCACGCTGTGATCATCCCGAGGCTGTGAAACACCTGCATGCACGTCCCTTACCTCAAACGTGAAGAGAAATAGCAAAAAGTGCGTTTTCCACCTCAGACAAACTCAGAGTAACTTTCCAATTCCAATCCCTACTATTGCCCTTCCTCACAGTGCAGGACAGGGAGCCGCTCTGTAATGTCAGCAGGCATCCTTTGCTCCACAGGTGTTTCCAAGGGTTGCTCCTGCCCCCCACAGGGACTTTTCACACAGCCCAGGCCAGCAGTCGGCTGCGGAGCAGGAAAGGAATAGGCACCCGCTCCCTCTGATGGTCCCCCCAAGCCCGCCCGTTTCATTTGGCTCTTCTAACACTCCAGTCTGAAGGGTGTAAACTCAGTTACACCTTCTTACAGACACGAGTCCTCTAGACAGCAGGGCTTTTCAGGGGCCTCAGAGCAAAGCAACTGGTGTTTTCTTTGGGATGAGGGGACTGACCCACAACAGCTTTAAAGAAGGTGTCTCGGTCTGCTCTGGGTGAAGCCTGGAGGAACCGCTGCTGTAGGGGACTCTTTCAGTTCTAACTGCGGCTCCTTTGCCTAAAGCAAATACCTTTTTCCTAGCAACACCCGGGTGAGGAGGTCTCGCAGGACTGCTTGCTTTGCTCCCTCTGCCACCACGATGGGTGACGTGGCCGCTGGCCTTGCTTACGGGCAAGCCCCAGCCTGAAGCTGCTGCTGCTCCCCAGCTCCTGGCACCAAACTTTAGAAAGAGGCACCATCTAGAGGCATGTGGGCTGTGCTGAGGCTGGAGGAGACAAGGATGGCCGGGCTCCAGCTCTTTTCAGCGATAACAACGTAGCTCCCTGCCGATCAGAAACTAAAAGCCTCAGCGTTCCCGTTTTCCTTATGGATTAGTCTGAACAGTCGATGCAAACCTGGAAGCCCTCTGAGGGAGCAAGCTGTGGTGAGGTTCTCCTGGAGGGGAAATTAAGCAAGCAGCAAAAAGAATCCAGTGTGGGATGCTTTGATCAGAGTATCTCCATAATCCGGACAAGATGTGCTCAGTTCACTAGCAAATTGTTTCAGGCATTTTTGGTTTTTTTTTTGAATGTCCCAGCCTCAGTTTTTAGCTATTAAACAAATGCAGTGGTTTTTTGCAATAGCTTTTTGTCATCATCCACAATGTCACAGCTTTTTAGTCTTGAGCAGTCTCTCCAGGCCAGAATGGACCAGGGAAAGAGCTATTTCTCTCTTCTCCTCCAAAGCCATTTCCTTCGGAACTTTCATGCTGAGTTGAGGTACCAATTCGCTGTGCTGAACCACCTGCGCTCCTCTCCTTGCCTTCAGATCCACTCTCTAGAAACTGGAGAACGAGTTCCTTCAGAAAACAGATCCACATGCCTGAACTTTCTACCACCTTCTCATTTGTCTTATTTACAGGTTGTCTTTTTCTATTTTGCAATCTCTTTTTCTCTATAAACCTGTTACCGGGCTCTCCCAAGTGACAACTTAAAAAACAATCACTATTTCTACGAAGGCAGAGTTTGGGGTTTTTTGATTTTATTTTGGTTTAGGTCAGAGGGTATGTGCTGTGAAGTTTATTGCATCACTGAAGTCTGTTTTTATAATGAAGTAGTTCTCCATAATAGGAATTACATCACAACTGGAGACTAGTCCTGGACCTATTTGTGCCTCCAAGTTGCTTTTTTTCCTACACTTGATCTCCCAGTCCAGGGACAAACTTTCAAAGAAATGCTGACAGCTTGCTTTTCAGATTGTCCTGGTTTGAGAGCACCAGGATAAGAGATTTCTGTGGCCACACTGGCTAGGGGCCACCCGAAACACCCCAAGCTGCTGCCAGCCTGTGTAAGCTGTCATCACAGCGGGTGGGGGCAGCTGTGCCTGTGGGGCGGAGAGGATGGGTCCAGGGGGCTCAGACGGACTCATCACAGCATTCCTTCCCATGTGCTCAGTATAAAAGAACCCCTGAGAAGGGCCCTGGGGATAGTTTGGGTGGTTGATGTGCTGGTGAGGTTGGTAGCCCCTGCTGGTCATCCTTCCCTGTGCTGCTGGTGCTCCTGTTTGTTGTTTTCTGGCTGCAGAAGGAGATCGTGCACCAAGGTAGGTTGCCTTCTGCCTCCCCAAGCAGGAGTGGTGTGACTGCTCTAAGGTTATTTTTGGGTTGTTTTTTTTATTTTTTTGGCTATCGTGGAGGCCCTGGACTCAGGCACCCCAGTCTGCTGCCTAGTCCAGTCTGGGACTTTTCCAACCAGGACCTAATTGCCATTGGAAAGTGTGCGTTCCATATCTGCATATTCACTTGTAACTCTGAATATACTTACATGTTTGTATATATTGGTATACAGTTCACCATCTTTGTTATTAGCATTGTTTTCTATTTCATTGAACCTTAAAGTCTCTCTCCCCCTTGTCCCCCTGTCATTCTCTCCTGGGTGTTTGGTGGGGGTATTACAGAGAGCATCTGTCACCTGGTTATTGACAAAGATCCTCAATAGCAGCCTAGGTAGTATTTCTAATATCCCCAGGCATGTAGAAAATATCCCTAAATCCTTGAGGTGAGAATCACACCTCTGACAGCGTTGAAGGAGAGGGGAAAAAATATTCCCTGAAGCCCCTTAGACTAAGATCAAACCTCCTAAAAAGGGAGAAATCCCTTCTGCTCATCAAAGCTCCTGAGCTTTGTGTTTTATATGCCAGGGGGACGCTCTGGAGCAGGTAGGTGGCTGTATGCACCCGTGAGCCCAGAAACATGGATTTTCTTTCCTGGAGATGTTTGAATTACTTCTGTCACGCCCTCCAAAAGGAGACGTTCTGCGAATGCCTGAGCACGTGCTTAAAGATACTCTCGAAGTCAGGGGAACGGCTCACGCATTTAACAGCAGCGCTGAGCACAGATAACATGTTCAAAAGAGCCCAGCAGAGGGAACCTTGTCATTTTGGTAGCTGCGTGGACCTTCTGTTGGAACTGTCTCTGGATAGCTCCCCTCCATATGCATAGTTCTTCCTCGTCCCCTGCGATTTTCAGCTTTTGTGCTGCTCTGGGGTTAAGTTAAATGTCAATGTTACGTTGCCTAGAGGATGTTCCTCCAGTGCTGAGCTGTATTTCTCATGCCTTGGGCCAACACATCTGCTTCAAGACTCCCAGCTCTCAAATAACCTTTGAGAAAACCATGCCCTTGGTGATAAGACCAAAGAAAAGGGGAAGAGGGGAGGAAAAAAAAAAAGGTTGTTTTATTTTAAGGAACAGTGGTTTAGATTGCAAGCAACTAGTCAGCACCTCCTTTTGCTGTGGGTTCCCTGCCCTCCCAGCAGAAGCTCTGGAGATGGGCAATGCTGGTTCTGGGTGCTTATTTCCCAGAATCTCCTATTTCCCTGGGTGCTTATTTCTCAGAATCTCGTAGTGTGGTTCTATTTGCAAGGTGTGAGAAGCCAGAGCATGTATTCCAACGGAGCTTCTGATGGTTTCTCTTCTGCACAGCACACGTGCCCGTGGTGCTTTCTCCTTCCTGCATGTGTTGGAAATCCCACTTTCTCATTGTAAGGAAAGCCTGACACAATTCTGAACAAACTGCAAGAGGAAAACAGGATGCTGCTTTAAATGAAACCAGGCGGAGAAGTGACAGAATGGAAGAACTGTGAATAGTGGCCAAAGGTAGGTGCCCTCAGGTGCCCTGTCTCCTCCTTTTCTTATAACTGGGGCAGTGGAAGAAAATGAGGGTGAGGCATCTGCTAATAAAAAGTGTAATTTCTCTAGAAAAAGGAAGTGAGGATTTCTGATTTGCCAAATCCTGAACCAGCTTCCTGTCAAGCTAAGTAGATTTTGAGAGGGGCACTTTGCCTTGTTGTTTTTGACTTTCGCTTTGCCAGAGAAGCACGGAAGCTGCAAATGAAGAGGCAAAGCTTTAAGCTGTGTCAGATGGCCCCGAAGAGAAGTATCAGCAAGGGAAGCAAGGCAGTTTATTTCCTTCTTCCCCATTACACAAAAGAAAATATTTCTGTATTTACTGCCAGCTCTGCTTCTGGGAAAAGTCACAATTCTGGTCACCGGTGGATGGAGAAAGGTTAAAAAATTTGGTGTCAGGAGAAAAGCTCTTGTGAAATGAGGACTTTGAATTGTATCCTTTGCTGTTCCTTGTATTTGGCCTTTACTTAACTAAGTTTTGTTGTTCTAAAGAAAAGCATGATTTGGAAGTAATTTAGTAAAACTAGGAATGAAATATGGATAACTCGCTCTTGAAATGTGCTGGAAGCACAATGCTAACCTTGGTTTCTGTCAGGTTTGGACCCTCCTTACTGTTCTGCTCTCCCAAACTAAAATCAAACCACTGTTGCTTGGTTTCAGGTGGTGTGAAACGACCTCAGCTCTTCAGAAGAGAGTCTTTTCACTGGAAAAGAGGAATAGATCTGCAAGAATTTGAGGAAAGCTGGTCTGCTCTGTCAGCTGATGGCTTGACCTCTTCTCTGAGAGAGATACAGTTCCTATTTTCAATACTCATCCCAAGAAACAGCTGTTCTTGGCTGCATCTGTTGAAACTGAAACCGATACTACAGTTTTACTGTTAGAAAGGATGGAATAAGTTTGTCATTTAAATAAGAACAGGCCATTAAAAACTGTAGTTTACCTACAGCTTCTCTCCTCTGACAGCTTTTGGCATAACTTGTTCAAGCTGAGGCTGGGTGCAAGAAGCAGCTGGAGCTTGTTTAAGGTGATGTTTCCCCACAAAGCTGCTTTCTCCTGAGCGAAACAAGAGCAGATAAAGATTAAGAGCTGCAGCTGGAGAGAGACATCAGCATTTCTTTTGCAGGCAAAGTATGCCCTGGTCAAAAAAGGGAAAAAAAAAAAACAGTTCAGCACCATTCTTGGAACAATGCATGTGCTAATTACCTTCATTTCAGCAAGGCTTTTGTGCACTCAGGAAAGGGTAGAGCCAGCTAGAAATCTACTGACTTGAGTCTTTGGAGACTCGGCTCAATTCAAAGGTGGAGCAAGTCCCACAGTAGGTGAAAAAAAACTAGACGTGCAAAGTCAATTAAATTCATTAATTCAAAGGAGCATCCCTGAGCAAGCTGCATGAATTGAAGTCCTCATGAGTACCTTTACTGAGCAAAGCAATAGAAGGTCCAGGAGACAGACAATCAAAACAGCTAAAAAGTCAGTTTTGATAAGCAAACCTCCCTGTACTGGAGAGGGCTGATAATGTTGCGGGCAGGATAAGGCATGCAGGTTTAAGGAACTCTGCTCCTTTCTCCGCCCTCCCAGCAATTTTTCATGGGACCCTGGGCAAGTCACTGACTTCGAGTTATCACCGGCTGACTCTAGATGTTAAGAGAAGGATGGTGCCTAAATCTTGGAGTGTCGGCACCTCAGGTCCCTTTCCACAGGCTAGAGGGCAGCTAGGACACTAGGTGAGCTAACACCTACTGTCAGGGTGAGTACTCGCCTCCTTTGCTTCAGTTCCCACCTCTGGGCACCAGGATGGCATCTCTGATTCTCTGCCAAAATGACGGGAAAGGAGCATTTATTAAAGAACACAAATTTCTGAAATGCACTGTTGATAGGAGCAAGCTGATCAGCCAGAGAGCTGATTTGCTGCTTCTAAATTGCACGTGTTGAGTTTGGACTTCCTTGCAAGCCAGATTTGCCAAGAATAAGTAAACAATCCTGATAAAGCACATTTTCCACTAACTATTATTTGCAAATAAGCATTCTGTCATCTGCTGCTGTATCTGTAGAAGAAGTTGTATTCGGAACTGGATCTGGTTTTCTACAAGCAGCACTTTCTGTTCTGTGTTTCCCCTCTCTTCACAAAACCCTTCTGTTACAGTCTTTTCACTAATCTCTTCTCTTTGTTGATGATAATCTTTGTTACAGTTGAGCTCTTACTTGCACAACCCATTCTTAAGAGGCTGATTATCAACACATGTAACCTTTTAGCATCTTTTCACACACCTCGTCCTGCTTGTATTTTGAACTTGACTGATGGAAGGGAGCTAAAGACTGCGCAGAAATAGTTTTTGTTTGTTTGTTTTTTTCCCCTCAAACAACCTTAGCGTCCAGGTATAGCTGGGCCGTGGGATCAGATTATCCAGCCCAGAATTTTGTGCCTGACATGGTGCCTATATTCAGCCCATACTGGGAGCTAAACGATAGCGGTAGCTCTGTCATGCAATGATGTGAGGGAAAACTGAAAAAAATGAAATCCAAATTAAGCACCGTGGTAGGAACTAGTTAAATACCAAAAGGGTAGGGGTCGAAATCCTTCTGTGTGCAGGATCCTGAGCTACCACAGCAGAAATAACTCCCCTGCAAAGGCAGAGTCAAAAGTGGAAAGAGGAGGAGCTGCTACAGCTTGCTGGGACAGGCAGTGGCTGAGTGTCTCCAGTACCCACGTGGTTCCTTTTGGTGGAAGTGGACAATCCAGGCAGAGTCAGGCAGGGAACGTAGGGGGAAGTTTGTGTTAACTCTCACCTAAAAGTTATGTGGAGTCTCTATTCCCAGACCATTTAAGCCTTTTCCCACCTGACGTTTCCCTTCGTTTAAAAATTGGCTTGGCTTCCAGCAAAACATTTCCCTGATGCTCCCCGTTGTTTGTCGCAGGGAGTACAAGAAAGAGGAAAGGTTTCACAACAGTAGCTTTGAAACCTGGATCTCTGCAAACCTTCCTTCTTTTGTTTCTGGTAATAACAATGTTAGCCCTGGGAGAAACTACGAACTCTGCTCAGCTATGTCGAATTTTTTTCTCTATTTGAGCTGTAAGATGAGTTTGTTTTCTGTTTTAAATGGTTTCTAGTCGCTGCCACCTGGTGCTAGGACATGCGTTGTCTGGAAGAGCTTTCTTTTCTCATCTGATGATGGCTCTTCTGCACCAAGCACCATATAGCCACCACCTTACTGCCTAGTTCATATAGGGTTTGAGCATGGAGTGGATTTTGAGAGAAAAATGATGACCATTAGTGGTATTGGGCTGAGGAGAGGATCCAGCTGCGTGTGACAGACAGGCAGAGCTGAGGCTGCTGGACCAGTGGGTGACCTTCACCTTCTCAGCTCTTTAAAAGGTCCGTAAGTGTAGCGTGGGGCAGGCACCTGTGTCCTCTGATGAACATCGTTAACTGGAGATGGGGAGAAATGAGGAACGTTGGCTTGCAAGCCATAATGCTTCTGCCTCAGGACCCTCACATCTGTAAGGGGAATTACTGGGTGGTGACAGCTGAGGACAAGGCCATTTCTGAGAAGGCTAAATGAGCTCTTTAACTGGCGTGTTATGTAAAGAAGGGTGAGGGGAAACTGCCCACTGCTCTTGTGTAAGAGGGGGTCGGGGGGGACTGGCCTAAGAGGTGCTAAGGTGCAAAAGGGGCAGAGAGTGCAGCAAAGGGACAAGTTGTCCAACTTTCACTTAATTCAGAATTGTGTTTGAAATCTGCGGCAAGCAGCATGTTGCTCCCCTTGTTCGCTAGACAGAAAGGCCCAGTTTTACAATCTCCTTTTATTGTTTTGCTGATAAGCAGGCATTTCAGACACCAAACAAAATGTCCCTTTAGAAAACTCAGTCAGCACCACGGCCTTTTCCAGCTGGAACCTTCAAACCAGAGCCCGCCTGGCCAGCTACGTTTCACCCCACAGCAGCCCAAGGTTCTCCAGCCAGAAAAGAGGGAGTGCAAAAATCCTGCTGCAGGCACAATTGGCTTCAACTCTCACCCCCATGGGTAGCACCGCAAATCCAGCGTGACCCTCCGGGCCCTTGGGGCGAGCTGGCTTTGGCATGGCTCCTTGAGTACGTGGCTTCGTCTGGTCGCACGCGACATCGTGTTTCCACTCCCCGAACACCGACTGCCAGCCAGAGGTTAGTCAGTCCCGCTGGTTTTACAAGACCCCTACTGTGACCTGTGCTGTTACAGGCTCTTACTATAAACAGCTGTAGAGTGGGCAAATCTTTTTCTTTGGCACAGACCCACCCAGTGCCTCCCAGGGTCCAAGAAGGGTCAGGGGTTACCCCTATTCCCAGGGAAACCCACCTCCTGGCCTGGCAATCCCCGTGGCCTGAAGTGACCCAGCCTTGGGGTACCGCTGGCAACCGAATGTAAAAATTGTTTTTTTGTTCTAGAATGAGGAACAGGAATAGCTTGATTCCGGTTAGCCTCATCTGAAAGTGAGAGCTATCAGAAATCGCTGAATCAGAGGATATGGATCTCTGACAACAATAATATTTATGAATCCTTACCAAAAATTGCTGAAGATTGTTTTTGGGTTTCTTGAGGGGGAAGCACCTTCAGAGGTCCCTGCAATATGCTTATGCTTTGTTGCTCAAACGAAACATGCATGTCATTTTTGCCAGCTAACAAAATACTTTCTAACAAGGCGTTTTGACAAAGCTGAAAATATCTTACACCAATGTGAGTCATTCTGGCCTCAAGAGCATATCTCAGAGAAGAAAAAAAAAGAATCTCAGGAAAGAAAAAAAATCTCTTTTAAGTAAGTGCTGGTCTGAAAAGCAGTCTTTAAGTGACAGGACTGGAAAGGCTACGCATATTTGTGTTCTTTGCAGAACGATAGCTATCTTTCAACCCACACAACTGCTTAGTGGGTTTTTTTTGTTTATTAAACACAAAGAAGGCAAAAAAAAGCGTAATCTAATTTCTTTCCCAGGTTTTGGATGCTGATAAAGTTTATTACTTCACTGGGCTACGATAGCTTTTTGTATGTAGCTAGGTGACCTCTGCTGGCAAATTCTTATCATAACTGCAATAATTTACACACACACAGGTACGGATACATTGGTATTCTGGTAAGTGCTGCCCTACATACACAAGAAGACATAATACACAAGAAGATACAATCCCTGCTCTGAAAAGCAGACTCCCACGGTGGGAAGGTGTGGAAGAAAAAAATTCTGTGTGACCCAGTTTTCTCCACTCACAGGGTTTTTTTTAGGGCAGTTTTTAGAGAACCTTTGATAGAAAAACACAACCATCTTTGGATGGGGCCACTGGTGTTTGTTCAGCATAATGGTCTAAATGCTCGGTATCTCTCAGAAAGCCCATACGCTTCACCCTGTTACAAGCAGGGAGGTTATACTGAGGAAAGGATTAGTCTCCACTTGCATTCTTTCCCCGTACTCTTCTTCCCATGCCATTTGCTAACAGCCATTGTGGAAGAAAGGATTCCAGCTAAACGGACCTTGTATTCTGACTCAGCATGGTTGTAGACGGTCTGTCTGCTAGGATACGGCAGCGTGGTATAATTTAATACTTCAGAGAAATGGCCATTCACCTGAAGGATCACAATGCAGCTCGCAGCTCACAGCCTCCGTCTTTGTGATATCCAAGGTCACTTCTATTATTACAGCACAGTGCGCGGAAATACCACAAATACCAAGAGAGCCTTATCTATTTATCATAGGTGCAATTGGCACGCTTTGCAGCGGGACGGCTCCGCGTTGGATCGCAGGCATTTGAGTTCACTTGAGTTTACTGTATTCAGAGGCTGGTTTCCTCGGTGAGGAGCTCAGTGGGTTTCGTGCGCGTATGGGTTTGCGAGGGCAGCGCTGCGGCTGTTTCTCAAGCCTCCAGCATCTGTGCTGACAGCCACTGTACCTTCAACACAAGGCAGCAAGTGTAAAAATAATGAAAAAGGAAAACAATGCCCAGACCTTGCCAGAGTTAGTGGTAGAAGGGGAAGGATATAGGCATTGGTCTTCCCTCCTCCTGATTGCACATCCCTACCTTTACACTTTGCTGCTGGACCCTATCAGGGTCCAGTGGCTTGACTCCCTGCCTTGCCATGGAAGAAAAAAGGTTTATATATACTCTACATGACCAGTATATATAGTACAACTACCTTAAAGTCTCACTGCTGCCAAACTCAAACTGCTTGAGACCCCACAGCCTGTGTGGCTGGACAGCGGGCTGACCACAAGCCAGCAATGTGCCCTTGTGGCCAAGAAGTCCAATGGCATCCAGGGTGCATTGAGGAGAGGGGGGACAGCAGGTCGAAGCAGGTCAGCCTCCCCCTCTGCTCTGCCCTGGCAAGGCCACATCTGAATATCATGTCCAGTTCTGGGCTCCTTGGTTCGAGAAGGAACTCCCAGAGCGAGTCCAGTGAGATGACGAAGGCGCTGGAGCATCTCTCACCCGAGGAAAGGCGGAGAGAGCTGGGGCTGTTTAGCTCGGAGGAGGCTGAGGGGGGAGCTGGGGGTGTCAGAAGGATGGGGCCAGATTCTTCTCAGTGATACCCAGCGACAGGACAAGGGGCGATGGTCACAGACTGGAAAACAGGAGGTTCGACCTAAACATAATGAAATACTTCTTCCCTGTGCGGGTGCCGGAGCCGGGGCCCAGGCTGCCCAGGGAGGGTGTGGAGTCTCCTGCTCTGGAGACTTTCAAACCTGCCTGGACGTGTTCCTGTGGAACCTGCTCCAGGTGACCCTGCTCTGGCAGGGGTTGGACTGGATGGTCTCAGGGGTCTCTTCCAACCCGACCATCCCGCGCCACCGCGTTAACAGGCGCTGCCACCCCCGCGGGGCACCCGCGACACGCTCCACCGCGGGCAGCACCGCGCCTGCCCAGCTCCGTAATAACAGCAGCAGCAGCACAACAACAGCAGCACAACTGCAGCACAAGAGCACTCCGGCGACAATCCCGATAACTGCTGTTGCT
Source organism: Trogon surrucura (assembly GCA_020746105.1). Classification (NCBI taxonomy): domain Eukaryota; kingdom Metazoa; phylum Chordata; class Aves; order Trogoniformes; family Trogonidae; genus Trogon; species Trogon surrucura. Next base: position 99,860,073 of record CM036619.1, on the reverse strand, counting down.
GCTGCACAGCCAGGCCGCCCCCTAGCGGCGGCCCCGCCGGGCCTCCCCCCCCGCCCCTCCCCGCTGCCGGGGCGCCCCCGGGCCCCCCCGCCCGCCCGCCGCACCCCCGGCCGCCGTCGCCGCCGCTCTTGAAGTTCGCAGGCGATTTCCTTTCCAGCCCGGCCTTATCTCGGCCCGCACGTTGCCGCGCGGTGACTAATAGCAGAACAACATTGTCTCGGGATAAAATAGCGCCGGGCTGTTTACCCCGCTCCATGGGGGTTCGCTATAAAAGGGCGCCGGGGACCGCCGCGCCAGCCAGACGCGCCGGGGCGCACCGAGCCGCTGCCGACAGATACCGGCCCTCCTTTACCTTTTAGTCATTTCTCCCCCTCCGCTTTTTATTTTATTCCTTTCCCTTCATTTTTTTTTTTGTTTTCTTCTACCATGGATTGCTCTCAGATGCTCCTCTCGTTGCTCTTCGTGCTCTGCCCGGGGCTGCTCCCGGCAGGTAGGTGCCGCTTCCCCAAAGCGCTGCCCGCTCCCAGCCCTGCCGGGGAGAGGGAGGCCGGGGTGGGGGCTACGGGGGTTACTGACCGCGGGGAGGCCGAAGGGATGCTCTGTTCCCGGGGGTGCTGAGCTCTCGCCGCTCCCTCCCGCAGCTCCCGGAGCCGAAGCGGACGCCGCGCCGACTCCCCCCGCTGCCGCCCCCCGGCGCTCCCGGCGCTGCTCCTGCTCCTCGCTGCTGGACGAGGAGTGCGTCTACTTCTGCCACCTCGACATCATCTGGATCAACACCCCCGAGTGAGTGGGCCGGGAGAAACGAGGGGGGTTCAACAGTTTTTCCCCTTTCGGTTGGAAAAATCGGGATCCCAAGAAGAACGAACTCTCTCAAGAGCAAACGCGCTGCAGAAATGGGGAGGAAAGAACAGTTATTTGCGCAGGGTCTCATTGCTTCTACACCCCCCCCCCCTCGCTTTTCTGCTGAGCTCAGCAGCGAGACTGTTCGCCGGGAGAAAGCGAGCAGGGTCTGACCGCCTAGATGGAGCAGATTAGCTCCTAATAGCCCGAACACACCTGCGCTCCTACAACCTGGGCAGGAGTGTTTCCTTGGGGTGCCGCTCAGCGAAGGCTGCGGGATGCTTTTTGCTATGAATCAGCAGCGGACAAAATGCCAAAAGTATGATTTTGCCAGCCTGGATTTGTCTGGCCGTTTTTAGTTAAGAGGCTAGAAGGCTTCCTTTGACACACGGTGGCTCCTCGCCGCCTCTTGCTGCAAATTAACGGGCCCCACGTGTTAATATGGTGACCATTTCTGTGTTTTCCTCCCCAAAAGGTAATGAGCCTCACCTAATGCTGATGATTAGGTGATGCTGGTGATTTGTTCTCCTGCTGGGTTTCCTCTGAGCCCAGAGGATCTGTTCCTCACTTTTATTGCTGCTTTCGGTGTTGGCAGTTGCCAAAGTTCAAAGAGATGAGGTTTTATTGCTTTCCATCGAACAGGGAGGCACGGCAGCCTTATGAAATCACAATTATAAGGTCGTTAGCTTTGTCAATAGCCATGCTAATTAATATGGTGCCGGGTTATCAGAAGCATTTGCCTGAAAGCTATGACCAGGGAGGCATTCCCAATCCCATAACCTTTACTCCTTCCATTGATCCCATTGATAATGTTGCTCAAAATACCCCGCTGTTTTGCAGCTGCAGAATTATTTGAATGACTTTCATGTTGGCTCTTTGATCGCAGGAAGACTGTTCCATACGGTCTGGGAGGCCCTTCTCGATCCAGAAGATCTCTGAAGGACACGGTGCCAGAGATGCTTGCTGAACCTAGCAACAGATGCCAGTGTGCCAACCAGAAGGACAAGAAATGTCTGAACTTCTGCCAGACAGGAAAAGATCTCTGGTGCGTCTATTGTAGCTGCTCTTTAAAAGGCAGTGCGTGTAAAAGGGATGGATTGTGGTAGACTTAAAGTATTTTGGCACTTGCTGGGCAAATAACCTCCCCAAAGCCTTGCCTCCTGCTCGGGTGCTCACACTGCTATGGTACATACCGTGGTTTGCCCCAGAAGGATGGCTTCGTGCATGCCTTGAAGTGGTTGCTGAGATGCCTTACCTCATGGACTGCAGACTTGGTTGTGTTTTGGGTTTGTTTTTTTTTTTTTAACAGCAGCACCTTTTTGCTTTTAACAGGGCTCAGTCCACAGTGGAGAAAACCTCACCTCGCCGCAACCAAGTTGGCAATTGCATTGGACCCAAATGCATGAACCGACAGCTTGTGGACAGCAAGAAAATGAAGCGGTGAGTTTCTTCTCATCCTGTTGTAGTTCCGTGGAGTAGCAACAGAGAGCACAGTTCACCTGCCTTCGGGTCAGTGTGGGCCTGGCTGGTGATTTCAGCATGAGAGTTACGGAGGAGTTGTGAGGATATTATGAGGGCTTTTCTTCGTGCACTGGGTTTTTAGAACGCAAAGATACAAGTGCTGAGCTCTGCCGAGCATCCTCCGTTTGCTTGGAGGAAGCAGGCTCAGTCTGCAGACCAAGACAAACCCAACTCCAGGAGAGTATGAAATCATGAAATACTGGCAGAAACAAAGTCTCTCATTTTAGTGTGTTCATTCTTCAATATACGATGTCCCAACTGTTCTGATGTGCAATTGAATCAGAATGCATTTTCTTAGGTGCTTTACTTGATTTTACTGAAGAGAAAAGATGATTACTGATTTATCCAGATTTTGAATGTATTGTTTCCCCTGGCTGGCCTCTTTAGAATGAGGGAGGCAGATTTCTACCCGCCTGATCAACCTGTGTGAAATGAGTACAGGATGTTAGCGACAGAAATGACTACAAAAAGGTGGAGGGAAGGGAAGGGAAAACTAGGCTAAATTAATATTTGAGTCCAATTTAATGTTTGAGACTAGGGGTAAATTTCAGGACTTGGGGCATGGAGGCGAAGTCAACTTTGAAGCCGAGCATTAGTAGAGCTCCGTCAGCTCCGTGTAAAATTCTGGCGTGCACAAGTTTGCCTGTGCAAAAGAAAACTCGTCAGTGCTACTTTCCCAAGCAGAACAGGATTTGTGGGAGTGGGCAGCCTGATGATTTTTGAGTGAGACTCTATGCCCTGGAAGTCTTAAATAATTTTTGAAAATGGGGCTGGCTTGCTTGTTTACTTGAAAATTGCACCTGTTCATTGGAACTGGGATCAGGTTTACCTAAAAGAAACAAAACAGCCCAAAAGGAATAACACCAAAGACCTCTTGATTGGTCAAGTACTCTTTAGAGAAGTCTCAGGCATCTATATCTGAATTAATACTTTAACTTACTGTAATGTTTGCATTTAAATTCCGAATCCAGTGTTTCATGTGGCTTAAGTTAGTGTAATTTTGACAGAGGTAGAGAGCAATCATCAGTTACTGAGGATCCCATGGTAGAAACCTAGACTGAAGCTTGTTTAATCAAAAATCTGTACTCTGGAGATGCTTCTTCATTATCGTGACAATAAATGTGTATTTCTTCGTTTTGCAGGCTGGAAGCCATTGGCAACAGTATCAAAGCGTCCTTCAGCATTGCAAAGCTGAAGGCTGCGCTCCAGAAAGGGAGGAAGCTGAAACATAACAGGGCGAGCAAAAGGCAGAGCATCTGGGAAAGCCTGAAAGCATCCTAGTGGGAAGACCTCCTGAATCTTTCTCCGTCGCGCTCACTGACGAAGCGTCACCAAAACTCTCTCTTTGACTTCTAACATTCCACGGCAGCGAAGGGCCTCTCTGTCCAAGAGCTGGCGCAGCAGAGCGGAACACCAAGGAAGCATGAGGAGGTATTGAAGCAAAGGGTCTCATCGTTTTGGAATTCGGATGGACGGGTAGAGAGGGAATCCACAGTACCGTAGATGAAAAGCCATCTTTCTGAGGAAATATTTGAATGTTGCTTCTGGAATGTTACCCATCAGCTGAGCAGCTTCCAGGGTCTACATCAAAACACATCTTGCAAGGAAGACCTCACAGCTGTGCTCAGAGAGGACAGAAAGCGAGATCTGAGTGGGCAAAGAACTCTACCTTTTGATTAAAATGCAGAAATGAAAGCCATAGTGCTACTTTAATCAGGACTTAGGGCATATCTACATGTCTACCTCGCGTACTGTTTGTTGCACTCCTGCTAGAGTATTTTTACACCTTGTTATTGCCTTTACTAATCAGCTGCAACCCTTTGCCTTTTTTTTTTTTTTTTTCAGAAGTCTAGTTTACTTGTACAACCAGGGTTATCTGAATGTGGGTTAGACACTGTGGTTTGTTTTTTTTAGTCAGAGTCCTTTGACTTTGGATAGCAAAGGACTTTCAGCATAAAATAAAAGTTAGAGGACACTACTAGGTTTACCATAACAAGGATATTTGGCTAACTGAAGTTCTAATAATAGAGGTTGTTGTGTCTTGCGTGCCACCAAAAACACCCTGAAGCAGGGACCTACCAGAGGCTGTTGTGAGATTTATTCAGTGCCTTGTTTGGTGGAAATGTGCTGAGACAAAGGGTTGTTTTGAATTATGTCAAAAGGCTAATATTGGGTGAATGTTTATAGCAGCGAACTTGTTCACGTTGTTGAATTTGCTGACAGGTTGAATCTTATGGGCTTATTTTTTTTTGTTTTGTATTTATATTGACACGAGTTCTTCCTTATATTTACCATGTTGAATACACATTGATGTAGGCCATATTGGTCTATGCATGTTTTATGTATTTCTGTATGAAATTGGGAAATGCTTTTTATGCCTATCAAGGTAAATATCTTCAGAAATAAATATTTTTAATTACTGTATTAGCTTGGTTTTTTTCATATGCCCTGCTTTTCTGTAGGCTGTGGCTCCGTAATCCATGAGGTAGATTGCCCCATGTGCAAAGTGGACCTAGATGAAGGGTGTGTGCATGATTCTGTCAGACTGGGCAACACAGAAAGTTTAAGCCAGATGTGAAACAACAGGTGATACTTGATCTAGCTTCAGGCTTGCTCTTCAGAACTTAATGGTGAAATTTGATGTAGCCAACTGAATTTATCCCAGAGCGGCATTCTCACGTGGCTGGTGTCTTTTTCATCCAATAGCACAAATTCTGATGTTGGATTTACCATAACCCTTATTGGCCAATAAGGGGTTGGATATAGATGAACTAGAGGAGAAAATTGACACCCTGGATGCTTTCTGGGCTATATTGGACTAGGCAGTGTTATGTTACTTACTACCATGCTGTCCAGAACAATCTCAGCCCAGGCCACGCAAGTTAAAGAAGGAGATTGCTATGGAGCCTGGCCCAAGTGCAGGAAAGAACTAGAGTAATACTTAAATATCACAAGTTTTTAGATATGGGTCTAAAGTGGTTATAGCTGGAAAGATGCTCAAAGCAAATAAATGGATTTAATCCTCTCTGATCCTATGGTGGGGGGGGGGGGGAGGTGCAAATACAATAGAAGGTGAGTGACACAAACACTGACAGCAGGCACTGTTAAAAGTTTTTGAAAAGCTTTCCCATCCCAGTTGTTCCTGTTCTATCTCCCAGGAGAGAGGCAGTTCTGGGAGCTGAGCAGTGCTGCGGCTTGCGCCTCTGCAGCTCTTAAGGCTGGCTCCCTCGATTCTGTAGGTGGCCGGAGGCTAGATGGTGTTGTGGGTGGGCTTTAGTAGCCCAAATTCCTGGCCAGCTGCTTAAGGGATTCCTGAGAAGCCATCCTAAAAATAAATCTGTTCCTTCTAGAGTTTACTCTGCTCATTCCTGGATTTGAAAGCAGGCTTTCATCCTTTCCTTTCCCCAAAACCAACCCTGCTGGTCACAGCTTGAGTAGTGATGGGCATCTGCCGGCCTTTTGGGTAAGACCAGAGCTCCGCAGGGTAAAGACCCTCACACCAAACCCGAACAGCAATGAAAGAGCACAAGAAGGATGAGATGCCCCAGTGCCAGGGGCTTGCAGGCTTCAGGAAGAGTGGCCAAAGGTGTTTCGTGCTGCGCAGCCCACTTCAGGGACACATTTGTGCGTGTCGGGGGCAAAAGGAGATCTGCTCCTGCTCCTCTGCTCATTACCTTTTGGCATTGGAGCCTAAACTGCAGCTTACTCTGGTTTGCATTAACGAGCTGGACTGAAAACCAGAGTTTAACAGTGTGTTTGTCTCCCTGAATAAGCAAAAGGGAACCTGAAGCATCTTATCTTAGGGTTGGCTCATGTACAAGTACCAGGGTCTCTCCCAGGGGTTTGCTCCTCAAAGTGAGCTCCGCAGCAGAACGAGTTTCAGTAACTCAGGCCAGAACCCCCAAGGAAAAAAAAAAAAAAAGAGGCTTGGTATGTGCTGGGATTTATGGCACTGAATGCAGAGCAGTGTAAAAGTACATTCTTATAATGAATGACCTGAGTGAAAAAAAATTCTACCTGAAGCCAATGGAAACACTGCACTGCCTGCAGAGTCAGGGCTCCCGTTCTTCTAACTAGAACTAATCACACCTCTTAAAAAGTAAACTTGCATGGCCATGATCCATCTCATTTTTAAGTGAGAGGTTTTTCTAATTCAGTGTGATGTTTGAGAAGGATGAAGGGAAACCTATAGAGAAGAGGGCCACTGCTTTCCTGCGTGGGCATACCCTGATGGTCCCAAAATGCACCCGATGTACGGCTGAAATTCCAGCTTGGCTCAAGAACAAGGAAAGGCCCCGTTCCTGACCTGTTACCAAATTCTATCTCCCTCCTCTGATTTTTCCTGGGCTCAGCATGGCCACTTCTGAAACTGCAAAAAAAGTTTCACAGGAAAAGACAACTATTTCTCTCCCAAATCAAGCTTGCTATACTTATTTTTATTCGATGCTGTGTGTAATTCTCTCTTGTTCAGCTGGTTTATTTTTATTTTCTCTGGATAAAGACTGTTTTGACTATATATCAAAACAAAGTATACAATAAAACACAGCTTTGACATGTGAGTCAGGCTTCAAGTCAGGAAAATACTACAATGCTACTGAAATTCTTTCCACCTTATCTACATAATTCTGACCTAATTTTTCCAGAAATGGCAACTCTAATCTGTACCATGTTTATCACGAACTGCCCCAAAATAATTCGCACAGGATGTCCTAATGTTGCCTATAGAAGTTACCAAATATCAGCCACTTTGTTCATGTTTCCTTACATTAGGATAAATTTAGCCACCACAACGTGCTGCTATATTTACAAACACAGAATGAGCTGGATAACCCACCGTCTGAACGCTAGCTGGTGTTTACTTTCTTCACACTCAACTGTTTGCCTCTGTGTATCTAAAACCATATCAATTTTGACTTCGCCTGCATCATGGTGCTATTATTAGGTTCCCCGGGTAGAAATCCAGCCTCCATGGTCAGCCGGTATCTTTATTTAATTTACTGTTCTTCTTTCGTGACCTAGGAAACAAAAGGACGGAGTTTCTGATTAATTAGAGGAGAATGCTTGGAAGCTGCGATGGCGGGTGTAAGTATGCGAAGAGACAAGACCCTCAGATAAAGTACAAAGATAGAGGCAGGATCGTTTTTCCCGAGGTAAACATTGTGCGAGAGACGTTTCGGAAATGTTGCCAGAATGGGTGTTCGTGTCTTTCTTTATTTGATATCTCGGATCAAATCTGAGCTAGGTGTAAAACGATAGGGAAGCCTATTTTGCTATTTCTCAATATGGTTAAGCAAACGGTCGGTATGTCTTAGCGGTGTGCCCGGGACAAGCTCCTCTGCTCTGATCGGGTCAAGGAGACCCGAATTCTTCCTGAAGTCCACCGGGTCGCTCGGTCAGCCAACAATTCCCTCGGCTTTAGAGAAGCATCGTTTATGCCAGTGAAAACGAGAGCAGAATTTGACCCGGGAAGCCTCAGTTCTTCCTCGTGTCACCCCAGCGGGGGCAAATGGATTGCTGATGCTAGCACAGGGCTCCAGCAGCCCTTGGTCTGAGTTTGAGGGGACTTTTTTTGTCCTTTTTTTTTTTTTTATTATTTTTTTCTTCCCACAGGCAATCGCTAGTAACAAATTAGATAAATATCACTTTGGTAAGCAGCGGGGCAGTTTGCTGCTGGCTCGTGAAAGCTGCTTTCAGAAATGGAAGAGCCCCATGGAGTTTGCGGTTTCATTGACCTCTCCAAATATTTTTGGGGGCTGCAGAAATTATTTGAGTTCACCAACCGTAATTCAAGCCCACACTGTTGTTGTTGTGCTTTTTCCCCCAAGGAAATACTTTTTTTTCTAAAAAAAAACAAAACCAAAAACAACAGCTAACTCTAAATCTAACTTTTTTCTAGCTAAAGGAAAAATGTACCTTATGTGCCAGTCACCAGAAACAAATCCAGCCTCTAATCTGGCACGAAGAAAGCAGCACTGTATTTTGGTCATATATGTTGGATTTAAATTTTCCTCTGCTTTCTCCATCTCTTTTCACAGTCTGAATTTATCCAAGCACTTGGGGAAATGTCCATCGTAATAAACAAGCCAATACCCTGAGGACTCTTGTCCAAAGGCAGCCACATGCATTGAATGTTTGACAGACCAGAGCTTCTCATCACCTTTCTCATCTTCATTTCAGTTTGCTGTTTTCCTTTTGCTTTTTATTTTCGCCTTTTCCTATTTCTAATGGGAGTACAAAGGGGTGGTATTCACAAACTAGGCAGCAAACTAAAGTGGACAGAAAAATTGAGCCGACAATGCCCATTGTATTCATGCAGGTCTGTGTGTGTTCACCTGGGGAAGGATTCCCAAATAGCTGAGAATTCTTACAAGTGATTTAACCAACGAGGCTCAGCTCTGCCAAGAGTTAAACTCTGTGGCCACCAGCTGCTCATGTAAACGTGCACAGACCGCCTGGGTGATTTGAAGGATTCAAGGTGCTGAATGCTTTGCAGGACCAAACTTAGAAGTAAGGGCTTCCCTGCACTTTCTCATGCCCTGAACTTGCTCCCCCTGCTCTGGTGAGCATCCCTGGAGCAGCATGAACGAGCACAAAAGAAGAACCACACTACCATCTGCAGGAGAGGTGCCTTGAGAGTGTCCTCTGGCTTCTTCCCTTGTGACTGTACTTCTCATCTGACCTCCTGGGACACCTCTTCAAGCAGATTTTTCTGAGAAATCTTCTCAGCTGGGAGGGTGTTGTTGTTTGAGAACATGGGGATAATATTTTTCTGGGACTGCCCAGAACATGGGGCAATCCCAAACGCAGAGCAGGGGGGCAGCTGTGCCTGTGGGGAGGAGAGGATGGGTCAGGTGGCCCAAATGAAGCCATCACAATGCTCCTTCCCATGGAGCTCAGTATCAAATGGCCTCTAAGACCATTGCTTGTTGGTTATCTTTTCCCCTGTGCTGCTGATGTTCCTGTTTTCATGCTGCAGAGGAGCTCCATTCTTTGGGAGAGGTCAGATTCCACTGCCTTTCTGGGTGGGAATGGGATGGCTGCTCTAAAATTTGGGGTTTTTTTGAAGGGGGGGCTTGCATTGGGATGCTGGGCTCGGGTGTCCCCATCTGCTACTAAGTTCGGTCTGGGACTTTCCAGGTGTCGGCATAGTTGTCATTTGGAAGGTGTGGCTTCCATATTAGCGTAGTTATTTGTATCTTTGAATTATTAAACCTGTTCTAGGTTGGTGTTATGGGGGGTTTTTTCCTAACTTTGAAGTCTCTGTCCTGTGTTCCCCTGTTCTCCTCCCCTTGGAGGTTGGTGGGGGATGACAGAGAGTATCTGTCACCTGGTTATTGGTTAAAACTGTGACAGGGGGCTGTCTACTCATCCTAGTTTCCCTGTGGATGGACTAAACTGGTGTCATTCAAATGAGTTTGGAGAAACATCATGGATTTCCCCAGCCCAGAGGTTTTTCATTGCTTCAGCCATGCAGCAATAGCACACAACTCTGAAATCCATGTCTCTATGCAAGTCCACATTTCTTCCACGTATTTATAAGAAGGCCATTTTCATAACTTTTCCAGAAATTTTACTCCTCTCTCTTTCTAAAATCTTAGGGCATTTCCTGAGGGCTTGACCTGCTGACTTTCCTCCTGGGTCTCTGCTAACCGTTGTGTCACTCCAGCAGGGTGCTTTGCAGTCCCGTGCTTTCTTTCCAGGGGCTTCTAGATGATGTGCATTAAGGCTGTTAATTTTAATTTTACTTCACCCTGACCTGCTTCATCATAAGGATGTCTTTTACCTGGCTGAAAAGCAAAGTGCTCATTGGTGCCGTCCTTTGCCCTGAATTGGTGATGGATTATGGATTGCTGGTTCCGGTGTTGACCCTTTAGGCAAGTCAGAAAGTTGGCTGGATATTACCATACAGTACAAAAATCTTCTTTGAAGAAGCTGCTGAGTAATTATTTTTCTCCACAAACATTTCTATAAATGCCTATACATGCACAGGGGTCAGCTTTCTAAGCAAGCTACAGCCTTTCCTACCCCACCCCTTTATTTTTCTTCTCTCAAGCAGTTCTGTGCTGCTCCTGGGACTAAACACAGCTTTTGTGAGCTGCTTCTGTACGAAGCTGTGATCATAGCTGTTCCTTCAGCCTGGGATTCACAAACATCTGAAGAGCCAAGAAATGAAATTAAGGGATGGAAGTTCATATGTGCTTTACAACAGCCTGCACATGTGAAATTCCTGGGGCAGTCTGCACTTCCACCGGAAACTTTCTGGTGGTCCCCGTCACAAATTGATTGAACCTGCCTTATACAATGGAAAGCGGGTCTGAAAAGAAGTTGCAAAATGAAGTTGTCAGCATAGGAAAGTGAAGAGCTGAGTCCAGCATACAGCAAATAAGAAAGATCCTGTTCCGATTAAAAAGCATGTGGTTGTACAACTGCATTATGAGGTACTGCAAAGCCTGTGTGCAACAGGGTGTGTTGGGGAAACCTTGAGGCATTTACCAGCTCCGCACGTGTCCTTGTGCGCGTGGAAGTGTGCGCACAGGTAACGTACCAAAGGTCTTCCTGATGTTGTACGACACATCTTGGATCCACTTCCCCTTGTCAGAAAACTCCAGACTTGGGGCCCTCTGGGGGTTTTGTTTATTTATTTGTTTGGGGTTTTTTTTTGGTTATTGTTGCTTAATCTGGCAGCAAAGGACGCTTTGCAAAAGGTTCTGCTGCTCACAGCACCCTGCCCAGGCACTGTTATGCAGAATGGCTTCTTTTGCTCGGTCTTCTAGTCTGTTCAGATGAGCTCAGCTTTTTTACACAGATTTTCTTTTTTTTTATTTTTTTTATTTTTTTTTTAATTTTTACATTTTATCATGAGGTCTACAAGGAGAGAGTATACTTGCCCTCGGTTTTCCCTCTCCGGACAGCACAGTTGGAGAGAATGGTTTATAGGCTAATTAAAAACCGACCACAGGTTTTGGTTGGCTTTTTTTTCTGTTGTTGCTTTTCTTTTTTTTTTTCTTGTTTTCTTTTTTTTTTTTTTTTTTTTCCCTGTGTCTTCCAGTTTGTTTAGCTGCTCTGCAGGGATTTGACAGGGGCATTGTCCAGGAGACAAAGAATCTGTGGCTTGGGTGACATTAGTGTGCTAAGAGATGCCTCTGTTTCACCCGACAGCCTAACCAAATTGGATCAGGTATCGGAAAGACTGACAAAACATCGGAGGAGATGAAATATTTAGCAAATGACTGACCTGCACGTCCTACCTGGCTCTGGCTGCAGAAACAGCTTTGCAGGGGAGCTGGTGCAGAACTGCCCTTCTCTCTCCACCTGACAAGCTCGAACAGCTGATAAATGACCAGAACTAATTGTTGCCCTGACAGGCCTTTGATCCCTGGAAGAATCAATTTATAAATGATGAGCTCCTTTTACACGCCACTGCTGATGGAGCTGTTGAAATAGTTGTAAAATCAATAATCCCCATGGTCTGGGGATCCTTTAGTTTTCTCTCATTTGTTCAGGAGACAGCTCGAAGTGTCTGCAAATGCTCATTTTCATCTTCCCAGTGCCCTGCCCAGAAAACGCGAGGTGTTGCTGCAGGAGTGAGGGAGAGAGCTTCTGAACATCAGGTCAGCCCAGATGGACGTCAAATAGGAAGCAGGACAGTCTCCAGATCTCACTCCCAGCCACCTGGGATGGTCTCTCCAGGAAGAAGAGAAAATTGTCAAAACCAAGGGCAGAAAGCCAAGATGGGGAAGTTTTTTTTTATGAAGTCCTCCACTGGAGGGAGAACTGAAACTTTTTTCAAAGTGAAAAAGGGTTCGGGGATGACTTTTGCATCACCAGCTCGTGTAGTAAACTGACAGGAAGTTTGTGCAAGCTGACAGCCCCCCAGGAAAAGAGGAACTTACTTCAAAACCAGTTTCTGAAACTAGGTCTGGAGGACAGCTTTGATCACTCTGGATTCTAGGGATCTGCATCTTTAAGAGGCAACAAGACAGAGGCACGAGCAATGCGAGAGCGGAATGAGAGTGGAGAGGCTCCGTCTGTGTGGCTGCTTCTTGCAGTCTGTGGGGTTGCTTCTAACCCCAAGGGTCCCATGAAACTCCCAACAAGAAACCACCTCCCAAAACAGGAGGGGCAACGAGAATGCACCAAGGTGAGAAGTGTGAGGTGGTCAGCCCAAGGTCCTCAGCCTGGTATTAATTTAGTGTCACTTCAATACTGAGCAGTTTATTCGCAGCATGCTATTCACCCTGGAGTCACCTGTTTGCTTCCCAGCTGAGTAAAATTTTAGAAACAGACACTTTTCAGATTACTTAGCATCCACTAAGCAAGCAATGAAGGTGGAGCAAAGGAGACGTAGAGCCCACCTAATTTTAGGAGAAAAGGTGAAATGCAGAGAGTCTAGGGGATCTTCTTGAAGGAAATGAGATTACTCCCAAGACATTATGCCATGTGTTTATGATAAGAGGTGGGTTTAATCCTACCTAATCCTACCCAATTTACATAGCTGACCAAGGCACCTGAACTGAGGGGAGTTTTTCTCTGGAGACATCAGGCTTTCTTCCTTGACCTTGTGAAGAAGCCTACAGAGGGACAGCAGTCCCAGGAATCAAGTTAGGACCACATCCACCTTATTTTCATGAAGTAGCATTTGGGGAATGCAACTGTATTCAGTATCTAATTTTCTTACGGGGAATATCAATTTCCCACAGAAGAATAGCAGGGCAGCTATTTATCCATTGTTTTCTCATGGATAAATGTGGAATAAATCTTCCAAAATGTACCAAGAGGTAAGGAAGAGAAAGATGAACCGTGTAACAGCTGTGTGATAAACTGAAGGTGTGGTTGGTGAAGAAAATACCGTAAAGGAAGCTCTTGGTAGGAGTAAACTCATCTTCTTGAGCTGGGTTTCTAGGACAGGCTTAATTACTGTGAATTAACTCCAGGATATCCCAAGGAGGCAACAAGACAGCTGGAAGAAGGAAGCAAGAAAGAAGCTAGGCTGAACAGAACTTGATTGCCATGGAATTCTGAATGAGGATAGTGCCTGCTGCCTGGCCTGCCACCCTCACATAGCTGGGCTGCCTCAAGAGGAAGAGATGACTAGTTTCAATTATCATACTGAGAGAGGAAAAGAAAAAAAAAAGGACAATTTCTTCACGCTCTTTTCTGACTTAGTCAGCTATTTGGAGTGCCCGTCACACCCAGGAGATTTTATTTGTGTCATACACTTCCAGAACTATCTTTCATTGGGAAATCTGTTGCCCTGAAAAAAAGGGAAGAGTGAAGTAAGTGTGCAATTCAAAAATTAAACTATTGGAAAGCAGTAATTTCAGTGTAGTTAGAAAGGATGCAGAAATAGCACTGGAGCTGTTGCTCTCCCTAGCATCGGAGCATGTGCCAGGATCTGGCTGCAGATCGGTTCTCACAGTACTCACTCCCAGTTTGAAGAAACCGCATGAACGTGTGCCATGTGTAACTCCAATCGGAGAGTCAGATCACTTAGACAGTACTGGCATTCCTTGGCACAACCAGTTTAAGCCAGGCAGTTCTGGATATTAACTAGTGACAAGGGTAGTCAGTTAGATTGAAAGGGATGCTTGAGTGTTCAGCCTTGGACAATAAATGCTTGCAGTGACACCTTAGACAGATATAACCTTTTTTTTTTTTTTTTTTTTTTTGGTAGTATTTCAGTTTAAGAAAAAGTCTGATTCAGACTAATTTGTTTGGGTAAATTTGTTTCCAGCTCGTGTTCTTCCTCCAGGGTTTCGCTGGGTTGCGCCACAAAAGACACATTTCGTTATGTAATTTTGCATTCTGACATAGACGAAAACTGATGTGCAATGCTGAGAGAACTGAAATGCTTCTATGTTGCATCTCCAACACACGACGCTGTTATGGGAAAGAGAGAACTGGTGAGAAAGGGATGCAACTGTAAAAGAGAGGTTTCAGTACCACAGCCCTTAGTTGGGAACAAAGTAATGCTGACATAAGACATGGAAATATTTTCCACTGTGAATCAGGTGCCTCAGCCAAGTCTGGAAAGATCTGAATTCTTTTTCTCTTTATATCTGAAAATGAAAAAATGTACTGCTATCGAGATTTGACATGAAAATAGACGCATTTTATTTAATGTCTCAGCACTCGCTTCTTACAGCTCCACAGAATTCTGAACGTGCTGGTTTCTGACTTGCTAACTAAGTTTCCAGTGCAAATGAGTTACAAATCAAGAACTCGATATTCAAGGTTGCTAAAATTTTGCAATTTTGTAGTATGTGAATGCATCATCTGTTCTTCCTAATAAGTAGCTATTTTTAAATTTTATTTTGCATGGTTTCTGCTGTTCTTTGACAAAGAGCCTAGGAAACAGCTTAGTAAACTCTAACACACAAGACAGAAATAACTTCAGAAGAGTTTTTACTGTACGTTTCCCTGCAAATACAGGAGCATTCAGTCCCACTGAGGTATTTATGATGCATGTTGTTTAGCAGATACATATTTACAAGGTACATAACTTGTTTTCAGTGGTTTATTTAACAAAGCTGGTGAGGGACTTTCAAACAAAATGCTTTTTTATTCAGTACTGGATTCTTTGGGAAATAAAAAAAAAGAATTTGTTTTTCAAAACATTCTTGGATTTTTTGATGAAATGAAAGAAGCGAGCCTTTCTCTTCCAGGAACTTTCCCAATTTGTTTTCTCTGTATTCTTTCACCATTTCACTGCGTTTTCACTACCGAAATGGTTAAATGTAGGGAGGGAAATAAAAGAGGAATACCAGCTGGGAACAGAGAAGGGAGAAAAGTTTCAGTCCTGGTTTGTTGTTAAAAATAGGCAGATCTGTTACAATGATCATCACCCTTGTTGCAATTCCTGGTGTGGCAACAACGTGCTTTTAGAGAGCTGATAGGGAAAGCCGCTCTCTTGCTACTGTGCCTCAAGGACTCTACTCCTATTTTAGGTCGCCTTGATAATTTTGCTGAAGTAGGCCAGAGAGACCTGGGAAGTTTGGCTTGGAACAGCTATGCAAAAAAATCCAGCTTGCTGAAGATCTCAGTTTTCTGAGAAAATGAGGCAAACCAAGGGTTCAGTCTTGACATCCCCCTCTTTTTCTCTGCTGGCTGCATCTCTCTTGCAATGTTTGAGAGGGCACCATCTCTTCCCTGCTGCAGTCTTCATCCAGTGCCTCGTCCATCTGCCTGGGGTAGAGGCAGCAGATGTGTGACAGCTGGATTCCACCTGGAGATACGTTCTTGGCCACAGGCTCTCAAGGATGCTCAGCACTGGCAGGAGGTGCCTGAAGCCCACCACACCAGCGATAGGACCTGCTGAGGTCACTCTTCAGGGATGCCAGAGGACTAGGAGATGTGTGGAGGGGGAAAAAAGTCAACAGAGATCAGAGGCCTGGAGAAGTGAGGCAGGGGTGCAACGTCCCCGTCTGCAGATTGAGTTGCAGCGCCGACAGGAACCGGAGATGAGACACTTAGGAAAATGAGGGCATGGAGCATCTATCACTCTTTCTCCAGCTTGCCTGGAGCATGTCATTCCCTCCTCAGCCTGCCATTTCACAGCTGGGACTCTTTCACTGTGTTCGTTTCAAAAGAAAACAGGTCTGGCCCCTAACGAAGACTTAGTACAGTCCAGCCCCGAGTGCCCCCTTCTCTCTGGTCTCTCTCTCCCTCTTCCAGCTGCCCGTCTCTTGGTTTTAATGAACTGAAGCCATAACAAAGTCCGGACAACACAAGGGGCAATTCAGCACTGGGTTTCTTTCAACAGTGCTAATTCCTCTGGCCTTTACAGGGGCATTGAACCAGAAACACACCTCAAATGGGTAGAGAGTAAAACAACCCAAACAAACAAGTAGGGGAAACAAACTGGAAGGTTAAATGAAAGATAACCTGTGCCCGTTCTTGGGAAAGTAGAGTGTTTTCCTCCAGCTCAATTCACCCCGTGGCCAGGCAGGTCAGGACTGCTGGTGCTGGGGAGCTCACCTATGAAAACAAATACTCCTTTCTTGGATAAAGTGCCGCACTGTTGATACTCGGAGCCTTTTCAGGTTTTAAGGCTCTCCAGACCAAGCAAAAATCAGCCAGACTAATTAGGATGTGCAAGTCTTTTGTCCTGACAGTGTTTTGTGTACCAACGTACATGTAAGAAAGCAGGACCTCCAGGAGGGTGCAAGAACATACAAGAGAGAAAGGAGTGTGTGAAGGTGCAACAGAAAAAGGAGAGTGTGTACGTGAGAGACAGCGATGGACCAAGAAGCCTTATCATTGAAGAGATACTAGAAGATTTCTTCTTTTAAAAGAATGACCAAAACGACACATTATAAAGAAATAAGGATAATGGGTCATTTCATTCATATAGCTCATCTCACTGAGCTAAGTAAAACATGATGCCTGTGCAATTCCGTAGGAATTAAAGTCTGAGTTATTGCCCAAGATCATCAACTCAATCTGCATTGTCTGACAAAGAGCTTTCGGGCTCAGAGTTTAATTCCTTCTCAGTTCAGCTTCATAGTATCATGCAAGGAAATTAGTTCTAATGCCACTGTTGGGTTGTACTCCCTGCCAAAAGAGGACTTTTCTGGATATACGGGCACAGATTATTGTACGTATGTCAGCAGGTTTTTTTGGGAAACACAACTCTTCACTGGCAATAAAAAAATCTATGAGCTTGCCTACGGGCTTTTTAGGTGAGTCACTAAATCTAGGGCACTTGGGAGCCAGTCTCTGCAGCAAAACTGCAGAGAAAAAAAAAACCAACAAAATTTGTTAATTATAGTGCAGGCCTATAGCTGAGCCAGGGCTCTAGGTTCACAAGCAGGAGCGTTCATTGATGCTACTTGGTGCATTTCTGAAAAGCATGCACTGACCAAGAAAAAAACCCCAAATGCTAAGAATAGGAAGGAAGCTTGTATTCCAAATGAAATATACTACTCCTATGCACCTGAAAATGATACCAAAAAAATGAAACTGAGTGCAGAGAACCACTGAGGTAAAACAGCACCTGTGTAGTTACTGAGTAAAACAAAGATGTCCATTAAAATGGCTTTGTTTCTGGTAGTGAGTGTTTTCACATTGATAAAATCCTTAAAAAGGTGCCTGTGCTAGAACTGTGACCCCTGGGACATTCCAGCTTCACATGTTGTGGGCTGACATGGGTGAAAAATAAACCTTTTTGTACCCAGCCCCAGGACTGTGCGCGCTGGCTCATCTGTACGACACCATGAGCTGCTGGGGCAGGAGACGTTCAGACCTGTTGCTTTTCACAGTTTCTCCAGGATGTTTGATGGGCACATCCCAGATGCGTTTGGATCACCAGGGCTGGCCAAAGACCCAGCTCTCTTTGACCTTGCCTTCTGCTGTCTGAAGTGAGGCTCATGAAACGAATTGGCCCTACCAATCTGTCAAGCTGCGAGCCTGCTTATATATATATATATATATATATATATTTGTATATAAAACCTGTGTGCAGTTGACCTGACCACCAGCTCTGTGTCTCAGAGTGTTACTTGCAGTTATTCTTTAGACTACATTTGTACCAGGATGCAGGCACTTTGCTGGCTGTAGCACAAACTTACTAGTGAGCAAAGGGTTTATAAAATACCTAATACCTGAAGTGCAAAAGACAGAAATAAACCTGGGATCACAGTACTAGTTTAATTTTTTTTTTAATTTTCCTCTCCATCATCCTGATAGTAATAATGATTTCTTTTTTTAAATGTACCCTATTTTGGGGATCTGCTGTTTGCCATATCTCTGATTTGTACCCAGCAGCAGCGGGGGGATTCACATGGGGAAACCTAAATAAATTGACTTCTGACTTGTTTAGCTTCTGCAGCCAGACAGTGTCACAGGCACAGGTATTATTTACTAGAAACACCAGTACAAATACAGTTCTCCCTCTTGAAGGTCCTATTCCACAGCCTGTATAGATTCAGCCTTTAACAGAAGTTACGGTGGAGTCAGTGGATGCTTTCCTGAAACAAGAAATGTAGTAACAAAAGAAAGGGACCTATGCTTAGTTCTCTGGTTTTCTTCTGCTCTTTAGAAAATGCAGCATGATCTGAGCATCAGCTAAGCACATACCCAGCCCATGCTGTAAGAGGTTCCTTGTGCCTTGCACCACAAACGTCGTATGAATGCTTATACCCTCCTATATCCAAAATGGGTTTATCCTAGCAGAAAATAACTATGTGAAAAAAAGAGCTAGAGAAGAAATAGAAAAGAATTTGAACAAGGTGCTAAGGGGAGAGCAGAGATTTGCATAGTTTACACCCTTCTGGGGCCTCCTGGCTGCTTTCTCAACTTACTACTTTTTTTTTTTATTATTATTTTTTTTCCCTCTGAATTGTTGCTATTTCAGCACTAAAGCTCACCCTGGGCCCTATTAATGGCATTGAGCAATTTTGGCTCTGCTTAAACTTCAAATTCTTCACTGGAGGAATTTGGTTTCATGTGCAGAAATGACAAAATGTCATTCCCGATCGAGGATACAAGTTTCAACAAACGTTGGCGGGAGCGTTGCCCGGCGCGAATGGCGAACGCGAGGCCCCGCGTGCCTTCGGTGCTCTGCTGTCGTTCTTTTCTGTTGTGCTCTTTCTGAGAAACCTATTACCTGTCCATATGGAGCTCAGGTGCCCCATTTGTCTCACCCACCTGCTTGAAACAGCTGCTGTATGTGATCTTCTGCAAGGAAGAGGTACATTCACTGGGATTTTTTATGCTGTTTTGCCAGAAATTGAGATTTTTCACCAGCTGACAGTCCCTCCCAAGAAATGTCAGCACAATTTCCTTCCATGTACCATCAGGGACCTAGTCAAAGCTCTCTAGTTCTCTGTTTCACCCCTGGAATATCCTCAATCCTGTTCTAAATTACAGCAGTTAGCAAAGTCCTCCGCTACGACGTTTTGGGGTAGTTTGACCCTTCCTCCAACACCTCCTTTCTCCCCTGTGGTGCCTAAGGCTCACAACACAGAAATTTCTTCCACCTTCTTCAGGGATTCCCCCCACTTCAGGAAAGCTCCCAGAAAACTGCTTTCTTAGCTGGCGTTGCAAGAAAACCCTCGTGCTACAAAAAGGGAGAAGCAGAAGTGGGATTCTCCCTCTGTGTTTCTGTTTTTTAATGTGGGAAGTCATGGTCAGGTGACTCAGACATCACTTTCTATGATTGCCTTTGAGCTAATATATGCCTCAGAGTAATAATAAAAAAAAATAGTTCTTTGTCCAACACACAGCAGCCTTCTGCAAGATTTGGTAAGCTGGGAAATATTTGTGACTGTCGCATACGACCTCAGCAAAATGCCTTGGGGAAAAGCTCCCTGAAGCGATTATGTTGGGGCTTGCACAGGTGAAGGAGCCAGCTCTTCTCTCTGTGGGAGGTCTGAAAAGGGTTGACTCCAGGGCCGTGATGCAACAGCCTCCAGGAGGAGCAGAAAGCGTCCTGCTCGCCTCCACCTCCCTGCTTTCACCCGGGTCGAGGTCTGCCCAGAGAGCTGAATCCAGAAAGGCACAGGGCAAAAAAACTTATGAGCTGGGACGGCCTGAATTTGAGCCTTATAACAATAACTATCATCTAACTATCTGGCTTTTTCTGTGGTCTTGCCAAAACAACACAAAATTACGTGTGTGGCCCAGGGCTGACTGTCATTGCAGCTGGTGACTGCCCTGGGTTGAGGTTGCCCAGGATGAAGGTTCTCTGGGGCTGCTGGAGCACGGGGCAATCCCCATGGGGCAGGGGGCAGCTGTGCCAAAGGGGAGGAGAGGGTGGGTCAGTCACAGCTTCCTTCCCATGGGGCTCAGCATAAAAGGCCCCCTGAGAAGAGCCCTGGGGCTGGTGGTTGGTGTCACCTGTTGGTCATTTCTCTCACCCTGTGCTGCTGATGCTCCTGCCGCAGAATAGGATTGTGCACCAAAGTAGGTTGCATTCTTCTACCTCCCTGAGTAGGATTGGTGTGGCTTTCTTTTTCTATTTTATAGTGTTTTTATTTTTTTGCAGACTGGGTGTGGGAGATCCTGTCTCCTCACGAGTGCTACTTGGACTTTTCTGATCAGGGCCTAGTTGCCACCTGGAAGGTGTGGGTTTCGTATTTCCATGTTCATTTATATATTTGAATATATTTATGTATTTGTATATATTGGTATATAGTTCATTGTTTTTGTTGTTATTGTTAGTCTTATCTTCTGTTTCATTATACCTATTCTAATTGGAGTTTTTTGCCCAACCTCAGTCTCTTTCTGATGTTGCCCTATTATCCACCCTGCTGCAGTTAGGTCTGTTAACGGAGTAACATGAAGCACATTTTTCCAATTGGGCTTACTAAGGGAAACTTGGTGTTTATAAGTGTCTACTTGATTGCTTGAGCTGATTTTTAGCTTAAGCCCCAACGTGACCAGAAGGCACCCCTGCACAGCATTGTATTTCTGTTGCCTTCACATGCAGATCACCCTCAAGGCAAGAAACATCATCAGCAAGAAGCAGTCAGAATCCATTCTGGGTTGTATTTTACCTGGGAGATGGCTGTAAAACAAGGGTGTAAACTTGTCTTGTGCAGTTACTTTAGCCACTCATGTGGCCAGCAGCAAATGCTCAGGGGAAGAGTGTAGAACCAGGTAAGCACACAGCCATCTGCCTCCCACCGTGTGATGCTTCTACCATTAATCAGCTCTGTTTGTGGTTAAATAGCAGGATGCATAATCTTGGACTTTTTGGTGAGGGGGGGCAACTGCTTTATACCTTTGGCTGTCGCAGATTCTGGAGTGATGAGCTCTAAAGCTTGGCTATGCTTGTGCGAGGGAAGTACTTTCTTTGTCTTAAGCTTTGATCAGTAAATTGGTGTAGCTTCTGACAGTACGTCAGACACAAGCTCATCAAGGAGCCTCTTGCGGTGGTGTAAACCTCACAGACCTTTTTCCTGGACTCTACCTGCAGGCTTGTGATGTGGTTTCCCATGCGCGTTTGTGCAGTCTGCAGAGTGCGTGGTGGATGCTAGAAGTCAGTTTGTTGGCGTACGCGTGTGTGACCCTATGCGCTACACTGACTCACGGGTGAAAGAAACACGTAGTAAACATGGTGCAAAAGAGGTGAACATGGCCAGTCGTTTGTCCAGTGTAATTCCTTGCACAAATCTCAACTCCAAGCTGTTGAGTCGCTGTGGTTTTGAGCCTGTATGTGGAGAGATGAATTTCACTTCCTGGGAACGGTGGGCAACAGGCTAGAGCCCACACCCGGCAGGTTTTGAAAAGGAGGGCAAGAGCAAGCTTACTGCTCTGAAAAAATGTTATTCCTTGTCCTTGGACATCACTACCCCTGGTTGAGGTAGCTTGTCAAACACTGGTTGGTAGCTTGTCAAATGCAAGATAGATGTGCCTGGCTAATCACAGTTGGTACAAAAATTACAAAAATACTCAATTGGCTGAGACTGCCCCATTAATTGTTATGCACTAACAATTTAGGAGAGGCAGGGCAAGGAGACTGAGGAAAGCCTGGCAGAGCGGAAGATAGCCATAGCAGGCTGAAGAGACCCTAATGCGTGCACACAGAGGCAGTGTTGTCACTAAGACCAGCATCCATGAAGACAAGGTATGTGCTCAGTAGGCTTCTCATTGGTACTATCAGGATCTCCTGTTGCAGAGCTCATCAAAGAGTTTCGTGCTGGAGGATAGAGAGTTCTGCTTTGAGACTGTGTGCTCTCACTACAAACAAGGAGTGGTGCCGTCAGGGCTGGCTGCTGAAACGCAGAGCTTTCCCAGTTTGCACAGGAAGAGAAGACCAGCCAGGTCCCTGTCATCACAAACAAGTCAAGCAGTAAATGTTCAATCTCAACAGCACCCTAGAGCATCACCTCCACATGCCACTGACTGTTAGAGGCTTCAAAATAGTTTCCTAATACCCTCTGACAAATTAAGACCTGTAGTAAAGACTGAGAGCCAGTACAAATAACGTAGTGTGTAAAGAGAGAGAAGAGCCCCATGGGAAGCCCGTGTCTAGAAACGATGATGCGGCAGGAAAATTGTGACTTAAAGTCTGAAATAGTTCTCGGAAGCAGGTTGTATCTCACACACTACAAAAACAATATTCCTCTCCCTGCAGGGTCATTCTTGGCCCCAAATCAAGTGATTGGCTTAAATTGGACATCACGAACAACATACTCCACAAGATCTGAGGCAACTAAGGATCTGCAATACAAGCTGCCATGTCAGTATTATGCCTAGGACCTCAACAGTTTCATGTATTTTCCCAGTACTTGTTTTCAGCACTTCTCTAGCACCCTACTGATGGCATTTGTGATCCGAGAGCAGCTGGAGATGCAGCACATCAGGAAGGGCTCAGGCTTTCTGGGCAACCAGCGAGTGAACGCTTCACCCCTTGCAAAGCCCCTGCTGTTGGCATTGTATCCTCCTAGGGAGGAAATCCAGAGCTAATCTGAACCATGTGCTGGGTCTGTTTCCAGAGCTGGGGACTCATGGCTGGCTGGTGTTTCTTGTCCAGTTGTGGTCCAGTGCATTTGCAGGTAGATGTTCTTACAGGTGGACATGCCTCTCTGAAACCTCTGCTGACTATTTGCTGAGTTTTTTTAGTGTTCTTTCCACTCTTGGCCTTGGCTTAAAAAACAGATGAAGCAAAAGCAGAAAAACACACAGATGCATGACTTAGCTGCATGGCATTGAGTGCTCATGGCTAAATTTTCTGTTACTTCCCAGCTACCAAAAGAGCTATTCTGGACATGAAATATTGCCATGTACTTATCTCAGGAGGACCTTGCAGCAGGATACTTCTGCGACGGTTTTCTCTCCACAATCTCTCAGAGTTGTGAGCTGTACCTTCCTTCCCTTCAGGTGTACCTACCGCTGCAGTCTGTGTCTTTACAGCCAGGAAAAATTAACACTGAGCCAAGAGATATCAGGTCTCTTAATTCTGCCTCATCTATTTTCAGTGTGTTTTGTTGTCTGTTTTTTTTTTCTTTTTGTATTAAATGACACCAAAATGAATAGAGGCAAAAAATCTGCTGACATTTGGGAGGTGCTTGAGTGTGCAGTGTTGGATCTTCAGCTCCTACTGGCATTGCTTCCCTGAGCCCAGTGTTTCCACCGGGCTGAGGTCGGGGCAGCTCCATTAGCTCACACTTGCTCTGTGTCAGATTTACACGATGACAGCTTGCAAGCTGGCAGGTGTCTGACTTTACTGTAGCTGCAATTAAATCCGGAGTTCATTAGTGTTCCAAATGATTTTGTAGATTTACTTTGGCCATCTTGCTCACTTTTCTTTTAAGGTTGGCACTTTTTTTTTTTTTTTTTGCCGTTGGTGGATGTATCCATTTAAGAGCATCTTTAGTTCTTAAATGCAGAATCACAGTCTGGATTTTAATTTGAAGTAAACTTAATGCATCTCACACCTGGAGGGGGGTAAAAAACCTCAACAGCAAAACAGAAAATGGAGCACTATGTCGTCTATATGCTGTTGTTCATGACAGTGAAAAATTATGGGTGCATATACCTGTACTACAAATGGGAGAGAGAGGAACCATTCAGAGGCCTCATCACAGTGCTCGGTCTGTGAGCAGGTATCGCTTTGCTCCATATCTATATGGACACAAGGTGATGTTAAATCACAAGTATTATTAATTTTTTTTTAACTTTAGTTGGTTGCTCTTTCACAGTTTAGACTGACCTCCATTTAAAAAAAAATAAAATCTCAAAACCTGGCAAATGATCAGCTGTGAATAGTTCCAAACAAATCTGCATGATTACTTCAGAACCAACACTTTTAATACGCAAAAAAAAGGAACAAAGAGTCTAACCATCTGATTGTGTATTTTCACAGTGACTGTCTGTAATGTATTTTGTACTACAAGCTCTCTCAAATGCCTCTTCCAGTGTGCTTTATCCCGACCTGTCATTTTTGATAGTTTACTGGTTCATCCCAAGACCTTTCTTTCATCTTTTCATGCATATGTGAATTTCTTGGGTAAAGGCAAGTCACTATTAGATCATTGTCTGTCTCCACATCATGAAAGTAAATTCCTTGCCCACGCTAAGCCAGCATTAGTTGACCACAAGCCATTAATCCAAAAAGCTTAGAAAAGGTCAATTTTTTAAGCTAATAGTATAAAACCCACATAATATAACATTTGGATAGAAAGTTTAGGAAGTCTCTTTTGCAACTTAATTTAAATCCCCTGTAGACCAAAACGTCTGGATAAAGCCCACAAAAGATTAAAGACACTGGAGGACATGATTTTCTAACCCATTGCATTTTCTATCCCCGTGCAAATCCACACAAATCTTTGCCTCTTTGAAGTCTCTCGCAAATCTCTTGGCCTTTTCAATAGGACTTACAACTTCACTTCTGGTAATTACATCAGCCTGCTGCTGTGGAATATCACTCCTGGGAAATGTTAATAATATAAAGCTGCCCACTGCCAGATCCTCTTTGTACCAAAGCCATTTCATTTAAGCAGTTTCTCTCTTCCTTGTTGAAGGCACGAGGATGCTACAGGCTTCAGAGATGCACAAATCATCTCAGAAAGGGCCAGACTGATCCTTTTAATGAGGATTTTGAGCCCTGACAATATGTTTCAGAGAACAGATCATGGCTAGGCAGTCGGCGCTCGGTGGGTCTTCCTTCTGCAAGGCACAGCTTTCCTCCATCCTGTGCTCTCCCGGCACATGCCCGTCAAAAGATGGTTCTTCAAATCGTTGTTGTCAGCTACACATCCCTCCACACTTTCCGCTAGGACCTGGGTTTGGGTCCATTGGGGCTTGTTGAACCTGCCAGCCTGTGCTCAGCCCTGGCCCGGCTCAGGCTCTGTCAGCACCTGGGATGCTCGTGGGGATGCTTCGCCTTTTTCTGTGCACCCCGATGGCGCAGCAATAAATGGAATACGAACATGGCTGGGTAAGAAAGTAGTTTCCCTTTTATCAGCAGCCTGGGCACCCTGATAAACCTTTCCTTTGTGAACCTCTCTGAGTTAATGTGTTGCAGCAGCAGGTTGTGGAGCTGACGCCTGGTCAGGGACACTTAGCATTACTCACCGCTCCATGTCCATGTAATGAAAAGCAATCTTCTCACGGCAGCTTGGAGGGCGAGGAAAGGGAAACAGAAGGTGAAAAAAGAGCCATAAAGAAGGGAAGCACACTGTTGAGACCCTTTGTTTTGCTAGATAAGCTTCCAGCCCCAATATTTCGCTAATGGATGTGTGCTGTTCTTTGGGGTGCGTTCATCTGTTTTATTTCTCTGTTAATTTAGATACAGACACAAACGCACAAAGGGAAATCAAGCCAAATTAAACAGTGTGTTTGATTGGTTTCTGGTGGATATTGAGAAAGTTTGTGACTGCAAACACTGAACTCTGCAATGTCCGCATCACCGACTGAAATTTGCTGTAATCCCATTGCTGAAAACTGCCCAGAGGCTGTCTTCTTCAGTGACAGTGTGCCTTCTGGTTTTGAATGGCACGTTTTTATGGCCTGGCAGGTCGCTAAACCAGAAAGTTTCTCGTGTACTGCGGGCTGCTGTTACTATTGCTGTCACCATTTCTTTTCTCCACGGGGGGAACTGCTGACAGGAGCAGACGATAAGTCAAAGCCCAGGTGATGATCTGAGTGTTGACAGATAAGATCAACAGGTTTGTTGTCTCAGCCCAGGCGCTGTTTATCCAGTACAATGATGGACTAATTCTGCTGCCGCTGGCTCTATGCTAATGCCCTGCCATAAAGGAGTTACTACAATTCCACCTGAAAGCCATCGCTGCTCCTTCCTTTTCCCCTCGCCACCAGGTAAATGTCAGATGCAGAGATGGCCACAAGCTCTCTGGGGTTTTGGTCACCTATGTGGATTTACTTGGAATATTGAAGTGGTGCAAGCCTGTCATTGCATCAGCTGCAGGTACCCCTTTCTGCACGAGATTTAAAACATGGTGCTCGCTAGGCATCAGGAAAAGCACACAGTGATAAACTCGTATGATTTGAGGCTAGAATTGCTCTCAGTTACATATTAAATCTGGTGTTATTCCAGCAGTATGACTTTATGGTAGGTGTAGGCTTGTGCTGCTGAAGGTAAAAGCTGGCCTGCTTTTTTCATCTTTAATCACAAACACAATCTTTCGGGAACAGCAAATCATTTGCATGTCTGCATGACAAAGAAGTATGACACAGAAGAGATAATTAAAAGCATCACTTCGTAGTTTTCACTTGAGTCACTTAATTAGTTTTGTTCCCAGGTGATAAATGAGGGCTTTGCCGGGAAGGAAACAGGGTTTTCTTCCTTTTCACCAGAAAGCATTTGCTGAATTATGTCAAATCTCTTACTCTTTGACAAGTTCTTGTAGTTTCCTTCTCCAAAAGATACCTCCCTGAAATGGTCAGCGCAAGATAAGGTCTGTTCCTCAAGTGCCTCTCGCACCTCTCCATTCATCACATTGCTCTGAGATTTACGCCCTTGGTGATAATCCCAGAAAGATGCTCACTACTGTAATCTCAAAATACTGAAATACATCTGAAGCAACATCCAATCCCACCAGCAGTGACGTGGATTAGGAAGTAGCAATGAATACGTAGGGGTTCTGCCTGTAACGATTACAAATTGGAATTAGAGATGAATGGAAAATACAACTAGCATGCTGAAATAATGAATCTGAATTTTTTTTAATAAATTCCTTCTGATGGTATATCTGCTTTTTTTTTTTTTTTTGGTATTTTTTTTTGCACGAACACCTGAGTGATAAGGATTTATTTATTTTTTTTAACCCATGCAGGCTGAGGCTTGGTGAATCAGACTCTGTGTTGCTCCTAATGTCCAAAGACGCTGAAGTGGAGGTGGGAAAAGCATCTGCCCTCCGTGATCATAAAGTCATATGGGAATCATGTCCTTCAATTTATGCCATTCTGTTTTACATCCCGTGAGGCAAAATTGTCCTAAACTTCTAGGATAAGAGGGAATGAATGCTTGTTACTGTGTGGTTATTGTTAATGTTTGTTGTTTTATTTATAGAATTATTTTGCTGTAACTTCTGGTAAGCCATTTCCCTTCCTCTTATGAAATAGATGGAGGTTGACTCTGCCTATGCTGAAAATCCTAATGGTCAGCTGTGTTGGTTTTTTGGTGTGTTTTTTTTTTGTTAATAAACATTGCTAACTGGAAACTTAAATGTCTTTTATTTATCAGGCTTGACTCAGAACTTTAAAGCAGAAGCTAGCTTTGAAGTGGAGCCCAAAGTAAGAAAAAAAAAAAATCCCCAACACAACAAAACCTTTTATGTTTTATCTGCAGGTTTGCTGACCAAATCCATCTGCTTTATTTGACAACTGATAAAGACTGGCAGGTGCTCTAATGAGCCGGCTTTGGCTGCACTTGCAGAGATCATCCTTTTGAAACCTGCAGCAATGCCCTTCTCCAAATAGCTGAAAGACATGGTTGACCTCAATGTCAAATGTCTCGGTGGGTGCGTGCATGACCATTCTTGCCAGCATGTGTAAAACACCCTCCTGCACCCCCCTGGCCCCTGCTCCTGTTTGCCACGCACGCCCTGTCACTGCATTTTGGGTTTTCCTTCCTCTGGTTTGGGTCCGATCTTTCTCACAGCAGGAATTGATCCATAACAGCCCACATTTTAACGAAAACACATGGAATGGTCCATGTAGCCCCCAGGCTGCACGGGCGAGTAGGGAGCTTGGCCAGCGCCCTCATCTCCGGGTTGCTGTTCTTATTTCCCTTTTAAAAAGCGAGGTTTAGCAATGCAGGGTAAGATCAGAGACTCCCAGGAGCAACTGGGTTGGAAGGGACCTCTGAAGGTCATCTGCTCTGCCCCTTGTTCAAAGCAGGTTCGGTTTCAAAGCCAGCATCTTCAGTATTGACATTGTCTGAGGCCAACTCATGCACCTTCATGCTTTGTAGGTACCAGCTGGGAGTATCTTTTCCTTCTCGTAGTCTAAGTGGACAGCATGATCAGGTTAAAGTTAGAGCAATTGTTTCCAACTCGTATCTGGCTTTTTCAGCTTCTTCTATTTTTCTATTCAGCTCTTTTTCTATTTTTGACTTGAAGAAGGACTTCTGTACCCAGATGCTTGTTTGCTTTTTCAGCTATATCAGCTAGTCTGATAAAAATATTACCTCCTCCTGTGAATCTTGCTGGTATTCTTGGACTCTCCCAGCAAGAACATTATCCTCAGTGACAGTTTTGACTCAGCACTGACCAGAGAATATTTGTCCCTGAGATTACGTACATTTTATCTCAGACAAGCTGCTGAAGCTGTTATTGGAATAAGCAGGCTAATCCAAGATTCAGTTATGCTATCTAAACTCTTAAATGGTACACACATTAAAAGAGAAACTGAAGTGAAATGGGTGGTGCAAAAACAGTGATTCTGTGTTGTTGAACATAGTTTAAATTCATTGTCCCAGTTATCCAGTCCTTTTTTTTCTTTTCTTTTCTTTTTCTTTTTTTTTTTTTTGCTGGGGTAATAAAATGTCATGCTTTTTTTTTGCTGCTTAAATTCCAGCTTGTTCATTTTGCCATTCCAAGTGAGAGAGGGGGAAAAAATAGCAGAGATGGGCAGAGATGTCAGTGGTTAAGATGTTGCTTTGCCTAAGGTTCACTTATCTTAATTATGGTGAATGATTAAAGAACATTTTCATTCTAATCCCTATACTGATAGTGTCCTCTTAAAAGTAAAAGCTAAACAGCCGGCCTGATAGAGCTGCAATTACCTTTAAATTAGTCTTCACAACTAAAAATAGAGATAAGAAAAAACTTGTCAGTTGTTAATTTTTACTGGGATTATAATGGGAAGCCTGGAGTATGTATTCTGCTGCCTAGTCCTGCTTGTTCCTGACGTGACTAGACACACACCTCAGGTTTTTCACCATAGGATGATCTTGCCCTGTTGAATCAAGTCAGAAGCATAAAAAAAAAATCTCCAAACGTATCACCCTGAGCCATCCTTGACCCTTGCAATTACATTTTTAAATGCTCGGGGAAAGGAGGAAAAAAAAAAAGTTTGGATGAGCTGTTCAGGCTGCCCTGAAAGGAATGTGGATTCCATCAGTGTCCATTTGCATCAGTCAGTGGAAATGACCCCAGAAAAATGTTCTTGGAATTAATTGTTCAAGCTTCACTTATGGGATTAACCACACTTCTTCCTGGTGCAATGTTACTACTGGTTATGATTTCGACCATTCACCGTGGGCACAGTCCGTCCTCCAAGGACCTCGTAGTGTGACCGCAAGACAAATAAAGGACAGGAGAAACAACTTGTTGTTGGCATGTATAGATGGAGATGTCAGACACAGAGAGAGAGTAATATCTTGAGGGGCAGCTCGTGATGGACTGGAAAAAAACATAGAATTAAACAGGTTTGTGTCACAGGAGAATGTGATAGGGCAGAAATCCCAGCTTCTAGAGCTCTGTCCTGGGCTGTGTACTGGGAATAGCTGAAGGAGTATCCCTGCCCCTGGAGAGAATCTGGTGCACTGGGCAGAGTTGCATCTCAGCCACAGACATTCCCTCAGGACAATACCCCATGAAATATCCCATCACAAAAGCAGGAACACGAACAAAGAAAGTGTTTTAGGGGCTATAGCAGACCTATGGAGCTGGTAGCCTCATGGGAGGTTTGCTAAATAGGATTTTATTCCCAGTGGCACTGGGTACCCGCCTGCTGCACAGTGATGGTTCCCTGTAGCCTCTCTTCCTTCCTCTCCTTTTTGCCTCATGTCTTCTCAACTAATGCTGACAGGAAGGCTTAGACTGAACAAAGAGGAAAGGAATCGTTACTTAGCAGAATAATGCTGGAGAATTTAGAGTGCGTTGCCCCATGGACTTTGGAGTTCACAAATGGAAATGACAAGTAAGAGCAAGCAGGGGAATGGAATTTCTTCCCCTAGTTTCCCCTGCCAAATAATACATTTAAATATGCCAAATAAGTTGTAAACTTACAATGGAAGCACAGTTACAATCCTGAAGAACAAGGCAAAAAACCCCACATTGCTCTTCCTGGAAATCTTCTGTCTGAGGACTGGCCAGATAACCCCAATGACTTCTACTCAGCCATTTGAGCATGTCTAGAAAGTGCAACAGCTGGAAGAAGAGCGGTCCTATCAAGAGTATTCCTCTGAATACTTTCTACAGGTTTTCTGCTACAGAGACTTACTCACACCTCTAACCAAGCGCATGTGGGGTGTCCAGCTGAATTCAGAGGATGGGTCATAAACCTCACGCGTTGCTAAGGCCAGAGACCACTCCTTGGTCTCTAAGCAAAATGCTTGGAAGAGGTGAACGAGATAGAAAAGAGACAGAAATACTCACACGGGCAGGGTGAGGTGGTAAATCCTTCTACACATCACAGAAACTCTTGTAACCGTACCTTTCAGAATACACATAGAACCTGAGGGTGCAAGGATGATGCATTCTAGAACTGAGGGCACAAGGATGATGCATTCCAAACTCGGGTGGCAGATGAGGGATGACATACACCCAGATTTCCCATCTGCACCTCATATCCTACCAAACTGCAACACCCAGAGGTGTGTATCTCAGTGCTTCAAGCATTTTGGGTCCTTGCCAACTCTGCCACAAATAGACTTAACCTCTATAATTACCACATGTTTGCTGGAAGCTATTGAGATTGTTTTTACCCTTGAAGTCTTTGGTTTAAGTCTGCATTTTTCCTCTATCTGGTCCTTTGCAAATCCATCAGTGCCAGCCCTAGAGCAACCATCCCGTAGCTTCTGGTTTGGTTTTGGGGAAATGGCAACTTGATGTATCGAAGCAATGCTAGGAGCATGAATGAGATATGCAAGGAGCCCTCACAAATCACTTTCTAATATTGCTTGGCTTTACTGCTCATTGGTTTGGTTTTGTTTTGTTTGGTGTTGACAAGCATGTTCCATCAGACAACAGTGGGCTCATCTTGTAAAGTGGACCCATTAAATCTGTCAGTGGGGATTGAAATATGCACTTACGGCAAGGAACGCATATTAATTGACGAAGCTCAGTCACCACAGGTAGCAGTGCTCGTCAGATGCTGGCACGGAAAGCTGTGCAAGTCTGGGTGGAAGAGCCTGTGAGTTCAGCCACAGGGTTTTTGAATTCCTCAGGCAAAGCCATCACGTCCTGCAGACTTCTCAAACAGAACAGCTGCACGAGAAAAGGAGCCCAGTTTTCTCAGAGGCAGACTCACAGCTACTTGGCACCTCTAGATATCCCTTTTTCCCCCTCTTCTCCCTGCTTAACTTTTCTTTTAAGAACAAAATGAGCTTCAACATTAGGAAAAATCAATCCTTGTGGTCCAAGACTAAGCCTAAAACGTAAGAGCTGCATGTAAGTATGAGGGATTTCTGTTCTGGTGTGCATCATCTGGGGATTCTTTTAACAAGCCTGGTCACAGCAAGACGCTTCCCCTTTGGCCCCGTTACAGCATCCTCTCACCCTACATCTTCTGGTTCAAGTGTTTTTCTTAGGAATATGTATGTATGGTCTGTAGGGCCAATCCCATCCCATGTGAGCCCTGAGAAATTTTTGTGGAGGGGGGAGCAGCCGGACTTTTCGAGCCTGTCCACAGGCAAGGTTCATGGAGGTTGAGGCCACACATCCTACCTGTCCAATAAACCAGCCTAGAAGATCCTATCACGGGCTTTGACTGCGGTTTATTTCGTAGCTGGGCACTTTTATCCTGACAGGTAAAATGGTCTTGAAGGAAGAAAACAATGACTAAGCACAGGTTTCCACAGGAAGATGCCCAGACCTTTATGGAAAAGCTGCGGCTTACTCTTTAATTTTTTTAAAAGTACCTTTAAGTCAGAAAAATGTTGTTCCACGTGCTGATTCAGATTTAAATGATCTCCTGGTGATGACTGCCTTGCCACAGCTGACCCTAAGACTTTATTTAACATGGTACTCAGTAAATACTGTCCTGTGTCCTCAACAGAACTGTGTTACCAGCCTCTTGTTAGTTAGCCTCATTTTTCATCTGAGGATGGCAGCGTACTAATCCTCACATCCGTTAAGTTGGTGACATACTCTTCTATTTTATATAAAACCTGTGTTATAGGAGAATTACATCCAACAATCCAGCTGCAGCTCATGAGCAAGAAAACGACGCATTATGAAAACTTGTATCCGAAAAAAACAGGCAAAACAAATAAACCTACTTGTCTTTAATTGAGTAAGCAAGCTGCGTGAAGAAGGCAGCAGTGAGAATAGGGTAAAGGTAGCAGAAGGAAAGGCGCTTGCTAAATAATACCTTGTCAAACAGATGAGGAGACCTGTTGGTGACTGTATTCAGGTTATGAGAATTGGATGTACAAGTTTGCACACATGTATGGAGGAGTAATGTGAGCAGCGGCGAGGTCCGTTTACTTTGATGTCTACTGGAACCCCGAGTAAAAAGCAAATCAAGCAAGAGATGCAAATCTGAATCTTTATGCTCCCAAGTAATCTGTTACTGTAGGATTTGTGCCTCCCGTGGTGTAATTCTGGCTGTAATTACACAGGAACAGCACTTGTGGTAGCGTCAGGACCAGTATTACCTGCGTTAGGTCTAGAACAAACATGAATTGAGAAGTGTAGGTGTTCTCCAACTTACCATGTCCACCTAACACCAGTTAATTGATTTTATTGGGTGCTGTGGGCACCCAACGGCGTGGAAAAACCTATGTTTTGATTGCCCTCTAGTGGCCCTGGCCACTGCAGGTCCCCTGGCTCGGAACTTGGGGATCAGGGCTGGCTGCCAGGGTGGGCAAGAGCCAGGACCAGGGCACCCATGTCACCGAAGGCACAGAAAAGGCCTCCAGCTTGGTTTTGTTTAAAGAATCTACAGCTCGGGTTATTGATAATTCATGTAATGCTTGCAGTCATTAGCTTTTTTTTGGAACGTGATTTGTCATTAAGCTCTCTGGCCGTCTGCTGGAGGGAGGAGAGAGGGAAAACACGATGGGCTGCGCTTGAATACGTCCAGCCGCACGGCATTTACTCCCGCACCCCCCACCCCCCGCCCCGATGTCATTTGCCTCGTGGCGATTCTCTTTGGATTTCCTACAGCTCCAATTTAAAAGCTTAACGCCAGCAAATCAACATTTTGGGGGGCAAGAAGCACCCTCAGCAAAAGTCGCCGCACTCTGGCTTGTGCTTGCGTGCAAAGGCAAACTCAGACTGGCTTAGTGCTACATGCTGGGCATATTTATCCCCAGAGAGAGACCAAGATTTCTGGGGGAGTTGTGCTCAGAACAGGGACACAGGCACAGTCCTCGAAGTTTTTCAGAGCTGGCCCTACCGATTCCTCCCAGCAGCAGATGAAAAAGTAGTCTTTATGTCCTAATAATTAACAGCAGCGGTAAAAATCTACAAGGTGTCTCTAAGTTGATGTGAGACCTTTTCTGCTCGAATAAAGTTTGTAAGCTAGAGCTCTGTTTCTCCATGTGCTTTCTGATCTAACGCCTATCTTAACAGAGTAATCAGCAGCAAGCAGGAGGGTGTGTTAACATGTTCCATTTGCTAGCATTGCTACAGGCAAGAAAATACTTGAACTTTGAGAAAAGAAGCAAAACCAAAACAATAGAGTAAGATCAAAGCGAAATCTCTGATGATTTTTCTTTTACAGCGAGTTTCCTTCTTTTCCTCCTCATATTTTCCGAGATGTTTCTGCCCTTGGAGGTCACCCTTAGCTATTTTTTTGGAGAAAGGTGACGTGGAACCATTGATACAGGCAGTAAAGCGATCCCAGAGGGGAGTTAATGTAGGATCAGATTTGAGGGCAAAATTTCTGCTTCAGTAGAAGCCAAGTGATCCCACCGCACTTGTTCTGCGTACGGGAGCTCCAGGTGCGCAGCAGAAGCAGCTCTGCAGGTAAAGGCATCCGTGATCCCAGACGAAGAGGAGAGCTTCGCTGAGGGTTCCGCTTTTTTTCTTCTTCCAGGTACCGTGCGGCAACACAAACAAATCGAAGGACAGGTTGCCTCCCGGCTGTGCCCCTTAGCAATGCAGATGAATCCAGCAGAGCAACAGTTTCCAGCAAAGAAGCAATTTCCACCGAAGCCACTTATCGTGCATCTGGACTGAGTGTGTCACCTTTCTGAGACTGAACTACCCGGGCAGAAGCGGTCACCAAATCAGTGGATCCTAAAGTGAGTACCACGTGCTAGCCAGCAACGGTCCAGCTTGATTTTTTTGGAAGAGTGGCATCAGTAAAATAGACGTTATAATTACAAAATTTTAAGGTGCTTTTAGTTGAGATGCTGGATGGACGCTAGGAAATCAGAGTTATTCTTTTATCTCTTCCATCAGCCTGGAGCAAAGGTGGGTCATTCTACAGGCAGGGAGTCCTGTTCTAAAAATATATGTAGTGTAACTCTCTTCTGGAAAGGGCATGGAAGCCTGCTAATGGGGAGGGCAGTACCTAAATGCTAAAGGATGTTACGATCCTACCGTAATATCAGTGTCCTGGGAGGCACAAAACATTCTAGTGGTCCCAGGTGTCTGATCAAAATATTTTGATAGTTAAATATCAAGCACTTCAAGTGCACACGACTACTTTCAAACGAGCTGCAGCCTGAGAAGTTACGAAGCAAGTAACTGCAGTAAAATTCAAAGAAGAAATACACTGCAGAACCCAGCAACCTGGCTAAGCTATTATAGGAGAGACCGAGGTAAAGATCAGTTAAGCAGGCTGTTAATTGCCAAGTTTAACCTGTTGATTACCATCTTTAACTCCAGCTGCAAAGTAATGACTATGGAGTAACAAATGTAGGTCCTGAGCAGTACCCAGTGCAGGTGATTCACATCATGCTGCTTTTTATTAAGTCTTTATATAAGTGTGGCTGCTGGGGGAGTAGTCCTGGGTTTAGTCTCTGGTAGGAGACTGGCTATCAGAGATTGTGTTGGAGCAGCGGCGCCTGTGAAGCTGGGGCTGGACAGCTTTGCTGGAAGCAACTCTTGCCCCTCAGCTCTCTGATGGGTCGTACACCACCACTCTCAAGTGTGCAAAAGCCTTCCTACCGTTCTCAAAGGATCAAAAAAAAGGTTGGTGGTGTGTTTCTGTTGGCCAGAGCATGTTAGTTGAGTCAGGCTGTGATGGAGGAGATGGTGTTACTGTTCTTGTGTCATGGATGGAAAACTGAGGCTTGAGGGGATGCACCCAAGAACAGGAGCTGCAGAGGTAAAAGTTATCCTGGGTGCCTTGGGCATAGCAGGCCTGCATTCTTTATTACTTTCTATCCCTTTTATTTATGTATTTGACTACTGTGTACTGCAAGGCAAAGCTATTTCACTCAACTATAACTTAAAAAAAAAAAGAAACTTAAATCCCCCAATATACCATCACCCAGTTTATCTCAAAGTTGTCTTCTACAACCTCACTATCTCCTCATCTATCATGGTGAGACTTTCTTCCCTTGTTAAAATCTACTTTGCTATTAGCTGCTCTCCGTTTAACTTTTACAACATAGTGCTCAGATGTGCTTCATTTCAGTGTTCATTTTAATTGCAGTCTGAGGTTACCTGAGAATCGTTCCTTGACTTGTCTTGGCACCTACACGAAGGCCCCACCTAGGGCTGAGGTATGAGAGAAAATAAAGTATCACTTGGTTCCATTGCAATGGGCTCATGTGAGAATGGTACTGCTGCCGTTTTGCAAGCTTTGGCAAAACATGAGCTACATGAAGGCGAAAGTCAGGTCTTCCACTCTTTTTTTTTTTTTTTTTTTTTTTTTCTTTGAACAATGTAGGGGAAAGACTTGAGATGTAGAGATACGGAGAGCATTGTGCTATATTGCAAGGTTTGTTTCCTTTATTACTCACAAAGCGAAACATATATTGTCATTTTGGGGTACCCAAAGTCATTTCAAGATGAAGAATAAACTGATAAATCAAGTTAAATTCGCATAGTGTTTTGACTGGAAGTCTGTTTTGTGGCAGACAGGCAGCCCAGAGGCTCCTTTTTTGCAGGGTTTTTCCTTTAATTCCAGTGAATGCCAATTCTCCCTTGTCCAGATTCAATACTTCTTGCTGTTACTTGCTGCCAATGGAGTTAATCTCTGAGTAACCCATCCTCCCACAAGGCTGCCTCTGTTTCTTGGAGCCTCTCCTTGTTCTCAGAAAGTATAAAATCTCTCTTCTTCCATTTACCAAACCAAGAAAAAGTAGTTACACTGTCCTAAATGCACTAGACACTGCAAATGGTGTGTTTTTTTTCTCTTTGATGTAGCTTGATGTGTTAATTGTTTCTTAGTCTCTCAGCCCTTAAAACACCCCTTGGTTGCATTTTCAAGCTTTATGCTTCACTGTGAGGGCAAGGCATTCATTGGTTTTTTTTTTGTTTTGTTTTGAAGGGTAATTATCACTTTGAAAATAACACCTGACTCCAAGCTTTTATGAAAAATGAGTCCACAGGCATCATGTAACTTCGTAGGATCATTATAGCCAGTGAGACTGCCTATTTGTAACCCAGTCAAAATATCTCCAAGTGCAATACGGGCCCTCTGAGTCTGCCCACCACTAACCAGTGGGTAGTTTACATGCTTTTTGCACTGTGTGCTGAGGAGGAGAAAGAGAGAATCTAGGAAATGTGATTGCTTCATGTGATATCTTAATACACATCTACCACCCACTGTGCATATCTAATGCACTATCTATCACCTAGCAGAGCCTGATATTGCACCATAACAACATTTAACAGCAGTTTGGGAGGAGAAAAATAACTTCTCATCTCATGAGTGGGCTTAAGTCTCCACTCTCTCTCCGTCAGACAGATCCACTGACGTCCTGCTTGCCCTGCCAGGTCTGAGGTGTTCGCTTTCTGTTGGTTTAAATTTGTGGTTACTGGACTGATCCATTCTGACATGCTTTCCATCACCCCTGGAAAACTAAGGCTTTGTTTTCCCCAAGCCACTTGCATTCCCTAAGCCTCAACTGATTTCAGTGGAACAGCATCTGTGTGGCCAAAATAGATGCTGTATACAGCTGGCAAAAATTAAATTAGGCTGTGCAAGCTAACCTTTGCGCTCTTAGGCTTGCTGTTTATGCTTACAGCTACCCTTATAAACCATAGGTGTCAGTTCTTCCAAAATTAAGCATAATGCTTTGTTCCAGGTAGCAACTTGATGCAAAAGGCTTGGCGGGTGATTAGTTAATAATATCACTTAAATCTGTTTCAGTAATTTAAATATTGTCAGCAGCTGAAAAAGTGCCTATTGCAAAGTAGCTGCTCTGAGGATGCTTAATCTCTTTGTAAAGTGCTTTTGAGATCTACTGATGAAAGTTAGGTGGTATTACTATTATTATTGTTGTTGTTGTGTTGTAAAATCTGGGCGTATCCTACAAAATATTTTCTATGGGTACTCATTTGAATTTGGATTTTAAGCAGACTGTTCTAGCCAACTTGTATCTCTTTCAAGCTTGCTCTCACAAATTTTGCTGGCTGGTAAACTTGCAGGGTGTACGTTTTAAGCCTGAACTCCACAAGCTTCTGATTCATGAAGCTGATAGTCGAGATGCCCGTTTCACCACCAGAACACAGCCATACAAATGCCATACAATGCCATAGAACAATGCCATACAAAGTGTGGCAGAGCAGAGGAAGGTCAGTCTTTACACAGTGATCTATTAGCTAAGAAACAGGGGAGGATGAAGCCAGCTGTTGAGCTTTCCAGTCAAAAATAAACACAGGCATCTCTCCTAGGTTAAAGGAGAGTCAGCTCTGCAGGCCAATATTTTCTAGCTTGCCCCACTGATGGGCCACGGCTGTTGTCCCTCCAGGAGCAGAGCTCATAGGAGATGTCTCGGGTCCCCGTCGCACTTTTGTGCTCTGCGTGACTGGGGAAAGAGGATGCCTGTCTGCTCAGCAAAGCATTTCAAGTCCTGCACATGCCAACGGGGTAAAACATCATAATTAGTCACATATTTTGAGCCTTTTGCTCTTTAGGCAACAAAGTCTGTGTGGAGAAACCACAAGGGCTCGGTGAGATCCAAATAGCTCTGTTTACTGAATATATGCAAACGTAGGAGGCTGGAAACCTGCACTGAGGAGCTGGTTGGCTTCTGGCACCTTCAGCAACAGAGAGCTACAGAGGGCTCAACCGGCTCTTCAAAGGCAGAGTACATGAGTAAGAATGTGATGGATGGGTTTTAGTGATGTTTTTGAAACCCGGAGCAGGAGGACACCAACATAATTTAATTCCGTTTTGAATGTCTCTTGTGTTTCCAGCATGACACAAATCAGCCACCTTGGGGGCACCCAGAGGGTCCAACTTCTAGTTTTTGGTAGAAATGGTTGCTCTGCTCCTGCCACAGAAGACCCTTCCTGTGCTCTCTTGAGCAAGCTGTCTGCCTTCCCCTGGCAATGTTTATTATCCTGCTCTAAACAGGCAAGAGCACTGTGGGAAAAAAAGGAAGGCTGTACCGGGTGTGGGTGGTTGTGTGTAGGTACAACTTCACGGCCAGATCCAGGAGTAGGTCCTTCTGAAGACAGGTCCTAGCTCATGGACAAGCCTTGTGATCGGGAGCAATGACCAAAGCTCAGCAGAAGAACCACCTCAGTGATGCTGAGAGTACGGGGTTGCTTTCTCATCGCTTCATGCTGTCCCAGGGCTCCAAGTCAGGCCCTGAAGACGAGCGAGTGTTTTCCAGGGGCTTACGATGGACATGTGGAGGGGAGCATGGAAATGCCTGGCTGAAGGGTAGTGTGAGGAATAGGTTAGGGTTGCAGCAATGCTTTCCCGGGGAAGGCTCTGGTTATCCAGCATGACGTGTCTCTAATGATAGCCGGAGGGCGAAAGCATCCATAGGCTGTACTCCACCTTGAGAATTCCCCCTGCCTCCTGGGCTTTTCCCTTTCTGTCCACGGAGGCTTTTCGGAGCCTCCCAGTAATGAAAAGTCAAGGTCTCTCAAGTAAAAATGAGAACAACAAAACAAAGAGGATGCCTCAGCGCTTACTCTCCTCTCCGTGGCTCTTCTGGGCTGTGGCTGGACTGTGTGAAAGAGCCTCGCTCCGCTCCAGGGAACCAAAGGCTGTTTATGCGAGGGGAGAAAGAAATGTGCTAGCGAAGGATTAAAGATTTAATAGTCATAAAGGAAAAAATGCTCTGTAATGAAGTATCAACACCAATTGACTAGTTTCTGCTGTTTTGACAGTCGCCAGGGGCTCTGCAGGCATGATCTGCACCTGCCTGTGTTCTCGCAGCGGCACCGAGGTGCTCTCCTCCCAGGAGAAGGGTGGGAAGCAGTTCGTGTCTGGCGTGTTGTCACGGAACCAGAAACCCCTTTGGGCAGATAGTTGTCATATTTGCTGGTTTGGACGAAAGCGGGGAATGCTCCTTAGTGGTTTTGGCCAGGGAGCTGGTGCCTGTTTTGGGGTGGAGGGGACCTGCGTGGGGCTCCCCAGACCTGGAGCTGGGCCAGATCCCCGCAGACCCGCGTGTGCCCACTGTACCTTGACCTGGTCTGATCTTTGCCGTGCGCCCTCGTGGGTCAACGAGTGTGCTGGGAAGCACATGGGTTTCAGCTTGAAGGGTCCCCTCAGAGGGAGGTTGTGACAGGTGCGGTGTCTCCTGCTGGTGGATTTGTCTTTGAATGTCCCTTACATTTGGCAAATTTATCTTCCAACTCAGGTATTCTTTCTTTCCAGCGCTGACTTCTGTCTACCAGACTTAAGAGCATTTTTGCACCCTTTTCCTAGAGTTTTCACCCTTCTATCCCTATATCTGTTAAGCAGCCCATCAGCTCTGATTGCGCCAACTTGCCGGTCAGTGCTGGAGCATGGAGGAAAGCAGCTGGTGCTGAGTCTGGATGCCATTCTTGCAGCTATACTATTCCTGTCTTCTGGCAAAATTCGTCACCTTGTTTGTCTTTCCCCGTGCCTAATTTGCTCCACAAACCTAATGCTTTTCCCAAGCACAACACACCCATGCGTACCATACTACCGAAGGCTGGAGGAAGAAGCTGCCGTTCTTAATATGCTTTAACTCGCTGTTCCTGGAAGCTGAGGGTGAGGTCAGAGAACAAAGTGAGGCCAACGTCAGGCTTTGCTGCTGGTGCAGGGGCTGTCTCCCCATCCATCCCCCTCCCAGCGGTGCCGCTTCTCTCTGTCCCTGCTCCGGCACGTGTCTGTCTGCACAGACTTATTCATCCCGCTGGACTGGACGTGAGTTGTTTCCCCCCCCCTCCCTGGGTTAGTTTCCTGCTGGATTGATGGTTTAAACTGGTTTATCAGCCACGCACCAGTGCCAGCAGGAGGTTGCAGGGAGAGGAGAAAGGCCAGGGTGGATCCCCTCTCCCTCGGCGTCTGCCAGCCTCCGTATCAGCCCAGCCCCGTCATCTCACCACACCCTCAGACAGAAAAGTGAAGGACACTTCTGCTGTTCCTTAGATGTCTAGATAGATAATAACAATAGACAATAAGAGCTGTGTATTGCACACAAGCATTTTTTGGCAGATAACAGCAATTCGGATATTGGCGTCTGCTCAGTGGTGCAGGTCTAGCTGTAACTGTAAACCCATGGACAAAGGCACGAAGGTCTAAGTGCTTTATTGTTTTTTTCCCTTTGCTTTCTGGAGAGGCTCATTGGAATTAATTGCATCCTATTATCATAAAGGCGGCTACTTTGTAACTGCTGGTAATTACACTTCAGAGATATGCTACTGAGAGATTGGCACATCTGCTACAGCTGCTGCACCTCCCATTAATACATTTCAAAAATACATGTGTATATATTCACACTTGGGTTTGAAATCAGATTAATCTGCTGTGTTCTTGAGTCTTAGCTCTGAATTCAGAAAGACGCACATGTCTCAGAGGTGTATTTTTAAGGAATGAGCTTTCCTGTTAAAAATTCACCTTATTCTTTTGCTCTTTTCCTTCCTTGCTGAGCTGGACCAGATCTAGACTTTCAAACATGCAGGTTTAAGCAGGCTTCAACTACACTTCAGTAAGTGAAAAAAGATCATGGTTACCAGACAACCTAAGTAAACCCAGGTTTTTAGAGACACTAAAATTTCCACACAAGTGGCCAATTCCCATGCAGATATGTGAACTGCAGTGCCTCTCTGCGAGTCCAGAAAAATCAGAGCCTCTTCAACGCTTGCATTAGCAGATTGAAGGCTGGATATATTTTCTTGCTCA
Organism: Trogon surrucura; assembly: GCA_020746105.1. Taxonomy (NCBI): domain Eukaryota; kingdom Metazoa; phylum Chordata; class Aves; order Trogoniformes; family Trogonidae; genus Trogon; species Trogon surrucura. The sequence continues at coordinate 99,818,616 of CM036619.1, read as the reverse complement.
GTCCTTGATTCAGGAAGCATTTAAACAAATGGGCAATCCTATTTTTATTCAGCAGAGCATTTAATATCACTAGTGCCAAAGGAAAAAGGGCTTTACCCTATGGCGGGTTTTAATATGGCAGAAAACTGGAGGACATTGTGATTTGCAGTAACAAACCACTTCCATGCTTGACTCTAGTGGATGTAAGGCCAAATTTGATTCTCATTTTGTCTTAACTAAAGCTGAATTCCTAAAACCTAGGCATCCGTAGGATAAACCTTCCTCACAATCTTCACAGATGGTGCTGAGTGTCTCTGCTTCTGGCTGAGCCCAGCAGCACAGGTGCCCTGTAGAAAAACATAAATGGCTTTATAGCCCATCCCTGGCAACCAGCTGACAGTTCATAGAGGCAGTTGGCCACCTCTCCCGCTGTGTTTCCATAGGGTTATAGGACAATAAAACAAAGCTAGAGGGCTAAAGTCATCCTCTGATCTCTTTGAGAGCCTGCCTGAATTGTCCATAATCTTCTGTTTATCAACTATTGCTAAAGTTCATTTATATATAACCATGACAAATAACCCTCATGTACGTTCCTCTGGTGATTTATTGTGCAATTGTTTTTCATTCCTGAAATGTAAAACAAACCATCAAAGAATGGCATTAATATTTAAGAAACAAATGGAGGAGAATAATTCCTTGAAATGGACAATGCAAAACGTAAACCAGCCGCTCACACACTGTGATAAGATTTAAACTAAAAAAGTTACAGCTCTGAGCAGTACACGAGAAGCACAAGATGTTTTATTGTAGAATAGATAATGATTGTGCCACTTCATCACAACGCCACTTTAGCTCTCCAATAATTCTTCGTTCTGCCTGGAGTGTTGCTGGGCAGCTTTGCTCTAGAGCCTGTGTCCCTCGTTGACCTGTATTTGCAGAAAGTGGCTCATGAAACCAGTTTCCATTATAGAAAGAGGACTGGATCAGGCGTTCTGCGCATGATGTCAATGGTCATGTTTAGATATAATCTCTTCTTCACTCTTGTAACCATGTGTGCACCAGGAAGCTGAGCTGCAATTAGGATACCCTAGGAAAGGCATGGAGGTCGTACTCCTCTCTCCCAAGGATTTGGGAGACAGGTGAGACCGGGCCTGCTCAAATTGAATCTGCTGCACAAGGAGGTGGTCTTTTCTTTACTGGTTCTGCTTATCTTGTCTGTCCCAATCGAGCTCATGAGGCAAGGAAAACTTGCTTGTGGCTTTTGCATATAAACGAGCACATTGTGTTCACCCAGAAACCAGTGGGCACCCAGTGCACAGCACACACAGGGATTCATCTAAGAGAAGGTCGGACCTTCCTTCACAAGCATTAGTTTTGAGTACCCTTGAACGAGCATGGTTCCCTCAGCCAGACCTATGTTATTTGACCCATATGTCATACCACAGAATGTGGGGGTTGGAAGGGACCTCTGGACATCACCCAGTCCAACCCCCCTGCCAGAGCAGGGTCACTCAGAGCAGCCACACAGGAAAGCGTCCAGGCGGGTTTGAAAGTCTCCAGAGCAGGAGACTCCACACCCTCTCTGGGCAGCCTGGGCCAGGGCTCCGGCACCCGCACGGGGAAGAAGTTTCTCCTCATGTTGAGGTGGAATTTCTCATGCTCTACCTTATACCAGTAATTCCTTGTCCTCTAGCTTACACCCATTATTCCTTGTCCTGTATGGGCCATACTGTTGCGTGGTCTCCTGGGTAATGCAAGTCCTGGCCATCATGATAACTGAAGGTAAGTCATGCTGGATGCTGGTCACATTGCTGTTGATTGTACCACTGGTTTACTCAGCTCCATCCCAGTGCCACCACCAAGCCGCAGCAGAGCACGGGCACACTGCTGAGGTGGTTGGAACCTGCCTGTGAGCTCCTGGGTTTGTGACCACTCACTCTTTTCTAAGGCTTGACTGCCTTGTAACCTATGTCCCTCTGTAAGGCTGACTGAGATTGATTGCTGGGTCCAAAGCAACCAGAGAAAGCCGCACCTACTTCTCTGCCATTAAATCCAAGAACACACCCATGTGAAAATACCCACGAGCAGGCACATTGTGACCATATACACCTATTTTCCTAGAAGCCAGATGAAAACCCCACTGACGCCCTTTGCTGGCCCTCGCTGTTGCCAGCAGAGTCTGTATCGCAAGATCCAGGAAGCTTGTAGTGAAAGTGTCTCGGAGTTAAACAAATGAAATGGCTGGCTAATATTAACCTAATCAAGCTTCATCTCAGCAAGAGCTGAAACAATGTACAGAGCTCTAACATTACTGGAAATTTGTGAAATGAGCATGCCGTTTCTTGGTTGTTTTGTTCTGTTTAATACCAATTGTTTAGCAAAGAAAACTTTTCTGAAAAAGGAAATCGAGAGCATTTCTCCATCCCTACCACTGCTGCAATAACAGGAAGCAAAATTCACATATACGGAGCTTGGCAGATAAGAGCTGAATGGTAGTTTGTTTTTTTAACAGCTGGTGGCAAGCGATCCGAAAGAAAATCAAATCTCTTGCCCTTTTAATTCACAGCGGACTGAGCCCCGAGTCCTCTGGGACTTGTGCAGGCACCAGGATGTGGCTCCTCAGGGACAAGAGCTGTGAGGAGACTTCTCTTTTGAACTGGCGAAGCGGCTCCAAGCCAAGGTCACGTGTTGGCAGCTGTTGCACCATCCTCGTGAGGTGACCCAGCTGCTTCCAGAGGGAAGGCAAGGGTGGCTCTGAGCAGCCTGCTGCGCTTCACCCAGGGATTTCTGCAATTTACAGTCTCTTGATTTTCTCATAAACTGTTGAGCGATTGGAGGAGGGAAATTTGCAGTTGACTGGCTGCACAAAAAGTTGTAATCCAGGTAGTCTGTCTGCTTGTTGCCCTGGGAGGAAGGTCAGCTGGTGTGGCAAAACTCAGCAGCATCCCAAACTCTGTGCTTGGCGCCGCACCAGTTGTCTTGTAAAGCACCTCGGATGGAGGTTTGTGAAACAGCAGTATGGGGGGTAGCTGAGAGCACCTCTATACTTTGGGGCTTTGGAACAAACGCAGCAGCTGTGTGGTTCTACTAGTGCTCTCAGCAGCAAAGTCATTAATCACAGAGTGGCCTAGGCTGGAAGAGACCTTAGAGATCATCTAAGCCAACCTCCCTGTCATGGGCAGGGACGCCTCTCAACTAGCCCAGGCTACTCAAGTCTTCATCCAACCTGGCCTTGAACACCTCCAGGGAGGGGGCAGCCACAACTTCTCTGGAGAATTTATTCCAAAGTCTTGCCACCCTCGTACTGAGGAATATCTTCCTAAGATCCGATCTAAATCCATTCTCCTTTAACTTAGATCCATTTCCCCTTGTCCTATCAGTGGATACTCTTGTCAAAAGTCCCTCCCAGCCTCCCTGCAGGTTCCCTTCAGGCACTGAAGGCAGAGATTAGGTCCCCCTGGAGTCTTCTCTTTTCAAGGCTGAAGAATCCCAGCTCCTTGAGTGTATCCTCATAGCCCCGGTCCATCTTTGTGGTCTACTCTGAACTCATTCCAACAGACCTATGTCCCTCCTACAGTGGGGACAACATTAATAGATTCGACCATTACATGTCTCCTTGTGGGGTTCAGAGTGGGTCCTCCCCGTTAGGAGACGTATCCCTTGGCTGGCGTCGGGCTATCTGCAGAGCTACAACAAAGGTGCTCTCTCTGTTCACGTGCTCCAGTTGATGCGTATAATTTTGGATGAGAAGAATGAGGGTTTAAGATGCTAGAGATGCATTTCTCCAGCACACCAAGGACTGTGCTCCCCAACACTCCCTGTCAGAAACTGTGCAACATTCTGCACTCTCCCTTTAGGATCCTGCACCTCGTCGCTTCCCTTTATATTCTCCACCTAGTTCCTTAGGTTAGTGCATAATGTTTTGTTTTGCGCTGGTGTTTGCAGAGCCTGGACTAATATCAGTGGATTTTGGTTAATCCTGCCTTTTCGTTTAGCCCTGAGAGCTAATCCAGTTTCCTGACAGCACATCATCGTTGGGTAAAGCTGGCACCACTGAAGCACACGCGTTCTGAGTCGGGGCTTGCTCTCCAGCCAGTAAAGTTTGGTGTATGTGTGTGACACCGTGTTGATAAAAGAAATGCAAGATTACATCTTTAGCAGTAAAATCCCCAGCATTTTAAACAACTGGAGCACGCTCTGATTGTTGTGTCGAGAAAGTGAGCCCTTCCTTACTAATTTCTGGGGTTGTAATAGTGGAGGGAGCCTTGAACAAGACCTCTGCAAATAAGGACCTGTAAGAACTCGGGATTCCTGCCCCAAAGAATTTACTCTTTAAGAAATAATGTGCTTCTGTGTGTCTCACCCAAAGGTCCAATCACGCAAGGTGTTTTAAGGGCTGAAATTAAGCTTGATGGGGTAGTTTTATTAAACCATTTGCCTGTTGTTGCCTTTAGGCTGGGCTGCATTGCAGACGTGTTTGCTGGCTTAAGTACTTTGAATCCATTTGCCTGTCTTGACACAGCAGAAAAAAAATTACTGGGTTTTTTTTTTTGAGGGACAGAGGAATACTTTGAATGGCATCCACTAAGCTGGGATTCCTATCCATATGAATTGTACCATCTCTTAAAGTACAGAGATAGAAAACTGATCTGTATTTAAAATGGGCTCTGTGTGTGTGCATATATATACATATATATGTATATAAGGGCTGGTAACTCCCTGTCGCTGGCTCTAACATTCTTTTCTGTCCACCTATCCTCTGTGCTCCCAGTTTCCCCTGTCTGATCTGTTTCCTACCTGTGAATGCATTTTTTACCTACACTTTGTTGATGCCCCATGGGATAAAATATTTTTTCTCTCATAAACTATAGAAACAAGCTCAATTTAAATGTAAAAACAAAGCCATGAGCAGCTTTTATCACTACTGTTATCAGCACAGTAAATCTTTGGCCGTTCTGCTTCGTACCTGGGTCATTTGGATATCAGTCAGGTGAGCAGTAACTCAGCTGCTCGTTGCTGTGAGCAACACTCCCCACATCTTATCAGGGAAATACCTACAGTCCTGCCATTTAATTGCTCTTCCTTTTTAAAGCTAACTGGGAAATGTATCATCCTGAAATAATCTGATAGAAGTATCTGAGCTGGCAGTATTGTTTATAGAAGGCAACTGCAAATGTTTGGTATTTTTTGCCACAGCAAACTGGAGCACAACAAGAAGTACCCTTCCACGATGGGGTTACAGTATTGCTAGATAAAGGAAGAGCCATTGATGTAATCTATGTGGACTTGTACAAAGCATTTGACACCATCCTGCACCACATCCTTGTCTCTAAATTGGAGGGACATGGATCTGATGGATGGACCACCAGGTGGATAAGGAATTGGCTGGGTGGTTACGGTCAAAGAGTTCTGACAAATGGTTCAGTGTCCGACTGGAGACGAGTGGTGCTCATTAGGGGTTGGCACTGAGACTGGTAGAATTTAACATCTTTGGCACCAAGGACAGTGGGATTGAGTGTACCCTTGGCAAATCTGCAAATGACGCTGAGCTGCGTGGGGCGGTCAACACACTGCAGGGAAGGGATGTCATCCCGAGGGACCTGAATGGGCTGGAGAGGTGGGCCCTGTTCCAACCTCATGAAGTTCAGCAAGGCCAAGTGCAAGGTCCTGCCCCTGGGTCTGGGCAATCCCAAGCACAGACACAGGCTGGGGGATGAGTGGCTTGATTAGCCCTGCAGAGAAGGACTTGGGGGTGTTGGTAGCTGAGAAACTGAACATGAGCAGCAGTGTGCACTCACAGCCCAGGAAACTGATTGCGTCATGGGCTGCATCAAGGGAAGCATGGCCAGCAGGTTGAGGCAGGTTTTCTGCCCCTCTGCTCTGGTGAGACCCCACCTGGAGTTCTGTGTCTGTCTCTGGAGCCCCCAATGCAAGAAGGACGTGGACCTGTTGGGGTGGGTCCAGAGGGGCCCATGAAGACGATCAAAGGGCTGGAGCACCTCTCCCATGAGGACAGGCTGCGAGAGTTGGGGTGGTTCAGCCTGGAGAAGAGAAGGCTTCAGGGAGAATTTCTTGTGGCTTTTCAAAACTTTAAGAGGACCTGCAAGAAAGATGATTCCTTGCTGTCTGGTGGCTAACTGTAAGCTTCAAATGACACCGCTAGTGAGACAAGTGCAATTAAATTGACTTTTGTAGATCTGGGCAGCTAAAGCCTGGCTGGAACTGAGTCAGCACTTTTCTAGCGATGCACAGGCTGAGCAGGACCCACCGCCACTTTAACCAGAGTGCTGAGAAACCTCAGCTAAAAAAATCCAGGTGTTGACAAGGCTGGAGAGCACTTGCTGCAAGTAACGAGCAGCTCGCAAAACAGTTCTTGATTAATAAACCGTTGGAAACTTTTGTAATGCCTGGCATAATAGAATTTAAAGACGAGGGAGGGTTAAGTGAATAGCAGGAAACATCCTGCAAGAATTTTCCCCAGAGCACTTTGTGTGAGGGATTGGAGAAGGGAAGGCACGTGTGTTTGCAGTTGAGGAATGCATGCCTCTGCGGGGTGGTGCTCCCTCAAGCTCGCTCATCGCGACATAAGCCAGTAGCAAATGTCTTTTCTAAATTATAACGTTTTCCTGACCTACTTGAAATCAGCTCAGTGAGAGCAGGCCAACCTAGGAAAAAGAGAAAGGCTGTCTTTCCACATAAACTAAAATAGTATTTTTATCTGAAGCATAAAACATTGATGAGAACCAGCAGCTGTGGATATAAAAGGTAGTTAAGCAGAGAAGACAAGCCTATTGCTGAAATAGGGAAGCTTGACAGAGAATAAGTTATCAAAAGTACAATGATGCTTGAAAAACGCTCCAAGAATGACAGTGCCTTTCTACCACATAAGTGCAAGTATGATTCTCCTGAGCCATAGAACATAGTAATCTGGAGTAAATAAGTTTTTTCAGACAAGTACTTTTCACTGCCAAAAGGAGACAACTGTACCATGGACAGGGGAAAATCATTATTCTGCATCAACTTTAAATTCTGTATCAACGAAGAGTCTTACCAACATCTTTGTAATTAATGACCATTAATCTTGTGACCCTGCTGACAGTGCCAAAACAAACAAATAAGTCCATTTTCTTTTCTCATTCCCAGGACAAGAGCGTTGTTACGAGGGCTGTGTAGCAACTATGCACGAGGTCCCAAAGGCTCAGGAATGAACAGAGTTGCCCTGTGAACTTGGGACTCTAGCTGGCACGTCGGTGGGAAAAGGAAGGGGAATGTGTTTGAATTCTCTTCCCAGCCTCTAAAATGCCACAAAACAATGTTAATTCTCCATGAGACTGCTGTGATGGGAACACGGAAAAGGCTCAGCTTGCGAGTGGCCATACAGGCACGTGGCCCAGACATTGATAAAGTGCTCCGATGTGTTTGCCAAGCAATAGCACAGTCCAGACTTTTTCGCTTGTCCCCTGTACATCTGTAGCTCCTGTTACTGTATTAAGTAGTTCTGAGGGGTTTTTGTATTGTCTATATTTGAAATATTCATAGTGATCAAAACACCGTGAAGTGAACCTGGGCACGCTCGGTACCCGAGGTGTGCTTGGTTCCTTCATACGTACACCCTGACACATCCCGCAGCAGTGACCACACCGCTCACTATGGGAATGTCAGGGAAGGCAAAAAATTGAAAAACTTTGAGGCACTGTAGTAGAAAATTAAAATATCTCCGTGCTGACACAATTCGATGCTGTGGGCTGCAGTGTGTGCATTTCACCCTCCAAATCCTTCTGTCTCCCGTGAGGCAGCACAGCACCTCAGTGGCAGTTGTATGGCATCCCAGGGGTGAAGGACATGCGAGGAAAGAAACCTGCGTTAAAAATGCTGGTATGGATTTAAAATCTATAGCACTTCATTATCAAGATCCTTTTTTTCTGGGTACAGAAAACAAAGGGGTGAAATATTTTGGTTTTCAACCAAAGCTTCTATACAAGTTTTCAGTGAAAAAGAAAAATTTGCTATGGATAACTTTCACGGGAAAAAAAAAACAAAACCCAAAAAAAAACCTTTTTGTTTTTTCCTCCATCAGATAATGTTTGTGATCACTGTTATCTGAAAATGAACTTCCTTGTACCCAATACCCCAACTCAAAGGCAAGTTGGTATCAACCTGAGGTTTTGTTTGTTCAGAGATGTCAGGATCAGGGTTTAAGTCTGTATCAACAAGAGGCCCTACTACTCTTTTACTTGTAGATGTGCAACTGATGGGTGTTCAGCCTTCAGGAGTTCAGATGCCTGAGATAAGGTTTCAGATAAACATCCAAATGTTTAGATTTTTATCTGACCCAAGGCTCTGAACCTTTAAAGGATTACCCACCTCCAGGGATAATCCTGTAGTGATTTCAGCACCTGTACTGAGTCAAAGTGAGTTCAGAGTCTCCTTGGCCACAAGAAACCGTTCAAGCCCACCCTACCATTTGTTTCTGGATGGCTAAACCAGTCCTGTGTCAGATTGGAACACGATTAGCTGGGAACTCTGATTTTCAATGACTCCATCCCAGGACCACTCCAAACAGCCATCAATAGCATCCCTTATTGCCAAAGAAAAACAACCTGTGACACTGTCCATGCACTACAGAGTAGATATGCCCTGAATGTTTTTACAGTGAATCAGAAGCTCTCAGTAGCTGACAGCTTTACAGATATTTAAATGAGCTGCTTTTCTGTCAGCAGTCTGTGTCAGAAGCAGGCTTTGCTGCCCTCTCTTGCAGTCATCATGAAAATGTGCTCACGCTGGTACCCAGCAAAGCTCCCACTGATGGATCCCTCCCCACATACAGAGCAAGGTGTTGCGTGAGCATCCATCTCCATTGGTTATGGCAAAAGGGTTAGAAACGCTTACAGGGAACCCTTTTTTTGGTCCTGTTCCAAGGACAGTGCAGTTGCCCTGAGGGCCAGTTGGAAGCTGGGCTTCATTCAGGCTTGTCCCAAACGAAGCAGTAACTCTTATCAGGGTTGCTAGAATTCTTCCAGTGCACCTGACAATTTATTCTGCATTTGGTTTTGCTGTTAGATGCTGTGATCGTGCTTCACAAGCAACCAGGAGTTGAAAAGAATTATGTCTAACACTTTATACATACGTATGCATGTGCGTGTATACATGTGTATGATGCACATTGTTCCACTACGGATCTGAAAGTGCTTTAAAAGTGTTAACTGATTGTGCTGGAAAAATCCCCTTTTCCTTATTAAAAAAAAAAAAAAATTGAAAAAACTCAATGGGTCTTATTCTGACAACTAAATCATAGACAGAACACAATCTTCCCTGAGGCCTTTAGCCTTATTTGGGCTGAGTCTCCTGTTAGTCTGAGAAGAAGGCAGAAGATTTTTGATAGAAGGATTGCCCACTAGACTGAAATGCTGGTTTTATTTTTTTTTTTTCAATCTAAGCAAGAAAAAAGAGGGTTCACTATTCTTCATTTAAGAAGTTCGTCTGCTGTAAACTAACATGTCTCTGGAAGCAGCAGCTGGCTTTGATCTCTCTTCTGAAGTACAATGGTTTCTAAGGAAAACCTGGTCTTATTTTAATCACTGGTTCTCCAGCTCACCTTTGTAATTAGAAGGAAAGCTTGCTTTTGCAGTGCTCGGGTGGAATGCATAGGAAACATATGATTAAATGGTGATTCTAAGTTTAGCGTTTCACCTGCAGAAAGCAAAACAAGAGCTGGGCGCAAAGCGTTTTCCATAAAGTCAAGAGGCATTTGAAAGATGAAGTGAATCAACAATGGCCTGCCTAATAATCAAAGGCAAAGGATGACATAATAGAGAATTAAAGCCAGCTGGGATCTTCCTGTTGCATTCAGCAGGGCTGGAATTTCAACCCTCTAATTTCACGCTGGGCCTTCTCTACAGATTCCATTTGATGGTCGTGGTGAGGTGGGTTGCAGACAATTTTATCGATAAGGAGAACACGTACAGGCTGGGTTTGCTTTCCTATGCCAGCCCTGTCTGATCAGCCCGGCCCCAAATGAAGCTTCTCCCTGGCCTGTTGTGCATCCTACTGCTTGGTAACTTCAGACAAATGTTTTTAACAGAGTTCTGGTGATTAAGTTCTCCTTAATGTGTTATAAATCCCTGGAAGTGGAGGAGGATGTTATCCTGGAGAGAACAAACTTGTTTTTCCTTTTAAATAGAACTGTTCTCTAGTAGCTATGTTGATCTGGCTACTGGCAAGCAGACCTCTGTAAATGTATGTGTTTGGAATGTTTGGATTGCAGAAAAAAATAAATGTTGCACCACAAGGTCGGCATCTAACTCATGTAAAGGTGAGTATTTTCATCCACACTACTGTTTTCATGGTAGGATACATACTGTTTGCATCTCCGATTCATTAAGTACCCCCTCGGCACCCCGAGAAAGATTTATCCCTTGGAGGAATTCAGCAAAAGTAAGGTGAGAAGTCCCTGCGTGAGCAGGCAACGCTGTTTGCATTATATCACATACCAGTATTTAAAGTGCAGTAAATCCTGGTGTGTACCATCCCAAGAGTGCAAATGCACAGAGGACTTGATGTGCAGCCATTCTTTCTTTTCTGAAGCTGAGCAGAGTCTTGCCTCATGCTTATTTGTGCTTGTAGTTCAAAGGATCACCAGAGAGAAGGATGTTTGCTAAAGTGGACTTGAGCATCTAAGCTGCAAAATAAGACGCACATAGAGTCAGAACAGGCTCTTTTGGAATCTGACAGATATTCACATCTGCAATATTTTCTTGCCCTGCTGAAAGGAGTAAAACGTGCTTCTCACCTGTAGAAAATTATGGTTGGACCATGTTAACAGTCTCCAAAGGCAAAGCATTTGCAGGAAATTAAATACCACATTTTTTCCAACTCTTCTCAAATCCGGTTTAGAGTAGAAAGCATTATTAACAGCAAATGCCCTGAGAAAATAATTTACGCATTTGATAGGACACTTGAAATCTCTAGAGAGATACAGAGTAAAATTTAAAGGTTTCTTTAACTTAGAAGTTCTGGACTAGATGCAGAAGCTACATGATTTAAGGGAGGAGATCGAGTATGCAGGAGACAGACCAGATACTTGGTTTTAAAATGTAATGTACATTAAGTTCAAATTCTCAGAATGGTTTCTACTGTTTGTCTTCTTGATTTGAGACTGTGACATTGGTGTGGAATTTCTTTTGAAGATAAGAATCTTTTAAAAAAATTCTTCAGTTGCATCTATTTCCATCTGCAGAAGAGCAAAGCATGGGTCAGAAGGACCCAGGAGCTGCACGGTGAGTAGATTTGGATGACAAAGTAGCATGTTGTTGTTCCAAGGGTGTTTCGTACCCAGTGAAGCCTCTACAGCAATTAATTGCATAAGAATGTTTATTTTAAACCTGCTGATTAGCAGAGACCAACTACTCCAACAATTGTATTACTTCAGTATGTTGTATATCTGACATTTAATTGAGTTTGGGTTTTTTGTAGTAATGATTTCTCTTGCTCTTAAGCTCTGGCCATTTACCAGTTGTGTTACTGCCTGTTGCTCAGCGAAGGACTAACATAGTAACATATTCACATCTACTCGCCTAGTGAGGGATAGAATATGCTCATTTTTGCACATTAGTCAAAAAAATCCAAGCTCCTCAACGCAAAATATTAAGAAAGTTACTTTGATACCTGCAGTTCCTTGGCAATTCCCATTGATATGGGAATATCAATATATATATATATATATCAGTATCAATGTATATATATGGAATATATGTATGTGTGGAATATCTATCTACCTATATGTATGAGAATATATATATATATAATGCTTTGATATACATAGCATCACACTTTATAGATGACTGAAAGGAGCCTCAGAGAAGTGAGACCACAGAAAAAGCCATGGGCTTGATTTTTCATTCTCTGAAGTTGAACAGCCAAAGCAAATGCTCACCTGGCTGACCTGTCTCCTGGGCCAGTTGAGTGTAAGACAACACTTTTAGGCTCCCTGTCAGGCACCAATAAGCAACCAAAATATTGTAAAAGGCGGGGGGGGGGCAGCTGTGAGTCCCCCGTACCTAACCAGTGAAGCCAGCAGTCCATCTCTGCACCGGTACAACAACCCTCCCTCTTACAGCTTCTCGTGTTATGAATGGAGCCTAAAATGTGACTTGGGGGGAAAAAATACACCCGACTGGGGAAGTAAGAGAAGATGGGGAAACGGACAGCAGCAGGAGGAAAAGGAGGAGAACAATGCGGTGCTTTGAAAAAGAAGGCTTGCCTCCAGCTCAACTCCGAGCACCGCTGAGCTGTGCAGCGGCCGGGAGGTTTTCCAAAGCGATGTTGTGCTGGAGTGGCTCCTACTGCTGCGACAGGGCCACGCTGCTGAAGACTCCAGGGAATTACCTTGGTATTTAATTTGTTGTTATGAAAACAGTGAGCTTGACTGCAGCAAGAATAGTTTCTTCCCAAACAGTTACCAGAATACTATTGTTGTTCTCCTTCTTGTTGACCTTTTTGCTGGTTTTGCGATTATAATAATGATTTTCCCGGCTTTGCTGTCTTGAATTTGTTTGATTTATATTGTGCCAGGAATTCGGAAGTGAGGGAAAAAAGCAACCCAACTCAAGCAGAAGTCCTGCTAAATGAAGGATTTTAGAGAAGTAACTGGTTTTCTTTTTAGAATGGAATTGTGATGGGAAGAGCAAAATTTTCCTTGCTCTAAGTATTTTGGTTGTATATGGCCATTACAACCATGGGGCTCATTTTCAGCCCCAGTATTATGTTGTTAGCACACAACCTGTTTAACTGAGGGGTTTCTTTATGTTAAAAGCAAATTCTACTTTAGAGTGTAAAGGCTTTGAAAACAACCTTACAATGGGTTGGGTAAGTCTGATTCAGGCCACGCGTCACCTGCTTGCGTTGCAGGAGACAACAGCACAACAAAATAGTTTCCAATTCCATCCTCCATCACTCAGGGACATGGCTTAGAAGTGGACCTGGCAGAGTTAGATAATGGTTGGACTTGATGATCTTGAAGGTCTTTTCCAACCGTAATGACTCTACAATTCTCACTGGAGATCCAGAGCGTGATTACTCGGAGTGCCCCAGACAGTGGCACTCTTAGGAGGGTGCTGCCTTGCCTGGCACAGAAATTGAATTATTGTAAAATTTTCCTTGCCCTCCCCTAATGGTCTGTGACAGTGACATGAGGGAGCATGTAACCATGTCTCCAGCTCTGTTCAGCCCGTGTCCCTAGTTGTATTTTAACAAGTCTTGCATCATATCTAATGTCCAAGCAGCCAGCTAAAAGCTAGCAAAAGTGTCTGTTAACTTAGACGCAGATATATGATGCTATTTTGTAAGCCAATTATTGTAATGAAAGAATAAAAATTCTTACATTTCCTACTGTAAATGCTCTTTATTGTAGATCGTTGACTATATTTGAGGTAACATTTGCATACAAAACTATGCACCACTGTAACAAGTCATTATGATGCTATTTGCTGTGATTGTACAATATGCTGATTCAGTTCCTGCATGTTACTTTTCCGTTACTACTTATGGCTGTGTTAAAAAAAAATCCACAGAAAAGTACTAATTTTATTTGAATTTGTGTATGAAATGCTATGTTATCTGTGCTCTGCAAAGTTTACATTTTAATTGATATTTCTTATCTGCAAGGACGGACTTCTCTACAATAAGGGCAGCGTACCATAAGCTACTTATGAAAGTTCTACTAGCAGACAATTATTTTAATCATTATTATATATATATTAAGACTACAGTACTGCTAAAAACATGCTATCCCATTCAGGAGGATAAAAAAAGACCTCTCCATCCCACACCCAGTTCTCGCAGGGCAGCTTGCAATCCACAGAGACAAAGCCAGCAGGGAATAACCGAAGAAGAATGCAGGAGCTGGAAGATGAGTGTGGCTTCAAGAAAACACAAGCACAGTCTTGAATGCATTTTATTAGGACCTAGATCAACAAGCCACAGAACAATCCTGTCTACTGCATTTATTTGGTTCTTAGATGACAGCAATGTAAGCACGAGAAGGCAAACATTAGTTGCAGGTTTGCTACTGCCTCTTCCAGTAATGGTCTCATTTTGACGTATTTCTCTAAACAACACTTTTTTTTTTTCTCTTTAATTTTGCATGTAGGAGTCCTACATGCTATGCCCACTGACTCTGTAAAGATGGAATTTATGTGCTCCGTTGTGTACTTACTATTAGTTTGCTACCAAAGGTACCAGCTCACATGAGCCTTTTTTTTTCCCCAGAACATTTGCAAGGGTTTTTGCAGTCGTAGGTTTTAGCATAAGGCAGAGAAATAGTTCAAGGTGCTGCTGCAGCTCAGTGAAAGAATCCAAGCTCCACACGGAGAGGCCACAGAACCATGCTCCCCCTCATTTGTTATTTTGCTCTACTTTCCTCGGCAGCATCATCTAATACTCGTCTTTGCAGCGCAGATGGAAATGACTCAGTAAATCTCTGCCTGGGGAATATCAATAGACAGAGTTGAAATATTGCTGAAACAGAGAAAGAGAGAAAGAGAGAGAGAGATATTTAACATGAAATCACAAAAATTAATCCAATGATGGATCAGAGTTAGTACACCAGTCTTTCTTCCTCATCCTCCCCAGAGCTGCCTGAAACCCACGTTGAGCATGGGTGTTCATTTATTTCAGACTGCTGGAATTTGAGTTCATGCACTGGAAAAGTGAGAATGGGTTTATGGAGCCATGACTCATCCTGAGGCACGGAAGAAAACACTTTTACCACCACTCTGGCCTTGCTCAAAGTCCATTTCTCAAGGGTGGTCTTGCAATCCATGGCGTGGAGAAAATATTTGGATCTCAGCTGCCAGACCCAGACAAGTGGACACTGACCCAACCAAACCTCTTCTGCCACAAAGCTCCATCCTCAGGCCTCGATGTGGTAAATGGTGTGAATAAACCCAACGCTACCCTTCCTAATGGCCTTTTGGATGCTGTCCTCAAGCAGTCAAAAAGGGCCCAGGATACTGTGGGAGCAGAAGGCTCCTCTATGTCCATTGCCAAACAAAATATTCTTAGGACTCTTGTAAGATTTCTGGGAAAAACGATTTTTCTCTTCACCAGAAGGTCCTATTAACACTTTGCAGAGCTACTGGCAGGCAGGTAACTGCTCTGATTTTCAGATTTTTCAGTATTTTCTTCCCGTGTGCCTGCTGGCACGTGGAGAAACCAAATGCAGATGATGTGCTTAAATACCGACTGCCACAAGAGGAAAGAACTAGGAGATGGGAAGCTCTTCCCACCACCCTTCTCTGCCTTTCAGCTGGGCTTTTGATACAGCTGTGCACAAATGAAGTGAGATGGGGGGAAGCCACTCCTTGAGATTGCAGAGGAGCAAACCTCGAGCCCTTAGCCCAACCTCCAGCTGATTTTCCTCCTCCCGTGCCAGCCATCAGTTTAGGAGCTGCTTGGTTGCACTGTTTGAGACAGGAGTTATCTTTAGGTTGTGTGTTTGTACAGCACCCAACACAGCGAAGCCCTTCTGCTTGACTGCAGCTTGGAGACATTATCACAACACAAACAGTAAATAATAATCAGGTTAAAGATAGCACTGAATTAAACCAGAGCAATACGTCTGCTGGAGGCCAAATGGTACACTGTGCCAGCTCGGGCAACTGGCTCTCAAAACTGAAAAGGGAACATTCCTCCACAGTAAAATAAACACTATTCTTTTTCTCTTGAGCTAGATAAAGCATTGTGTGTTTCTGATAAATCCATATGGTTTGCTTGCTTGCAGAGGAAAGCACGAGGAACAACAATTCCCCAGATTTCTTCCTCAGAAACTGAATTATCAATAAATGCCTGTGATATCAGTCGGTTTCTTTAGCCCACACATCCGGCCAGTATCTTAATTGCAATAACTTCACGTCCCAAAAAGCCAATGCAGTGATATACAAGGGACCTAATTCCAACCTCTAACCTCTCAGAGCCCGGAAAGTCTTTCAGCATTCCTGCAAACTTACATAAGAGAGAAGGAGCAGATAACATTGTGTGCTTGCAGCAAAACATGCAGGATGCTTGTGCCCTCTTGCAGAAAGGAGTGAAAGAATGGCCTTTTAGGAAGTCATTCTGAATTAGAAAATGGCCTTACCACTGAAGAATTCAGAGTGCAAAAACAAGGACCCCTGGGATTGTCGGAACATTTTTTTTCAGCTCTCCAAAATTACTTCATTGCACTTTTGTCTACAGTCTACGACAACACAAAACCTACTGAATGAACAGACAAAATGGTCTTTTTATTTTTATCTATGTGGTCTTTATATTTATGCTAAGCTAGGTCTTACCAGCAGCAGCAAATGAAGTGGACAGAGGACTGGCCTGACTTAAGTGGAGAAGGAAATTATCGTGACTTAAAATGTTTCCTTTAATTTAATTTGCCTTTGGAATTGGGAAATACAGACCAGAACTGGCTCTGATTTCCATCCCTAGGAAGGGGATAGACCACCCCGCCTGTGTCCGGGTTTCTAAGAGGGTGTCAGTACGAGGGTAAAAGGAATCCTATCAGCATAATTTTCTAAACACCTGACTTTTCAAAAGCCTTTTAGAAAGTGCTACGCTAAAGTTATTAAAGAAACTTACTGGCCAGGGGTCTACAGGCAGCATCCCCAGGGATGAGTGCTGCAACTTTATCAATAATGAAGAGGAAAGAAGGGACAGAATGGTAAAATATGCAAGTTTGCAGATAATACTAAGCATTTCTCTATAGGCAAATGCTGTGCCAGGTCCAGAAGGACCACTTGAATGTACGAAAAAGTAGCAGGTAAGGTCCAGGAAAGGCAATGAAGGATAATGAGTTTATAGAGGAGCTAGACAACATCCAGCACTGGGCAAGGAAAACAGCTCAGAGGCTGCTGATTGTGTGGTATCTTATGAAGACACACTAAAAAAGATTAAATTGCTTCAATTTGGAGAGAAGAAAGGTGGGGATGTGAGTGACAAGATGGTAAAAATGTACAGAATCACAGAGGTGGTAGATTAGGTGAAGATAGCACTGAATTCCTTGATACAGGAACTGGGGGACACCAGCAAGAAATCAGCTTAACATAGATAAAAGCACACGCTTCTCTCACATGGCTGGCAATGAAGTTCTGGGACTCGTTGCCATGGGAAGTTTCAGGCAGACGGTGTCTGCAGGTTCAGGGATCAGACAGACTCTGTAACACCAGGTCCACAAGTCAAGGCCAAAGGAATCTGTCCTCTATCATCCCTGACACATCCACTGCTGGTGCTGGAGGAGAATGAGACCACAGAGAGTGGCCCGGTCCGTTCACATTTGAGTATCGTGACCTACTTACTGCTGCTGTCTGGGATGCACTATTGGACCAGATGGACTGCCGGTCTGATCCAGCACATCTCTGAAGCAGAGGCAAATAAACAGTGATTTTCAAAGCCATGGAGGGTACATCTTTCATTGATGTTTTATCCAAACCTTGTAGCTTTAAGAAAGCTCTGCTCCACTTCACACACCTGATAACCCTTCAGTACCTGATTCCCTGGGAGCAGCCAGTGCCATTTACCATTAAAAGAGCATGATTTGCTCCCTTTCCTCTCTCTCCTTTGCTTCCAGTTGCTATTTGGCTGGCAAGGAGAGGTGTGTATCGCTATTTCTCTGTCAGCCAGAGCAGCTTCCTTTGGAGTTATGTGAGTACGAAACACTTCAAAACTTGATTTATTGTTTTTCTGGGATAAGGGAGGTAGGAGGGCGTCACCCGGCTATACCTGCAGCAGCATCCTCCTGTAAGGTGTGGCTTCAAAACTTTCTGCTCAGGAGCAATGAGGAGCGGGATTGCTGCAGTTCTGGTGTCCTTTAGGTTTGCATTTTCTTCTAAATTACTTTTGCGTGTGTTAATGCCCCTGAGTTTCATGGGTGTACAAAAGAATGAAGCAGCGAGACAGCATTGCTGTGCTTTAGTTAGTAACAAAGGTAGTTAATTGCTGCATGATTTAATGGTAGGTAATTCTTATTTGAGGAAGCTGTAGCTTTGCTCTTTTTTGTCATCCTCAAGACCGTTATTAGCACTTAGGCATTTTGTTGCACTCCTAGGATACTCTTTGGTTGTGTGGGACAGGTGGTACTTTACAATGGAATTCCTCAGTGCTTTCTTCTGAGCAGAAGCAGCTTTTCCTATCTGTTGCTGAGACAGAAAAGCTTTTACAATAGTGAGATATTGTTGTAGCAGAGGGAAGCCAGTTCTTGAATTCAAATGTGCCAGAACTTTACAGTAATTTTGGTTTGATCTAAAGTTAATGTCAAGAGCTTCTCTCTCATTACAATATGTTGAAAATGTATTAATAATCTCCCATCTGATGTGACTTACTGCCCCTGTTGTTAAGGGTTGGACCTTGTTACCACCGAGTGTTACGCAAACCATTAAAAATAATAAAAAGCACTTTTTTTCTTGCCAAAAATAGCTCACCCTTTTTGTCCAAATCCATATGAGCAATGCATCTGGGCTGTGTGTGTGAATATGAGACAAAATAACAGATTAAATGTGCTTTCTACTAGGCCCAGCCTTGCTGTTTGTAGGAAGTACAGGACAGGAAATTTGTGGGTTGCATTATTGTTTTTGCACTTCTGAAATTCTAAGCAATATTTCTAGTAGTTGTGCAAGAAGGAATTTGCTTCTTCCTGGCAGTCACTCTGATCTACCAGGTGTGTGTGGTCTCTTCCCTTTCTGAGGTTGCCCTTTTGTTCTGACTTGTTTGGCCAAAGAAAATTTTTTTAAAAAAGGCAGCTGGACAGCGTTAGTCTGTTAAATGGTCCACATTACTTACACGGCTGCTCTCCTCACTGACCCTTAACAGTTTAGTAGCTATGAGCTTCAAGAGGCTCAGGCTTAATCCGCTGCCTTCAAAGGAGCCGGAGCTGCTGCAGAATGTGGCCTTTTGGTTGCTGCTTTCCCTGAATTTTCAAAACCCACCTTTTGTCAGCTGGTCACTTCCGTGCTTTTATTTAGATGCCTACAACAGTAAAGTTGACGTAAATTACATAGACTTGTCCGAGGGCTTTCGTTACTCTGTGATGCTTTGCTCTTCCCCTGGCACGAGCTCTCTCGAGTAGTGTGTTAAGTAGCAGGTTGCTACCTAAGTAAAAAAAAAAAACAAACCAAAAAATGTTCAGAATCCTTGGATGCACAGCCCAGAGAAAACATGCTGAGCAAGGAGTGCTCTGGCTGTGTAACCTGCACGGATGTCGAGACCAGACCCAAAAGCAGCTTGTTATTTAGGGAAAACAGTCATTTTCAGCAAGACGGGGCTGGTGCTCTCAGCAAATGTATGTTGTTTACCTTTCTTGTCGCCAGGGTTAGCAGTGTTCCACCACGGTTTCACACGTTTCCCATTTCTGATTGAGACCCACATGCATGCTGTGTGCAAGGGCTTTGTACCATGCAGGATATTTTTCTCCCTGGGTAGAGATGCACATAAATTCCCTGGAGGTGTCGTTGCTCCTTCCCGCTTCTGCTACAGATGGCAGCAGCGACCAGGCATGGGGTAAACCACAAGGATGTTCGCTCCCATCACTCTGGGACAAGTGCCTAAGATGTCAGCTTACTAAAACATTTTTTTAAATCATAAAAGTGAGAGAGGATCCCATTGTGAAAATTAGTGTCTTTGCCTCGGCTGGGTTGCGCGACATTCCTTCACATCCTGTCCTCTCTCGCTGACCTTTCTTCCTTGTTTGCCCTGCGACTGGCAGCCCTTCGAAACACAAAGCGACAGGATAGCGTCAGACGGTGGGAGGAAGCATTGCCATCGGTCGGGGATATCATTATTGAAACAGCTTCAAGTTATCAACAGTTCAGGGGGGGAAAAAATGCTGATATTTCTGTTTTGCCTTGCATACTATTCCCCATTCATTAATCGGTTTCTTGACTCTCTGACCCACTTTCCTGCAGTAATAGTTCTATGGAAAAAAATCTAGTATTTCTTATCCCAAAGTCTGTATCCCTGGGCTGAAGATTTTCAGTTCTGCTTGCTGGCAAGCCATGCTGACTATAACTAGACAAGACCCTTCCTTCCGATGAATTTGTAAATTGCATCCTTATCTTCTCTTTTTACTGACTTTTCTTTGTCACTCGTCGGAGCTGGTAGAAGAATGAAAACATAATTCTCTTCTGGAGGAGTTACTTGGTTTTGATGAACACTTAGGGAGCATGGGGGTGGCACTGTAGCAGATTCCTTGTCTCCGGGGTCATCACACTAATTCCCCATATAAAACACTCCCCTAAGAGGTTTGACTGTAGTAATTAGTATCCCAAAACCTGACATTCATCTAATAATCACAGAGTTTTGCAAACATTCATTAATTATGTTCTCAGAAGCCTGGCGTCTTTAATTTTGCTCTTCTAACTTGGTGCCACAATAGCTGCTGCTTTTAATGAGGTAATTACTAACCTCACTTCAGCACTGTATAAACTGATAGACAAAGAGATTGTATTAGGTGGCTGCTTGATTAAACACTGCATATGTGGTAGAGGGAGAAATTAGGTCTGCATCTGGCTCCTTCAATTCTATTTTGACAACGAGGGTAATCTTGCATTTTGATTCTGGAAGTTCATCTGGGGTCTTCCCTAGTGCTCCCATACAGTGCTGGGGGAGAGAATAATAGAAGCTGGGAACAAGCAGTTGGCAGACAAATAAGAAATTTTTTCTTCTTTCTTTTCCCTTTTTTTTTTTTTTTTTTTCTTTTTTTCTTCCCCAAAAAGCTAAGGTGGAATGCTAACTGATGACAAATTTAACCCATGGTGCTGGGGTAAATTAGTGTTTTCAGGAGCATGACGCTGCCTTCAGCTGTGTCACTAGAATATCCTCCCTGCCTGAGAAGTGGGTTTCTTTCCTTGTCATATTGGAAGGTGCAAACCTCAAAGAAAAACCTGCCTGCAGGTTCCTGCAACTTGATGCCAGGACAGGAGTGAGGGTACGGTTTCAAAACTTCAATGGTGTTTGCATACTTCACCCTCCTGTGATATTCAATTAAAGTTACGGTCTAACTAGCATTTATGACGTTTGAAACCTTTGTCCCGAGGCCTCTGTGGTGGCAGCAAGCTCAGCGTTTAGACAATTACAGCACGCAGTGCGTTAAAACCAGCGGCCAAATTCCAGTCCCTGGTGGGCAGCATGCAAATGGTAGGGGCAAGAAGGGAAGGGAGTTCTTTGCTAAGGTGTGATTTGTATATTTGGAGATTAGGAAAAGGAAATAATATGGAAGTAGCAAATTTAAAACCCAGCCTTTTAAGCAAGAATCACTTCTGTATTCTATTTATTTTTTTAAAAAAGGGAAACCCAGTATCTCTAAAGACTAGGGTACAAATGGGTGAAACTGGCAGACAAGGAACTAGTAGTAGGTCAGTTGTAAAGCAGCTAGTGAAAAGTGGAGTGTAGCTGCTATAGGATATGCTGGAAGGATGGTGGTGCTTCTGGCAGCAATGTGGGTTTTTTTTCCCCATATAAACAGGTGGGTTTTTTGGCTGTGTGTGAAATTGCCTAAATTCTACTGAAACCAGTGAAAAAAATGTTTTCTGACTTTTCTGTTATGCCACTGAAAAAAAAAAATTCTTTCTCCTCCAAGTGTTCTCCTCTATTGTCATTTTATCGTGTCTTTTACTGCCTAAAAACCTTCTGGCTGATGCTGTGCCCATATTCTGCTACTGTTCCTAGCAGCTGGTGTTTCTCTTGGTGCTCAGGGTGCCAGGGTCTCCAACCCTACGGTGACCACAGACCTCACGCCCAGCAAGGCCCTGTCCTCTTTTCAAGCTTGTAGATTTGTTCTGGTATCAGGTATAATATTGATATAATCTACATTTTGTGATCTTACAGTGAAGATGACGAAACAAGGTGCTGAGGGCAAAGAGCTGCTTTAAAGGCATAAAAGACAAACCTGACTCTAATAGAGAGTGTAAATTTACTAGCTGCTAGTGTCGATGTGCTGCATGGGAGCAGAGAACTTTGCTTCCTAAATGCTGCATGAAAGCTGAAACTCTTATAATAGTAGAAAAGCAAAATGTGAAGCCCTGGAAGAACAGCCAGGAGCTTTTGGAAAAAGTTAGGCTGGGGGGTGATAACATGATGATAGCAATATAAATAAATGAAAGGAAATTGCTTGAAAGAAAGGAAAAGGGTTATCTGGATTATCTAGAAAGTGTCTGAACAAAGTTTGGTCTAAAATTAAAAATGGAAAAAAGAATCAGGCTAGACACAAGGAAAAATACTCCTAACCTTGAGCATGCCTGGAATAGACTGTCAAACCGTGGCAGAGGCAATGGCATGGGTGGGTGAGACTAGATAGGATAAGACAATAGCAAGAATAAAGTAAGGAAATAATCTCTGTGGTGTGAGCGGCTGGAGTGGATGACCCAACTCGTGTTTTTTTCCAGGCCTGGCTGTCTATGTATAGCACAAAGGCGGCAGTAAGTAAGGCTCGGTTGGTTCTGACGGCACGCCGCGGTGAGCTTCACACAGCATCACAGTATGCTAGGGATTGGAAGGGACCTCTGCCTGGTCCCCGGGGAGATGTGGCTGTGAGGTGGGGGAATCGCCAGCCCAACATTTGCCACATGTCAGGTTGCTCAACGCACCGTGAAACAGAGAAGAGGTGAGCCTCAGCTGTGGCTCTCAAATCTTCCAGAAGTTTCAAACTGCAACTGGAACAGTTGCCTCGAACTGCCCGAGTCTGTAATTCATGCGTCCATCACCCTCGCGCCAACCTCGTTATTCATGCGTCTGCTGCCTTTCAACAAACCCTTTCGCCCCACTGCAGCTCCAGTGTGGTGATGGGCTCTGCGCTGCACCCCAGCAGGTGATACTAGCAGAGTGGCTGAAGGCTCACTAGCATCAGTTTCACACTCAAAAAAGTCACGTCTGCACCTATTTCTGTTTTGTTTTACACGCCCTGCAGTGAAATGAGAAAGAATAATATGTAAAAAAAAGAAAAAAGGTCATGAGAAGCATGAATTTGCCATGCTGCTTTTTTTGGTTTGCTTATGATGTCAGGGTTGGGGAATTTTTTTGCCATTTATTTATTTATTTTCCCTGAAATATGTGTTAATGCCTCAGAAGAAGTACACCAAAGGAAAATGTCCATTAGAAGACCTTTTGGTCCTTTTCTGTTTATTCTGCATGGGAATTTTTTTGTTGCCGTGGTTTAATTTTGCAGCAATAAGCCCATACTAGGCTAAAACAAACCTTTCAAAAGGAAAGGAACCCGAAATGTGCCTTCAGGTCAATTCTTTCAGTCCAGACAGGAGCAGAAGAGACAATTCTCCTTCTTGCCAAGAGAAGGGGGTCTGCATTTCTAACCCAGCGAGTCACTTTTCCCATGCTTGGTGCTCACTAAGCTCTTCGGAGAGCTGCGGTAAGCGTGCCAGAGACATACTGAAAGGGGAAGAGGAAAGACTTTGAAGGGCTGCCAAATACTGCGCGTCGTTACACACACCCTGTCCGCCCCTTGGGCGGTGGGGATTGCTGTGCAAACGGCCAGGTGTGGCAATTATCTCACATTTTCGTGGCTCTTTATGCGGGGAAATATTGATCCTGTCCCCTCCTTGTGGTGAAGGCACTGGGAGTTTTGCTGCTCCAGAGTTTGCTCTGCAGATTTCAAGGAGTTTCTCAGAGAAAACAGAGGGGTGCCTGCAAACCATCAGGAGGGAAGAGGTTGAAAAAGTGGCAAATCCTTAAAGTCAGGAAGGAAAAGGAGCAAATGTCGTGATGCTGGGTCAAAAGTTGCCAGTTTGGGGTGGCAAGGGAGGGAGGAAATGCTGCGGTCTTTGGTGTGTGTGCGTGGGGGAAACCTGTTTCCTGGATTCCCTGCAAAATGGGGGTTCCACAAAAATTTCACAACTGAAACGTGTCGTTCAGGAAAGTTTTAAATCTCCTTTGGTGAGCGAGATCTAAGCTTTGAGATGCCCAGTGAAGGCAGAGTCACTGGGGTTCCCCAGCACATTATGTCAGGCAACCCTGTGGGAAATGCCTCCGGGGTCCAGCCCTGTTCGTGCTTGTTCGGAAGGTTGTCAGGCAGACCCACTCTCAACATCTTTTTCACTCTGAATTTCCCTTTTTCAGTCTGTTTTGCTGGAAAATTCCTAACATGCCCTCGCTCTTATCCAAGGACATGGGATGAAATGAAAAGGCAGCAGGTTCAAAGCTGAGGAAAGGAACAGTTTTCCCCCGTGTGATATAATTCAGCTTGTGAAACTCTGTCACAGAGGTCAGGAATTTATCCAGCTTCAGAAAGAGCTGGGAATGTACTGTGATGATGAGCATATTTGTGATTCTATTACGTAATGCTACCAAAGTAGCTGTTCAGGATGAGACCTTCATTGATCCTCTCATGGTTTAAGAGAATGAAGTGTGATTGTATTTGATTGTCCCATGCACGTATCCAACAAGTTTTTGTGGTGGTCATGACAAGAGCAATTGCACTGGGCTCTCATCCTGATTTGACGGGAGAGGCTCAAATGTTTAAGCTTCTGTGTTTAATATTAAGCCTTGTCTTTGATGCATTGAAGATATTAAACCTGGAGGGGGGGGGTCTATTCTCTTGATGTTCTGAGTTGGAAACAGAAAATGAGGATTGTTCTCTTCCTAGGAGCTGAGGCCCATGTTGTTGAGATGGGGAGCAGGCAGCAAAGTTTTCTGGGGTGTCAAAACTGCACAGGGTAATTGTAGGTGCAACAGGTCCCAGAAAGGGAGGGGAGTCTGTGGGAGGAACTGGATGCTTGGCAGATGACACTTCAGATTCCTGAACTGTAAAGGCATGGGCCAGGTTTATGCCGACAGGCGTTGCTGCCTCGCTAATTTTGCTAGGTGGGTAACGTCGGTGCTCCTAGCGTAGAAAAATGACCTTCGGGCATGATTCACCTCATCTAATTTTAGCTGCTTAAGCCTAAGTCTAGTCATCCAGAGTGCAGATATCCTCAGCGGAGAGAGAGCGAAGCCTGCCTATATAGTGATTCATCTCTTCTGCCTCTGATAGCTGTCATAGAATGCGTTGAATCACCCTCGAAAGAGCTCTTCCCTTTCCACCGACTGCAGCGGGAGTCCAGACACACCAGGTCATGCCAGATGTCTAACGCCGAGATGGCTCATGTGAGGTGGGATATATCTCCTTCCCTGGGTAGCTGTGCTCATGCCAGCAGCAACAAAAAGCACAAATAAACCTGTTTTCTGTCAACAAGCTACAAATGGTACACGTACAGGAGGGGAAGTTGCCTTTGGAGGTACCCAACTGGAGTCAGCTATACTCCTCTGAGCTCTTGGATTTTGATCTGTAGCTGTGAAGTCCTCACCTGCTTCGCTCTGTAGAGGAGTAATGTCGGACAGAGCTGAGAAAAATGTAGAAACACAGGAGTGTGTCAACCCTGGTGTGCCCCAAAGCTTGCTCGCTGTGTCTCCTGCTGTTGCCTGTTGGTCTGATGAAAGGCATAGAGCCTGCCCATAAACTTTGCCTTCCTCCTGTCCTCACACCACCAAGGCAACTGCAAAGCCACCGTCGCCTTGCCCTCAGCTGATCTTTGGTGAAGAACACGTGCGAAGCCTGTAGAGGGATAAACTTGTGCTATTAAGGTGACACCTGTCTGCTGGTACCTCAAACCAGCAGGACTGTTTGCATCTTTTAAAATTATGGCACTCTTGAGCATCTCGTAGCCAATCTCATTTTTGTGTTTTGTAGCTTTTTCACTTGAGAGGCTGTGAAAGCGACGCTTTGTGCGCACAACCTTTTCCAGAACTCTGGAAACTTCTCTGGTCAGAAAAATCAAAGGAAGCAGAAATGAAAGACAACAAAAACACACAGGACAGTATTACTCACACAATGACTCTGTCGCTTAAAGCAAAACAAACCCAAAAATCCCCACGAAACCTCAGAGGAGAAGCACGCGGGGAATTTCTCCGTTTCGCAAATCCCTCGTTTCGGCTGCATGTGTAACGGCGTTTTCCACCCGGAAGGCTTAGGTAGATGCTCATTTGTCCTTCTATGGAAATATACAGTAAGTTGTGCAAATAGAGACCGCGAGGAGACATCCGTCTCCCACCGGCGAGGAATGTGGGTGTGGATCGCGCTGGGCTCCAGCCCGGCCCCTCTGGGGCACTGCCCTTGCACGGTCCGAGAACAATAACCACCGGAACACGCATGGAGACCTTTGGGGAGGGAAAAGAAAAGGTGGGGGGGTCGGGGAGATATAAAGAAACTTACTAAATAAATCCCAGCACGGAATTTAACGCACCGGTGCGTCGTTCCGTGATGTTTCCGGAGATAAATGACACGGGGGGGATGGCGACGCGTGGGCGCTCTAGATCGCAACAGGACGTGGTCCTATGGGATCTGCTCTGGGTGATCCTGCTCTGTAAGGTGGTTGGACTAGATGATCTTTTGAGGTCCCTTGTAACCCCGACCATTCTGCGATGACGGGCTTTGGCTTATTTTCTTGTTGCGCGTGCCGTGCGTGTGCGCATCCCGCACACGTAGAGGTGCGTGTGTATTCCTCGCGCCGTGTTTTGGAGCAAACAGCTCCTGCGGTAACTTCTTGCGCAACACCTTCTCCTTGCTGGCAATTCCTACATCCAGCCTGGATGTTTTTGTAAAAAAAAAATTTAAAAAAAAGTATAAAAAAATTGGTGTCAGGCAGCACATGCAGAGGGACCGCTGCATTAATCCATCCTTTGGCATCCCGTGGATGTCGCTTTGCTGCAGTGGCCGTTGGGCACGCTGCAGCCTCGGGGAAATCAGGGCAGTTATTGAGCTGTTGTTATCTGGGAGATAACATTTGCCTGTGGGTGCCCAGGCCTGAAAATATTTGAGTTTTGACAAACATCTCTCAGCCACTACAAATACCGCTTTTCTTTTTTTCACTCTGTTTTCCCCAGAAGGGAGCACAGGGAAATTAAGCAAACTGTGACTTCCTTTAGCTCTGGGTCTGTAGTGCAGACCCCAGGAATCGCAGAGTAAGTAAAACCATTTTCCAGTGTAGAGTTTCCAATTACCAGTTCTTTATGTGACCCAAAGCAAGTTATATCATAGGTATGACATTTAAGCTTCCTGTTAGTGTACACCATATTTAAAAAAAAAAAAATGCAGAGGCTCATTGTAGAAGGCAAGTCTCAAAAATTATGCTTAAAGAAAGGAAAAAAAAAATCAAAAGAATAGACTGGAATAGAGACAAAGCTGATGATTTGTTCTTAGGTTTACTTATAGCTGTAAGTACAGGGTAAGGAGCGAGGGTTCATGGAACTGGGGGATCACTGCATCATCCTGCACGCTGAACCTCTGGCTGGCAGGTTAGTTTTGGAAGGGGAGAATTATAAGCTATGCCCGAGACTGATGTTCTTCACTCATCTTATCTAGTAAATGTTACTTAATGTAGACACGAACAGAAAACATCCCTCTAGGTCGAGTGGCAATGTTTGGGAATAGTACATAGGAGGAATTTCTGGGTTGCACCTCAGATGCCAGCGACTGCTTTTCATGCCAGGGACTCCCTGGTTCTCTTTGGCAGCTGCAGAGCTCAGCTGTACTGGGGTTTTTTTTGCTTTGTTTGTTTGCCTCCCAGCTGGAGGCTGGACTGCATGCGCAAAGCCATCTTCACGGGGAAAAGGATAAGACCAGGAAACAGCATTCAAAATGTTACCCTTTCAGGAGAAAAGTGATGAGTTTCTGGCAGCTCCAGCTAGAAATTCACTTTTTCATTCTGGTTCCAGCCCAGTTGTGGCAGTGGAGGGAGCAGGGGCTTGGTGGGATCCCTTGGCTCGTGGGGAGGGTACGTGCTTTGGCATCAGCACGGCTGTTGTTCCAGGGGCAGTTTGGCTCTGTGGTTCACTTGGGGTCTGCACCCACCCTTCCTCAATTTCCCAAGCTCTTTGGGCTTTGGTATTTCATCTTAATCTCCTGGCTCTACCCCATGTACTTTGCCGTTACCCCAGGCTCCCCCGATCCTGTTTTCTTTTTCCAAATTCCCCAAACCAGCAGCTTGATGACCGCAGTGAGAGTTTTTTTGGTGGAGAGAGAGGGAGTCAGACAACAAAACATCGCCCCTGGACGTGCATATTTATTGAAACGTTTGCTTTTTGAGGCGTGCAACCTGCTGACACCCTTCAAAGTGAGTGACTGCCTTTCTCCAGCACTGGCAGCCTGGAATGAAGAAGGCACCTTGCCTGGGGGGACACTGGCGGATCCTCAATTACCAGGCATCTTCAGTGGACAGAATTTAGGGCAAAAACACAGACACCCACCGTTTGGCAGGGACAGAGTGACGGGAGTCTCACGTGGATTACAAGACCTGCCTACAGAAAGCCTGCAGCAGGCTGCTGAGCACAGAAAGAGATGTTCAAAGCCCACGGGAGCCACGCTGGCGGCTGGAGCTTAGCGTAGACACGAGAAGGCAGCCTCTGGCCAGATGCAAGCACAGCCCAGATGTTGTTACACAGCTGGCGCTGCCTGACTTGGCCAGTAAAACCGAGCCAGTCTCCTGTTTGTTTGCTTGTTTCGAAAGGAGAGAGGAACTGCTTTGTTGTATTCTGCAGTTGCGATTTGATGTGTCCTAGCTTTTCGTGTGCTGTCGAGACAAGCTGAGTGGAAATTCCAGTTACATGCTTTCATTTGTTCCCCCTTTGGCATGCAGGCTACGGGAACAGGGCTATGGGCCCATTGGCCTGCATGTCATTAATCTTCTGGGAACAATGAAAAGAGAGCATTTGAATGTGTCTTGGCTTTTCCGGCAGGCTCTGTCTGAAGGACTTCTCATTTGTGTGGCGAGAATAACAAAAAAAAAAAAAAAGAGAGAGAAGAACAATAAAAGGAATCCTTGAGAGGAGAGCGCCTGTGTCCTTGGGTGTCCATCAGCATCGCTGGATGGGGGCTGCATCCCAATACCAGCAGTGAAAGCCCATCATCACAGCGAGGGGCAGGGGAGAGGGCTCCCATTCAGGCATCCCCAGCCCAAAAGGTTGAATAGACGCAGCTTTTGACAAGGAGCTGTGGATGTAGACAGCCGTGCCCCTCTCCTAAAAGCTTCCTGAAGGCAAGGCGGGAGGCTGGGTTCTGCAAACAGGTGGGTTGCAGCTCATCGTGGCTCTTACTGGAGAGCAACAACAAGCATGTGCCAGCTTTCTGTTGCAGGCACGTGTATTTTAGTCCATCGTTTGGGCTAAGGATTTCCAGACTTGCTGGTAAAATAAGTGTCTGAGGAAACCTCAGGGCGTTGATTATAAGGGCTGCAAGAATTCGATTTTGCAAAATATTTCATCGTGTTGGTGCTCGTGTCAAAGTGCAACAAAATCAAGACTCTCCCAGTTGTTTTTGCCAAAAACAAAATAAAAATAACAACGAGGGGGGTGAAAAAAAAATAAAATACATGCTGCACAATAGCCAAGAGCTCAGACTTGCAGCTATTCACTGGAGAAGCAGGCTGTAATCTGGAAGAGGAAGAGCACTCCTACCACCAGCCCACTCGGCATCCTGGGGCGTGCCTCCCTGGGCTAGGAGTCCTTTTCTGCACCCAAGAAAAAGAATATTTTCTGTATTCCTCATTGAAAAGTGAGGAGGAAAAAAAAAAAAAAGGTGGTCTCTAAGGAAAGCTACAGTTTTAGTTGACTGCTTTTTCCAAGGAAACACCCTGTCCCTTTTATTAATCTTCCTTGCCATCTCCAACTAGAGCATTCTTTTTGTGCCCTTTCCACTGTGGGGAAGGATCACTGTAGATCCAGTGCTCTTGGAATTACTTTTCATTTTCCTGTAGGAGGAAAAAAAAAAAAACAATCCAAATTTCAAAAGCATACTAAGGATATTTTGGTATTTATCTTCTCTGTGACCAGTTTTGTGCCTTCAAATGTTGGATTTCTGCTAATCCTACAGTAGATTAGTAACCAGCTCCAAGCAAATGGTCTTACCTTTTGGGAAAACTGATGTTCTTGGGCAAAAAGAGAAAAGAAAGAGTAGAAAGATAATTTATTGAAAAGGGGTGGGTCTGTGGGAGAGAAATGGTCTGTTCTCCCTAGTGGAGAGTGATAGGACAGGGGGAAATGGATTTAAATTGCACCAGGGGAGGTTCAGGTTGAATATTAGGAAGAATTTCTATACTGAAAGAGTTGTCAGGCCCTGGAACAGGCTGCCCAGGGAGGGGGTCAAGTCGCCATCCCTGGAGGTGTTTAAGAGACGGGTGGGTGTTGCGCTGTGGGGAATCGTTTAGTAGGTTGATAGGGCTGGGACAAAGTCTGGACTCGATGACCTTCTAGGTCCCTTCCAGCTGAAACTGTTCCATGGTTCTATGCCTATCTGGACTGGCCAGCCAGGGGGGAAGCAGCGTCTGGACGTGGGAGAAGCAGGCTCCTGCAGCTCCTTCCCTGCCTCCACGAGCAAGCACAGAAGGGCTCTCCCTTTGGGACAAAGCCCCAGGTGTTGCCAACAGTTCTTCTTCAGTGCTCTGCCCAAGCATTTTGGTTTACTGGGCTGGACCAGCTATCTCAACCTCACCATGTCCTGCCCTCTCGATCTTTAGGCTTAAAGAAGTGGAGTCATGGTGTGGCCTCATTCACGTCTGACTTTGGTCTGCTTGTGTCTCCAGACTGCATGGGTCACAGAATCGGAGAATGTTTCAGGTTGGAAGGGACCTTCAAGATCATCCAGTCCCAACCCCCCTGCCCTGTGCAGGGACACCTCCCACCAGACCAGGTTGCTCCAAGCCCTGTCTGATCTGGTCTTGGACACTTCCAAGGACGAGGCATCCCCAGCTTCTCTGGGCAACTTGTTTTGAAACCCACGTGCAGGACCTTGACTCTCCACTGATGGGACTGGCAAATGCCGTTCAGGGGCACATATGAAATCAGTCAAGAGATTGCACTTGGCATCTTGGGGTTTTTTCCCAGGTTTTGGTGAGGCTTTCTGGGAGGAGTTGTTAGCAAGTGGCCTACAAGACAACTTCCAACAAGCTCACGTATTGCAGTCTGGGTGCTCTAGAAGTGTATTTACTCTAGAATAAATAGTAAATATTGCCGATAAGGAAATAATAACTAATACGTGCCAGAGATTTAATCGCGTGTTATTAGAATTTTCACCAGTGAAACAATTAGAGGATTAGACCTTACAAACTGAAACTGCCTGCCTGAACGGTACGTGAGAAATTGTGTCGAGAGGGGAACTGCTGGGAAAATACCAATTTATTTATCGGTAGGAAAGCTGGAAAACATTAAGCATCTTTGAAATAAAAAATGAATGGCTTGACAGAAATGTGTATTTTAAGAAAATAATAATTTGTATGCTCTGCTCAGATTAATAGTGGAGCTTAATCGGGATTGAAGCACTGCAGCTTCACAAAGAGAAATCCCATTAGTGCAGCAGCGTGCCTGAAAGATCGTGATGAAAGGGTAACTGCAAAAAAAAAAAAATCAGAATATGTGCAGGAAGCCAGAAAAACCCAAGTGTCTTTCAAATTCAGTTTGAAATAGCAAGTGAACTCAAACTCAATATTTTAGTGGTGTTGTTATGAAAAAAACAAGAAAACTTGGTAATATTTTTGGTGTTACCAAGGAAATAAAATGCAGAGTTGCCCACTCGTGGCCATCAAATCTTGCAGTTGGAAAGGGAAACTTCATTACCGTGAATCTTGCCCTCTCCTTTCACCAATTTTCCGGTGAAAGAGGGAGAACCCAAGAGAGGGCCTGGTGGCCCCCACCACCATCACCAGCCAAAATAACCAAGGGCAGAAGCCTCTGAGAGCTGTGGGTGTGGAAGAAGCTTAGCAGCAATGAGCCTGGCTGAACTGAACGCCTCCTGGGCCCCAATCCACCACCTCCACCCTGTCCATTGGGTTGTTTCTGGGATGTCCAAGCCTGGCCAGACCCACCTCAATTTCAAGCTCTATTGCAGCTCCAGGTTCAAGCCCCTTCACCACCAGCTTTGCAGTGAGGGGTTGAAACAAGGAAACATACTCACTTTTTTGCTTGACTTTCTGCACGCGGGAGCTTCTCTCAGCATTTCCTCCATCCCCCTAAATCTTAAGACAAAAGTGACCATTTCTCACCCCCTTCCACAAACAGCCTCTTAAGGGCTAAAATTCACCTCAGTAAGCAGCAACATTTCTCAGATAATAGTGCAGCCTGACTCATGGTTTCTTTTTGTTCCTCCCTGCTTTCCTTTCATCCACCTGTGGTTTTTTCGCTCAGTTTGGAAAGCTTTAGGCAGAGCTCCCCCCCTTTGTTGTGTGTTTGCACACCCAGGACAGAGTGGGAAGACCTGTATTGTGACTCCTGGACGACACTGCCTTAATACACACACAGAGGAAAAAAAACCCCAGCAACAGAAAGATGAGGATTTGTTGGTGCTTGAGCTGTGCTCAGCATCCCCAACCTCCTCACACAGTGACCAGCTGAGTGTGTTTGATGGGCTTCGGTCCCACGTGTCAGGGAAGTTACCTAGTCACTGTAATCTCAGTATGTCTCAGCTCCTCAAAGATTTTACTCCTCCTTATGGCCTGTTTTGCTGTTCGTGGTGACGGAGACCACCACATGCTGGCTGCCTCAGAGACAAGGCATGGTGAGGTTTAACCCAGAGATACACTGGAACTAAATGCAGTGGTCCTGCTGCTGGAGGGCAAGAGGTTTTCCAGCTGTTCAAAGCTTAGAGGAATACATTAGTGTGATGTCTGTATCATATACATTTCTGAATGAATTATAAATATATTTACATGTGTACGCTGCATCCCTGATGTGCTCACTGATGTGCTTTGCCTCATTGTTTCAGTGACCTCCTGTTTCCATTGTATCTACAGTACAGAAGGAAATAATTTGGTTCAGTCAAGGAGGTTTCAAACAGAGAATCTTTTATTTCCTTAGTATTATCAGAGGAAGGTGGGATGGTTTGAAAGGAATGCAGCAGCTTGGAAACAGAAGAACGTTGTTTTTATTTTTTTTGCAGGTGTCAATGTGCACAGGGGAATACTTGCTAGCAAGGATTTTTTGGAATAAATTATCACCTACCAGAAATACCTTGGGTCTCAGACCAGCAAAGCAATTAAGCATGTGCTCAACTGGGAACACTGCCTGTTTTGCAAGTCACTTATAATGTTAAACAGAGGCTTAATTATTCTGCAAGATCATACAAAAGCAGAGCTGGAAAGGACCTCAAGAGATGACCTAGAGCAACCCTGGTAGCTGTTTCTCTAACAGTCCTCCAATGGCAGGGTTTGTACAACCTCCTCTGGCAGCTTGTTCCAACTCTCCTTCCAATGAGAAAGTTTTGGGTTTTGTTTTGGGTTTGGTTTTGGTTGTTTGGGGTTGTTTGTGGTTTTTTTTCCCCAAGCTCAAATCTTTGTGCAAAATAAACAAAATTCTCCTTAGTGCAGAGAACAAGTAAGCTCTCTTCTTCCTGTAACACCCTTCTCGTGTGCTGCAAGGCTTACAGCATCTCTCCTTCCCTCTTGATCCCCCCCGTGTCTGCACTGAACAAGACTTTCTTCAGCCTTTGCTTGAAAGATATCTTTCTCACATCACATATCATCCTCATTGCTCTCTTCTGAACTTGCACTGATCACAGTTCAAGTGGGGATCCAAGCTGAGGTCCCACCAGAGTCACAGAGAGCAAGCTGATCACCTCGTGTTTCACACCCAGCCCTCCTACTGATACACCTTGGGAAAAAAAGATTCATCCTCTTTTCTATATGCACATCGAGTTTCTGGTCCTCTGTAGCCCCAAGATCCCTTCTTGGTATGCTCTCACTTCTCTGCTTAGTCAGTCTATGGTATTTGTGCTTTCAGAAATGCCTCATTTTTGCTGGATTCATGCTGCAAGAGTTGCCATCCCTGGAAGTGTTTCAAAAACCCCATGTAGACGTGGCCAACTTTGGGACATGGTTTAGCAATTCATGGCAGTGTTGGTAGAATGGTTTGACTAGATGATCTTAGAGGTCTTTTCCAACTTTAATGACGCCATGATTCTGTTGCTGTAAGTGCTGAGCTCACCGTCAGTCCCTGCCTGCAATGAGTAAGGTGAGGAGAGCAGAGACTAAGGATAAATGCATGAAGGGCTTCCTAAAATGTCATCCGGCCTGGACACTGAATGACTGATAACTGGTTTCCGAAGGGCAGTTTGGTTTTTTTTATTTTTTATTTTTGCTCAGTGGCATGTTCAAGTGAACTGATTCACCAAGATCGTTTTTTGTTCTTGTTTTACTTCTCAGAATGTGTGTAGGAAAGCCTCTTTTTTTAAATTGCTGGGCTACTTACCCAGTAAATTGGTCTGACATATCTTGTTCTTAAAAAAAAAAAATCCACACCGGCTGATATTTGTCAGCATATTGTTCTCTTGGGATTGTAAATTGGTTATTTAATTATTTGTTCTATTATCTTTCCATTTATCAAAGTTAGGCAGATTAGTTTTGAATTCCCTGGCTCCTCCTTCTTCCTCCCTACAAAGATGGTTCTCTTTCTGCCATTTTCCAGCCCTCTGGGACATCCTCTTTAAACCTTGAATTCTTGCAGATAATCACTAATAGCTCAGTCCGTTTTGATTAGTTCCTTAATTACGTTAGAGTGAGTTTCATCAGGCCTCGTGAACTTGAAAGCATTTATCTTATCTAAAAACTCTTTTGGCAATTCTTTTTCTATCTTGGCCTCTATATTTATCACCTGCTAAATCGATTTCAACAGTTAACTTTCTTAAAAAGACTTGAAAAACCTTCTCTGTTTTCGATGTTTTGCGATTTTACTCTTTTCTTGACTGCCATCATTTTGTGACCATTGTCACCCCCCCTTGCCTTATATTTTAAAACGTGCTTTCAATTCTTTTCCTACTCAGTGGCACCAGGACTAAAGGACGTTACCCTACAAGTGCCTTTCTTTCATGAAAACACAATTTTTTGCTACGTTATTCTAATAACACCATGAACTACATCCTGCCCTATTTGATTAACTACTTGTAACACTTTCTCATCACTGAGTATTCACTTGCCTTGAGATCTGCAGTAACCTCCACCTGGTTCACTCTCCACAGGTGCTGCCTCGTACACTGAGGTCAGGCTCAGCACTCTTGGTTTCATTCTGGGGTGCAGGAATCTGTAAATTAAACATTTTTATGGAGTGACATCATCTCCAGCATCTTGGCCCAGGTACCTTCCAGCATTAAACAGGGCATTGCTGATGCTTTAGTTCCCAAGCCCAGTAAAGGCTGCGAAGCGTTCTGGTGTCTGATGGTGCCCAATGGTCGTCTCACTGTATTTTTTTTGTCCTTTAAATGAGTAATTGCGTGCCTCTACTTCCCATAGACTTCTGTATAAAAATCTAATGCTCAGAAGTTTACACAGTCCTGGGCTCTAATGAACACGTGGACCCTCCGGTAGGCGCAAAGGCTTTCCCAAAAGACAACCAGGCCTCCCACAGCGGGGTCCGGGAGGGGCTTGCCGTGCTCCCACCATTTTTACAGGCTTACACTTGGGTCTGACAGCGCTGTTGTCCCTAAAAC
Source organism: Trogon surrucura (assembly GCA_020746105.1). Taxonomy (NCBI): domain Eukaryota; kingdom Metazoa; phylum Chordata; class Aves; order Trogoniformes; family Trogonidae; genus Trogon; species Trogon surrucura. Next base: position 99,783,155 of record CM036619.1, on the reverse strand, counting down.
ACTTCTTTCAGTGTGTGTGTGGCGCGTTGCTTGATTGATCTTTTGAAGCGACGGCCGGCACCTCCGCCTTGACCGGCTGAGGTTGTTCGTCCCCGTGCAAAACCCTCGGAGCCCTGGATGGCTTTATCGGAGAATTCTCCTGTTTTAACGAGTGCCATGGTTACGAGCACCGCGAGACTGATGATATTCACATGCAGGAAACAATGCAGGGAAAACAGGATTTGCACGGCTCCGGCTGCGCTGCCCCAAGAATTGCAGGAAGCGATTGTACTTTATGAAACCGTCTGTGCTCCGCTAGATTGTCTATAGCTTTTAAGGTCAAGCCATAGCACGCCGCGTTTGAAATGCCCTTTGTGACAACGAGGACTGTTTATGAACCGCGGTACAGGCTGTATTGTTTACCCCGGGCTTTGGTGAAAAGGTGCTATATTTCAGCCTGTTTTGCAGGATGGCACGGGGAATCTATCACGGGCCGTTCTGGCATGGGCTTGGGCTGGGTTCAAAGGGGGAAATGTCCATCATTGTCATCTGAAGTATCCCCCGGCATGTAGAAAGTCACGCAGCAAGCGTGGCCCTCCCGAAGCCAACAAAAGAGCCCGTGAGGGAAATTGGGAGGGTTTTCCAGCATCCCCGGGCGTTGCTTTGGGCATTTCCCACAGCGGTTGACCTGTCCCCTTTGGAGCAGGGAGAGGTGTGAGCCGTGCGATGGATGTGCTCAACCCCAAGAAGAGGATGCAGGGGAACCACAGCCCCTGCCTGGTAACTAGGAAAGTTCTGGGAAGCCAGCCACAAATTCAAGGAACCTTCTCTGCTAATTCTCTAAATGGCACAAGCAGGTCTGTGTGACAGGACAGCAAGGACACGTTTCTGCAAAGCACAGCTGGATTAGAAGTGCTCAGGCACTATTTCTCATTTAGCAATACCAGGGTTAATAAGCACAGCTCACAAGCCTCTGACAATCAACTCTTCAGTGCTCAAAAAAAGAAAGAAGTCCAAGGGAGTTTTGCAGCAGATCTCATGCTTTATATATTGCATTAAAGGCTGCAAACCAAAAACCTAGCTGCTAGCTCACTTTGGGCTAAGAAGGTTGATTTTGGGGAGTGGGTTGCTTGTGCAGCTTGCCAATCATCCAGGAAAGCCACGTTTAAAATAAATTAGTGCCGTGTGTGTCTGTGCAGTGAAGAGGACCCAACGGTGTGGTTGGTTACACTCCTGCTCTGAGGAGCGTGACGGGCGCAAGGCCTTTTGGTGCGGCCACAAACGATAACGCGAATGTGTCGGAAAAGTGGGTGCGGAGGTCGTGGTGGAGTCTGGAAGCTGAGAAGGGTCCTCCTTCAGACATGAGCCTTTTGTTAGCAATGCCACCGCGTGGCAGGTGGGTAAATAGGGGACAGCAGCCCAGGGGACTTGCTGGGAGCTGTGACCACCAGCAGCATGCTGTGCCTTAAATTCGGTTTAACTCGATTGATAGGGAGAGGTTTTTCTTGGAGGACCTTGCAATCGAGACATGCCCATGGGGAGGGAGGGAGCATCCCGCGGGTGTTGGGAGCAGGAGATGGAGAACACGGCTGAAATCTGCCAAAGGGTTGCTCAGTGCTGGTGCCTTGCTGGCAGGAGCTGGGCTGTGGGCATACAGACTCCAGCAGCACCCGCCGGGTGCTAAGTAAAAACCTTGGCATGCTCTTGCTCTCGTCTGTAGCCTCCTTCACCATCATCATGGTCAGGAGAAGGAATTTAACCCTTTCCCAAGATCCAGCTCGGCCCTGGAGTAGGTAAATTGCCTGAAATGTGTCCTAAACGAAGCAGTCTGCTCTTGGTCCTGTTCATTTTGCTGTTTCTGCATCACAGGGGAAGATCTCCTGGCCTTAGAACAAGGGAAATACTTTGCTTGGCTAGGCAAAACCTCCTCCCTGACCAGGACTAAACCATGGAGAGCCACCCAGGCAGCATTGTTTTCTAATAAATAAAACTCAAGAAGAGGAGTTAAGGGAAGAGGTAGTTAACGTTTGCAGCAGATGCTGAGGGATGAAACGCTTGCTTCTGATAGACATCTTTCCCGTCTCCTCCTGCCGTTCCTTTGAGCATGCTCGTGTGTTCATTTTATCTGCCTGTTGAATCCTGATGTGAATTAAAACTTTTGAGTCCGGAGCAGAAGCTTGGTTTGGGCAGAGTACTGGCACAGGAGGGTGGTTTGGCAAAGTCCTTTGGTGCAGGCAGGGATTCCTCAGCGGAGAAACATGTTGGGCTTCTGATGCCCCCTTTGCACGTCTCCTCCCATCCACTCTCCCCAAGTCTTTCTGTATTGGTCTTGATGTCCAGAAAAACTGCTCTGATCCATTCCCCTCTGTCTTTCTCTAAATTCTAGTACCTCATAGCACTGAAACTCTTCAGGAGCCTCACCAGCAGTACCTATATATTGAGAAAAAGGGGTAATCGAGCTGGACATGGGTGGGCTACGATAACCCCCACGTGCTGGGAGGTGAGAGTTTCTAAGGGAGCTAGGGACGGAGACCAAAAGGTTTGGGGACAGGTGTGAGGCGGCTCAGGTTAACAAAAATTAGAAAACAGGGTTTTTTCAAAGTGTGTCACTTAAAAAAATCCTTGGCATGCGTATATCTAGTATGAGCAAGCGTAAGGATCTGAGCTTATTTTTATTGTTTAGCAGCTAATTGTGGTTAAAACTTTAGATGATATTCGGACGCGGTGCCCCATACCCTCCAGGGCATGTAAAGCAGAACAAGAGGTGGACAGAGCAATTCTCAAACTTAACATTGACTTTTTGGGGTCCACTTGTATGTCTAGGATTAGTCATGAGCGAGCTTTGCCGGACGAAGGACAAATGTTCAGCTCTTTGCTGGTAGAGCCCTATTTCTGTGAACTCATAAGTCATCCTTCATCAGGTGTTGAAGAGTTCTGCCGCCCCTGGTGTTATTCATTACAGCAGCTCTCAGGTGGTTATTCACAGTTTATCAGGTAGGATCAGTTGTTCCGTTTCCTCTTGGTTCTCTTCCTGGAAAATTGTGCCCAGGAAGATGATGATTGCATTCCTAGAGCAAATACACGAAACTTCTGAGGTTGAGAAATATTTCTCTGTGTGCTGTACGTGTGAGTAATGAGAATTACGTCCAGAGAGCACCTGAGCAGTTGTTTTTATTTGAGACTTGGGTCTCAGATTTTCTCTCTCTTTTCTTTTTTTTTTTTTTTCTTTGTTTCATTTGATCATGTTTGTGTATCTTTTAGGATACACAGGGAACACACATGCTAAAACATGACACACTTCCCTGCTAAGGGCAGAGTTCCCCCCCTCCTTTTTTTTTTTTTTCTTTTAACCAAACAAGAAGCATGTTCTCTGGCTTGGACTTTGAATATAAAATACAGAGGAGAAAACCCCAAAGCCATGGTCAAAATAATTTACACTACTCATACAGGGGTGGCTTCTTGAATGACTGGAATCTATCAGGGAGATGACTGCTGGGTCAGACCAGGAGAGCCAATTTAAAAGCACTTCTATGCAATCCAATAAACTGGGAATTTGCAGCTTAAGGGGGGATACAGCAGAGGACATTAAAAGACTGGGAATGAGAGAAGAATGACAAAGCTCAAAGGACCAGAATACACTTCTTTGAGAAGTACGTGGAAGAAATGGGACTTCCTAATTTAGGGCTACATTAAACCTCTTTGTAGGGAGAAACACTGTCATCAGGCAGGAGACAGCAGTGACAAAGCTGACAGGGAAAGGAGCAAAGGAGCAACTGGGTGTGGGATGGAGCCTGCACGGAGAGCAGGTTGTCAGGGGAGCTCCTCTAGCCTTGCTCCAAGCACCCAGGGAAAAGGAGTGGAAAGGGACTGGAGCCAGTAAATATTACTCACAAGATAAAAAGAAAAACATTTTGCCAAATGCACCATAAACTTCTGTCCCAGAGTTGTGCAGGCAGGGTTTAAAGAAGTGACTCACTCCTGTACAGGTGTTTGCAAGCTCTGTGACCCGCCGAGGTGCAGCCAGTACTTTTATAATAAATCCAAAGTCCCAAGCCCAGGGGCAGCGGACACAGACTAGGAGCATACAGTTAGCATCGTGATTGCCTACCTGATTGTCTATTCACACACAGCTCTGAGCTTTTGCTCTCTTCCTCCCCTTGTCCAAGGTGAGAAAATTGCAGGACCGCCCTTCCACCACCCTTCCCCACCACCATCCCAGGTGCTCGAAGCTGTAGCTGACCAGTAGGTCTTGCAAGACGATCCTGTAGTTCCCACCAACCACCAGAGCACGGCTCTCTGGAGAGCACAAAAATAAAGTAAAAGAAAAAAAACAACAAAACCACCAAATAAGCCCAGAGCACCCTGACATAAATTACACAGGATGCTTTTGACCAGTTTGGCTCCCTGCTTGTAACAACAGCTTTTAAGAACTCTGCTCTAGGGGCCATCAAGGCTGATTCCAAGGTCAGCAGATCATAGCCCTTTATCAAATGATAAATATTTGCCTTCATAACCTCAGCACAGCTTGTGTGACCGGGGCAGGAAGCTAACTTCCACCAAAAGATTTCTGCGTGTGTTTATAACGAGTAGGGGACTCTGGTACCCAGTCTGTCCTGAGACACCTAACAACATGGCTCAGTTTTCCAGCGTGGTGCATTTAAGTGCTTATGAGTCACCAAACCCAAGAATTTCACTCCAGACTATGGTATTCTCAAAACTCAGGTTTTCTTTTCTTGAGGTATTTGGAATAATTCTTACAATTTTGCTTTTAAAATGCAAAATCTTAAGAGTACTAGTACATTTACAGTTTCAGCCTCTCGCCAAATATTTCTTTTCCGTTGCTTCTGAAATTTTATTGTCATTTCTCATTGTTAATTGTTTGATTTCAGCCAACACATCAAACCTCTAGGGTGTTATGCAAACTCGTTCTTACCAACCCCGGCATTTCCAAAAATCTTCAGTGGCATTGCCCTTATTTTCAATGATATAAAGAACTTGTGACTCTTTTTTTATTTACATGCTGGCTTTCCTGCCTCTTGGATGCATTCAGGTGGTGCTTTCAAGCTTTTCCCTAGCGCTGTGCAGGCATCCTTTCTCTAGAGGGAAACTAAACAGGACACAGTCTCAAAAGCCCAGAATCTGGGGTTTTAATTAGGCCATGAACTATTTCCCAACCCATGGTGAAAGCTGGCAACATGGCGGACAGCTCAGAAAAGATCAGACCAAGGTATAACTGAAAGAGCAGGCTGCAGAGCCGAGAGATATTTGCATTTAGACTGCTCTGCAAAGCGCTCGGGTCCTCGGCACAAGGCTTAAAATAAATAAATAACCGAAAGAAGAGTATGTTTCAAACCCAGCAGGAGTGAAAGTGCTTTTCTGTGCCTTTCATGTGAGAAGTTTGCACAGCAGCCAAAAGAAAAAAAAAGCCTCAAGAAAAACAACAACAACAAAAGTCAAGCAAATAAATGGCTGCTAGACCAGGCATTTACCTAAGACTCCTGCAGCACGAGAGACGCTCGTGCAGAGTTTTTTCATGCATTTTCAGTCAAAGTGCATGGACAGCTTTAAATAAACGTGAAAGGCTGAAATCCTCTACCACCGCTATATGTCCCGCTGGCTTAACGAGAAAATCCCTAAAGTATGTTTGTTGACAGACTAGTGACAATTGCAGAGTTCATACTGTTATTTACCACCACTGCCCCCCTCTCCTGTTTCTTTTCTTCCTCCTTTTTTCCCCCTTTGATGGTCTCAGAAGCTTTGCCCCTATGTATTTTATTTGCTCATTGATCCAGCTCAACTCTGGTTTAATCCAGAACAGGAAGAGTAAACGAGGCCTGGGTTTCTTTTATTTATTTATTTTATTTTATTTTATTTTATTTTATTTTATTTTATTTTATTTTATTTTATTTTATTTCATTTTGTTCTTGTGATGATGACTCCTTTTTGCAGGTACTGTTTGTTTGGGGATTAGGGAGGCCTGGGGAAAAGGGGCGCTTGAAGCACGTCTCCCGGGATGCCTTATTAAAGGATGGCCGTTTCTTATCACCTCTCATCACACAGCCGTGGCCTCTTAATTCCTGTTGTTTCTCAATATGCATTCTTTAAGCATTTCCACGTTGACAGTGATATAATTTGTGGCATGCCCTCCCCTTTCCCTTTCTGTTTTTATCTTATCTGATTTGTTGCACGATTTTATTATTTTTTTGCTGTTGTTGTTTTGGGGTTTTTCTCCGAGCTTGCAGGGAGCTATTTTTAAGTTTCGGCAAGTTTTAAAATGGAAGAGAAATAAAGGCAAGGTCTGGGTGGCAGAATAAGCAGAAGATTTTGGGAATGCTGGCAGGTGAGAACAGAGTGGACCCTGGCCTTGCTTTTCCAGAGGGATGACTTGATCTTAAATGGCTGCTTTTAAGACCAAATGTGGTGCAGGTGGTTCTGCAAAGAGTTCTGAAAACTGGTGGTGAAGAGGTCCGGGAGCTTTCCTCCCCCTGGTACTCTGGTAGTTGTTCGTCCTTGGAGCTGGGTTCACACGCACCCCCTCAAGTTCCCCACCAGGGACCCTTGGGAGGACTCTGCAACATCCCCGGAAAGTTATTGGACTTGGAATTTTCCTTTTTTCAGTTAGCTGACCGTGGGTTTAGGAAGGAGAAAAAGTCTTGCCTCACCTCTTCTTGCAGCCCCTTTTCTCCTCCACCCCGTTACACGGTGCTCAGCGCAGCGGCACGATCACTGCGAGTAAGAAAATTCGAGAACGGGCATCACTGGGAATATAACAGTTCGCTGACAAATTACTCTCGGTGACTATAAAAAAAAAAGGAAAAAAAATTCCTCTTCCCCTAAAATTACCCGATATTCCTGCCAGCCAGCTCGTACACTGGGTCTAAACCAAATAATAACCTGTAATAGAGCCAGTAAAGCTGCTAAAGAAAGCACCCACCAAACATTTCAGACAAAATAAGGAAGAGTTTTCAATGGCCAAGACATTACAGCACCATCTGAAACTCCCTGACGTGTCTGTCCTTAGAAGGTCAGAGCTGAGAATTGTCGGTACAGTGGAAGCAAACGGGGATGCAGAGACAGGCAGTGACGTGGCGTTTCTGCGTTGTGTGCCCGCAGCGTGCCCATCTGCCTTGGCTTCGCTGCTGTTTCCCTTCTTCCCAGGCATCTCCACTCAGGTCTTCCCCTCACTGCTGTGGCAGGAGCAGAGCAATTGCCCTCTTCGAGGTCTGGGCTGGCTTCTCGCATTGGCGTACGGAGGCTTGACTTTCCCTCTTGTCTTTTAGGGAGATGTTTTTCCTCCCTTTCTGAAGTTTACTGGCCAAATTCTTTCTTTTTCACATCCCAGTGTGACTCGACCATCGCTGTGGTAGGACTGTCACAAACAGAAGGTCCTGATAACCCGTGGGCCAGTCTCCGTGTGTGTGTGTTGGTGCTCAGGTTGGTTTTGGTAAAAGCCTTTTAAGGGTGAAAAGGCAGCCTTAAGGATCAGGCTGATGATCACCCTTACCCTGGGCCTTTGGCCTGGCCTTGGCACACTCTGCTTGGATCACTTGTTAGAGCTAAAACACAACGTGCCTCTGCCTCAGTTGAGATTTATTTCATTTTTGTGGGAATTTTTCCAGCCGAAAACTGCCGTACCTCAGAGTCAAGGGATTAGGGCCTTCTCTCTGATTTTCTTGACTATTACTCCAAACAGATTTCTAAGCCTGGGGTTTCACAGAATTACACAGTTACCCTGGGGGTTGGATTAGAGGAGGTTAACATGAGTGTTGTGAGAAGCTGGACCCAAGGAGTCCCCCAGGAGTTGTTCCTGCACCTTTCTGCCTTGGTACGGATGCTCTGGAGACAATTCTCCCAGGCTTACTCAACACGCACAGACTTAGGCATGAGGATGCTCATCTAGAGACCAACCGCTGGTACTCGTGCAATGACAGCTAACTTCATAAGCATCTGGCTTGTTTGGGGTTCGTGGGTTTCTTGTTTGTGTTTGTTTTGTTTTGTTTTGGCTTTTTAAATGCTTGGGTTTCCATTGGGGAAATCTGATTTTTCACTCACATCCGCCTACATCTGATGGCACAGGTCTCCGAGCAGGTCTCACCTTGCCAAGACTTGCAGAACAAGCACTGTCCTGTCTCATATGTGTCGAAAGGCTCTTTTCAGGGGTCCCTTCAGTTGTTTAGGTTTTTTTCCCACACTTTTTGTATTTTTCCTCCTGTTTTCCAGTTCTTTTACCGTCAAAGACCTGTGGGCAGACTGATTCCTCTCTCCCCAAAGTAGCTTTTACACACACACACAAAAAGAAGACATGGCAGTGTAAAAGGTACTCAAATATTCCACCCCAAAACACGGGTTCAAGTTCTGCTCCTGCACGATGCTGATTTTCTGCACATGCCAACCAGTGCTTTAACCACCGGGTTCTTGGGTCCCTCACAGGCACCAGCCTCTTCAGTCGGGTCACCCAAGGATCAGCTTTTCTGTGACTGTTTTAGCTGAAATCCAGGCGAAAGATCGCTGCTACCAAGCCCGCTTAGAAAGAGATGCTTTACATCCTTGAGGGAGCAAAGCTGAGGCTGCATAGGTTTGGATGATTGTTGGCATCTTACTGGCTTCAGGAGAGCCCACTCTCAGGCACTCCATTTTGTATTTTAGGGTAGAGCTGACTTATTTTAGGGCTCAAAGTGCCAGGAGGCTGGACCAGCAGCGAGTCCCAAAAGAACTGGGTCAGGCTGCTTTGGGGCATGGCAGAGCTTGCTGCCGCGTGCTGAGAAGTGGCTTTAATTTTTTTTATCTAGACATTAAGGGAGGAAAATTTCCTAAGTTTGAGAAAGCCTCACCTGCAGTATCCTTCCAGATTCAGACTGGGGATCTGAGCTGCTTCCATTCACTTCCAAAGTGCCTTGAAGAACAGCAGTATTCCGTTAACTAATCCCTCACTACTGACTACGCTTCCGCTGATGCATCAAACTGAATATACTTAATTGTAATTAGACAATTTTATCCTTTTTAAAAAATTGTGCTTGTTTGTTTTATACACTTCCAGTTTGCTTTTGTCAGCGGAGAGTGCAGCTGGAAGCTAGGAAATCTTCCAGCTTTCTTGTTGAGCCCAAAACTGGAAAACCTAATCTTTGACCTGAACTTTTTTTTTCTCTTCTTTTCTTATATACCAATTCCTAGCTGCGAACAGGGGCATATCTTTCCCCCACGAAGAAGTTCTTATTTCGTTGGTCCCAGCAGCTCCGCGCTCAGCCGAGGTGTTGGTGCCCTCTAGTGAGAAAATACAACGTGAAGAACAGAGTGTGAGTTTCACCACACGGCTGCTGCTGTATCTTCCGGGGCTTGTGCTCTGGTTTTGCGTTTTTATCACGTTTTAGATGTTAAGAAACAGAAGCCTGCACCTCTGCAACCTGAGAGCTAAGGATACATAGCCTTGCATCACCTCTAAGCAAGCCGATTATTTGTTTTTCTCATGCTTGCATTATTTTCAGAGTGTTGACTTGTATTTGTAGTGTCACCCCATGCCCTACACTCACCTATTGCCCCCCCAGACACTCTTTCCCTGCCTCCCCTCACTGTGTGTGCAAATTTAGACATCGTGCCCCTCCTTTCTCTTCCAGCAGTGTTGCCCTTTCCCAGCCAGTCCTCTCTTCTTGTCCGCCAAGACTTTTAAGCACATTGAGGTCTGGATATGTTTTCAAATATATGTCAAGTCACGGTGCAGCATTTTTCCATTCACTTGTTAGAAGGATGTTGCCTCTACAGATGGTCAGCAGATCACAATTTTAAGCCTCTCTATGAGAAACCTGGCTGCTAAGAACTAGACGTCTGCTTCATTTTCCTGCAGGCCTGTGCTGATCCCTGCAGGTTCTTCCTGGAGAAATTAAATTTACGCTCATTCAAACCAATGGCACGCACAGCACAGCGTGCCTTTAAGCAGGAAAAAGTTAACTGATTTTTTCTCTAGTTGAGGTTATGGTGGGCCGGGGTCTGGCCCTCCTGCAGGGGAGAGCCTGAAACGTGCCCAAGGGCTTTACTGCCAAACACAAGCAGAGAACCGCTGATGGCAACAGCTTAAGAGAAGCTCAATCAGTCTCAATTTCATGCCACTGTACAGTTTATTCTTGGACACCCTGAAAAGATTCCTGGTATGACGAGAGTAACAATGTTAATGCAAATCTTCTTTCTGAATGTGTGACCTGTTTGTCAAGGAAATGGGGCTAATACACAGTTACAGCTCTTCCAGACAATCTCCGTACTCTAATTACCGCAATCGCAGGTGGATGTTCTGCTACAGTACGTAGTGCTGAGCTTGGCCGAGGGTCACATTTCCTCGCTCGCAGACATCGTTCAGGTTTGACAGGGATTGCAGCAAACCTACATCAAGCAGAGAGGGCTCACTGCTCGAGTGCCACCCGTGGAACACATCTGACAGAGTAAAGGCACATAAACGCACCTCACCTGCCTGTTTCCTAGGACACGTTCAGGTTAAAAACTGCCTTCTCTGAACGTGGCTCTCCCCAGCAAAGCCAGTCCCGATCCTCCCTGCCAAAACATGGGAGAAAGCGAGTGGAGTCTGCAAGGGGAAGGAGAGAAGTTTGGCAGCTCCTGGGAAAATTTCAAACCCGGGCACCAGGGCAAAATCTCCAGGTTCAAGAACACAACATCGCCTTTCATCCAGGAGCTGCAGCGTTTTTCAGAAGGCTCTCTACCTACCCAGGTTCTTTCGCAGGGAAAACGTAGGATTTCAGTTTCCTGCTCGTGTGAGGAGAACCGCAGTCTGCTCAGATGACTCAGTTCCATTCAGTTCGAGGCTTGCCTGTTTATGAGAAGCAAAGAAAGCATTTTAGCTATTTGAGAAAAGCAAGCCTATAAATAGCAGTACAATTCTGCTCCAGATGGGCAGAAACTCCAGCCTTTCATCCGAACGTTTCATGCTTTGGGGCACTTGAAATCCAAGTGTGACGTTTGTATCATTAAAATGTTTAGAGTCCACCTACACAAGATTGTAAAACATGTAATTTTCAGCAGACGTTTCTCAAGTCACATCTTCTCTTTCCCTGTTCCCCTGCCTCTCCCTCTTTCTTCCCCCTTCTGCTGTTGAATCTTAAAGATTTTCACAGAAACTTCTTTTTATAGACTCTTTTTTATTAGAGCACTACCCGTGCTAAGCGCTTCTATGAAATTCTCTATTAGACTGTAACCACCTACAGACCCTGTGGTATCCTGTTAGATTTTCAAAGTTGATTTTATACAAGTTTCTCCGCGAGCACATTTTAAATGTCAGATTATAACTTCAAGCCTGTGACAGTGTATATATAGTAACTTCATCCCCTTCCTTCCAGCTTTTGGAGGAAACTTTTTCTTCCCTTTCGCGCACACAACCTCCACAAGTTGTTGGATGTTTCCCATCACAGTTCACAGAGGAATCTGGTCTTTTGAGAGATGCAAACCATTAAAAAAAAGAATCAGCAATAAAAGGTGATTTTAGAAAGTTACTATTATGTAAAGCAAGACAAACTATTATGTAAGGGAAAGAGGGCTACGGAAATGAGCGCAAAGCGTTCTGCAACTTAACTCTTCGAAGGCCTGACAGATGATCACATCCTTGAGAACTTGTCATTTTCTCTAATAGTATCTGGTTGTTTCAAATTGTTGTCTGCCTGGAAACCTTCCTGCACTTGTTTCTCTGGGCCGTGGCGAGATGCAGCGATGCTGCGCTGCAGCGGTGACTCGTGTCACGGCTGGAAGGTGTCAGGGCTCTGCAGTGGTGAGGTCACACAAGATTATACACTCCTATATTTTTAAACACCAAGCTGGACCGATACCTGCCTCTGCTTCTCGCTGTCCACACAGTCCTGTCCAGTTCCTGTGAGCACAGTGACTCACAGAGACACTTTTACAACCTGGAAGCAGCGTTTAAGGCTCTTCCATCAGCGAGTCCTCCAGCTGCTCCATCCGCCCCTGCAGCTGGATCTCCCGTTGAATAAAAAACAGCAGAAACACAATTCTTGGAGGACTCCTGTGATAGAGCCTTCCTATCTCCATGGCAGTAAGTCAAAGCACTGAGCTGCAGTTGCCTGCCTTATTCATTGAAAGAAAACTCCCAGTTTTGCGTTCCTAAAAAGACTCAGGATAGAAAGTCCTTCAGAACGTGAACCACTGGAGGTTTAACCGGTTGGATCCTCTCTTGAATAAATCCTTCCCTAGCATATTAACAGAAACCTTAATAATTTAACATGCAATGCTATTGATGTGACCGCGGAAGCATTCTTGTTACTACATGCAAAACACTGAGTTTATGCTGCCCTCTTCTGTAGTATGTTGAAAATGAAAACAGAATTAAGGCCAGGAGCTGTTCTAAGAAATGAAATACTATGTACTGCCGAGGATCCCTCTGCCAAATTCTCCCTCCTGGTCAGCTTTTCCATCCGGTTGCTATTTCTCCCCAGCCAGAATGTAACACTTCATGCTCCCTTTTTCCCTTTAAGTTGGCCTCTGCTAATAGCTCTTCTGCAGAGTAGGTGTCACTTCTCAAAATACCCCTGTTACGTAAAGCCTGATTGATATGAGCTAAGGTGGGCAGAAAAAAAAGTTATCAAAACCTGACTGTTCGAAAGAGAAGAATGTATTTCTGTTTGAAGCAGTGGGAGGGCATAATTACCTGTGCTGAGGAGGGGAAAGATTTGAGCTCGTGTTGCTGATGGGAAGGTCTATGAGGAGCCACCCTCCTCCTTCTTGTGCTCTGCTGAGGCATCCACTGTATGGGGGTTTCTAAAATCCCCTTATAGCCATAACGTAGTGGCTGACCCTCACATGGAGAGGGAAATGAGCTGAACATCTCCCAGCTCAGAAGCTGGGGTGAAAACAAAAAAAAAAAGCTGCAGCAAAGCCTCAATACCTAGAATTTGTGTTCAAGGCAGGCTTCTTGCTTCTTGTCAAGGGACCAGAGAGGAGCTGGAAAGCTGTGTTTTAAATAAAAACAGAGTTCCAGCTCCTTTCTTTCAGGGGATTTCGTTTGGGTCTAGCACCAAATTCTAAAGGTAGCTCCCTTTAAAACCCTGAGCCAGGTACTTGCAGTGCTTCCCTCCTCCGAAACCCTGGGAATCCTGTTTTCGGCAGTGTCTCCACCAAGCTGCCAGCCCTTCAGCAGGGGCACGCAGCTTGGTTTGGCCACAGAGGGCTCTGGTTTAGACCTGCGATTAGGTCTTTCCACTTAAGTTCATTAAATTCAGTCTATCAAGAAGCTGTTTTGCTCCCTTGGTAAATTGTAACAGAGGGCACAACGGACTTGCACGTACACAGCATCTTGCAGCCCTGAGAAATAACGGAACTGGTCTTCAGATAAAAATCCAATAAAAGAGACTCCTTGCTGAACAAGTTATTTTAAGACACGTTTTCACTTCTTAATGATCCTTCAGTTACCAGCTTTCTGACCAAAAATGAGAACCTCCAAAGCAAATCAATTTGCCGTGGCGTTACTTTTTTATAATTCTGCTTTATAACCAATGTTCTCACGCAGAAATAGCAGCACAGATGTCATCACTGTTAACTTATACATGTGTATAAGTCTTTTAAAGCAATTTCTCAAAGCATTCAGTTGGAGTAAGAGTAGCTTCAAACATTTCTTTAGCCTCTGGTACTCCAGTGGCTTTACTACTGCTAATATTTGTTCCAGTGTTTCATTTCTGAGATGAAAAGATGTATAGCAATTGGGCAGCAAACTTTTCTTCTTGAGCATTAGCACATCTTCTGTTTCTCTCTTCTCCTGCAGCAAAGATCTTCCAGAAGTGCGAAGGAAAATTGGTGAATTCCCTTAATGCTCTGCAACACATATTCTTTGGGCCTGCTTAGCTCTGCTTTTTAAGAATTCTCTCTCTTTTTTTTTCTTTTTCTTTTTTTTTTTTTTAAATCTCTATTAACAACCTGTTTTTTTTCACAGGGATTCCCTTGCTAATTGCTCATACTCTGTCATGATATTTTGCAAGTTAAATTCGGGTTTCTCGTGCTGTCATTCTGATCACGCTTCCTCGAGAATGTAAATTCTCTTTTGTTCTACCTGGAAGCCAACACAAATTGATTTTAAAAACTAGAAGCGAGTCTAAGGAGCAAAACTCAGATCCAGGTACAAACTTTGTCAAAGTCCAGGTCCAGTTAGGGGTGGTGGAGGCCAAGCAAAAGCATAAACAGGTTTTCACCGCTCTTGACCAAAGCGCAGCATTTTCCTCCACCAGGAGCCGAGGCTCCCCAAGAGCTCCCGCTCTGTTTGCAGTGAAAAAGGGCTTTCACAATAGAAAGGCTCAATAGAAGCAGTTGCTACGTGGGAGGATGTTGAAAACAGCGCTTGGCATCACACTTTCTTTCTTCTGTCTCCTCTGTTGTTTGAACCCCAAGAGTTGCAGGAACGCGGCGGTTCCTATAGCAAAGTCTATTACCAGCTCCTCTTTCTCCTCTTTCTCTGCTCCAGTCATTAGTGTTTGAAGAATAACTTGAAGTAATCATTCCCATGATGGAAGGGTTGTATTTCCCAGCTTTTTACGCCATTGCAAGTGTACGCCCACGTCTTGTAGGTATAAAACTTGCAGCAGCCTCTGTCACGTCCAGCGTTGAGGATGGCACCCCCATTTAGAATCACAGAATTGTATCAGCTGGAAGAGACCTAGAAGATCATTGAGTCCAGCCTGTGTCCCAGCCCTATCAACCTACTAAATTATTTCCCCCAACACAACATCCACTCGTCTCTTAAACACCTCCGACTCGACCGCCTCCCTGGGCAGCCTGTTCCAGGGCCTGACAACCCTCTCAGTATAGAAATATAGGTGACCGGCCACCAGCTGGATTTGACTCCATTGACCACGACTCTTTGGACTCAGCCATCCAACCAGTTTTTCACCCAGCGAAGCGTGTGCCCATCCAAGCAAAGAGCAATTAATTTCTCTAGGAGAATGCTGTGCACAACAGTGTTGAATGCCTTACTAAAGTCAAGGCAGACAACAACCACAGCCTTTTCTTTCTAGAAGAGCCAGGGGCCACAACCCCTCTGCCGTGCCACAGTCAAATTTTGGCTGACCCAAAAACCTCAGAAGTCCTCACGCGCAGTTTAGGGCAAAGCCACAGGCATTGCTCTTGGAGGCTTCCCAGGCTGGGACATGCTCCTGTTGTCTTTCACCATCGTGAGAACAGAATCAGAGACCTCGTTACGACCAACCCCTCTTGCTGAAAGGTTCGTCAAAAACCTGGCAGTGGTCAAATCCCGTTACAGAGGCAGCAAATGAAAGCAAGGCTGCGAAGCTGGGAGTCAGGCAGTATCTCTCCCCTCTGCCAGCAGGAGACCTGGGAACTTATTTGTGATAACATGGTGCAGAGAATCACATGTTCTCGTGCCCTTGCAAGGGAAACGATTGCTCGTGGATCTCGTGCTTCGCGGCGTCTCTTTCCCTGCTGTTTCCCAAGAGTGTAGGTAGAGCAGCGAGTCTATGCAAACCTTTTGTCCTTTGGTAAATGGAAAGAGAACGGCTCCTGCCTGCTCACAAAGACGAGAGCCAGAAAGTTATGAGAAAAGTACTATTAACCACTGACTTTTGAAACCCTGAAGAAAGACATTCGATAATGAAAGCCACAGTAATCGAGACAGTAATGCAAAGAGGCTGAAAGCAGGATTTTTCCAAGCTCGGAAGCTTCCCTGGGTAGGGGTGATGCTCTCTGCATGCGTTTGCTGAGGTGAGAAGGACTTTGAAACGTGTTCTGGGACTGTGCGCTGCTCTTTGTTATAACTACCAGCGCTACAGCAGCGCCTAGCAACTCTAGTGAGGTATCTGGGCCTTACTGCAGAAGCCATAGTGTGAAGAAGCAATGAAAAAAAAAAAAAAGAAAAAAGAAACTTGCTGTCTGAGGCATTTCAGGCAGAAAAGAGTATGGAATGAGCACCCAGACTGGCACTGTGTCAGCAGGTTTTAAAATACGAGTCCTGTGAGAAAGAAAATATGTGAAAACCAAAGGTTGCCTTCCACCTATCTAACCAATAAAGGCAGTCAGGAGGAGATCCAAAGAAAATGAAAAGAAATGCGAGGAAAAACTAGACCAGCAGCAAGGGAAAAGTCTGCAGCTATTTTAAGAAGCCTCGAAGACACCTTTCAGAAGAGACAAGGCCAGTTTTACTGGGGGGGGGGGCAACGGCAATATCGAGCTCTCAAAATACTGCTTCCACCTCCATTCCTCATGTTCACACATTTCTAGCAATCTGGCTGTGGTGTTTCCATACCGCTCTCCTTCTACTTAATATCTAATTGTCACTGTACCATTGATCTCCTGCCCAGCTGTGAGTGGTTTCTGAGCGCAGCAGACAAATCACCCAGGCACTTCTTTGCACTCTCTGCTTACCAGTTTGGCTTCATGTGTGTGTGATATTTCCTAATTTTATTTTTTTCCCTCCCCCTAGTGCTCTCACCAGTCCACCATCACTCTCCTCTGTGTCTTATTTTTCATGTCTTATCAAAGAGAAGCTTCTGCAGTGAGGTGAAGCCATGCCTTTTTTTTTTTTTATTTTCCTGTGGCTTTGCTGTTCCCCAGCGAGGGCCAATATTTCTGAGGATCGATACTTTTTATTTTCAGTGGCCGTATTTTCAGCCTTGTTGCTTTTCAGTGTAGTTCCTTCACTGCTCAGTGCTTTGCTGAGGTCTTTGTCACAAGACTAATGCCCTGATTAATCAATAAGTAATAAGGCTGAGCTAATTCCAGAAGTAAAGGGGAATTCCCAAGGGAAATACTCTGCAAGCTTCTTTTAAAATGTCTGTAAGGTCCCCAGCCTCGTAACAGTTCACAGGGCTAATTAAAGGTCTTTACAGAGAGCAAGTGTTAGAGGACTGTATTTTTGTTCTTCATCTTGACTGAGAGTACCAGACCTTGCTTGGTTCACAGCCCAGCATGAAAATCCATTCCTTGCAGACAAGGCTATAAGGTGGAGGAGGTCAGTTCCAGTGACCAAACACCTGATTTGCACAAGTCAACCCCGGGAAAAGGTTAGGGTTCAGTGGAGCGGTGCTACGACCCTTCAGACAAGACGTGGTAGAGAGAGAGGAGACCTAGCTGGGATCTGAAAAGCACAATTATTCTTGGACCCTGCTTCTCATACCAGAGGAGACTGAACCCCTAAATGTCTGCCCTGCAAGGCTCATGGTTTTGTAGCCCTACCCAAGTTGCCTGCCTCCCAGGCTGCTGGTCCATGGGCCAGCTCTAGCCCATTTCCCTTGGCAGGCTTATTGAATCTTAACGCACAGGTCCCACTGTTTAATACAGGTATCACTGTCTTGATCTATTGCCTTGATCTACCCCGCTTCTAGGATGCAGCTCCTAGAAGGGGGGACAGCCCGAGGCCATAGGCAGCGCTTTCAGTTCTCGTGGTTCGTTGGCTTCTCTGCTTCTAGTCCCTGGCAGGGCAGAACCTACGACTATGAAAAGCTGTACAGTTGTGAAGGAGTCCAACATCGCCACTAAAGTGGTCAGCCACCGCGCCTGAGGCTGAAGATCTCGGACCAAGCAAGCAACGCTGCCGTTCTCTAGCGCTATACGGAGGTACCCTGAGCTATTCCACCGTGCCCCACGATGGAAAAGTACACGTGCTCAGCTGACATCCACAAGCCTGCTGCCTCCGTGTGCAGTGCGTTCCCCATGGTTCAGTTCTGTACTAAACCTCTTTTTTCAAAAAGTTCATTATGTGGGAGAGGATAAAGCAGGGACGGCACAACCTTATTCAATGGCATAAATGGGTTTCTCCGGCAACCATCGTGAAGCTGCATTACATAGTAACTAAGTGTAGAAGCAGCTATATTTAGGTTCTGGGTCTGCTATTGCCCTGTCTTTTCCACTGCAGAAAGCTAACGTGTGTCTGTGCATCTGCTTTAAAGGGCCGAGGGGTGTGTGGAATCCAACACTGCTGGCAAAGTCGGGCTGTGTCTTTGAAATCCGAAAAGGTCTGCCTGACTAATTTCTGTCTCCTTGCTTTTTTATGTTCAGCTTTTAGAGCATTTCCAATTCTTCCCAAGTGCCTTAGCCTGCTGCAGGTTTCCCAGCCAGTTTCACTCAAGTGTGACCGCGCTGGGCAACAGATGCTGCCTGTGGTGCTCCCTTGGATCCTAAATCCCAGGTGACTTGGGACTAGTCCTATCACAAAGAGCCCAAGCACCCAAAGGCAGGCTCCTGATGCCCATTTAAATGACCTTAACTGTCTCTGAAGTTCTCAGCCTGGCTTGTTCAGCATTTGGCAACCCTTCGGCCAATGAGAAAAGCCAGATGTGTTCTTACCGAACACTGAGCACCACCGCAAGTGCTTGATGCGTGGAGATGATCTCGATAGCTGGGACTCCGTGACCCAGAAGGAACAGGTAACCACTGTTATTCAAAATGTCTGTGGAATCCAGGAGTGTGAATAGTTGTTGGAGAGTGGTAAGTATCACCTCTTGGTGTCCAGCCTCCAGTAAAATGTCTCAGTTTGAGCACCCGAAATAGTGCCGTCTAAAATCACGAGTCCCTTTTCTGAAAGCATTGGTTCTATATATAGCACAAAGGCATCAGCAAGAGTAGCACCCAAGGGAGTTAAAAATAATTCAGAAGAAATGAGCTATGAGGAACCTTTCTTGTTGGTTTTGTAATTTTTATAACTTTCCTTATTCTCATTTGATTTCTGTGGTCATCCTTGCTCCCAGCTTACCACTGAGAGATAACTACAGCAGTTACCCTTTGAAAAGGAACAGCTAAACTCATTGCTACATAGCAAATGAGAGGAAAAAGATTGTATGTTTCCAAGAATTAAGAAATAATGTATGTACACTGTAGGGAATTATCTACAAATGCTTACTGAAGACAATAACAATGCAGTTTATACATATTTGGCAGGTACATCTCAAATATAGTC
The DNA here is from genome assembly GCA_020746105.1 of Trogon surrucura. Classification (NCBI taxonomy): domain Eukaryota; kingdom Metazoa; phylum Chordata; class Aves; order Trogoniformes; family Trogonidae; genus Trogon; species Trogon surrucura. The sequence continues at coordinate 99,764,275 of CM036619.1, read as the reverse complement.
ATAGCTTGACATCCAGAGATTAGCTCACGGCCTCATTATCTTTTGAATGAACTTAATGTTTTTAAAATTATTAGATCAAGCCTTAATCGGACATAGATACTGGGTAAGTTTCCTTCAAACAGCCAGCCTATGGGAGGTGCTCGCCATCTCCCAATATTCTTGATTTTTCCACCGATTATTTGCAGACCTCTGGGCAAACCGGCAGCAGTTTCACAAAACGGGATTTTGACATAAGTTGCCACCACAATTTATGTATTTACCTATTGCTCAAGCCAATTGTTCACAACTTGAACGGTTTATTTTAAGTCCCAAATTATTCCATACTTTCTTCTGGAAATGGAATTTGCCAATGGATTAGTGAGGGGTGGACTGAATGTGGGGATAAGAAGCTGGGTGGAAAATCATCTGAACTGTTCAGTGTAACTAAGTGTATACCTTAGTCTTTACTACAGGACTGGATGAGGGGAATACGTGAGCTCTCTGAGAGTTTTCAGATGCTGTCAGGACAGGGAAGCAGTCGATACGCTGGAGAGCAGGCTGGAGAAATGGACCAAGATGAACGTCATGAAGTTCAAACCAGTGAAACACCAGTGGTTCCTTTAGGACGGCGTTAACCAAATTGGAACTTCCTACCCCCAACAAATGCATGCAGGAAACCAAGGTTTTTCTCGGCTGGAAGTTCAAAATCAAACTGAAAAATCCAGGCAGTTAGATGTCTTCCAGTTCAGGACCAGGCTGCACTACAAGCCTTTAGGGATCTGATGCTGGGGATTGCTGTTACTACCGCCTGCGGCAGTGGGGGTTTGTAGCTCAACAACATAACAAGCAGATGAAATGTGTGGACGGTTGCTTACACAGCATCAACATCTTGATAAAAGAAACATATCTTTTTTAGGCTTCACATCAATTCTGTCACAGACTTCCAAGAATAAAATAGTCCCTCCCCTGCCTTGCCAGCATATCAGCCCAAGCATCAAGCTGCAGCCTTAGCTCGCTTAAAAATGCTGATTCCAAAAGTCTGATTGGTTTATCGATAAATACTGACAAAGAGATTAAATGAAAGGAAATGGTTGCATTCTTTTTGAGAACATATGTATCTAATACTTGCCTCCATTTGGAGAAGCAAAAAAAATAAAAATCAAGAACATTTCCCCTGATTACTCTCTGAAAGCAGCCAGGTGAGGGCTAACTAACATATACTCTTACTTGAATCAAATCAGCCATCACACCTTTAAAAATAATGTGCACAATAAATTAAAGTGCAAAGATTTATACACACCATTTTCCATACGATCCCACAAGTATCCTGTGAGAGACTCCTATAAAGCGGGTTTCTTTTTAAATTCTGTGTAACGCTGTAGGGTTTTTTTTCTTCTTTTTTTATTTTTCTTTCTTTGAGACGGATGGCTGAACCTGTCAGTGGTGCAGAGAAATTAGCTACGTTTCGAGTTATCACTGTCTCTTAATCAAAGTATGGAATTTTAATAGGTGTTTAATTAAGATCTAGTGGAAAAAAGTAAGGACATAGAAAATGTTAGTGCTAGACTTAGCGATTTGAGCAGAGAAATCGCTGGAGACATTTTGCTATTTCATCTTGCAGACCACTGGAGCAAGATCATTCAGCACGTAATAGCACAAACATTATTGTGAGGGGCTTAAAGTGGGAAGCCCTTTGCCGCTGAGCTTCACAGGGTGGTTTCTTTGAGGAAACGGAGTAAAAGGAAAGGTTCTCCTCATGGGGAAATTGTGGTTCGATAGCAGGCAGGTAGGAATCACCCAGAGCTTTCAAGAAAAAGCAGAAAAAAGATGCAGGGCCCTTTTCCTGACTGAGCTGAACCCCCACGACCGAGACACAACTGAATAACCCCCATCAGAAATCACAACAGACCCGCAGTGCCTGCTGCTTTCCCGGGACAGAAAGGGCACGGCTCGGGGCTCTGTGTTTAATTAAAACATTAGCAGTGAGAAACCAATCTCCTTTTACATATGAACCTACTCTGCAGCCCGCTTGCCCTCCTGCGCTGCTCCCCAGTAGTTCTCCGTTGCTCCTACCTCCCTCTTCGCTGCCTGGGGGGAAATGCTGAGGTGGGGGCGATGCCCTGGTCGTTCCCTTGGGCAGGGAGGTGATGGGTGCTGCGCTTAATCACTCTTGCCGAGACTAACCGCGATGGGATTCACCTCGCCGATAGTTTGACCATGAAAGAATTGTTGGGTAGCTGAGACAAGCTGTTCTCCTCCGTTCTTGCCACATCTTTAAAGAAATGCCTGGTAGGATGAGGGCTGCTCGATGGTCTGTATATAATGAACTAGGAGGCAGTTCGCAAACAGTTTTTTAAGCGTCTCGACAACAGAAAAATGCCGTCATCTCTGTGCCCAGCTGCACCCCCCTTCCTCTGGGACATCTCCAGCCCACTGGCTAACGTGGGACTGGGGGTGGGTATCGGGGGATGAGGATGCAGGGAGAAGCTGTTGGAGAAGGAGCTGGGGCTCGACGAGGGTGCAGAGGCCTGTGACACCCGGCTGGGCTGCCCCTCCACAGCTCACTTGGGTTGCAGCTGCCTCTAGAGGGCTCGTTGCCTTGTTGGAGAGGCAGCAGCAGCACTGCATGAAAATTACTTATTGCCTCGCTTGGGTTTTCAACCTTCCCATTATTTCCACCCAAATCTCCAGTGGCTGGGCCTCAAAAGCAACGATGCAGGGTGTGAGGGGTCTGTACACCCTCACCCTGGGGTGCTCCTTCCTACAAGGCAGGCAATGGGGATTTGCACCATGGCACCCCCTTTGCATCTTCGACCTTCCAAAAGTTTTAAGGCCTTAAATGCTGCACTCTGCTGCACTTAAACCTTGCCACCCGTCTGCTCTTAGCAGCACTTCTGCTACAGAGCTGACACACATGGGTGCTGTGGTTATCTGTCCTGCCCCTTGAGATGGACTCAGAAGCACAGGAAACTGAGACCGGCGCTATGACCAGGTTTTGCATCTGAACAACATTTCTGCTGAGAGAAAGGAAAAACCCAGTCTGAAGTTGTACTTACCAGTCCCCGTGTTTTTCTGATGGCTTCGTCAGGTAGATGGATTTATGTCTCTGCAAATACTTGCAAAGTCTCGGGAGATATTCAAGACTGCCTTCCTTCTGCAGCATTGGCTGCTAAGTATGTACAGCAGACTTGTAAAGGTCTTTTTCTGTGGGTGGTAGTTACACCTGTAATGAAAATTGTGAATATGGAGCTTTAACACTGTTAGCACTGTCTAGTCATTTATGTGACTCCCTGTGAACTACCCTGTGTTTGCCAGCATTAGATTCCATCTGCAGTTGTGTTGCCTGTTTATTTAGCTGTATCGTAACGCAGGATAACCAGCTAGAACTGCTTTGCAAAGCAAGCAACTAAAAGTTGAAGCCATTTAATCTGACTAGCGATTCTCCTTTCGTTTTATAAGCAAGTTCTCAGGACAAACTGATCTTCCTCTGCCCCGAGGAGGCACTTCCACCTGCCCTCCATCGCAGCAGTGCGTACATCCCTCTCTCTGGGGATATCGCTGGTTGGGTTCGTTCCTCTCCCTAAGGAATGGAGAGAGCTTCTGGAAGGGAACAGCCCCTGCAGTAAGGAATGAAGCTGAATCTCTGCCTACTGGAGTGCAATCCTCTGGCATAAATCAGCAAACGCTTTATGCCACAACAGTACAACAAGGCTTTATTGAAGCAAGAGCGTGAATCAAAGCAAAGGAACAGACAGCCGACTCGGCAGCGCAGCGTGCCTAATGCCCCAGCCCGCGACAGGAGACTGTCCTCTTGTTGACGGTATTTTGTCCCAATTACGTGCAATTTGCTGACACGTGTCGTTCAGCCCAGATAAAGTAACGATCAGCCTCACCTCGGCGTCTCACAGCAGAGTGACTATTTCAGTCCTGAAAACAGCCCTTTTAATCCGTATTCCTTCGTGCCCCCGCTGCGAGAGGCTGGCTGTTTGTACGGACCTAGATATACTGGACATATACATCTCACAGGCTGCCAGACTGATTTCATGTTCTCTTGGAGGACTCGGTCTCTGGGGACTGCTTACAACTGCTTTGGCGCCCTTGATTGATGAACTTGGTCCTGTGGCTCCATGCTGTGGAAAGCCTATTTGCATGTATATTGCCAATGATTATTCACTCATTATTTTTATTAGGGAATCATGCAGGGACCTCTTCTGACGAGCTGTCCTGTAGGTGCTGTATGAACATAAAGCTTTCTGACGCTTCTGCCACAAAGGTTTTCTGGTGCCTAAGAGGCAAACAAGAGCTTGATCACTCTCAGCATTTACAGCAGAGCTAAAAGGAGAAGGATGCTGTCTGCAGACAGTGCTCTTTATGTGCACAGAGCTCATACACAGCCACATCTCTTCAGGGAGCAGAGGGCGACACAATAAAGTCCTTGTGAGCTCGGCCACTTTCCTCCTTTGGGACCATTTAGGATCACACTAGGTATTTGCCAGAGAATCTGTGCTCCTCTGTGCCATTCCTCCTCTGCATCTGGAGACAGCACCGGTTTGTCAGGATTTGACACTCACTGTGATTTCAGCACACTGTGCTAGCCTTGGCTACTTAAAAAGCAAGTTCTGTTCAGTCATGCTGAGTCTACTTGTATAGGTTTTACTTATTTAAAAAACAAACAAATCGAAAGAACCGAGTTATCTGGAGAAAAAGGGTCAGATTTGGCTTCTGTAGGTTCATTGTTAGGGCTGCTCACAGAGATGAGCTGCACCCTTTAGCCGCCCCAGGAGCTGCCTGGCTCGGCACTGGCAGCCAAACTCGGCACACACGAGGAGAGGGAGCCTTGAACTGAGAAAGCATGTGCAAACCTGAGAGCTTTTAGTCTCTGTGAGATTTTTCAGTATTATTCAGGACTGACTTGCTAAAATGTCTCTTTTACGCTAATTCCTGTTGCCAGCAGAAGCCAGCTGTGCCTTCTGCATACCGGGAAGCAACATTCCCGCGTTCTGCGTGTCCTGGCCTGCTGGTGGCAAGTGGAGCAGCTCACCCATGGGAAGAGGACAAAACCGCAGTAACAAAACCCATCGGGCCGAGGTGGCAGCCAAATTTTGCAGACTTCTGTCTTTGTATTTGTTCTCCAGCCTTTTCAGCACATTGCCCAGCAGTAATAAGTCTGTGCGTAGACTACCCGTGGCACAGGAGGTTTCCTTGCACAGGGAACCTTTTTATAGCACTTTTACCCTTCCAGTAGAAATTATTTGACTCAGCATGTCATGATTAACTTAGTCTTCATAAATTATTTGACTGACAAATACTGACTAATGAAACACGACTGTTTTCTCTGCATACTCTCACCCTGACCCCTGGCACATCAACAGGCAATAAACTATTTTGTTCCTGTTTTCACTTCAAGCAATGTCCTTCAGAGCATCAATTTAGCTCATTCATATGAACCACCCGGATTTGATATCTGAAAGTAACTTTCTCTACAGCTATAAAAGCTTCATTAAGTAAGACTAGATTCATATGAACGTTTCAGAAGAGAGACCCTTTTCACTTTCAAGTGCTTCTCCAGTTTATCAAATTTTACATCATTCCTAAGGGCTGGCTCTAAGCTAACAGCTTCATTTCCCAAGTCAAGCAGCAATACACTTACGCTACTGTATTTGGGCACTTTGCCCTTGAAAGCCCTGTAATTAAGAGTTTAGACAAGAACTTGGCAATAAATTGTCCCAGAATACCGAGCGTATGTATGGAGAGACAGAGGAAGAAAGCACTTTACAAATAATAGGATTGAAAGCAATAAACACTCACAGCATTTGTGCCCATTTAAAGGGACAGATGGAGCCGTTTGGGCCTATCAGGTCAGTAATCCACAAACTAAGAAGGATTTATGTGATAGACCGTAATAGCTTAAATCCACTATAAAAGGAGGGTTACAATGACTTGGAGTGATGCTCGGTATTTCAGGGGGCTGATGTGGTAAATAACGACAAAGCTTTTCGAATTAGCACAGTTATTTAAAAGCCAAAGGTACAGGTGAAATAACAGGACTTTTAAACGCCTCTATTTCACTGTTCTCCAAACTACCTAAGCTTTAACACCGAGTGTCACAACAGTGAGTCACAGGCAGGCTGGCAGAGCACCTTTCCCCAGGGAGTGGTAGGGGGCCAAACCTCCCTTCCCTTCCCCAGTAAACCAAATGTGCATCCTTGGGATGCAGTGGGAAGATGTTTAGTGTGGGTCCAGCGGGTGTCGGTTTGCCTTTTGCCCTTAGCTGGCCTCTAGGCAAGCTCTACCCTTCCAGAGGCTCTCAGCTGCCACGGAGCACAGTGAGCCCAGCCTGAAGGGGGCCACCCAGGTATAGGCAGAGCCCTGCTTGATTCTCCATGGGAAGGGGAAATAAATGGTCTCCACCTGGTCAGAGCAGCTCCCCCTAAGCTAGTCTGTTACAGGAGTGAAGATGGATAGAGCTCCCAAAGATTTCACCTCTTCTGTTAGTTACTGGTTTAGCAACTTGACCGTGGGTTAGGCAAACACATGGGAGAGCTTTCTCATGTGCTTTTTTTTGATCGAGCAGGAGCAGAATTCCTTGGGTGCGTCTTGAAGCTGATTTAATGAGGTAGGTAAGTGTTTATTTTATTTCTACATCTGGAAGCGAGCCTACAAATGGTTGTAAATGTGGGTTAAATCTCTCTTCTACCTTGCTGGGTAGTAGTCTATTTCTCTATTGCCTCCTCTTAGCCCTTCCTACCTCCAAATTCTTGCCTTTGGCCTCTGTAGAGTTCCCTACCCCTTTCCCTCAAATTTCCTTCCTTTTCCTTTACCTATCTATGATATTAAAAAACTTCTATGCTGCAGTCATAGCAACGGTAATTTCTTTTCTTTTTCTGGCCATGCAATAGCTTGGAAATATTTCATTATGACTGTGTCTGTCAATGTTATTAGAAGGCATTAAGATCAGCGTTTCACTCTCTGTAGAAGGTATGGCCTCAAGACAAGTTAAAAAGAGACTTGTGTTTTGTGGTGTGTGGAAGCTAGGGTGGGTATGAGGAATACAGCTGGAACCTCTTATGGAGAGGCAGTTCCCCTCACGTGGAGGGGCTGGCAAACTCCCCAGCATCCCTCTGGTTGCACCAACTCATCTTGAATTTTCAACTCGGGGAGCAAAGTTTAAGCTACTTCTCTACCTCCTGCTGAGGAGGAAAGTAAACTGAGTGATGTCCGAAGCACTCGGACGCTCTGCATACACGTATCGCTTTGAAACTGACAAACAAATACAAAATAAACAGAAACCCCAGAGCTGCTCAGCAGCACGTCCTTGGCTGTGTGCGTGTCGCTCCTCTCCAAGAGCCGTTCTGCCTGCAGCCCAGGAACGTACGTGGTTAAGCACATTGATCTATGTTTTTCTCCTTGTTGCTTTCAAGAAGCTCAAAAGGCTTAACACCCACCAGCAGCAGAAATTTGTGGGAGCTGAACAAAGGAAGGGTGCTAGGAGTTTGTTAACTTAACCGCTCGCAGTTGGTTCTGTGTGCTTGATCCCCTGATGTGTGAAATGTGTGTGTATGTATAAAATAGAAGCAGCTTGAAATGAGTCTTTTTTTTAATTGAAATGTGTTTCTTTTTTAATATATGTATGTGCAAATGGAGCTTAAATCTGTTCCAAAGCATGTTTGAACTACAGAAGAACAAAAAACTGGACTTCAGTGTGAATTTGATCATGTATCTGTTTGCATAGAGTAAGACAGAAGGGGGGAGTAATTGTCACTTCACTGGTCAGGTGCCTTCTGCAAGAATGGTATCCCTTTCAATTTTCTTTCTGTTGTTTTCTTCACTTAGCCCTTGCTTCTGTGCCTTCAGATTGCTAAATAATACCTGTTTGGGAAGATGGGAGGGGAGGAACCCTTCAGGTGCTCAAGAGAACTCGTGTTATCCCCAAACACAGACGTTCTGCAGGTGGTGCTTTATGTTCTCTCTCTGACGATCAAAAGGTCAGGAACAGCATCTTTAAAATGTATGAATCTTCTCATAATTTCTAGAACAGTCATTATCTATTCCTTTGAGCAATGAAGAAAAATCCTCTTTAGAAAATCTGAAGAGGAGGAAGGAGGGTTGGGGAGGCCTTGCTAGCCTTGGCAGGTCAGCACACCAGGCATTCAGAGTTTCTCAATGCAGAACCTGAACAGGTACTTAACAAGCCATTAATTCTGAGACTAAGTTTAAGTATTCTTTTAAATTGGGTTCAGGATTACAGTTGCATGTGAAGAAGAGTTTCATGATTCGCTGGCAGTCATAAGAAAATAAAGAAGTAATTTTGACTTGAGCCAATGAATATTTAAACAAAAATTCACAGAATCAGGAACCAAAAAGAATCACTTGTGGTGAAGAAGCGTCTTGATCGGTCTGAAACAGAGTGCTCTTTTCAATTTGAGCTTTCTGAATAATTTTAAAATGCATTTTGAAAGTAATTTCAATTGGAAAAATTACTCTGTGCTTGAAAAGCAAAACACATCGCTATCAAAAATGCCAGGGTACAAAGTTTTTACTTTTTCAGGTTAGTATATTGTGTCCCCCTGCCTTCCCTCTCCAAACCAACAACAGCTGTTTTTAAGAACAACCCCTTTATAAAACTGACCCAAATTGGAGAAAAAAAAAAAAGTCTGTAACTCTGTATAAAACCTTTCTGATGTTTCAGACAAAAATTTTGTCTGGCTGTGACCTGGATGTTGCAGGAGACATTAACAAGAGTTTACCTCTAGAACCTACTGTCCTGCATGATGCTTCAAACCTCAGGGTATCTGCTGGCTTAGAGAGGTTAATCCCACCAAGTGGGTAACTCTTGAGTGAGCAGAGCAGCCAGATTCGCTGGTGTCAACGGTGAGATATCAGGCTGAGCAAGAAAATATTGAAACAGACCTATTTGTCATGCAGTGATGAGCGCAGAAGCCTAGATAAAGCTGAAGGTTGAATTCCTGATGGGTACAAGGGGCACATGTTGGTTAACTGTGAGAGCCGAACATGGTTGTGCAGGCAAAATATCTCGTGACGAAGTCAGCTAGAAGAAGCGATAGCAGAAATAGCACAAGTTCCCAGGGGAAATCCCGACCCCCTTGAACTGGCTGTGAGCTTTGCTGTGTGATGTCCTCCACTGCCTTTCTCAGAAGTCCCTGGGGCACTTCTGGCTTTGTGGGGCTTGAGCGTGCCTCCCTGCTGCATGCCAGATAGAAGTTACCTGGACGTGTGTTTCATTTTCTTCTTTGCCTGTGTCTGCTCCCCTGCCCCATGCACAGGCTGTTTTGCCCAGAAGCCCAGTTATGAAAGATGTTAAACCTCATTACGTCCTAACAGGTCCACGTCTGGGTGAGTAGGTGATCAAAACACTATGACAGAACATTGTTTCCCCAGTGGGAAGGAGTGGATGAAACCAGAGGAACCACAAATTGTCCCTCCTTGCCCCTGTGGTTTGCCCATGTGGTCTGTAGGGAAGTCTCCAGTGACAAACCAACAGCAAAGCAATCGACTCGCGTCAATTATTTCGCGTTGTGTGACTGCATTCAAAGTTTCCGTATGTGGGGGCAGATTATTTTAATCATAAAACTTTAAGCTGCTATTTCTAGCAACCAGAGCTAGCCACATCTGGTGCCTTCACGTAAGGGTTAGTGTCTTGACATGCCGCAGAACAGTGAGATTTTCATAGCCCCGGAGTCATGGGCTGTGAGGTCTCTCAAGTCCCTCAAGCTCAGATTGTGGGCACCTGCAATTAATCCTGAGCATGCAAAAGTCTTAAACCAGTGTGAGCAACAGAGAGGAAAACATGTTGGGGAAATTGACTTTAGGTAGTTTATCTTACCAGAAGATGTATTTATATTTTTTCAACATGTTTTGGGGACAGGGTGATACATGTTCCTTTCAGCTTTCACCAGCTGAACCTCTGTAACAATCTACTTAGGTTTTTAACATATTGCTTGTGGACCCTCTGCACAGTCACTGGAGTTGCTTTAGACTCCAAACTGACCAGAATTATTCTAGCAGCTTGGCTGGAGCGCAGAAATAAGCTCTCCAACAGTCCAGAACTTGGGTTTTATCGCAGACTGACCTGAGGGTCTATCTCAGCCTGCATCTTACTCACCCAGTATTTCAGCCTTTGCTTGTGTCTTCTAATTAAATCAAACCAATGTGATCGTATAATCAACATCATAAAAACCAGGTCAGCATATACTATTCATAAATTATCACAAAGCGTCTGTTGCATGCTTGATATGCTTAATCTGCTTTTTTTCTTTTTTTCTTTTTTTTTTTTTCTAAGTGGGGGGCTGCCTTTGCTTAAGCTAGTGCTTTAGCCCTCTGGTATTTCACAGTGCAGGACTGGAGGGCGAGATTACTTGTGCTTATTGTACAACACATGGCACAGATGCAGCTGACTCATTATCAAACAGTATCTCTAAACGGGTTGTTTAAAGCTTTTAACACCAGTGCTGAAAAGCTAGGATCTGTGCGAGCAGCCCTTTACTTCGACTAAGGTTTATTCCTAAAATTGAGAGGGGGTAATAGAATTGTTTACTTGCTTTGAGACAGGGGGAGAAGGTTACTCTGAAGTATGGAGAGAATGTTAAATGAAAAAATTTAAAATTTTGAAGGTGAAGCAGAGGTGGGGATTAAGGAATTGCCTGGTCTTTGGTCTGCAGCTGCCATGTGGCATTTTAGGGCATGGAGTTGATTCAGGCCATCTCCCTCCATCTCTCAAAGTAAATTGTAGACTTTTCCTCTTCACTCGGGCTGCTGCAATCATGGTAAAGATGAGAGGCAGGGAAGCAACTCGTGCTTTATGGTGCATGTGTTGTGAAGGGGAGAAAGATGTAGTAAAAACCACGTCTGCTGACCTCTTGCCTTTGTACCTGTAGTTGCCACCAAAACCTTGGAGGCAGACAGCTGCAGAATCTGGTACCCCAGTTCTTTCTCCTCCTGCTGCACTCACTGTAATGCTGCTTGCACTCAAACAATATTCTGCTTTATCGGGGGAAAAAGCAGACAACCAGCTTCCATCAGGGCTGTGACAATGGACCCGCCAGTCACCTCAAAATTTTAAGTCTGCAAGAAGTAAGTGGGTTTGATCGAATCTTCCAGGGACTTCTCTCTCTGCAGTTGCATATATTTGCACAGTGATTCAGAGAAGTGTGTGCCATAGCCACTTCTGCGAGCAGATGTTGACAAGAAGCACCAACAGAAGTAACGGAGTGCCACAAAAAAGTGTGTCTTTGTGCATGCACAGAGAAATGTATAATCTAGTCGTATGCTGGAAATCTCATTTAGTTCTGCCTTCCAGCACGTGTATCGAGTTGCTGCACGCTAATCAGCCTTCAAGAAATATTGATGCTCCTCAGTAATATCATGTAAGAATTTAGAGTAAGAAGGGGAGAGAACCAGAAGAGCTGCGCTGTAGTAATACTGGCAATAGAGACACTGTATGCATATTTTATGACATCTTATTTAAAAGAGGGGGAAAAAAAAAAGAAAAAAAGCAACATCCATTCAATTTAACATGGTGTGTTTGCCAAACAGCACAGTGACTGAGTATGTTCTTAGTCATTATCATAACAATAATGTGGCAAATATTGAAATAATTACTGAAAGCTTCAAACATTTGGTATGGGTCGTTTTAATAACAGGTCTGAAGGAATCCACTCAGCGATATATATGTCTGTTGGTGATACCCAGAGGAATGCCATGGAACAGGGATATCTAGCAGGGACCTGTTGCACACCAACATGATACAGTGGAGAAGAGAGCAAGTTTTGTACCCAGTCTCAGCATTCTTGATGCAGCAGACACACTTGTTAGCAGAAAAGATCTGCCTAAAGAGGGGGATCAGCTCACATGATGGAAGATGCAGCCTCCGCTCACGTAACTTACCTGTTATTTCTGGCTGCCTTCTTTAGCAATTCTGTTCTGCTAAGTAGAGGACTAAACAGTAAAGTACAGTGCAAAAATCATCTTGAGACTTGTTGAAGATGCTAACACATGGAGACTTTGGAGTTGAGTGAGTCTGAGCTGGCTGATGTCAAGAAGTGATATTTAATAGATTCTGCTAAGAATAAGTGTGTGTGTAGATAAAACCGCAGGTTTTCCAAAAGTCTAATCTTTGGAATGGTTTCGCTGATGAACCTCTTTTCCTTTCTAATAAAAATAAAATCACTTTCTGGCAATGTTCTCTATACCCAATTCACAAGTCTATTTAAGTCTGCTTCCCAAAGTTTTATGTCTGCATCCTATTTTTCAGCAGCTAATGAGCGGCGCAAAGTATCAGTTACTCAGTCATGTGGTTTGAGCAGCACGGAACTTGGTGGGCACCCATTACTAAACCAGAAGTTAGTTGGTAAAGCTCCAAGAAGCAGCTGAAACTTGTTCCTAAGCTTTGTTAGGATCACTTTCATGTGTTACCCTAAGAATCAGAAGAGGTATCATTATTATCTCTTCAGCAGCGTTTGTTTTTTTTAAAATAAATCTTTGGACCTTTACGATGTGCTTGATGACAGAGAGAAAATAACAACTTGATTAAAACTCTAATCTTTTATGCTCTATTTATTTTATTACTTTTTTTTTTTATAATTAGATCATCTAAAAGCTTTGGTATGGTTATGGGGCTGTAAGCACGGGGCGGGGGGAGAAAAAGATCCTGCCAATTAAAGATAAGAGGCAAAAGGTGAAAAAGAGAAAGCAGGAAGCACTGCCAAGTTTTTTGGTTTCTTAAAACTACTGCCAAGGTAGTGGAGGGTTTTTTTGTGGGTGTGGGTTTTTTTTTGTGTGTGGTTTTTTTTTCTTTTTGTTTTCTTAAGGAACCAAAAGAAAGCTTTGTAAGGATGGATGAAAAATGAGGACAATGAGGCACCTGAAGCTTTTTGAGGGGCAGTCTGGCAAAAGCAGAAAGCTTCTTGCCTGATAACCTTCCAGTGCAGTCACGGCAGAAGCAATATATTTGAAGGAAGTAATCGAGTCAAGTGTCTGTTACTCTGGGTATAGTCTTAAATTCATCCTCATTCTGCAGAGCGGTGGAAGTAGAAACAACTGAAGCGCTGCCTCATTCTCAAGTGAGTGCTCTACCAATAAAAGTTACACTGAAGCTTGTAAAAGCCTCGCATGGAACTGCCACTCCATCCTGTGCCGTCCTCCTGCTCAAGCCTGGGGCCGCTGCAGAATTCCCTTTAACTAAAGGGAATAGCACTTGCTTATTACAATGCAAGGAATACTTTAGGCTAGGTAAAAACTTCCTGGTTCTTAACGTGATATTTAAGACTGTAATTCCCATTTCTCTATAATTTAGGTATTAATCCTTGACTCATCCCTGACATTCTACTTTACACCTACAAGTACTTTGGTGTACAGTGTGTTTTGGAATTTAATAAAATTAGATATACTGCACTTTGCCAGAGAATGACTAGAGGGGAAAAAAGTACTTTTTTTCCTAAGCTAGCTGAGTAAAAAGCACACTTCTGCAGCTTTAACAAGTCCATATGTTTCAGGGAAGCTATTTCAGCATTTCATAGGGGGTCTACATCCGCTGGAGGTGAACAAACTGCTTAGAAAGGAGAAACAGTTCTAACCTGTCACCTAAGTTTGTTTTACATACGTTTTTAATATGTGTGTGCATCTCTGTGTATGAATGTACTCCCTATAGAAAAATAATGCTTTCTTTATCTATTTCATGGCTGGTATCTCCATCATATTCAGTTCCTAGGGGCCACACTTCTCCAATTATTCACTGGAATCCATATTTCAGAATCCCTCCCAATATTTTATAGCCTTCTTTAGTGACTTCTAAAACACAGGTAAGACAGAGCTTGGTCTGGCTTCTGTTTTTTCTTTGTTTTTTTTGGTTGAGTCTTTCTGTGGGAAGGAGCAATGGAAAGTTAAAATTTGTAGAAAGGATGAAATAATAAAAAAAATAATCCTGGCAGAGCAGAGCAAAGAAGGAAGTCTTGGGAAGTGGGAGGGAAATGGCATGTGGTCACCTAAGAAAGAGATACGGAGTGATTCATCATTTCTGGTGTGTGTTGTGCCTGTGGGTTAAACCACTGGCAGGACACTAATAGTAACAATCTGCCCTTTCCTCACACTCTCTTTTCTCTTTGTTCATCTCTGTTTTCTTTCATTGAGCAAGCAGGTCCTTCTCCCAGCAGCTGTTGCTACTGATCTCAGTGAGAAAATATTTAGATGGCAAATTCTTTCAGGCAGGAATTACTTCTTCACTGCCTGCCACGGTGGGACTTTTGAGCTACGACTATGGGTGTTAGAGGTTCAGAAAGGCAAATCCTGAAGAAAAGTAGTAGTGGAATAAGCACAAATTGTAAATTATTTATTTCCTGATGATTGTTTGAACCAGACCTACACGGTGCTTCGCTAAGTGCCTCGGCAAAATCCCGAGCTGCAATGAACTGAGGAACAAAGCGTGGCTGGGATGTCCCTCCCAGAAGCAGCGGTTTTTGCCCCAGCCCCTCTGACTCCCCCAGTGGCAGCAAAGACCCAGCACCCACGGCGCTTGGGGCTGATGCTCTGGGTTCCCTTGCAAGGAGAGAGCTCCAGCCAGTCTATTTTTCACTTGCCAAGTTTTAGCTTTTATTCTGCTCAGAGTATTTATTAACCAACCTGATCTAAATATACATCGCTATGGTTACTCTTGAATAAATTTCTTAGGTTTTTTTTGTTTTTTTTTTTTGGTGGGGTGGGGGGAGAGAGAGATGATCTTTCCACTGGTTACCTGTCATCTCAGAGCCCTTCTGCCTTTTTTCCTTTGGAATCGGCTGCTCAATCTCAGACTCGCCATTGTCCTAGGTCCAACTTCAGTTGGTGAATATAACTTAAAGGAACAAATCGGAGAATTTAGAGAGGGAAGATGGGGTGAGGAGTCTGGCACTAGATGACACGACTTTTATTTATTACAGAAATACATATGATTTGTAAGAGTAGAGAAGTTTTGAGCATGAAAGGGCATCTTATTGGCATAGTAATAACAAACTGGCTTTTTTTTCTAACCGATAATGACAATATCTGTCTGTGTCACAATTCTCCAGGCAATCAGGAAGTCCAATGGATTATTAAATTAATTAAACACCTTTTCAGAGGTGACAAAACTTAGTAAAAAAAAAAAAAAACAAACAAATCATCTTTGTGGAAGACAGACAGAACTTGAACAGCAGAGTGCTCGAGGTGCTAGACAATTATTTTGAGCATCTCAAATGCATTCCTCTTTAAGAAGAAAATAGTCAACTGTGTTCTTCACAGGTTCTCACAGTTCAGAATACCATGGTGGCTTTCTAATCACCTACAGAGGACTCTAAGTTTCCTGTCAAAGTGAGCGCATAATTTCTATGTGAGATGTTCTAGTTACACCATCTTGCTCAATTATTCATGATGTGCGCTAGAGGAAAAGGGGGGGGGAGAAGTTCAATTTGCAGCAGAGAAATTAGGAGTTTTCAGGAAGAGAAATTATAATTCTAAGTGTGCTGTAACACTAGAAAGGCTTAGCAGGGAGGTGGTGCTGTCTTTCAAGGGAGGTTTTAAAGCATAGAGTAGAGAAACATCAGTGAAGAATGAGTTTGGTGAGGTTAATTTTGCCTCAGTGCATGGGGATTAGATAGTTTCTTGAGGTCCCCTCCTGTCTTGTACTTCTGTGAATCTGTGCTGCTGCTGTTGTTCATTGCTGTCCTTTTATTGATCTATCCCACTATGTTGTTTGTCATCCAGACTGCAACTCTGCCTTAAGCACTGCCTTCAAAGACTTTCTTTCCTTCTCCAATAATCCTCTTCCTGGAGAGCGTGCTCCATCTCTCTCCTAGCAAACGTGTACTATTGGTGTGTTCCAGTCCTCACCTCCTCAGGCTTTTACAGCTGTTTCCTCCAAGCTGCGTCTTCTCAGTGGCTCCAGGCATTGAGAGGAAAATTACAGCCTTGTACTGAAAGTTCACGTAACTAAAAAATGTTCACGTCTCCCAACATGCGCTATTCACGGGGGGTCAAACAGTGGGTTTGCAGGAGACCATGTGGATTTACATGTCTATGTACTACAAAAATGTCTTTATACGTAATTTCTTTAAATCTGGCCTTCTTAAAACTGAGATGCTTTTTGTGCATGTTTAACTAGTTCAAAGGAGGTAACAGAATTTTTTTTTTCCTAGTATGCTTGTATTTAAGAATGCTTCTTACTCTATGGTACTCAACTCTGAAGCAGAAATAGGTAAAATATGTAAGGCGTAGACAAAAAGGCAGATGATCTGGACAGCCAGACAGTAACTGTGTGTTCTCTGTTACAGAACCTTTATAACACAGAATTGTAATCAATGAATACACCTCTTCCTCTGAAAAGATTAAAAAAAAATCCATATTACTTTTTTTCATTACTTTATTCTAATATTTTAAGCCCTGAGTTCAAGCTGAATTTCAGTAGCTTCTAGAGCTATAAGGGGCTAGGCAGAGGAGGAATTTCCAGGGACTGCTTCGTAGCTCTTAAAGTTTCTTCTACGGCAGGGACTGCTGATTGCAGCCTGCGAAGGTATTAAATACTGTCACTTCTGCTGGTTTGATTATCAGTGCCTCATTCTTCCTCTCCCCCTCTCTTTCCTGAAGATACTTTGTTTTCCTACTGGGCATTCCAAGACTACTAATATGACCGTTCAGACAAGATATTTTTGGCCTTTGCTAATTTCGTCAATTGCTTTCTCAAAATCGGTATTTTTTTTAATTGGTCACTTGAGCTTTTTTGTTCGGTGACGTTGAACCTCTTATGCATGTCACTTCAGAAGCATTTTCCAAACACTGTAGGCGTCACGGAGCAATTTTAGCATAAAAAGAAGAGTATAACTAGAGATGGTGGGGGAGCAAATTACATTTTGTATATATAGTATTAAATGCTTCCATTAGTTGCCATAGGGATGGGCAGAAGTTGGTCTGAAATGACAGCTTTTCTGATGCTTGATGTGTTTAAAAAGAAAACATTGGGGGAAGGGTTTTTTATTGTTATTATCACCCTGAGAGTCTTTTATAGGGGAGGGAGAAATATTAAAGTCGTATTTCTCAGATAAACGCAGTGGGGCTACATTAGCAGACCAGGCGTCACCTTCACCTCTCTGTGGAGACAGCGACCTCTACAAAACGCGCATCTTGATAGCTTTGCGGATGCAGTTCCTCAAAGCTGCTCCGAGCTTTGAATTTCCTTCTGTTGTGAAACGCGGGAGCTATCAGCCCCCCTTCCCCTGAGCAGTATCTGGAAATCTGCCGCGGCAATAACGCCCGGAAAATCATGTCCTGCAATTACTGCTTGTGCACACCCTTAATTACAACCGAACTGGTGAGACCTGGTTGTCAGATGGGGCTTTTCTATTTGCTCGCTTGGCTCAAATATTGGAAATCAACAGAGCACAAGCCCTGGCTTTATAGCTACGCTATGAGCTCCCACGTGATCGTGTCAAAAAGCCAAGAGGCCAGTATCTGGGCATGTGAGCAAAGCCTGCAGCCAGCTGATGTTCAAACCATCATTCCTGCCCGGCGTGACCAGGAGGAGGATGCCAGCCCCCCGGTTTGCCGGTGTTCAGGTCCCCGAAAATTTTGTGAGGCCGGTACTCGTATCGCACAAGGGTCATTTCCCGGCTTTCCTAGCAAAGAATGGAAGTGGTTCAGAAATGACTACCAAGTGATATGCAAATGAGTTAATCAGAGGGCTTAATGTTATAACTTCCAGTTTCTGAAGGCAGTCCATAAGAAAAGAGTCTGCCCTGTATGGAATTAACTTGAGGCCCTGTACTTGCAGAGTCTAAATTAACTGCAATTTCCAGTGATTTATTTCCAAGTTTTTAAGCAAGCACCTGTATAATGAAGGTTTTTTTATTATTTTTTATTTTTTAAAAAAATAAATTCTAGGTTGTGCCACAAGTGCTGTTTTTCTTCACTTTCCTTCAGACAACATTTTATTAAAATTACTTATCAGCCTGGGGGGCACCGAGCAAACGTTGAACGGTATTTCGAGAAAACCACCCGTGGACTGCAAAATGTCACTGTCAGGGCAGTTATTTGCAGCCTGCCTCTACCTGCTGTTCTGTCAGTTCCTGGGGATACAACTCGCTAATGGGACTGTAGTGTCTCTAATAATTAGTGAAACTTGGGCAATAGAATAAATGTTCTTTTCAATAGGATGGATGAAAAGAAGTGCAACCCATGTAAAATACCAGACCTGTAGAAACCACCTCCAGTCTGGTGTTGTGTTGAAAGACCTGATCTCCTGTCAAGCTGAAGAAACTGGAGGAGAGGATCTGCATTAGCTGTTCTGTGGTGGAATGCAAATTTGGCGTTAGTCCTACAAATTCCTACTGAAGGTGCAAAGAGGTTTTGCCCAGAGGCGAGCAGAAATTCTTTGAAATCACGAACATTAAGAGTTTGAAGTACTCTCCCGAGCCTGCAGTGCATGGTGAAAAAGGAGGAGGACGTGGGCAGAAATCAGGCGTGTCTGAGGAGACAGGAGAACTCCTGTAGCCCTCATCATGCTAATGGAACTCGGAGCTGCAACACGTATTTCTCTTTTAGGTCATACTTTTGCTACCAGGCAGAAGTAACTTGACAGTTCTGCAGTCTCACTATCATTAAGAAAGAATTAGGTTCTTTGGGCTTGTTTTCTTGCTTGTCGGTTTTGACGTTGCATGGAGCTGCATTATGCAGGACCAAATCCTTCAATAAAGTATGGAAAGCACAATTGCATACACTTATGTATTTGAAATGCACAATAAAAACTCCTATTTGAGATGCACATAAAAACCTACACCCAAACTAAGTTAAAGGTATGTGCAAACCTTGGAATAACTCTAATAGCAGGGTCCAGGAATGCTCACGGTATCTGGGTGACTCTGTCAATTGGACTGACCAGTTTCATTACAAGTCCTGTGAATATTCCCACCGCAAAAGACGTGACTCCTCCTCCGGAGCAGCACAGGGTAGGAAACATAAGACAGGTGGATGTTTTTCCTGGAGCTGTCGTTGATGTGTCTTGCTAGGGAAGTTAATCATAAAAACCATAGGCCAAGCACTTTTGAAAGCCGTGTCAGAAGTTGATGCAGTTTGTGGAGGATTGTACAGCATAGAAATAGGAAAGGAAATTGATTTTTATGTAAATTATTCAGAGGCTGGCATTCGTATCCATTATTTATCTATGTATGCACAGTGCCCTATGAATATTAAATCTTGTCATGTTATTTGAGGACTACACCTTGTAACTTCATTAATACTCCATAGTTATGTTTTTGCCGTACATAAAGGCAGCTGGCAAGAAGTAATTTGATTTTGTTCTAACTAGACTGCAGTTCCTAGATTTTTATCAAATGTCATCACATTACTGTATTTATGTTGAGCTGCTCAGTTACTTCGGAGTTGTTCATCCCATTCAAACCAGCAACCAATGGAAGCTAGGTTTGGGAATAAGCTGCTACTGAGGCAATTGCTCAAAGGCCATCCGCAGACTGTAGGCATGCATTTGTTTCCAGTTTCTCTGTGCTGGTTTTCCTTTTCTTTCCACGAAGGTGAAGACTGAGGTGATTGGAACCTGTGTTGGTACAAATTAAAGGCATTTCCTATTACATCTTTGGCCAGTCGTGCTGCCTTTGTGCGAGGGACAGTTCAAGCTCTGGTGACTGCTCAGGCCAGGAAGGCAGAGAGGATGGATGGTTTTGTTGTCTGTCATTGTTTCCAGCTGCCCCTTTGAATCCTTTTAAAGTCCCTTTGTCAGAAGTCCTTGAAAAGTGAGTAGGAAGCTGAAGGGGATACCTCCACCTCCATGAGGCCCTGTGCTGGTAGGGCAATGGAGGAAGGCTTACCCGAAAGATCAGTTTTACTAGTTTCATCCACTTCCCCTGCTGCAGACGCTTGGTGTTTCTCTACTTCCCTCAAGTCACCCATGGGAATGAATTAGGGAAAGTTCCTCTTCTCTTCCTGCATAGTTCGTTATAGAAAAAAATAAAATAATAAATCCGATCATGTAATTGAGGAGGATGACGAAGGTCTATTAATGCTGAAGAATTTCTGCCTGTATAAGGATGGAAGAATTAGACTTGAACATACGTGCTCTCCCAAAATCTCTCTTCCCTAATATGTTTATCATATAATTATGACTTCAACCTCTCCTCCCTCAAATGAAGGCGTATCAACCTGCCATATCTCATCTTAGAATAGACTTTTTTCTACGCAGGATAGGTAACCTTTGTTCTCCATGACAGCACATTTAAGATGTTCTCGGCTAGCAACTTCTTGAACTCCTTGTTCATGACATGGGACGCTGGGAGCTGCCTTTTTTCAAGTGTAGGGATACATGCAGTTAGAGCTAAATAACAAGAATGTGACCCTGATGCTATGAAAGCCCAGACCAAGCCTTCCACTGATTCCAAGACCCAGGGCTACCCCTATGCTCTCTTTTTTTTTTCTCTGTTTCTGGATATTGGTAATTTTTATGGCAGAAGCATTACAAATAAATACCTCTGCACTGAGAGTGCCTCTTCTTCTGGACAACTCTCTTAAAATTCCAAAGTGATTTCAGCCGGAGGACCCCAAGAGGGAGTTGTACAAAATTTGCGGAAACTTTTGAAAGTGTCAATGCTAGTCTCTATCAGTGTAGAGCATCTGTAATGCTCATTTGAATATTTTTGTAGTTTATTGTATGTTGTGTGCCTCATAATGTTTGTCTTATGTTACAAAGAAGAAATAGAGAACATACTTGTGTCCTAATTTTGCTGGCAATCCTCTCTTTTTTTAATATATCTAAGCACAAGACTGATAATTATAATTTAAAAAAACCTTATTCTTCATAGCTTAGGGGCTTAAACTTTTATATTCTTCCTTTATTCTGAATGTATCCCTCAGGAAACAACTCTCTGTAATAATCACCTTGCCTACACTTCTTCAGTCACACATTACATTCTCTCTCCCACTTTCTTTCAGGTTAATATTAGTGTTTGTCAGCAGCAGACTTTTTTTTCCAAGGCTCTGAGTCATTACAGTAAGAGTTATGTTCTCAGTAGAGAGTTCAGGGTAGGAAAAAAACCTCAGCCCTATGCCTACACGTATCCAACTGTTAGAAAACCAGAAGGCTACTCACTCCTTTTAAATGCCAAGTGTTCAATTACTTTCCTCTTGAAGGGTTTGGTGGTGGTTTGGAGGTTGTGTTTTTTTTTTTTTTCTTTTTTTAATTTAGGAAAAAGTCAAATGTGATGCAGTAGGTTACTTAAGCTCATGATGAGGAACGCTGGCTGCACGTTTTTCTGAAGTGTGACAGGTTTTTTCCAAGTATTTCTTTAGCAGAGGTTGGTTGGTTAGTTTTATGGTCTGAACTCTCTGCGAGCTGGTCTCAGTTTAGTCCTCTGTGGGCATCTGTGTTACAAAAACCATTGCACCCGTTATCCTGAACAGGGATCTGTGCTGATAACAGATCTAGTCAATAGCAGAGGTTTTGCAAGTTTGGCTTCAGGGCTTGATAAAGCTTGATAAAGCACGTTCAGAGATCTGGAACTTAGGGTTTCTGGTTCTGGCTGCTGCTGCCCTTCCTCATCCTGCCCCCTGAGGTGCTTTGCAGTTCTTTGGGAAGGAAGCCAGAGCACACCTCTCGGTGCACCCTGCATCAGCTCAAGAGCTGTGCAAAACTTCCAGAGCGACCCTCAAAAAAAGCTATGTGAAGCCTGATCTGGGGATCACACCTAACCCAAACCAGAGCTGTTCCACCTGAACGTTTTTCTAGCCGTGTAGGCTTTTCAGCCGAACCGGAGGCAATGGATTTCCCCTTCTGAGGGCAGAACTCCTCCGGGCTGCAGGCTATCCTAAAAACTTTGTAACCAGGCAGGCAAGGATTTCCCTCATTTGATGAATGCTGCTGAAGTATATAAATATAAAGGCATCGATATCTTTCTTGTTGCTAAGTACCCCCTAGTCAGAGAGAGCTCTTAGCAGATGCACCATAATTTAAAGGAACTGTAACTCCCCGAGATGGATGAAGGGATCGAGATCTTGCAATGGTCAGTAGAGGGGCTGCAGGTGATTTCAGTGACTATGCTTGTCAGTCGTGGTGGAAGATGACAACGCAGATTGAAAGGGTGATGGCAAAGACGATCAGAAGGACACCCCAAAGGCTAAAGGACAGGTGCTATAAAACATTCTCCAGCATGTGAGGTTGTATTTTTCTTTAAGCCTTCTAGGAGACCCATTGCCCCTAGAAACAACAAAAACAAACAAACAAAAAAAGATATTCCATATTGCTCGCAAACAAGCAGTTTGGAGCCAAGTGAGTTATGGTGTTCTGTCTTCCATTCTTCCTTCTGCATCTCTGTGCTGCCAGCCTTTCTTCTTTTTTTTTCTGATTTTCTGTTGAAGAAAGTCAGATGGGCTAAACAGGCAACTGGGCCCTTGCCCGTAAGGTAATGGATCCAGTAATTATCTGAGGACAGCTTGGAGGGACCTCTTGTTCAGCAGCTATCACGGCAAATACAAGCTCTCCAAGGTGCAAAGAGGAAGGTGCTAGCAGCTCTCCAAAACACAAAGGCGGTGGCTTGCAGCATTCTTGCTGTTTTGGGGTTTTTTTTGCTTCAGTTTGTGTTGAGGAATGAAAAATGTTTGTCACACCTCTGAAAATGGGAACACAGTTTGCATAAGCCAGATCCACCACAGAGGTGACCCTGTGAGACACCTACTCAATCCAGCCATATTTAGTGGGGTGCTGGTGTAGGGACAGCCACGCCAGATCCTACCTGGATTTCATCTAGCTCACCCTTCTTCCCTGCCTGGGCACTTTGAAGAAGTGTGTAAGTAATCCTAGGAGTGGAAACCCATGGAGTAATCTGCTCACAGGGATCCTTTACTTTCTATCCCAAATCAGCTCTTTTGGGGTTTCCTCTTAGAAGCAAAAACGATCCTGTGCTCCTTGATGCGAAGGTTTGCCACGATTGGTGGCAACGGATTTCGGAGGGCAAATATGGGAAGATTAAGCCTGACTGCTTCTCTTGGCCAGAACTTCTGAGTCTAAATTTATCAAAAGATCACTCTAACACTGCCTTCTTCAGGTTCTGATCTGCTTCCAAAAATCAGACTTTGGGGAACTACGCTAAGACCTTCTGGCAGAAGCCCTCTGGTGTGGGATGCC